>JARQOD010000003.1:15187504-15261011 GCA_033576555.1 Oophaga sylvatica
CCCCGTCTCTACCTGGTGTCCGGTGCCCCCTTTCCATTCCCAGGTCCCAGTACCCCTGACCATCCCCGCAAGGACCTAAGCTCCGCCCCTGGGGTCAATGCCCGGTCCGGCAGTACACTCACCCCGGTGTTTTGCTCACTCCACTCTGCTGTTTACTATTCTTGCCCAGCACTCGGGCGCTGGATTACGCTGTACAGGCCGTTGGAGGCTCCAGGCTCCCATGGCGATGCTGAAACCGTGGTAAGGCCCACCTGGGGTTTTTCTCGTGATAACAATCAGACCTGGTTGGGGGTTTTTAAATGGGGAGAGCCACTGTTGGTCTGCCTTTTCCTTTCAAACAGCCCCTGCTTTGTGGCTTTATTACTAAACAGCGGGTCCAGCAGAGCTGCGGTGCCTCGCCAAGGCAAGGCTGCAGAGCTCCCAGTGAGGGTGATGAGGGGCTAGTTCAGCTGAGGATGAGGAGGAGGAGAGGAAGAACTGGCATATGAGGAGATGAAAACCCTGATGGAAGTGGGGCCCCCACTATTCTTGGTGTGTGTAAGATGGTTGATATCCCAGCCTTTGCTTGTACTTGATTACCAGGTTAACTAAGTGTGCCTCGGGAAATGTGGATCCCTGTCCCAAAAAGCTTGTCCATGTTCTGGGTTAGGTACTTCCTGTAAACTGAATTGGCAAGAACTGGAGTATTGTGTAAACTGCTTCTGTAATGCGTTCATGGCAACCAGGAAAAATAGTGGTAGCTGGGAAGCAAGTCCCCCTTGGGGCTGCCGCTGCAAAAGGTCATGGAAAAACCAGTTCCCAAAGCCAAAACTGAATATTTCCAGGGCTAGCAATCGGGCAATGTGGGCATTTAGCGTTAGGGCCTGTTGGTGGGTGGGTAAAATTTTGCTTCCTGTTAAAATCTTGTGGCAGTGACAAGAAGTTCATGGGAAACAAATGGTTGTGGTTGGACTGTTGATCTGTGCACTCAGGTTTGTGGGCTGAGGCTCATCTCTGCTTCCGGACAGCGATTGGGAAGGCCTAAACGAGGAAGGGGGAGTGGTTACCCCTCAACACAATTTTGTACCCAGGCGTTATGCCCACCTACTGGGGTGCTTGGCTGCCATGTGCTTTTGCTGCTGGTGTTGTCCAGTTGGCAGTTTTCTTGCCTATTCTTAGCTTGGTTTTCAGATATTGCAAATTACAGTGTTTTTGCTTGAGTAATTTCAGAAAAAAATGCCATACATGAATAACTTACCCTTGGCCTGTTATCCCGGGGTGGGGGGTCTGTGGAACAGAAGCCGAGTTTCCCTTTTGGTCAAACCACTCTTCTTTTTGTTTTCTGTTGGATTCATCCCTCTCTGCATTTCGTGCTTGTAGCTGCTGGTGCAGGTTGGATCAGCAGCCACTCACCAACCTGTTGTCTTTCATTCAAAATCTAATCCTTTTTGAGTTGCAATTTTTGCCAACTGTGCATTCATTATCCCCCACCTCTTCAGAATGAATTTGACGTTCCTTAAGTGGCTTTTTCTGTCTGTGGTGCTCAAAATGTTTGTGTCACTTCACTCCACCTCCCTGACCCTTTTTAAGGTGCACGGTCAGAGGCCAAATAATTACAAGAGAATGTAACAGTTCTTGGAGTGGCCAGCTTTGGGGTCATATTCTCCTGTGATTCTTGTTGGGCGGAAAGGAGGACCATGTTGAGGCTTCTAAATAAATAAAGCTATTTTAACCAATAGCAGAAATTTTTTTTATTCACCTTTATTACACAGAAACAGTAGATCAGGTCAATTTCATTGTGAATTATTGAAGTTTGGTGTGTCGCAGGTTTTACACCAGTCTCACCAATGCTAAAAAAATAAACACTATTTAACCAATAGCAGCTATTTTTTATATCACCTTTTTACACAACAACACAGATTGGTAAATTAGTAATTGTGAGTTTGATAGTCACAGGTTTTAAGAGTCTCACAAGCTAGACAAATAAACCTTTTAACCAATAGCAGAAATCTTTTTTAAATCATCTTTATAAACAACCCAAAGCAGACTCAAGTCAATTACTGGTAAAAGTGACGTTTGCGTATGTAGCGGCTTTAGCCAGTCACAACTGCTGGTAAATAAAGCTATTTCAACAATAGGTGAGGAATAGTGTTTACTTTAAAAAAAACCTTATAAATGCTGGTGTGAGGAATATTATTTACCTGTAAAAAAAAGGGTTTGTATATGTGGTATGAGGAATTTTTTACCTGTAAAAAAGCGGTTTAGTATTGCTGGCCGAGGAAATTTTTACTGTAAAAAAAACGGTTTTTAGTAAATGCGTTATGAGAAAAAATTATTTTGCTCTAAAAAGCTGTTTTGCTTATTATGGTTTTGGTAGAAACCCTTCCTCTCTCTCCCTGCCCAAAAATGTTCCTACCTATGCACAATGCAACTAGCAAGATCGCGCATTCTTGCAATGCTAACACCCTACCTGCTTTTTCCCTTTCCCTGGTATTAAATTTTCCTACGTTTTTAAACCTAACGAGAACTAATCTTCCTCTGTAGCTATAAAGCTCTCTGTTGTGCTTTCACTCTCCCTGCGACATCGTCTCACTATCTGTTTCCGCATGGAATGTGCGCAAGATAGCGCCGCGCCTTAAAATTGCCCATGACGCTGTAAGGCCAGCAATCCATAATGCCACAAAAAAATGGAAAGTTACTGTGATTGGAAAACAAGGCAGCAGCTCTTTGCTGCAAATAACCCCAACATGCTGTGGGGGTTCCTTGAATAAACCGGGTAAATAACTAATTATGCCGAATAACCCGAATACCGTTATTCTGGGAGTAAGGAATAGTGGGAATGTATTGCCATTACTATATTTCTATGAATATTGCACAAGGTTTTACATTTATTCGTGATGTATGTAATTATTGAGGGTATTGCCTTTTCCACTAAGTCCTTTTTATTCTTTTCCATGTAGTACTGAAATGTTGGCGTCACCATAGTGTTGCTAAGATTTATTTTGTGTCCGTACTACCTATTGATATTAAATTAAAATTACAAGCATATGTTCTTTTTTCAAAACTTTACACAAAATTAAAACAAGGTAACAGAAAAAATATAATTTATGGTTTACCAGTGGGTATTGTGCTTTTTCCTTCCAAATTATTTTCCACAAGGAGAACTTACCCAGAGATAATAAAATCTTTTAATTTTTTCCCCTTTGTTGAATTTTCCCCCAAATTTTGATTTGGATTGAATTCATTTCACGATTAAATAAGGAAATCTTGAATGCTCAAAAATTAGAGGAGGAGGGGGAAAGAAGGTAGCCTGTTGACAAAAAACTTACCACTGTACAAGAGAGAGGCCGCTGAAATAAGGCTTACACTTACAGAAGCGAAAAGAAACAACCCACAATTGAGCAAACATTTACAGGGAGGGGTGAAAGAGGAACCCCATAAAAAAGGCATACACTTACAGAGAGACAGATAGAGGATTCTGCTGACCAAAAGGCTTAGAGTCTAAGGAGAGGGGACTTTCCGTGCCTTGCATAGAAAAACTCTGCTGTACAAACTGTGTCCACTAGGAAATGTGATCTGGATCGCCTAAGTACCAACCCCACTGTACAAGTTGTTATATCCATAAGTGTTAAAGTGCTGATTCTAGGGGTTAATGGCCACACAAAATTACATTAGCCGCTCGCTGTGTTTCAGCATTGGGAAATGGGATGGGCAAGTTTTTTTTTGCAAACCGTGAAATTAAATCTAAAATGTTTGATGCGGAAATGTGAATTTCAGGAAATCGACTCAAGTCAACCTTTCCGAATTTTTGCTCATATTTCCCTTACTCCTTAGACCACCAAATCGTTTTCCTATTTGATTGTAGGGAAAAACCTTGAAACCGTCGAATAACTTTTTTTGGTTGGGCTTCTTATCATGGGGGCGGGGGGTAACGCCGCTGTGTTTTGTACTCTGTTTTCCCAGCGTTCTCTGATATTCTGCTTTAACCCTTCGCCCTTTCCCCTAATGAGTGGAATGTGTTGTCATTCCTATATTCATAGGGCCGCCAGCACCCGGACCCCCCGGGAAGTGCGGGGCCTGAGCAGGCGGGGGGGTCACTCGCCGTCGGGCACCCCGGGCCCGTTGCGGGGTCGCGCCGCCATGGGCCCCCCGCTTGCTCCGGCCCCGGCAGCACCGGCGCAATACTACCTTCCCGTGCCTCCGCGCCGCAGCCGGGCTCCGGGGGCGCCTGCGCCACGTTCCTCTTCACAGCAGCGCGCTGAATGACTCATTTCAGCGGCCAGCTGTGGCAGAGGCCCGGAGCTGGACAGGTGAGACGTGTGTGTGTGCCCCCCCGCGTGGTGTTTGTGAGAGAGTTCTGCCTGCGGTGGTTTGGTGTGGTGGTGGGGGGAGGCAGTGAGGGGTGAGGAGGCAATGATGATGATAATGATGGGGAGGAATGATAATGCGATGGAATGATGATTATATATTAATGGGGAGGCAAGATAATGATAAATGATGGGGAGGCAATGAATAAGGGGAAAGGGCAATGATGATGATGATATTAATAGGGGCAATGATTATGGAAGGAATGTGATGATGTTTTAAATTTGGGGGAGGCAATGAATAAGAAAGGGGGAGGCAATATGTGGGAGGCATTGATGAGTGAATTAAGGGAGGCAAGATAATGATGATAAATGGGGGGCAATGTAAGGGAAGGCAATGATGGATATTTGGGGAGGGATGATGTTTGGGTGGCAATAATGAGGGGGGCAATGATGATGTAATGGGCAGGCAAGAGGTGATAAGGGGTCTTTCCCTTTGCCCTTTCTGAGAAACAGTGCGAACGCAGACAGTGTAGAGGAAGCTCCAATTTTGTAGGAGTTAAATTGTGGTCAGGTATTCTGTTGGGATTTAATTGGGTCCAGTTTCTGTTAGCTTATATGGGGGAGGGGGGGGTGACATCATGCTGGGGTATTATATGGGTGATGAGGGGGAGACTATGTGGTGCCATTTTGTTGGGGGACTGTCTGTCCAGTCTGTATGTGCGCTGTGAGGATTTGGCGGTTTTTTGAGCTATTGTACAATTTTCAATAGGTATCAGTCTTGTAATGGAAGAAGGAATGTTTGGCGTTGTCTATACCCATTTCTCTGCAGTATTGCTTTGAATCGGGTCTGTGTTAAGGGGGCCCCCCTGAGACTCTTTCGCCCGGGGCCCTTAAAAACCTGGAGTGGCCCTGATATGGATGTGCTCAGTTCCCGGCTCTGCTGGTGCCGAAGCGTGAGTGGCTCCGCTGCGCTGCAATGCCACCCTTGTGCCATATGGCTGTCGCTGTGGAAACTTCCACGGGATGCAAGGCACTGCAGTTGTGCTGATTACCACGTGTGTTCAGGCTTGCAGCCGCTGCAGGTGTCCTTTGATGCTGATTTGTGTCTGGCTGGTTGGGTGTGCCGGCCACACCTCCTTGCTTTTATGAGGATTGGGTGTGTGCTAGTTGTGCTCCCAAGTTTTCGCTGTGAGGAGCTCCTATATAAGTCCTCTGCACGTGGGGTGTTGCCTGGCTTCGCATTAAGTTTCTGAGTCTTGCGGGCGTTTGGGTTTAGCACCTTTCCTCCTGTGCATTCTATGTGAGCTAATGCCTGTTTTCACCTGCTCTGGGGGCAATACCCAGTCCAATTTCTGTTATCAGCTTTGGGGACAGCTGATGTTGAGTTTCTGGACTTATCCTGTTTATTGTGTTGGTAAAAGCTAGTTTGATTCCTCTGTGTTGTTTTCCGAAGCCCTGTTCTGCTGTGTTATGTCCCTGATTACTTCTGTTCCTGAACCCGTGCCCGTGACTGGACTCTTTGCTAAGACTTTCTGTATCAATCTGGGTTCATCAAGGAAGTAGGGTTGCTGGTCTTTTGTTTCTCGTCAGCTTGTTATTCGGTGCAATCCCCAGGCCACTTCGTTCAACCCGGTGGGGCCTTGCACTAGACGCTTGGGTTCCCTTTTAGGTCGCTCCCCAGATTCTGAAACCAGGCCGTGGCTTTTCCGGAGCCTGAGACCACGGCCTGATGTCCGGTGTTTGTGGACCACTTCCAGGGCGGATCGCCCTTTCCCCTGCCCGATGCCCTGGCCTGCCGATCGCTGGCAAATGTTGGAGCCGAGACTGCGGCTCAGTCCGGAGCCGATGTCGGAATCGTCGATCATTGCAGTTGTCGGGTCGGATGCCATGTTTGATGTTCTTCTCGATCGAATCGTTCCCTTGTTATGCCTGAGACCAATGTCCTGATGGGGGGGGGCCCCCTTTTACTGATGTCCGGCTCGAGTCCCGTTGTCCGAGCCTACCTGAGTCCTGATTCCGCTGTGCTCAGATGTGCTGTGTCCAGTCCTGATCGATGTCTTCCTGTTCGATGTCCAGTCCGTGTTCTGATGTCCAGTTGGGTTTTTTCCAATGGGTTCCAATGTGGTTCGGTTACGTGCCGTCTGTGTTCCGAGTCCTGTCCCGTGTTCTGAAGCCGTACGTGTTCCAAGTCCATCATGTTTCCGAAGTCCAGTCCGTTTCGAAGTCCAGTCCGTGTTTCCGAGTCCAGATGTCCAGTCCCTGGTTTGGTGGTCCAAGTTGTGCCTTGAGCCGGTCCCGCTTGTGTTCCGGATGGATTTTCTCCTCCGTGGTTTCCTTGAGTATCCAGCTCTGTTCCCGGAGTGGTCCCGCCAGTGAGTCCAGGACCTGAGAGCAAGTGCCCGGTGCTGTAGTGCCACGTTCCTGGACCTGTGCTATCAGTATCTTGCTTATGTTTGATTTCCTGCCGGTTCCTAGGGTTTACCCGTGATGGCTACTGCCATTGTCTGAAGGCTGCCTGGGTCAGTATCTGATGCTTTTTGCTGTGTCTGTGCATGCTTGGGCCTCTGAGAGAGAGAGGCCATCCTAGTATGCCCATGCCAGACAACCCTGGACTGCGTCAACCGTGATGACCTCCTGCCATCGTTAACGCTAGTCCGAGGTCAGTGTCTGATTTCTCCTGCTGTGCCTGTGCTATGCCTGAGGCCTGAGAGAGAGGCCGTCTAGTATGCCCGTGCCCAGATGATTCTGGACTGCGTCAACCCGTGATGAACCTCTTGCTTCGTTGTCAACCTGTGATGTGTTTCCTTCGTGATGTGCATATTTTGGAACCTGGGTTTACTGTCTTTTGCTTTATTTAAGGAACTTTATGTTTCTTCATACCTGAAGTTGTGCGGTGTCCTTTAGTCCTGCATATGGCCAGGCCGGCTCCAGGTTTTTATGGGCCCCGGGCGAAGAGCCTCAGTGGGCCCCTTTAACACAGACCCGATTCATGATGCGGCAGGAGGGTACAGTACAATGCCAAAACCTTCACTTCTTCCAATTACATGAGTGATATCTATTGTAAAATTGTACAATAGCTCAAAAACCACCAAATTCCTCACAGCGCACAGTACGACTGGACAGTACAGTCCGCCATACAATATTATGGGCACCCAGTCTCCCCTCATCACCCCATATAATACCCATGGGATGTCACCCCCCATATAATGCTCCATACAGAATATGGACCCAAAATAATGCTCCATTACAGAAATACTGGACCCAATATAATGCTCCATAAGGTACTGGTCCCATTTAATGCCCATACAGGATACTGGTCCCATATATGCTCCATAGAAAATATGGAGCTCTCCTCTGCGCTGTACTGCGTTCTGCACTGTTAGGCTCAGGAAAGGGCGCTGTGGAAAGACTCCCATTATCATCTGATTTTCTCCCATCATCATCATTGCCCTTTCATCATCATTGCCCCCCATTATCATCAATGCCTGCCCATCATCATCATCTCCTCCCATCATCATAATGCTGCCCATATCATCATCTCCTCTCCAACATCAATGCCTGCCCATATCATCATGGCCTCCCATCTCATCATCTCTCCCATCATCAATGCCTGCCCATTATCATCAGGCCTCCCCTCATCATCATGGCCTCCCCATTATCATCAATGCCTGCCCATCATCATCATCGCCTCCCCATCATAATTATCGCCCTCCATCATCATCTTCTCCCATTTCATCAATGCCTCCCCATTTATCATCAATGCCTGCCCATCATCATCTTCCCCATCATCAATGCCTGCCCATTATCATCAATGCCTGCCATTATCATCATTTCTCCCCATCATCAATGCCTGGCCTTTATCATCAATGCCTCCCATTATCAGCATGCCTGCCCTCATCACACACGACAGCAACCAAGCACTCTCTCACATAATACACAAACACAAAGCACCGCACTACATACACACAGACACACCAGAGACACAGACACACACGTCTCACCTGTTCAGCGTCGCGCTCTCTGCCACGCGGCCGCTGAATGATGATGTCATTCAGCGGCGCTGCTTGTGAGAGGAAGCGCTGGCGCCCCTGTAGCCCGGAGGCTGCGGCAGCGGAGGCACGGGAGAGGTAAGTATTGTGCTAGCTGATGCCGGGGCCCTGAGCAAGCGGGGGGGGCCCAGTGGCGGTGCTGACACCGCTCTCCTCCGCTAAGGGCGCGGGGTGCCAGACGGCGAGTGGGCCCCCCACCTGCTCAGGGCCCCGGCACTTGCCCGGGTGTGCCGGGTGTGACGCCGGCCCTGCATATGGCCATCTTGTCCACAAGCTCAGCTGCCCACAGACCCCTGTCGCTACCCTTCCTTAGTCCAGGTAGGGCCCGGGTCCCCCTGTGTTCCAGTGGATCCACATTCCACGATCACCTGGGGCGCATACTCCGTCTCGTTTATGGTTCGACAAACATGGGAGCATTGGCCTGGGTAAGACATGATCGTAACATAGGGTTTCTTTAAAGGGGTCAATAATGACTTTCAATTGCTACTCTTAAAGGTGGCACTACAGTTTTTGTTTTATTCCTCTCTGGGAAGGCTATTTGCAGATGTAACTTCGAATTAGAAATCAAACTTACCATGTATATGTCTCGGTCAGCATTTACCGAGCCGGGGGGAAGGGAATAACGGCCAATGATCTCAGCAGTCTTGCAGGCTGGCTGTGCTCAGAAGAATACAAAATGGAAAGAATTGGAAGGGATGCAGGATCAGCCTGTCTCAATAAGCAATGTCAAGACCTCAGGTGCAACAGGAAAAAAAATCTTTTACTGGAGCAGTTGATGATGATGATTACAGGTTTCCACAGTTATACAATACACTGAGACAACGCCCCTCATGGTGTGATGAATCCAGATCTTTTCTGGCAATGTGTAGTAGCTCTCCTCACTCCCACTGCATGTAGCACTGTACAGTACATGCACTAAAATGTCTCCACTCAGCCTGGACCTTGACATACACGGATCCTCAGGCTTACTGGAAAGTACCTCAGCTCTCATCGCACTGCTGACAACTAAGGATCGTATCAAGACATCTCTCCTTTGATCCCTAACTGACGTTGTCTGGCATTTGGGCACTTCTTGAAAGTGCAGAACACTATGTCTCATGCGGCTGCACAGACTTCGCTGTAGCCCTGACAGTGACCAAAGCAATGGCACTGGCCTCCTTCATCTCCAGTACCACCCAATCCCAGGGGCACAGGGTTGCTTCTCTTCAGCTCGGTAGTTCTCCTGTGGGGTTGTACCCACCAGACTTCACGACAGCCCTTACAATAATTACATGTATGTAAGCACAAAAATAAATCCTCAGGATAAATGAATATGATCCCTTCACACAAACACATAAACCAATAGAGGCAAATGAAGGAGCAAGATCAAAATAATTAGCTAAAAATATATAAAATTGTATTCAAATCTAATAAAAATTCAAAATATACAACAACATAATAAATAGGATACCAAAGAGTAGGGACAATGCGACACAATGAAGCACACAATAGGTATGGCCCCAGAAAGGCTAGAATATATCAAAGTATGCATATAAAAATAAAATTCATGAAAATCTAACTAGCCTAATAAATGATACGGGATATATAATAATGAATAGTTAATAGATGTAACTGCACCCATGTAAATATATGAATGACTATGGTACTAATCAAAATAAAATAAACATCATCAATATAAAATTAAACAAAATATCCTTTAATCACAATCATAAATTCCTGCTGAAAATATAATATAACCAATACCTGCAGTCATGATGAAATGGCGGACCACCACCTGTGATGAAACACCTCGACGCTCATTTCACCGCCGCTTGCAGTTTCGTCAGGAGGTAGTGTAGCGCTAACCCATGTTACCTACGAATTATTAATCATGTATTTCTAATCATGATGCAATGGGGACTGATAGCTACATTTTATCTTTTTTCTTTTATTGTCATGTCCTGGTACATGGTTACGCGCGAAGCGCATGCGCTGTGGCGTTGCGATGGGGAGGTGCTCTATAGTTGTGACGCGTTGTCCGTGTTACATGTCTGGTCATGTGACAGTGACGTGTGACCGGATGACACGCGTACTGAGCCCTGTACACTTCATGATGCTGCATTATGGCGGTGGCGCGCCGCTACACATGACCGATAATTTCCTTATTAGCACACTACTATATAAGGCCACATTGGTTAGCGCTACGCTACCTCCTGACAAAACTGCAAGCGGCGGTGAAACGTGCGTCGACGTGTTTCATCACAGGTGGTGGACCCCCATTTCATCATGACTGCAGGTATTGGTTATATTATATTTTCAGCAGGAATTTATGATTGTGATTATGGGATATTTTGTTTATATTTTGTATTGATGATGTTTAGTTTATTTTGATTAGTACCATAGTCATTCATATATTTATATGGGTGCAGTTACATCTATTAACTATTCATTATTATATATCTCGTGTCATTTATTAGGCTAGTTAGATATTCATGCATTTTATTTGTATACGCATACTTTGATATATTCTAGCCTTTCTGTGGCCATACCTACTGTGTGCTTCATTGTGTCGCATTGTCCCTACTCTTTGGTATCCTATTCATTATGTTGTTGTATATTTTGAATTTTTATTAGATTTAAATACAATTTATATATTTTTAGCTAATTATTTTGATCTTGCTCCTTCATTTGCCTCTATTTTTTTTATAATTACATGTATGTGTGTAAAAATGACTGAAGAGCTGGCTTCTCATACCATCAGCGTCCACAGACAATTGTGATGCCTGACTTTGCAGGGCGCCACATATATATGTATGTACATGGACTTTACTCCAAATTAGGCCTCCTTCACACATCCTGGGGATTTCTGTACAGGAAAAAACAATACTGGTGAGAGTCGTTCTCTGTGTCCATGTGCCATCTTTATGTACATACTGTATGTGACATCCGTGTAACATCAATGTATCCATTTGGTGTCCGTGAGTCACATCCATGTGTCACGTTCCAGCGTCTGGGAAGAAGTGGCTGAAGGCAGCTTTCATCATTGTCTCCTGCTTGAGCTGAGATCAGTGCGACCAGACGATAATGAAGAGAGTTGTATTCAGCAGTAGCTGTGTAACTCCTGTATAAGATCAAGAATTAAATGAAAAAACTGGCGTGGGCTCCTGCGCACTTTTCATAACTATCAGAAGGAAATTCCACAGCTGGGGACTAATGTTAATAATCTGGGACAAGGGACAATATCCCATAAGGTTCTCAGGCTGTTAATATCAGCTCTCAGCTGTTTGCTTAGCCTTTACTGGTGAATTTACAGGGGACTACCCAAAAAAAATGACGTAGGTCCTCTTATAAATTCAAGCCAGCAAAGGCTAAACAGCTAGACAGATGTGGGCTGACATTATTAGCCTGGGAAGGAGTCATGGATATTGCTACCCACATCAGCCCTCAGCCGTCTCAGAAATGGCGCATCCATAAGATGCGCTAAATGTGGCACATATGCTCCCTCTTCCCAATTGCTCTGGTGCAGTGGCAAGTGGGATAATATTTGTGTAGTTGATGTCAGCCTTGTATTGTCAGCAAACATCAAGCCCAGGGGTTAGTAATGGAGAGGTGTCTATAAGACGACCCCATTACTAATCCCATAGTAAGTTTAGAAATAAACACACAGCAAGAAAAAAATCTTTTTTTAAATAAAAATCAGCACCCTGTTTTACGCATTTATTTAAAAAATAAAAAAACAAAGTTATACTCTCCTTACATCTAATTCATTAACCCCTTCATGACCTTGCCATTTTTTGCAATTCTGACCAGTGTCCCTTTATGAGGTAATAACTCAGGAATAGTGTTGAGCGATACGATAATGTAAATATCGGCTATCGGCCGATATTAGCTCTATCGGCCTTTTGATAATTTGTTTCGATATTTTCGTCTTATCGAATACCGGAATCGGATTTGTCACTGTCACTGTGAGTGTCCGTCGGTCGGGTCTGTCAGGAGTCAGCGGCACTTACCTGGCAGAAGATCTCCGGCGGTCACGGCCTGGACTGCTTCATGGCCGCCATCATCTTTCCCCGGCGGTCACATGCAGTTTCTCGCGATAACTGCAGTGACTGCTGGGTAATCCCGGCCGTAAAGCAGTCAGTCCGATGACGTCACCGCCGGGGAAGCAGGTAATCAGCTGTGCTGCGCCGGGATGACAGGCTCTGACTGTCATTCTGATGTAGCAGAGCTGGATCGTCGTGGGACACTCGTTACTATGGACTGCGTCGGTCAGGTGGTATACTTTTTTTTTTTTTTTTTCATTTTTTTTACAGGAGATCGATGGCGTCGCAGGATGAGACTGTAATAAAAGTAATGAAAACTGTGTTTTGTTTTTTTTTATTAAATTAAAAAACTTTTTTATGAACATTCACCCGTCCGGGTACATAAACAATTTAACTATTTACATACAGTGACCCTGTCCGGGTTATTTATAATTCTTTGGCAGGGGTGTTCCAGGTACCACCTGGTACTCTTCTGATGCTTGCCAAACATCCGAGGCACCAAGGACCACCAGGACCTGATGACGTCGTGTGGCCTGTACAGTCAAGTCGTGACCCGCTATCTGGGTCTGTGTGGCCACCTCTTTCATATCCCTCCGGGTCTGGAGCCCTATGTCACGGACTGTACGAACCCCAGGGGGCCTAACAGGCTCCGGGTACGGGCCACGTAACTGGATCATGTCCATGGGTGGGTCTGCTGAGGAGACCACTGAGGGAGGCTGGGGAGATTTACGGCGTGGGGTGGGCACTTTTGCAGAGGCCTGGATGTGGGAGGCTGAAGGCTCCGAGGGTCTCACAGGTTCCTGACACTCTGGGGAGTAGGGGTCGCACCTGGTAACATTTAGGGCGTACCATCCATTGTAACCCCAGTGTCGGGTGTAAGTCACCAAGTCTCCTGGCAACAGGTCCCTCCCCGGGTGTCCTTCTGGGAGGTGAGCCTCCACGTCCCGCCGGTTCACAAAAACTTCTAAATAAAGTCCAGGCTCCTGGATGAAGCCCCAACCACCTTTCAATTTAAAGCTCCGTACTGCACCCTTACGCCGTGGCTCCCTCAGGGTTCCTTTATCTTTTCTCATCCGGTCCTTATCTGCCCGGTCCTTCTCCAGCCGACGTTGGTGAAGTTTTTGGGATTCTCGCTGCTCCCTTTGTCGCTCTGCTTCTCTCTCCCAACGTCTCCACTCTTCCTCCTGACGCCGGTTGAAATTCTCCTCCACCAGCAGCTCCATGTCTCCACCATCAAACTGCAGCTTACAGTGTCCGGTTTGCGGCAGCTCTCCTGGCGCCCCCAGTCCTGGCGGCGCTCACCTGCGGAGGAAGCAGCCGGCTCTGGAACAGATGACAGTCGGGGCTCCGGTACAGACAGGTAGACCTCTGGTGCCTGCGCGGCCTCCTCCATGAGGACGGGTGTCGCTTCTTCTGTCTCAGCGACGGGGGCAGACAGCGGGATCTGGGGTGCTGCCGGTGCAGCGTTTTTTGCACGAACGGGTGCCTCCACTGCGACAACGTCAACCGGATCACATTGCAAGGGCTGGGATGCCCGCACGGACTCCTCTACTAGAACGGGTGCCTCACCTTCCGGTACAGACACTTCAGGTAAGAGGGATTGGCGCCGCTCCAAGTTTAGTTTTAGGGCACGCCAGCTGGCTTCCATCCTGGCGACCTCCTCCCGGTGCCGGGCCAGGCCTCTTAGGGTATCCTCCGCTTCTTGCAGCGTAGGAGGGTTTCCAGGCCGGGTGCCCAACGGTGGTTCCGTGGCGATCGGGTCGCTTCCATGGGGGGAGAGCTCTGACTGCTCCATCCCTTCACACTTCTGCTCGTGTCCATTAGCCATCTCTGCCAAGTCACATGTGTCATTAGCATCTGGAGAGGGCCCCTCTTTGTAGTGAGGCGGGACCTTCGTGTTAGTTTCCGCACACTGAGGAGGATGAGGAGGTGGAACTCAAGAGCTGTGGGGCACGATCTTACATTGCAGTACCATTTAGAGCCATCGTTTTCGCGTCACTGAGTGAGTGTGTACACCCATGAAGAGCTCGCCCTTCTTCTTCACCAGTGCCTCGTCATGACGCAGATATGGCGGAAAAATGGCAAATACATTCTCTGATGATTTTAGCAATTCTCAAGCACAAAACCAGTTCAATTCAGGCACACAGGACTCGCTTATAGCGAGCTACAGAATCCTGTTCGTGACGCCCAAGTTGAGTCGCACAGAGCCAGAGGTTTTTGGGGTATGTCACGGCTTTACCCGGCAATTGAATCAGAGTCTATTTTACTATGTAGAAGTGTATAAACTATAAATATATGTATATATATATGTCACAATGACATGTATATATATATATTATATATATATATATATATATATTCTATGTGTGTATATTTAGTGTTTACAAGGAAATAAAGGTTTTTTTTAGTTGCGATATTTTGTTCCCATAGACTTACATTGGACTTCCGGTATCGAAATCGGATATCGACGATATTTAGTGCTAACGGCGATACAATTTTGATACGATATTTTTAGATATCGAGCACTATCGCTCAACACTACTCAGGAACGCTTCAACGGATCCTAGCGATTCTGAGAATGTTTTTTCGTGACATATTGGGCTTCATGTTAGTGGTAAATTTAGGTCGATAATTTTTGCGTTTATTTGTGAAAAAAATTGAAATTTGGCAAAAATTTAGAAAATTTTAAATTTTTATTCTGTTAATAAATAACATTTCCCACATGTCTACTTTACATAAATACAATTTTGTAAACAAAATTTTTTTTTGTTAGGAAGTTATAAGAGTTAAAAGTTGACCAGCGATTTCTCATTTTTACAGCAAAATTTACAAAACCATTTTTTTTGGGACCACATCACATTTGAAGTCACTTTGAGGGGTCTATATGGTAGAAAATACCCAAAAGTGATACCATTATAAAAACTGCACCCCTCAAGCTACTCAAAACTACATTCAAGAAGATTATTAACCCTTCAGGTGCTTCACAGGAACTAAAGCAACGTGGAAGGAAAAAATGGACATTTTAATTTTTCCAACAAAAATTTTATTTTAGCATCAATTTTTTCATTTTTGCATGGGCAACAGGATAAAATGGATCCTAAAATTTGTTGGGCAATTTCTCCTGAGTACACAGATACCTAATATGTGGTCATAAACCACTGTTTGGGCGCACGGCAGGGCTCAGAAGGGAAGGAGCGCCATTTTGGAATGCAGACTTGATGGAATGTCCCGCGGCGTCATGTTGCGTTTGCAGAGCCCCTGATGTGCCTAAACAGTAGAAACCCCCCACAATTGACCCCATTTTGGAAACTAGACCCCAAGGAGCTTATCTAGATGCGTAGTGATCACTTTGAACCCCCAAGTGCTTCACAGAAGTTTATAAACGCAGAGCAGTGAAAATAAAAAAATCATTTTTGTTTCTCAAAAATCATTTTTTAGCCCGCTATTTTTTATTTTCCCAAGGGTAACAGGAGAAATTGGACCCCAAATGTCGTTGTACAGTTTGTCCTGAGTACACTTGTACCACATATGTGGGGGGGAACCACTGTTCGGGCACACGTTGGGGCTCGGAAGAGAAGTAGTGACGTTTTGAAATGCTGACTTTGATGGAATGGTCTGCGGGCATCATGTTACGTTTGCAGAACCCCTGATGTGCCTAAACAGTAGAAACTCCCAACAAGTGACCCCATTTTGGAAACTAGACACCGCACGGAACTTATCTAGATGTGCGGTGAGCACTTAGAATCCCCAAGCGCTACACAGAAGTTTATAACGCAGAGCTGTGAAAATAAAAAAATCATTTTTTTTCCACAAAAATAATTTTTTTAGTCCCAAATTTTTTTTCCCAAGGGTAACAGGCGAAATTAGACCCCCAAAGTTGTTGAGAAATTTTTCCTGAGTACGCTGATACCCCATATGTGGGGGTAAACCACTGTTTGGGCACACGTCGGGGCTCGGAATAAAGGGAGCACTGTTTCACTTTTAACAGCCAATCACAGCGATCATAGCCACGTGGGGGTTAAGCCAACCTCCCTGTGGTGAAGCACAAAGGGTCTTGTGCCTGCGGGTCGTGTGACCTTTCAGTGACCCCAGTCACCCGACCCGCAGGAACGCGATCCTTTCATGACACATACGCTGTGTCACAGGTAGGGAAGGGGTTAAAGCCCTTGTCCCCTGGAAAAAAACAAAAATAATAAACAATCATATCCCTCACCTGTCCGATGTGAAGATAATCCATATTATCCATGCTGTAATCCATCTCTGTGATAACTGGTTTACAGCCTGAACAGTGGCATGGTGCGACCATCTAGGCTGAAAACCATGAGAGAATGAGGTGCTGCGAGCGCAGCTTCAGTGACGAATGGTGATGTCAAGGGGTTACCGCAGGACACTGAAGATGCGTTCCCAGGCTCACGTCACTGTGTTAATTATTAATTGTTAATTATTCTAGAGTTTACATAATTTCCTCTAGATGTCTTACAAAATAAGCTCTGTGCTCCATTAGAAACATGTCTCACTGTTGTCATCAGGAATATCATCTGTGGTTATTTGTAGCTTGCTTGTACATGTGTAGAGCCATGCTCCTTGTGGAGCCATGTTTAGCATCTACATTCTGCTCTGCTGATACTGGCAATTTGCCTTGTAATTTGGGTAAATGCCAGTGAACACATTAGCACAATTTAGGCCAGCTAAAGTCCCAGCATACATGAGCAATTACCACACCTCCCTTGTATGCTATGCTTGTATTTCAAATACAGCTGATGATTTACACTAGTGATAGAATAACAGATCATAGTCTATATTATGCAGAATTACCGAAATGTCCTGTCCAGGCAAACGTTTACAATCGTTTTTTGTATGGCTATACTGTTTCTACTTACTTTGATTTTTACTGATTTTATTCTCCTGCATATTTTGCTAGTTTCTCATAAGCAAGTAAAAAGTGTTGCATTTTTTACTGACACAGAAGACAAGTGCTGGGGCTTCTATTTTTTTGAGGGTATATGCAGACGATCAGTAAATGCTGTGGGTTGAACGATGCGTACTTGTGCAGAGTCCAACTTGCAATGGCCAGATGCTAAAGCATAGTGGATGGGATTTCAAGAAATACCGTGTCCACTATGTGTCCACAGACGCCCGCGACTCACCAGTGGAGACCGACATGTGGCGCATCTTTTCTGACCGCAGTATATCAATTTCTCTTGGGAGATACTAGTCTCCGCAAGAGAAATGACATCCATACATTGAATTAGACTCGGTGAATCTGCACGGTTCAGTGATCACATGAGGAATCACCTGCATTCAATAGACGGCAGCTCTTTTGACTCTGCGAACAAGTACTGCGTCCAAAGCGCTGCCACTTCCTGTTCGGCTGCACATACCCTTACGGTTTGGTTCTAAGACTACACAACTTGATACCTGCGGATATCTCCAATGCTCTAACCACTGGAGTGTCATCTGCTGAGCCACTATAAGACCGCATGAGGAAGGTGAGGAGAAAAAAACCCTCTTTTTTACTATATTTACCAATAGTTAGACCTTTCAAACAAAACTGAATTGTCCAAATAAAATTGAAGATATGTTAAATGGTCCCTGTCAATTCAACTAACTTTTCATAGATCAGGAGTTCAAGCTCAAATAAGAAACTTTGTAGCATATCTTTATTAGATTTATTTTACCTGCTTCTAAACTAAAGATAGACAAGAGCGTCGGAATTTCTCATGCATATGTGTTCCTAGCTGCTACTCTTTAACCAGTAGTGTAGAAACAAGTAATTATTAGAGTCTTCAGAGGTAAATCAAGTAGAAAATGAAGAATATAAGTAATTTAGTCATTAGTCATTTATGTATATATTAGAGGCATACCACCCATTGCAGCAGACCATGGGGCCGCTAAGGGGCACGTGAGCTGCGGGGCCCGATGCCAGGGCTGTGTTTTTATTCTGTTGGCGGTAGCATACATGATTTTGATTTCTGTAGAAAATTCTTATGAGTCTTCGGAGGCAGTAGGTAGTTGGAGCTTCATTAAAATAAGCAGCCTGAGAGAGTATCCAATAGGGTCACAGGAAACGAGGGGTGGGGTTTTCAGTTATCCAATCCTACTCTCCTGCTGTACTACTGCCAATCATCAACAAGCAGCAGAGCGTTGGTGGTGAGCCTGCTCTAATACAGTGTAATGATTAGAGATGAGCGACTTTCCCTTTTTTCGGGTCGAGTCGGTTTTCATGAAACCCGACTTTCTCAAAAGTCGGGTCGAACGAAATCGGCCGACTATAAGGAAAAGTCGGGGGTCCAACTGAAACACGAAACCCAGTGCAAATCAATGGGGAAGCAAAGTCGGCAGGGAGTGGAGGACAGTAAACACACCTACAGTGCCCATTTGAATGCAAACAACATAAACTCTTATTACTTAAGCTTGGCAACCTTAATTAACTTTATACTAATAGTTACGCATTGAAAACTGTATGTTATTTCGCTAAACTTGTGGGGGCAGGTAGGGCTGGCTCCCGGTTTTCGTGTGCCCTGGGCCAAAGAGTGTCAGTGGGCCCCTTTAACACATACCACAATTCATCATGCTCCGATACGGCACAGAAATATAGGTATAGTACAATGACAAATACTTCACTTCTTACATGACATGACTGATATCTATGTTAAAATCTCCAATAGCTCAAAAAACGCACAGTATATTCCTTCATACAGCATTATGTCCACCACATAGTGAGCCATACAGAATAATGAGCCCCATATATTGCTCCATACAGAATGGGCTCCATATAATGCTCCATACAGAATAGGCCCCATATGTGCCCCATATGATGCTCCATACCCTATATGATGCCCCATAAATAATTAACCCCATATGATTCTCCAGTATATGATGGGCCCCATGGATGATGCTCCAGTGTCTAATGTGCCAAAATAATGCTCCATATATAATGGGCCCCATTTATAATGCTACATTGTATAATTGTCCCCGTAAATGCTGCTCCAGTGTCTGTTTTCCCCCTTTTAGAATGCTCCAGTATATGATGGGCCCCACAGATGCTGCTCCAGTGTCTGATCTGCCCCATTTATAATGCTCCAGTATATGATGGGCCCCATGCATGCTGCTCCAGTGTCTGATATGCCCCATTTAGAATGCTCCAGTATATGTTGGGCCCCATGGATGATGCTCCAGTGTGTTATGGGCCAAAATCATGCTCCATATATAATAGGCCCCATTATTAATGATCCAGTGTATAATGGACCCCTAAATGCTGCTCCAGTGTCTGTTTTCCCCCTTTTACAATGCTCCAGTATATGATGGGCCCCATGGATGATGCTCCAGTGTCTTATGGGCCAAAAAAAAGCTCCATATATAATGGGCCCCATTATAAATGATACAGTGGATAATGGGCCCCGTAAATGCTGCTCCAGTGTCTGATCTGCCCCATTTAGAATGCTCCATTACATGATGGGACCCATGGATGATGCTCCAGTGTCTTATGGCCCAAAAGAATGCTCCATATATAATGGGCCCCATTATTAATGATCCAGTGAATAATGGGTCCCGTAAATGCTGCTCCAGTGTCTGCTGTCCCCCATTTACAATGCTCCAGTATATGATGGGCCCATGGATGATGCTCCAGTGTCTTATGGGCCAAAAGAATGCTCCATGTATAATGGGCCCCATTATTAATGATCCAGTGTCTAATGCTCCCCATATATTCCTCCAAACATTACAAAAAATCAAATACCTCTCATCGCTGTGCACTGCTCTACTCTGGACTCCTCAGCGTCGCCATCTGCACTTGGACTGCTTAGGCAGAGGGCGTACAGACGTGATGTCATCGCTCTCTCTAACCTGAATGTCACTGTCAGAAACACGCAAGACGTCACAGTGGTGGAGCATGGAGAGGTAAGTATTGCAAGTGCTGGGGCCCTGAGCAAGCAAGAGTGGCCAACTTGTGGCAGACGGCACTGGCACAGGGCCCCTCATAGGACGCCGGTGTGTCTGACGGTGAGTGGGCCCTCCAACCGTCAGAGACACATATTTTTGTACTATGAGGGGCCCTGTGCCAATGCCGTCGCCCAACAGTCGGTCCCCCCGGCTCAGGGAACCGGCACTTGCCCGGGTGTGCCAGGTGCTGACGCCGGCCCTGGTGGGGGGGATTTGTAGGTTTTGTAGTCCATCCACGCTTGCAACTGCATGTTCATTAAATGTCTAAGCATGCAACTGGTATTCAAATTTCTGAGATTTTTCCCTCAGCTAAAACTCCTTCCGCACTGCTTCCAGATAACCTTTTCTTCATCAACAGGATTTAGGTCAAAAAAGTGCCACACTGGACTCTTCCTACTATGGTATAAATTTTCAGGGCTTGCATGCTGTGCTAATTTGACCCTCTAGCCAAGCTGTCCTGCAACTCTTTTTGTTTTTTTAACACGTTTTTGGACTGCTACGGGCCTGCCAGATAACCGCTGATGCGATGTCGATGCCTGCTGCGGATCCTTCTCCTCTTCTGAGCTATTGGCAGCAGCACCCTTTTCCCCCACTGGATTCCAATCCGGGTCAACAACTGGGTCATCCATCACCTCCTCTTCAATTACAGTAGTTTGACAAAATATTGGAAACATTTAACGTTTTGGCATCATAATCTTCGAACATGTTATAAACATGCAAACCGTGACATATGGTAATGTTTTGTATTTGATTATTTGTGTTATGTGATATGTGTATGTAAATTAACTGTTTGTTTGGCAGAATTGTAAGAACATTGATGAGAACCTGATGCCAATGGCAGACCTCTCGGATTTTCAAAGAGGCCAAATTGTTGATGCTCTTATGGCAGGTGCTAGTGTAACCAAAAGTGCCCGAATGCTTGGCGTGTCAAGAGGTACTGTCTCGAAAGTAATGACTGCTTTTGAAAGAGAAGGAAAAACGTCAGCAGCAAAGCACAGGTCCGACCGAAAGTCGAAGTTGACAGAGAAACCGTCGGACTTTAAAGCGAATTGTGAGAGAGGATCGCAAGGCCACCGCTCAGAAATCACTGCTGAGCTCAATGAACACCTACAGAACCCAGTTTCCATGAAAACTGTTCGTCGGGAGCTGAACAAATCTGGATACCAAGGAAGAGCTGCAATTCGAAAACCGCTGCTCAATGACAAAAGTTTCCAAGCGTTTAGAGTGGTGTAGAAACCTCCAGAATTGGTCCGTCGAGCAGTGGAAACATGTGATATTCTCAGACGAATCATCGTTTACCCTATTTCAGACCTCCGGACGAGTGTACGTTTGGAGACAGCTGAAAGAAGCATTCCATCCAGACTGCCTACTCCCAACCGTAAAACATGGTGGAGGTTCTGTGATGATCTGGGGTGCTATTTCGGGGGATCCGCAGGGCCAATGATATCCCTTCAAGGAAAAATCAACAGCCGCGATTATTTAGGCATTTTGGGCGACCAAGTGCATCCTATGGTTCAAGCACTGTTCTTGTTCAGGTGTTGTTCCTGACCAGGAGCCTACATTGACAACTCAGTCCTTGCATTTTTTGAAACTTCAGAAGAGGAGGCTATAGAGATGGAGGCTGTTCAGCAATGTAAGCCAAAATCTGTTCCTGATGCTCCGGCTTTAAAAGCAGTATACCTACTCCCAGTAAAGGGAGCCTTCCAGGCCTTCTTGAGCTAGAAGACTCTTTATGATAGCACACTATTTTCAGGGCAAGTGAGCTCCTGTTTAGTGAAAATATTCTAAATCTCCGTATATATTTCAGGAGTAGTGTTGAGCGATACTGCTCGATATCTAAAAATATCGGATCGGAATGGCATCGCCGATATCACTAAATATCGGCGATATCCAATTCCGATACCGGAAGTCCCATGTAAGTCTATGGGAACAAAATATCGCAACTAAAAAAAACCTTTATTTCCTTGTAAACACTAAATATACACACATAGAATACATATATATATATATATATATATATATATATATATACATGTCATTGTGACATATATATATATACATATATGTATAGTTTATACACTTCTACATAGTAAAATATCCTCTGATTCAATTGCCGGGTAAAGCCGGCTTCTGTGAAAAGACAGAAGCACCCGACATGAAATGACACTTGGTGTACATAGGGTTAACCATGTCTTTTCATGTCGTTTGCAATCTGATTTGCACAAACAATTACATCAGTCTATGTGTGCAAAATTTCACACCTGTAGGGGTTAATTAAAGGTGTAAATTCATTGTAAAAAAACGGACTTTTTTGCTACGAATTTACACCTTTAATTAACCCCTACAGGTGTGAAATTTTGCACACATAGACTGATGTAATTGTTTGTGCAAATCAGATAGCAAAGGACATGAAAAGACATGGTTAACCCTATGTACACCAAGTGTCATTTCATGTCGGGTTCTGCATTTTCATAAAAGCCGTCAATTGAATTAGCGGCTATTATACTATGTAGAAGTGTATGAACTATAAATATATATATATGTGTCACAAACTCAATGACATGTATATATATATATGAGGTGTAAAATTGCTGAAAAAAATGCGTGGGCTCCCGCCCTATTTTCGCAACCAGACAGACAAAGCCAGTGAGTGGGGGCAGATAATAATAGCCCAGAGAGGGACCATTATTTTTGGCCCCCCCCGGCTACTAACATCTGCCCCCAGACACCCCAGAAAGGGCAAATCTCTAATTAGATTTGCCCTTTCTGGCACTTTGCCCGTCTATTCCCATTGCCCTGTAGCGGTGGCGAATGGGTTAATAAGGGGTTAAAATGACCTTGCAATTGAAAGGTCACTTTAAGCCAGGTTAATAATTGAGAGCTGTCAATTAGACAACTATCAATTATTAATCCTATTGTATGAAAGAAAAATCAAACACACACACTTTAATAAAAAAGAAGTTTAATGAAATAATCACACAGTTTTTTACCATATTTTATTTACCTGCTAAAACCATTTCCTGTAATAAAAATAAAATAATAAAGCAAAATTATTCTTACCTATCCCATGCACAGTCAGGTCCCACGGTGTAATCCTTCAGAAAGGGTTAATGTTTACTGCAGGGACCGCAGCTAATGCTGCAGCCTCACAGTAAACCCCCAAATGAATGAGCTCCTCTCCTGGCTGACAGGAGAGGAAGTGGAAAGCTTAATTGATTGCTTTCCACTTTCACTTCAGGTCAGCCAGGGACACCATCAGTGACGTCAGAGGGAACTGATTAACAAAAATAGGGGTTCCCTTCGAAAAAAAAATGGCGTGAGGTCCCCCCTATTTTTGTTAACCAGCCAGATGAAGCAGACCGCTGAGGCCTGGATTTTCAGGCTGTTAAGGAGCCAAGATCCATGGACCTTGCCAGCCTGATAATACCAGGCCACAGCAGTCTGCATATCTTGGCTGATTAACAAAAATAGGGGATCCCCTCGAAAAAAATTGGCGTGGGGTCCCCCCTATTTTTGTTAACCAGCCAGATGAAGCAGACCGCTGAGGCCTGGATTTTCAGGCTGTTAAGGAGCCAAGATCCATGGACCTTGCCAGCCTGATAATACCAGGCCACAGCAGTCTGCATATCTGCATATCTTGGCTGATTAACAAAAATAGGGGATCCCCTCGAAAAAAATTGGCGTGGGGTCCCCCCTATTTTTGTTAACCAGCCAGATGAAGCAGACCGCTGAGGCCTGGTTTTTCAGGCTGGTAAGGATCCAATATCCATGGACCTTGCAAGCCTGATAATACCA
Source organism: Oophaga sylvatica (assembly GCA_033576555.1). NCBI lineage: Eukaryota > Metazoa > Chordata > Amphibia > Anura > Dendrobatidae > Oophaga > Oophaga sylvatica. The sequence goes on from JARQOD010000003.1 coordinate 15,211,598, forward strand.
GGCCACAGCAGTCTGCTTAGCTTGGCTGGTTAACAAAAATAGGGGATCCCCTCGAAAAAAAAACGGCGTAGGGGTCCCCCTATTTTTGTTAACCAGCCAAGTAAAATGCAGACTGCTGCGGCCTGGTATTAAAAGACTGTCAAGGCCCATGGATTTTGGCCCTCAACAGCCTGATAATACCAGGCTACAGCAGCCCCACATTTGGCGCATCAAAAGATGTGCCAATTGTGGCACTTTACCCGGCTCTTCCCACTGCCCTGTAGCGGTGGCAAGTGGGGTAATAAGGGGTTAATGTCACCGTTGATTGCACGGTGACAATAAGCCCGGTTAATAATGGAGAGGTCCATTATTAATCCCAAAGTTATTAAATGTATAAAAAAAAGACAAAGCAAGAAAAAAGTCTTTTAATGAAATAAAAGAGACAACACAGTTTTCATTAATTTTATTATACACTCATTCCTGCGACGCCATCGATCTCCTGTAAAAAAAGAAAAAAAACAAACCAACAGTATACCACCTGTCCGACGCAGTCCATAGTAACGACTGTCCCACGACGATCCAGCTCTGCTACATCGCAATGACAGGCAGAGCCTGTCATCGCAACGCAGCACAGCTGATTACCTGCTTCCCCGGCGGTGACGTCATCGGACTGACTGCTTTACGGCCGGGATTACCCAGCAGTCACTGCAGTTATCGCGAGAAACTGCATGTGACCGCCGGGGAAAGATGATGGCGGCCATGAAGCAGTCCAGCCCGTGACCGCCGGAGATCTTCTGCCAGGTAAGTTCTGCTGACTCCTGACAGACCCGACCGACGGACACTGACAGACCCGACCGACGGACACTCACAGACCCAACCGACGGACACTGACAGTGACAGTGACAAATCCGATTCCGTTATCCGATATGACGAAAATATCGGTACTCGGAATCGAAAGCCCGATACAGCTAATATCGGCCGATACCCGATATTTGCAGTATCGTATCGCTCAACACTATTCAGGAGGCAGACACTGACGCTCTTAGGCTCAGTATGGATTACACAATAATATAAAAAGTAGAAAAAGGGGTAGTGTATCACCAGATACAATGTATATATAGTATAGTGAAAATATAATAAATCTCCGTATATATTTCGGAGGCAGACTCGTATGCTCACAGGCTCAGTATGGATTACACAATAATATAAAAAGATGAAAAAGGGTACTGTTTCACCAGATACTAGGTATATATAGTATATTGAAAATATAATAAATCTCCGTATATATTTCAGGAGGCAGACACTGACGCTCACAGGCTCAGTATGGATTACACAAGAATATAATAAGAAAAAGGGGTACTGTATCACCAGATACAAGGTATATATAGTATAGTGAAAATGTAATAAATATCCATATATATTTCAGGAGGCAGACTCTAACGCTCACAGGCTCAGTCAGAATTACACAAGAATATAATAAGAAGTAAAAGGGGTAATGTATCAGCAGATACCAGGTATATATAGTATAGTTCAAATATTCAAAATCTCAGTATATATTTTAGGAGGCAGACACTGACGCTCACAAACTCATTATGGATTACACAATAATATAAAAAGATGAAAAAGGGCTACTGTTAGAGTTGAGCGATACTTTCCGATATCCTAAAGTATCGGAATCGGAATGGTATCGCCGATATCACTAAAATATCGGCGATACCCGATACCGATACCGGAAGTCCCATGTAAGTCTATGGGAACAAAATATCGAAATTAAAAAAACCCCATTCTTGCCTTGTTGGTTAATTGTACATGAAGGAAAACAAGAAAGAGTAATGTAGAATGTATTGGGGAAGGTTGAGGAGACATTAAAGGCATAGATGTTTAACCCAATCAAATGGAATAGCATAAATATTTTTTTTTTTAAAGATGTTCGGATTGACGAAGAAATTGACAATGTTAACGTTTTTTATATTTTGGCAAATATGTATATTACACAACTTCCATGCTCTTCATCTTCACCTTTTTAACTTTTCACACACTTTCTCCTTCATAATCTTCTGCAGCATCATCTTTTTCATCAAATTATTCTTCATCTTCACCTTCTTTATCTTCTTCTTAAACTTCTTGCTATTCATCTTTGTTAACATTACTCATATTCTTCTTATTAAACTATTATTCTTATTCATATTCTGCTTCATCTTCTTCATCATATTCTTATTTGTGACAGAGAATCCTGTACTTGTAATCTGTCAAAGTATGAATTTTTCATCCTTCCGTTCTTGCTGTCACAAAAGATTTAAATTACAACAGTATTTGTCCGTGTTCAGTTTAGCCTGCAGCATCAGGCATTTTCCAGGGGCACCACGAGGAGGAACGGACTCACCCCCATACACTGCTTAGTCTTCTTCTGCTTAGAATTTAGAGCATATATTTTGCTCTTCATTTTGGTCTTATACTTCATGTTCTTCTGCTTTTAGATCTTCTGCTTATTGTTCTTGTGTCTCTTGTTCCGTATCTTGTATTTGTAGCACAATCTTGTACCAGCTGATGTTACTGGGACACGGTTACTAAGCAGGAGGTACCTGTGCTCCAAAGCACTACCAAGGACCAGCAGACGTTGCTGGAACTCGGATACCGAGATGGAGGCACCTAGGCCAAAGGCACTGCGGAGAACCAGTTGACGGTACTGGAACCCGGACGGGTAGCAGAAGGTACAAGAGCCAATGCAAGTAACGAGGACCAGCTGACTGTGCTGGAACCCGGAGGGGCAGCAGAAGGAAAAGAGCCAATGGCACAACCGAGGACCAGCTGACGTTACTGGGACACGGTTACTAAGCAGGAGGTACCTGTGCTCCAAAGCACTACCAAGGACCAGCAGACGTTGCTGGAACTCGGATACCGAGATGGAGGCACCTAGGCCAAAGACACTGCGGAGAACCAGTTGACGGTACTGGAACCCGGACGGGTAGCAGAAGGTACAAGAGCCAATGCAAGTAACGAGGACCAGCTGACTGTGCTGGAACCCGGAGGGGCAGCAGAAGGAAAAGAGCCAATGGCACAACCGAGGACCAGCTGACGTTACTGAACCCCAGTAACACAGGAGCAAGTGTTGACTGTGCTAACAGCACTTCCGAGCAACAACTGGCGGTGTTGGAGCCCAGGGTCAAGGAGGATGTTTAAATACTAGATCAAGTAATTTCCTTGTTACCTGTCAATTTTAAATGTCTATACTTCAAACAAGAGAAAGATAACCTTTACTACCATAAGATGATGATTTCATTTAAACTAATATCTAGATAAATAAAGAATTGACAAACATAAACACATACATTAACATGTTGAACAGCAATGCAAACCACAAAATAAATTAGTTAAGGAATCTGCTATACAGTTGTACATAAAAGCATACAAGTACAAATCTGAATCCATTAATGATGGATAAGTAACAGTATGTACACCATTTTTATTGTATAGACAATGAATGTCTGACTTCAAAACATCATCAGCATTACAAGTTATCTGTGATATTACTAAAATGTTCCATTTGCTGAATAATGTCACTAAATATTTTATACAAAATTATACAATTTCCATCATGTAATACTCATAATATGTGGCAATAATCATTTTTATTAACAAACATAACCTTTAAAAAGTGCATAGTGCATAGTGAAAATTGCTATTTATGGCTGACTGTGACTGTCGACTTGGAAGCATGACAACAGATAGATAAGGTATATATAGATGAGACTGCATAGCCACAGATGGTGAATTGCGATGTAATACTGTACCTCAATAAAGTGTGCGTCACTACTACATAATTTTTTTTATATAGCTTTATAAACAGGGTACATGGATGTATGCTTGTGCCTTTGTTTTGACGCACAGACTGCCTTCCTGCTGAGACGCATTGGGTAGTGAACAGTTGTGTGCAGTGTTCACTGCAGTCTCTGCGGAATAACCACACTTAGACCTTATAACTTTTCAGACTTTCTTTATCAATCTACCAAGATGAAGAAGGCAGGGAGTAAGGCACGTGGTCGTGGAGTTTCTTCAGGGAGAGGACGTGGGGATTCTGTGGCTGCTGCGGCCCCCAGTGACACAGCATCCACCAGTTTTCCCCGTGAGCGTTCCTTTATGCGCACTTTTGTAGGAGCTCGGAGTACCCCCCTGCTGCGGGAAGAACAAATTGAAGCCGTTGTTGTTTGGATGTCAGCCAATGCATCGACTTCAATTGCTTCCACCTCCTCTCAGGACCACAGCACTGTTGGGCAACCATCTGTCTCTTCACCGCCTGGCAAATTGCCCAGGCAGTCAGAGAGTTCTGTACAGGAGCCAGCTGAGTGTCTGCTTCTGTTCTCAGAATCTATTGGCTTGCAAACAGGGGCCCAGCCAAGCAGCATTCTGTAATGTGAAGAGGGAGTATGCAGTGATGCGCAACAGCTGTGTCTCTCTGAATCTGAAGAGGCGGGTGAGACAGTGCCGATGGTCAGCACACCGCAGAACGCATCTGATGATGATGAGACCCAGGTGCCAGTTTCTGTTGAGCATGGTGCTGGCCAGACCACCCAACAGCAGGTGTTGGAAGAGGGTAGTGGAGATGATGAGGTCCAAGACCCAACATGGCATGAGGAACAGGAAGGTGGTGGGAGCAGCTCAGAGGAATAATAATAATATTTATTTATATAGCGCCATCATATTCCGCAGCGCTTTACAGTTTAGCAGTTTCAGAACACAAGTCATAAGTAACAACGTTAACAATACAATAATTTAAGCTAAATAAGTCGCCCCTGCTCGTGACAGCTTACAATGTACAATGAGATGGGGGAGATACAAAGTATAGGTGTTTATATACAATGGTGCATTTACAATGATGTTCCAGCCATCTTAAGGGACTGAGGGATGGAGATAGTGAATGGGCTAGAGACACACACACACTTACACAGAATACATAGAATGACTTTGATTAGTGAATGTGATAGGCCGCTCTGAACAAATGTGTTTTGAGGGAGCACCTGAAACCATGCAAATTGTGGATAGTCCTAATTTCTTGGGGTACAGCATTCCAGAGGATTGGCGTAGAGCAGGAGAAGTCTTGGAGTCGGGAGTGGGAGGTACGTATTAGTGCAGAGGTTAGTCGAAAGTCGTTTGCAGAGCGCAGCAGTCGGTTAGGCCGATAGATAGAAATGAGGGAGGAGATGTAGGAGGGGTGCTGCACTGTGGAGAGCTTTGTGGGTGAGAACCAGTACTTTGGTTGAAAGCTGGGAGAGGCCTAGAGAAATGGTTAGTGATAGAAGGAAGATAGAGGAAGACATTGCCCCAACGGTACAAACAGGAGGGAGAGTTAGGCTGCAGACTCGGTTGCCTGTAGCCTCCAGTTTGGCACCTGTTCGGAGCAGTTGTCTTCCAAAAGTCAAAACGTGCGCTCCCAGGACTTGCACTGCGTGGTCCTTTTTTCACACACTTGCACATGATATTTGCTATGTGAAATGCAAGCTGTGTAATCAAAAATTAAAAATAGCTAAAAGTGTCAGTCACCTCAATACCACAAATATGTGGAAACATGTGCGGACAAAGCACGTAGTTGAGTTACAAAGACACACTAGAGATGTAGGCCAACCTACAGCAGCACCTACATCTTCAGGTTGTGTTGAAGCCTCTTCATCGAGCTCACACACAGCTGGTTCTGCTTCCTCACAGGATCGCCATGGAAGAACCTCGGCCACTGTTGTCCAGAGACAAACTGTTATTCCACACACAGCAGCAAGTTCCCTGTCATCCTCACACTCCCAGGCCACAAAACAGCCATCGGTAGCACAGGCATGGGATAAAAGACGGCCATACTCCGCAAACCATGCACGAGCACAGGCTCTGAATGCTGGCATTGCAAAACTCCTGTCCCTTGAAATGCTGTGATTCAGGCTGGTGGAGACAGACAGTTTCCGTAACTGAATATCATTGTCAATCCCACAATACAATGTGCCAAGCCGATTTCATTTCAGCAGGCAAGCCGTCCCTGGTCTGCAAAAGCATGTTGAGGGAAAAATTAAACATGCGCTACTAAAAGCCCTCAGTAGCAAGGTCCACCTGACCACCGATGCGTGGACCAGTACCCATTGTTATGATCTGCTACAACCAGTAAGGAAAGAAGGGAATTCTGTCCCTACAATACAACTAAGCTGAATCCCTACGATGTAACGGGGAACCTGATCCTGCGACCAGACCCGCTAAAGTCCTCATCTAGTGTGAACGAAGACCTATAGTTGCGAGGGAGTAATCCCTACAAGATCTAGGGACTGTGAGAAAAGGTGGACACCTCCTAACATAAATTGTAGCATGGATAATTAAACAGAAAAATAAATACTTTGTGATCCTAACATCAAGCAAAACTGACAGATTAAGGCACCTAAGCACCCGGCTAGCTTAACAGTAGATAATACAATGAAGTCAAGCAAAGCCAGAAGGGCGGAGCCAGACTAAATAGGGAAAAAAGGTCATGTGACCAGCAAACTGAAACAAAACCTAACAAGAGGGTTCTAACACCCATGGCCAGGGACAATACCTTTCCCTCACTGCCCATTGGGTCAATGTTGTGCAGCCGGGTACTGATCTTGCGAGTGGCGCTGTACGTGTTCTGCCAACTCCAAGGATTGCAGGAATCAAGTCTGTACACATTGATTCCTCCTCCTATTCCAGTTCCTCAGAATCATCGCTGCAGGAGCCGTCACGGTCTACCTCCACATGGACCCGTGAACGTTTACCTGTTGCGACCGATATGAGCACAGCCGTGTCCAAATGTCAACAGGCCATCCTGAAATTAATTTCCATGGGGAATCTTAGCCACACAGCGCAGGAGCTCTGTAATGCCATAAAGCAGGAGAGCGACGTGTGGTTTTTGGAAGAGAATCTACAGGCAGGCTTGGTAGTGTGTGACAATGGCCGAAATCTGGTGTCAGCTCTGGGCCTTGGCAACCTCACTCACATACCATGTCTGTCATATGTGCTCAACTTGGTCGTGCAGAGTTTTTTGAGGGACTATCCGGATCTTGATGCACTGCTGCACAAGGTCCGCCTACAGTGCGCTCACTTGCGACGTTCCAGCATGGCCAGATCGCTGATTGCAGCTCTGCAACGCAGATTTCACCTTCATGAACATCGCATCATATGTGACGTACCCACCAGGTGGAATTCCTCGTTACATATGTTGGAGCGGTTGTGTGAGCAGCAGCCAACAGTAATGGAGTATCAGCTGCATCAGGCGCAGTCAACTCGCAATTTGCGCCGTTCACACTTCACCACTACTGAGTGGGCCTCTATAATAAGAATAATAATATTATTTATTTATATAGCGCCATAATATTCCGCAGTGCTTTACAGTTTAACAGTTTCAAAACACGAGTCATAAGTAACAACGTTAACAATACAATAATTAAAGCAAAATCAGCCGCCCCTGCTGGTGAAAGCTTACAATCTACAATGAGGTGGGGGAGATACAAAGTACAGGTGTTTATATACAATGGTGTTTTTACAATGATGGTCCAGCCATTTTAAGGAAGTGAGGGATGCATGGAGATAGTGAATGGGCTACACACACAGAATTACACATAGAATGACTTTGATTAGTGAATGTGATAGGCCACTGTGAACAAATGTGTTTTGAGGGAGCGCCTGAAACCATCCAAATTGCGGATAGTCCTAATTTCTTGGGGTAGAGCATTCCAGAGGATTGGCGCAGCGCGGGTGAAGTCTTGGAGTTGGGAGTGGGAGGTACGGATTAGTGCAGAGGTTAGTCGAAGGTCGTTTGCAGAGTGCAGCAGTCGGTTAGGCCGATAAATATAAATAAGGGAGGAGATGTAGGGGGGTGCTGCGCTGTGGAGAGCTTTGTTGGTGAGAACCAGTAATTAGAATTGGATCCTATAATGAATGGGCAGCCACTGCCAGTGTAATGAGTGGCGAATAACTCTATGAAGGATATCTGCCACGTTTTGCGTGCGTTTGATGAGTCAACGCGGATGGCGAGTGCAGATGATGCACTAGTCAGCCTGACTGTCCCCCTTATCTGCCTGCTTCAAAAAACACTGCAAGCACTAAGGCATGAGGTTTTGGAAGAGGTGGAGGATGAGGAGTCACAAATTCCATCACCTTCTGGACAGTCAGCGCAACGTGGTTCCTCACAAAGGGCTGGAGGACTTTCAAAGTACCATGCTGTATCAACAATTGAACCTCCAGAGTCGCTGTCTATATTTTCATAACCATTACAAACTTTTAATGTATTTACAAAGCACATAATGTACATTTTTTGTCTATCCTTTTGTAATGCTATTGTGTTTCCATAAACTGATGTTACAGAATTATGATACAAAGTTTTTAAATTTTGAGTTTTAAATTTTGTAAATTTATATGTATTTGAAGGACTTTGTGAGGAGGATGAGGAGGAGTCAATGGAGGAGGAAGACATCGCTCCAGAGGGAGGTAGACAATGCTCTAGTCAGTATGTAGACCAAGGGTGGGGTGATGCACAGCAGGCGGAGATGACGCCTCTTGCAGGGGACAACGTTTCTTGGCCAGTTGGGAGTCTGCAGCACATGGTTGATTTCATGCTGCAGTGGCTGAGAAACGACCGCCGCATCGACCACATTCACACCACGTCTGATTATTGGGTGTACACCCTCCTAGACCCTCGCTACCGGGACAACTTACAAAGCCTCATCACACCGTTGAACCGGGAGCGTAAAATGCGGAAGTACCAAGACACACTGGTGCAATCCATAATGTTCTCCATTCCAGCCGAGAGCACTGCTGCTGCTACTGATTTACAAAGCAGCTCTGTGCGTCGAGGCAGTGGAGACAGCTCTGCAACAAGAGGGAGCACAAGCAGCGCCTCTGCACAGGGCAAGAACAGTATGTTCCAAATGTGTCGAAGTTTTGTGGCAGCGCCACCAATGTCTACACCATCCGAGACGGCTCCAGTCAGCAGGAGGCAACATTTCCGTAAGATGGTGACAGACTACATGTCTTGCCCTCTCAGTGTACTCTCAGATGGCTCTTCCCCATTCAAGTTTTGTGTCTCTAAGCTGGATACATGGCCAGAGCTTAGCCAGTATGCATTGGAGGTGCTGGCTTGATCTGCTGCCAGTGTATTATCGGAGCGCGTCTTTACTGCTGCAGGTGGTGTTACTAACAGACCGTTGCATGCGACTATCCTACGATAATGTAGAACGGCTTACTTTTCTGAAAATGAACTAGGCATGGATCTCGCCTGAATTTGCCTGTCCGGTTTCAGATTAACTAACTGGTTGGCAACGTTTTCCATGTCTCCTGTTATGTTCATCTTTCTACCACCTGAGCTATACTCCCTGGGCTACAACACTGCCAGTTGCTGCTCAGAAGTGTCGTGTCCACAGACCAATACACAAGCTATAGTGATAGTGGGGTTCAGTAACGCCTGCTGTTCCCCTGCTGTGTGTCCGGCAAAAATTACTGCTACCTAGCTACACATGTTTAAAAAAACATGACATGTTAAAGTGGCTAGTGCTACACATAGATATCAGGCTACACCCTTATTTCTAAGCTGTAAACAAGTGAAACGTCAAATTTAAAACCATTCAATGATTAGTGTTGGTAACAAATCTGTAACTAAATAATTGTGACATATTATGGCAGATATCCACATGTCTAACACAAATGCTAACACAAAAGCATACTTATGCTATAGGGTACTGATGGTGAACCTTCTCACTCCATAACTTTGACCAATCCAACTCACATCATGCCTCAAATGCTGCAATGTTGGAAGTGCATAATGTGGGTTGAACTTTGACAACAGCTGCAGTGCGAAGGTTATCCTTCTGTGTTCTTGGCTTTTAAATAAAAGCATACAAGTAAATATAATAATACATTGTTGATTAAGGGACATGATGTACACCTGTAATATTGTGCAAACAATGGATGTAGGACTATTCCTCTTCAACATTACTTATATTTGTGTCATTTGAAAAAATACATATTTTAGTTAAAAATTAAAAACCCATGTTCAGTAGCTGTGAAAGGCCCGTTTGTGTACTTCTATATTGTTTGCAACCAATGTATTGTATACGGATGGAAGCACGTCACTGTAATAGATTTGAATTATTTTAAATAGAATAAAGCAGCACCAATTTTAGAAAAATGACAAGGATGAGCCAGTGACAGACACTCAGCAGAGTACACGCAGCGGTGGTTGAAGAAGTAAATGGAGCGTGATGTGCACTCAAAAAAGTAAAAAACACAGACTGAAGTGAACACTGAAACACAACTGTCCACAATCTGTGAAAGGCTACTCCTTTGTGTACTTCTATAGTGTTTGCAACCAATGTATTGTATACGGATGGAAGCGCGTCACACTAATAGATTAGATTTATTTTAAATGGAATGTAGCAGAACCAATTGGAGATAAATGAAAAGGATGAGCCACTGAGACACGCTCAGCAGAGTACAAGCAGCAGTGCTTGAACAAGTAACTGGAGCGTGATGTGCACTCAAAAAAGTAAAAAACACAGACTGAAGTGAACACTGAAACACAACTGTCCACAATCTGTGAAAGGCTACTCCTTTGTGTACTTCTATAGTGTTTGCAACCAATGTATTGTATACGGATGGAAGCGCGTCACACTAATAGATTAGATTTATTTTAAATGGAATGTAGCAGAACCAATTGGAGATAAATGAAAGGATGAGCCACTGAGACACGCTCAGCAGAGTACAAGCAGCAGTGCTTGAACAAGTAACTGGAGCGTGATGTGCACTCAAAAAAGTAAAAAACACAGACTGAAGTGAACACTGAAACACAACTGTCCACAATCTGTGAAAGGCTACTCCTTTGTGTACTTCTATAGTGTTTGCAACCAATGTATTGTATACGGATGGAAGCGCGTCACACTAATAGATTAGATTTATTTTAAATGGAATGTAGCAGAACCAATTGGAGATAAATGAAAAGGATGAGCCACTGAGACACGCTCAGCAGAGTACAAGCAGCAGTGCTTGAACAAGTAACTGGAGCGTGATGTGCACTCAAAAAATCAAAACCTCACAGACTGCAGTGAACACTGAAACACAACTATTCACTATCTGTGAAAAGCTCCTTTCTGTACTTCTATAGTGTTTGCAACCAATGTATTGTATACGGATGGAAGCACGTCACACTAATAGATTTGATTTTTTTCTAATATAATGGAGCTGCACCAATTCCACTAAATAAAATAAAAAAAAAAAAGAGTCAGTGACACGTGCAGATGCCTACAAACAGCGGTGGATGCAGAGCAAACTGCAGCGTCACCTGCACTGTCACACACACACCTTGCACAGAGCTGTTAAAACAACACTGGCAAAATGAAGCTTTACACAGCGGTTGGTAAACTAGCCTGCCTCAAGCACAGTAGTACACAAAATCGCAATATCTAACTGTCCCTCAGAGTCAGCACAGCAGCGTTCTGTCCCTAACTGAGTTCACAGCACAGTGACGCTAAAATGGCTGCGGCGCCTTTTATAGTGCATTCTGACATCATTTCAGCAGCCAATCACAGCCATGCCATTAGTTAAGATGACCGCATCATTACAGGATGTGCCCACACTTCGTAGGATTCCTCATTGGCTGACTAAAATCACATTGCCTCTCAAAGAATTATGGGAACTTCCGATTCCGGTATACGATATTGAAAAAGTATCGGAATTAAGTATCGGAATTCCGATAACGCGAATATCGGCCGATACCCGATACTTGCGGTATCGGAATGCTCAACACTAGCTACTGTATCACCAGATACAAGGTAGTATAGTGAAAATATTGTAAATCTCCGTATATATTTCAGGAGGAAGACAGTGACGCTCAAACGCTCAGTATGGATCACACCACAATATAATAAGAAAACATGGTACTATATCAGCAGATTCCAGGGATAAATAGTATAGTGAAAATATTCCAAATCTCCGTATATATTTCAGGAGGCAAACAATGACGCTCACAGGCTCAGTATGTATTACACAATAATATAAAAAGGGTACTGTTTCACCAGATACAAGGTATATATAGTATAGTGAAATTATTATAAATCTCTGTATATAATTCATAAGGTAGACTCTGACGCTCACAGGCTCAGTCTGTATTACTCAAAAATATAATAAGAAAAAAGGGGACAGTTATGTTTCGGTAGCCGAGGAGAGCAGGCAAAAACGTCAACTAAAGGCAGCCGTGGAGCGTTCCTTCGTTGGTCCTAGATGCCTCTTCACAGCCTGAGAGATTAACTACACCTAAAGATAGAAAGAGGAAAGCTATCTGCCCCGGAGCAGATCCACAAAGAACATAGGAAGCCCTAAACATGTAATGGCAGTTAGACAAGAGGTAATACAGACACAGACAGAAAATAGTATGAGCAAACGCTGGGGCCCAATCTGCCTAGACAGAAAAGGATAGAAAGGATACTCACTGCAATCCAAAAAAACTCTAAAAAATGGCAACGCTACTGACTGCAAAAACACCTGAGATCACACGACCTCTACCACCTAAACCAGTTCTCTGGTGTAACAAAACTAAGCCGCAGCCACTGAAAAAACTGGAAAAGGCAAATGAACAAATAACAGTGGCTCCAGCGGAACTGAGAGGAGCCCAAGCCCCCCGGGGGGGGGTACCTGGCTAACCTCACAGAAATGCAGAGAAATATGCAAATGGTAAGCACAAAAACCAAAACAGAAAATTCTTATCTGAAAGCAGAAGAAGAGGCAAGACTTAGCAAGCTTCCAAGTGAACCAGGAACCACAGTTGAGACAAGAACAATTGATCACCGGCAACCATGATGGGAGGGAATCTCCCTTATATCAAGCCAGTCTGTGACTCCTGATTGCCAATCCTCATTGAATGGTTCAGTACTGTTTGTAACCATCAGAGGGAGCTTATGCTCAGAATTCATTTCCAAAACATTCACAACAGTACCCCCCCTTGAGGAGGGGTCACCGAACCCTCATTTGTGCAACCAGGTCGGTCAGGATGAACTCGGTGATATGCACGGATCAGTCTCCTAGCATGGATGTCAAAAGCAAACACCCAAGAATTGTCCTCCTGACCATAACCTCTCCACTTAACCAAATACTGGAGTTTCCGTCTAGAAAAACGAGAATCCAATATTTTCTCAACCACATACTCCAGATTGTCCTCAACCAAAACAGGGTCAGGAGGCACAGCCATAGGAACCACTGGCTCGACAAACCTCTTCAATAAGGACTTGTGGAACACGTTATGGATCTTAAATGTCCCTGGAAGAAGTAAACGAAAGGAAACAGGATTAAGAATCTCCATGATCTTATAAGGTCCAATGAACCTAGGCTTAAACTTAGGAGATGCAACTCTCATAGGAATATTTCTTGAGGACAACCAGACCAAGTCCCCCACTTTAAACCGAGGACCATCAGTTCTATGCCGGTTGGCAAACCGCTGGGCCATCTCCTGAGAGAGGGACAACCTCTCCACTTCCTGGTCCCAAATCTGCTGCAAACGCTCCAAAACAGAGTCAACACCCGGACAGATAGAAGCCTCCGTCTGTCCCGAAGAAAATCGAGGGTGAAACCCAAAATTGCAGAAAAATGGAGACATCAAAGTGGCAGAGCTAGCCCTATTATTAAGAGCAAACTCAGCCAAAGGCAAAAAAAAGACCCAGTCATCTTGATCAGCAGACACAAAGCATCTCAGATAAGTCTCCAATGTCTGGTTTGTTCTCTAAGCTTGTCCATTGGTTTGAGGATGAAAAGCAGAGGAGAAAGACAATTGAACACCAAGTTTAGAAAAAAAAGTCCTCCAAAATCTGGAAACAAATTGGACTCTTCTGTCAGACACAATGTTCTCAGGAATGCCGTGTAACCGAACCATGTGCTGAAGGAACAAAGGCACCAATTCGGAGGAGTAAGGCAACTTAGGTAATGGCACAAGATGTATCATCTTGGAAAACCTATCACAAATCACCCAGATAACGGTCATTCTCTGAGAAACAGGGAGGTCGGAAATAAAATCCATAGAGATAAGGGTCCATGGTCTCTTGGGCACAGGCAATGGCATCAACAAACCACTAGAGAGAGAGCAAGGCTTGGAGCGAGAGCAAGTCCCACAGGACTGCACAAATTCCCTGACGTCACGAGACAAAGTAGGCCACCAAAAGGACCGACTCACCAAGTCTCTGGTACCAAAAATTCTGGGATGACCGGCCAACGCGGAACAATGAATTTCAGACACACACTCTTTTTCCACCGGTCTGGGACAAACAATTTCCCAATAGGGCAGCGCTTGGGTTTATCCTCCTGACACCCTTCCAGAGCCAGTCTCAAATTGGGCTAGATGGTGGAAAGAACTACACCCTCTTTCAAAATAACAGCAGGATCAGATAACTCAGGAGAGTCCTCAAGGAAACTCCTCGAGAGGGCATCCGACTTGACATTCTTAGTGCCAGGAAGAAAGGAAACCACAAAATTAAAACGTGTGAAAAACAAGGCCCACCTGGCCTGTCTAGGATTAAGTCGCTTGGCTGATTCCAGATAAACCAGATTCTTATGGTCCGTGAGGACCACCACCTGATGTTTGGCTCCCTCCAGCCAATGTCTCCACTCTTCAAAAGCCCACTTCATGGCCAATAACTCCCGATTACCAACGTCATAATTACGTTCAGTTGGAGAAAATTTTCGAGAGAAAAAGGCACAAGGGTTACTTTTAGAGGTCTCAGGATCTCTTTGGGACAAAACGGCACCTGCCCCAATTTCAGAGGCATCAACCTCCACCTGAAATGGCAGAGAAACATCAGGCTGCCGTAGAACAGGAGCAGAAGTGAATCTCTGCTTAAGTTCCTGAAACGCAGAGACTGCCTCAGGAGGCCAATTCACCACATCAGAACCCTTTTTGGTCAAATCAGTCAATGGTTTAACAATAACAGAATTTACCAATAAATTTACGATAAAAATTGGCAAAACCCAAGAATCTCTGAAGAGCCTTTAATGAAGTAGGTTGGACCCAATCACAGATGGACTGAACCTTGACTGGGTCCATTTCAATAACAGATGGAGACAAAATGAATCCCAGAAATGAGATCCTCTGTACGCCAAAAAGACACTTTGATCCCTTCATATACAGAGCATTCTCTCTCAAAATCTGGAACACAGTCCGAACATGTTTCACATGAGAGTCCCAGTCATTGGAAAAAATCAAAATATCATCCAAATAAACAATCAGAAATTTATCCACAAAATCCCCGAAAATGTCATTCATGAAGGACTGGAAGACGGAAGGAGCATTAGTGAGCCCAAAGGGCATCACTAGGTACTCAAAATGCCCCTCTGGGATATTAAACGCCGTCTTCCATTCATCCCCGTGCTTAATGCGAATAAGGTTATACGCCCCCCTGAGGTCAAGCTTGGTAAACCAAGTAGCACTTTTCACCCTGGAAAACAGGTCAGAAATCAAGGGTAACGGATATTGATATTTCACAGTAATCTTGTTCAAGAGACGATAATCAATACACGGCCTTTTGGCCACAAAGAAAAAACCGGCACCCAAGGGTGAAGAGGATGGTCTGATATGACCCTTCTCCAATGTCACCTTGATATAAGACCGCATAGCGTCATGTTCAGGTACAGACAAGTTAAAAAGGCGACCTTTAGGGAATTTACTACCAGGCACTAATTCAATAGCGCAGTCATAGCTCCTATGGGGGGCAAGGATGCAGATTTACTTTCGCTAAACACATCAGAAAAATCAGTCAAAAAGTCAGGAACATCCTGAGCCTGGGGAGAGGCAGAAAAAACAGGAGTGTTGGCATTAACACATTGGCAGCCCCAACTGGTTACAGACACAGATTTCCAATCCAAAACAGGATTATGAGACTGTAACCAAGGGAAACCTAGTACAATAATGTCATGCAGATTATACAGTACCAAAAATTTGCAACTCTCCTGATGATCAGGTTCAACCCTCATTATCACCTAAGTAGAAAACGGGTTTATTCTCAGCCAAAGGGGTAGAATCAATCCCCAGTAGGGGAATAGACTTCCGTAGGGGTATCAAGGGAAACTCACAACGTTTGGCAAAATCAAAATCCATCAGGTTAATAGCTGCTCCCGAATCAACAAAAGCCTGAGCAAAAATGTGGACAGGAGCAAATCAGGGTAACAGTCAACAGAAATTTAGTCTGAACACTACCCAAGACAACTGAGCGTGCAAAACGTCTTCCCCGCTTAGGGCAGACTGAAATAGCATGAGAGGCATCACCACAGTAGAAACATAACCCATTGCGTTTTCGAAACTCATGACGCTGTGCCCCAGAAGCCACTCTATCACACTGCATGGGTTCAGAAGCTGGTTCACAAGGCAACACTGTTCCACGCATACCTCTACGCTCACGCAAACGTCTGTCAATTTGAATCGCTAATGACATAGAATCATTGAGACCAGAGGGAGCAGAGAAACCCACCATAACATCTTTTACATTCTCTGACAGCCCCTTCCGAAAAAGGGCTGTCAAAGCATCATCATTCCATTTGGTTAGGACTGCCCATTTTCGGAATTTCTGACAGTACAACTCAGCGTCCTCCAGCCCCTGATTTAATGCCAACAAGGTTTTTTCAACTTGATCAGTGACATTAGGCTCATCGTACAATAACCCCAGAGCCAGAAAAAATGCATCAACATCACTCAAAACAGGGTCCCCAGGTGTCAGGGAAAAAGCCCAATCCTGAGGATCGCCGCGCAGGAGAAAGATGACAATTTGAACCTGCTGTGCTGCGTTCCCTGAGGACTTAGGTTTTAAGGCAAAAAACAACTTACAGTTATTTTTGAAATTCAGAAATTTGGCCTGATCTCCCAAAAACAAATCTGGCATGGGAATCCTAGGTTCCACAACCGGCAACCCAGCAAGATAGACAGCAATACTCCGAATCTCAGTGGCAAGCTGATCCACACGGCCAGACAGCTGTGCAAGCTCCATTGAGAGAAAAAAAAATCCTCCTCAGCACCCAGAGAATAAGAGGGAAAAAATGCAAGAAACAGAAAAAAAAAATCTCTGACAACTCTGACAACTTTTTTCTTTCCACACTATTTTTCCCTTCTGTGAGTACCATACAATTTTCAGTTTGGCTGGTGATACTATTATGTTTCGGTAGCTGAGGAGAGCAGGCAAAAACAGCAAAACACCAGAGAGGTTTGAATCTATTGGATTGCAGTACCCTGACTAACCACCACAACTAAAGGCAGCCGTGGAGCGTTCCTACGTTGGTCCTAGACGCCTCTTCACAGCCTGAGAGATTAACTACACCTAAAGATAGAAAGAGGAAAGCTATCTGCCCCGGAGCAGATCCCCAAAAAACATAGGAAGCCCCCAAACATGTAATGGCGGTTAGACAAGAGGAAATACAGACACAGACAGAAAATAGTATGAGCAAACGCTGAGGCCCAATCTGCCTAGACAGAAAAGGATAGAAAGGATACTCACTGCAATCCAAAAAAACTCTAAAAAATGCCAACGCTACTGATTGCAAAAACACCTGAGCTCACACGACCTCTACCACCTAAATCAGTTCTCTGGTGTAACAAAACTAAGCCGCAGCCACTGAAAAAACTGGAAAAGGCAAATGAACAAATAACAGTGGCTCCAGCGGAACTGAGAGGAACCCAAGCCCCCCGGGGGGGGGTACCTGGCTAACCTCACAGAAATGCAGAGAAATATGCAAATGGTAAGCACACAAAAACAAAAACAGAAAATATCTTATCTGAAAGCAGAAGAAGAGGCAAGACTTAGCAAGCTTCCAAGTGAACCAGGAACCACAGTTGAGACAAGAACAATTGATCACTGGCAACCATGATGGGAGGGAATCTCCCTTATATCAAGCCAGTCTGTGACTCCTGATTGCCAATCCTCATTGAATGGTTCAGTACTGTTTGTAACCACCAGAGGGAGCTTCTGCTCAGAATTCATTTCCAAAACATTCACAACAGGGGACTGTATCAGCAGATACCATGCATTTATAGTAAAGTCAAAACATTCTAAATCTACGGATATATTTCAGGAGTCAGACTCTGACGGTCACAGACTCAGTGTGGACTACACAAGAATATAATAAGAAGAAAAAGGGGTACTGTATCAGCAGATACCAGGTATGTATAGTATAGTGAAAATATTCTAAATCCCAGTATATATTTCAGGAGGCAGCCAGTGACGCTCTTAGGCTCACTATGTATTACACAATAATATAAAAAGCTGAAAAATGTTACTGTTTCACCAGATAAAAGGCCATATAGTATAGTAAAAATATTATAAATCTTCGTATATATTTCAGGAGGCAGAATCTGATGCTCACAGGCTCAGTCTGGATTACACAAGAATATAATAATAAAAAGGGGACTGTATCAGCAGATACCATGTATATATAGTATAGTCAAAATATTCTAAATCTCTGTATATATTTCAGGAGGCAGCCACTGACGCTCTCAGGCTCAGTATGTATTACACAATAACATATAAAGCTGAAAAAGGAGTACTGTTTCACCAGATACAAGGTATATATAGTATAGTGAAAATATTCTAAATCTCCGTATATATTTCTGGAGTCAGACAGTGAAGCTCACAGGGTCAGTATGGATTACACAAGAATATAACAAGCTGAAAAAGGGTGCTGTATCAGCAGATGCAAGGTATATATAGTATAGTGAAAATATAAATCTCCTTATATAATTCAGGAGGCCGACAATGACGCTCACAGGCTCAGTATGAATTACACAAAAATATAAAAAGATGAAAAAGGGGTACTGTATCACCAGTCATATTAGTAATAAAATCCATATTCAGGGAATACGTCCAGGTCAGTGATTACAAGATATATGAAAAGAGTATGTATCAGAATACAAGTTTAATATAGTGAATATTCTAATCCAGTATATATTTCATGAGGCAGACTCTGACGCCTAAAGGCTCAGTATGAATTACACAAGAATATAATAAGAAGAAAAATGGGTACTTAATCAGCAGATACCATGTTTATATATTATGGGGAAAATATTCTAAATATCAGTATATATTTCAGGAAGCAGCCACTGACGCTCTCAGGCTCCGTATGTATTACACAATAATATAAAAAGGGTACTGTTTCACCACATACAAGGTATATATAGTATAGTGAAAATATTCTAAATCCCTATATATATTTCAAGAGTAAACATAAAAATAAGGAGAACCAGGAGTCTTAGGTGATAATAGTAAAAAACCATAGATTTATTAAATTATTAAATAACATCACATAAGTCACTCATAATAAAATAATACATGTGCAAACCAAGAAATGGAAAGACAGAGGGGACCAGACACCTCCAGAAGATATATATGTCACATATATAATATGGTGAGAAGCTCCACCATAGAGCCACAGTGTGCCCAAGGGTAGCCCTTAGAAAAGACTAGTCTCAGAACAATAGTAACAACTTTACAAATAATATAGAGCTTACCTAGGAGTGGTGGAGAGTAGGAGGGGACGGGTCCCAAAATGATGTCCACCCCGACGCGCGTTTGCTGGCACTAAATGCCGCTTTCTCAAGGGGATGGTGTGTAATGGGACCAGAACCTTCAAATATCCCCTGTGATGCATCACATGGTCAGAGTAGGCCAATGAGAGCCGGAATAGTCGGCGCGTGCGCCATGAGGATCGCAGGTCCTGCGGCGGCTAAGGCGTCACAGGTCCAAGTGCGCACTCAGAGCAGTGGGCTCCAAGCGCGCGCCAGAACCATAAAACCGCCCCGCCGCCGAAGGGGCATGGGAAACAACACAGATGTCACGAATACAGGGGGAGAAAACCAGTGAACAGCTGGCACACATAGTCAAACATTTTGACTAGTAGTAGGTGTCACACATAAAGGGGGAAGCCAGAAGTAACAGCTGGCACATATAATTGAATATTTTAGAACATTTCATGAGTTATGAAAACAGTTAGGCTGAGCATGGAGTTTGATATACATATAGTGCCTGGATAATATCAAGACAATTATACATCATCAATACAAAAATGTAAGGACAAACAGGTACATAAGTAAATATAAATCAAAAAATATATAAACAAATGCCATAAATTAGACGACAAGAATATATGCAAATGTACAGGTATAATTATCTCCACAAGAAATAACTGCAGCCAAGACATGCTATTCCGATGTAGATATGATTCCTTCTCACAGCCATGAGGATAGAAAATCGGGTCAAGGTCCAAATATAATGAAATATGAACTACTGTGGAAAAAAGATGTGAGAAATAACAGGAAAAAATTAAAAACAATTAAAAACAAGGACATCATACAATGACAGGTCTGTACGGAACATGCTTACAAGAAAGAGGCAAAACTTAGAGACTCATTGAGGCCTTTGGGCACGATGGTGTCAAGAGAGACAATCCATCGTGTCTCCATCTGAGCTAATATTTTTTTATTATCACCACCTCGAATTCCGAGGTGTAGAATGTCAATTCCCCGGACCTTAAAAGACGTTGCATCGCAATTGTGATGTAGTTTAAAATGTCGGGGAATCGTCTTCAGGTCCAGGGAATCCACGGTGGACCTTGCTGCGCCAATATCCCGCACGTGCTCCTGGACCCGTATCCTCAATTTCCTGGTAGTCAGGCTGACGTATATCCTGGGGCAGCCACATGTAGCGTAGTAAATAACGTTAGTACTGCCACAGGTTATACGCTGGCGTATGTCAAAAGTTTTGACTCCATTGGAGGAGGCAAAGGAGGAGCAGCGCAGGACATTAGCGCAGGCCAGGCCATGGCTACAAGGAAAAAAGCGAGGAATTGGACCACGAGTTCTGAAGGGTGATTTAATAACTGGAACATAGTGGCTCCTAACTAGGAGATCACCAAGATTCCGTGAGCGTCGAGAAGTCATTGATGGGAGGTTGCCCAGAGAGGCTGTCAGGGAGGGCTCAGTCTTCAAAACATCCCAATGTTTAATGATAATGTTTTGCATACTGAACCATTCGTGATTATATGTGGTAATAAATCGTATTGGCCCACTATCACATGTTTGTCTGCTGTTCCTTCTAGTATGTAGGAGACCGCTGCGTGGAGTCCTCCTGGCACGGTCATATCCCTGTCTAATGCATCTGGCGCTATATCCACGTGCCCTGAAACGCTGTGGGTAAGAGCACCCAGGTGTCGCGCATCGGGATAGCCCCGAACAAGTGGCTCTCCCACAGGACTCCAGTGACAAGGAGGAAAGTGGGAGTGAGGGGGAGGATGGAGGGAGCGGGAGTAATAGCGAGGGGGGCTGCCTCATCCTACAGCAAGTGAGGCAGATTGAGTCCCCAGCACGATTTGGCACACTGTTGTTTGGGGACGAGGTCTGCCTTGAGGATGAGGCAACCGGGAAGAGTAGGAGGAGGCGTAAGGCGAAACAAGCAAATGTGGTGGAGAAGTTTGTTTGTGTCCCTTTTCCCGGGGCCCCCCAGTCCGTTGTGCGGAACCCCGCTGCCCACCCCGGCTCGGGCACTGTGGTGGGTCTGCAGCAAGGGAGCGGGAAGAGTAAGGTCTGCCTGGATCTTACTGTCACTTCTGGTGGTGGCAGTTCGGATTCAGGCAGCGATATGGAGGTCGGTGCCGGTGTTATTGGTACTGGTGGTGGTGCTTGGGCTCAGTCCCCTGTGGCAGGGAGGCTGGCCCGGCACCAGGTACAAGTAGGGCCAGGGCCACACCTCTGGCAGTGAGTGCTGCTTTTGGGCCCCCCAGGTATGGGTCCGTTAAGTCTGGATCGCTTATTGGGGTCCAGAAGCACAGGAAGGGCGCGGAATGCTGCCGTAAGGCAGCTGCTAAAAACCTGCAAGTGTTGGTCGCTCTCGTGGAGGCGACCGTGGCGAAGCCAGGGCACTCGGCACATAGACCTCAAAAGGGGTCCGTGCGGGGGGCCCCGCCGCCGCTGTACGCCGAACGGAAGTAGCCAGCTTTGCCTGCAGCAAGTGGTGGGAGCAGAGAGGCGGTGACGGCCTGTGAGGGGGGCATGGCCTCCCTGAACGTTGCCCTGCCTGCAAAGGCAGCGGCATGCAGGGGGGGCATGCCCTCCTTAGCTGCAGTCCCACCCGCCGTGCTCGTGTCATCTGGGGTGGGTGTGGCCTTGCAAGGGGCTGCTGCTCAGCCCAGGGTGGCTGTGGCCGGTGGGGGGGCGTTGCCTCGGCTGTCGCAGCTCCGCCCACTGTGCTCATGTCATCCAGGGTGGGCGTGGCCTCACAAGGGGCTGCTGCTCAGCCCAGGGAGGCTGTGGCTGGCGGAGGGGGCATGGCCTCAGCGGTCGAGGCACCGCCCGCTGTGCTCGCGTCATCCGGGGTGGGCGTAGCCTCACAAGGGGCTGCTGCTTAGCCCAGGGTGGCTGTGGCCGGCCACCCATACCATCGTTCCAGTGCCCCTAAAAGCCGGGAGGGTGTTGTCGGGGTCCCCAGCCCACTTACCAACATCTGGTGGTGCGGGGGCTCTGGTGCTCCAGGTAAAACTGGCGGGGGAGATGTGTGGAGGGCAGGGTGCGGTGGCAAAGTCCACCCCTGTCCGAGGAAGCACAGAGAAAGAAAAAAAAATTGGAGCCTGAGAGCCCAGGAGCTGCTGCTGCTCCCGGGCCCAGGCAGGGCCTACTGAATGCGCTCTGCTCTGGTGCTCTTAAAGGGGCAGCAGGACTCCTGGGCAAAAGTGGAGCTGGGAAAAGTGTGGACATCCAAGGAATCCCAGGAATCCAGCCAGGAATCCAACCAGGTATACAGCGGGAATCCAGCCAGGGCCCCCAGCAGAAGGTGAAAAAGCCCAAAGTATAAATAGCAATGAAAATAGAGGAAATGTAGATAATGTAAATAATGTGGCTAATGTAAATAATATAAATGTAAATGTAAATATGGATAGCGAAGATGATAGCGTGTCGGACATTTTTGAGGAGTTGTTTGAGGAGGTGATGCATGGAGGTGTGAATGATGGCGAAAGTGGTACGGATGAGGGAGTGAGAGGGGGGTGAATGCGGGGGTGGATGCAGGGGTGAATGTGGGAGCGAGTGTGAGTACGAGTGGGGGGGGCTGGCCCATCTGCCCCCCCAGCCACGGCACCCAGGTGTTCATTTGCGGGTGTTGCGGCTGGGGGTCGGGGGGTTTCCCAGGGGGGTTCTCATGGGGTCTCTGTTGTGAATAGGCTGGAAATGAGTTCTGAGCAGAAGCTCCCTCTGGTGGTTACAAACGGTACTGGACTGTCCAGTGAAGATTGTGAGGATTGGGAATCAGGTGTTACTGACTGGTCTTATATAAGGGAGTCGCCTTCCCATCAGGGTTGCCGGTGATCAATTGTTCTGGTCTCAATCCTTGATTCCTGTTTCCTTGGTAGCCTGCTGTGTCGTGTCTGAATCTCTGCTAACAGATAAGACATTTTCTTCTTTTGTTTTTGTGCTTGATTTTTGCATTTTGTCCTGCACTTCTGTGGGGGCCTTAAGGGTCCCTTCTGGGGGCTTTTGCCCTCTCAGTTCAGTTCAGCCACTGATGTTTGTACATTTGCTTTTTCCAGTTTTTTCAGTGGCTGCTGTTTTGTTTTTGGTTACACCAGAGAACTAATTTAGGTGGTAGAGGTCGTGTGATCTCAGGTGTTTTTGAAATTAGTAGTGTTGGTGCTTTTCAGGGTTTTTTGGGATTGCAGTAAGTGCCCTTCCTATCCTTTTCTATTTAGTAAGTTTGGGCCCCAACGTTTGCTCATACAATTTTCTGTCTGTGTCAGTATTTCTTCTTGTCTAACCGCCATTACATGTTTGGGGGCTTTCTATGTTCTTTGGGGATCTGCTCCAGGGCAGAAAGCTTTCCTCTTTCTATCTTTAGGTGTAGTTAGTTTCTCAGGCTGTGACGAGGCGTCGAGGACCAACGTAGGAACGCTCCACGGCTTCCTCTAGTTGTGGTGGTTAGTCAGGGTACTGCAATCTCATAGTTTCCAACTGCTCTGGTGTATTTCCTTTTTTGCCTGCTCTCCTCAGCTACCAAATCAGAACAGTATCACCGGCCAAAACTGAAAATTATATGGTACTCACAGAAGGGAAAAATATTGTGGATAGAAAAAACTTGTCAGAGTTGTCAGAGATTTTTTTTTTTTTTTTTCTGTTTGTTGCATTTTTTTTCCCTCTGTATCTCTGGGTGCTGAGGAGGATTTTTTTTCTCTCTCAATGGAGTTTGCACAGTTGTCTGGCCGTGTGGATCAGCTTGCCACTGAAGTTCGGAGTATTGCTACCTATCTTGCTAGGTTGCCTGTTGTGGAACCTAGGATCCCCATGCCAGATTTGTTTTTAGGGGATCGAGCTAAGTTTCTGAATTTCAAAAATAACTGTAAATTGTTTTTTGCCTTAAAATCTAAGTCCTCAGGGAACGCAGCGCAGCAGGTTCAAATTGTCATCTCTCTCCTGCGCGGCGACCCTCAGGATTGGACTTTTTCCCTGACACCTGGGGATCCTGTTTTGAGTGATGTTGATGCGTTTTTTCAGGCTTTGGGGTTATTGTACGATGAGCCTAATGTCACTGATCAAGCTGAAAAAACTTTGTTGGCATTAAGTCAGGGGCTTGAGGACGCTGAGTTATACTGTCAGAGATTCCGTAAGTGGGCAGTCCTGACCAAATGGAATGACGACGCTTTGGCAGCTCTTTTTCGGAAGGGACTGTCAGATAATATAAAGGATGTTATGGTGGGATTCACTGTTCCCTCTGGTCTCAATGATTCTATGTCATTAGCGATTCAAATTGACAGACGTTTGCGTGAGCGGAAAGGTATGCGTGGAATAATGTTGCCTTGTGAACCTGCTTCTGAATCCATGCAGTGTGATAGAGTGGTTTCTGGGGCACAGCGTCATGAATTTCGAAAGCGCAATGGGTTATGTTTCTACTGTGGTGATGCCTCTCATGCTATTTCAGTCTGCCCTAAGCGGGGAAGACGTTTTGCACGCTCAGTTGTCTTGGGTAGTGTTCAGACTAAGTTTTTATTAACTGTTACCCTGATATGCTCTCTGTCCTCATTTTCTGCTCAGGCTTTTGTTGATTCTGGAGCAGCTATTAACCTGTTGGATTTTGATTTTGCTAAACGTTGTGGGTTTCCCTTGATACCCCTACGGAAGTCTATTCCCCTACTGGGGATCGATTCTACCCCTTTGGCTGAGAATAAACCTCAGTTCTCTACTCAGGTGGTAATGAGGGTAGAACCTGATCATCAGGAGAGTTGCAAATTTTTGGTTCTGTATAATCTGCATGACATTATCGTACTGGATTTCCCTTGGTTACAGTCTCATAATCCTGTTTTGGATTGGAAATCTGTGTCTGTTACCAGTTGGGGCTGCCAATGTGTTAATACCAACACTCCTGTTTTTTCTGCCTCCCCCCAGGCTCAGATGTTCCTGACTTTTTGATTGATTTTTCTGATGTGTTTAGCGAAAGTAAATCTGCATCCTTACCTCCCCATAGGAGCTATGACTGCTCTATTGAATTAGTGCCTGGTAGTAAATTCCCTAAAGGTCGCCTTTTTAACTTGTCTGTACCTGAACATTACGCTATGCGGTCTTATATCAAGGAGTCATTGGAGAAGGGTCATATCAGACCATCCTCTTCACCCTTAGGTGCCGGTTTTTTCTTTGTGGCCAAAAAGGATGGTTCATTAAGGCCGTGTATTGATTATCGTCTCTTGAACAATATTACTGTGAAATATCAATATCCGTTACCCTTGATCTCTGATCTGTTTTCCAGGGTGAAAAACGCTACTTGGTTTACCAAGCTTGACCTCAGGGGGGCATATAACCTTATTCGCATTAAGCACGGGGATGAATGGAAGACGGCATTTAATACCCCTGAAGGGCATTTTGAGTACCTTGTGATGCCCTTTGGGCTCACAAATGCTCCTTCTGTCTTCCAGTCCTTCATGAATGACATTTTCAGGGATTTTGTGGATAAATTTCTGATTGTTTATTTGGATGATATCTTGATTTTTTCCAATGACTGGGTGTCACGACGTATAACAGATATATTCAAAGATAGCAACCTATATCTAATGTGACATCATTCTAAATTTCATATAATAGAGAAAATCAACATGTATACATAGTATCTGCCAGCAATGTCTTACCTGACATAATATCCTATGTATTGTGGGTCAATACTGTGTACGTGTTCACGCTGTCTCTGGATAGAGGTGGACCGGGGTCTATGCTGACCCTGAACTGGGGTCCTGACTAGTACCTCTACCTGGAGGTACTGTTAATGGTACAGAGGTCCAGGCCGCCAGCGTAACCCTGTCTCCTGTAGATCCCTGACCACTGTAATCTAGTCCTGAGAAGGACCCTGATTACCACCACAGGGAATGGGCAGGTCACAGCTTACACACAGTCTAAGACAAACGAGACAGACAAGGGATAAAGAAAACACAGCCTTGCATACAACACTTCCACTACAGAGGAACACAAAAGGTTAAGGAGATAAACAATAAGCGAGGAGAGGAAAAACCACAACAGGCACTCTTAGCTTAAGTCTTCTCAGAAACGATCCGCTCTGCTGGTCTGAATGAATGCTTTCACCGGCAACTTCCCCAGCAGACCAGCAGGTATATGAAGGAAGCTAATTAACAAAACATCAATCGCAGCTGGGCGAGGCTGGTCAGCCCAGCACTGAGAGAGAAAGAATTAACTCCCTCAGTGCCGAAAAACACCCAGCACCAGAAACTCAGCTGTGCAAAGTCAGGGTGTGCAATCGCGAAGATCTCCACCGCGACACACCCATGACAGTACCCCCCCTTCTACGAGGGGCCTCTGGACCCTCAGGGCCTGGTCTATCTGGGTGAGTAGTGTGGAAGGCCCGAACCAAACGGTCTGCGTTAATATCCGACGCAGAAACCCACATCCTCTCCTCAGGACCATACCCCCTCCAA
This sequence comes from Oophaga sylvatica, assembly GCA_033576555.1. Taxonomy (NCBI): domain Eukaryota; kingdom Metazoa; phylum Chordata; class Amphibia; order Anura; family Dendrobatidae; genus Oophaga; species Oophaga sylvatica. The sequence continues at coordinate 15,238,523 of JARQOD010000003.1, forward strand.
TGAACAAGGTACTGAAGGGACCGGCGATTCAGACGTGAGTCAATGATCTTCGATACCTGAAACTCCAAATTACCATTGACCACCACAGGAGGAGGAGGTAGAGGTGACGGTATAACTGGTGCCACGTATCTCTTAAGCAACGATTTGTGGAACACATTGTGGATTTTAAATGTAGGAGGGAGGTCAAGACGGAAAGCCACCGGATTAACTATTGAACTGATCCTGTATGGCCCGATGAATCTGGGACCGAGTTTCCAGGAGGGAACCTTAATTTTTGTATTCTTGGTAGACAACCATACCAGATCGTTCACACTTAGGTCCGGACCAGACACTCTCCTCCTATCAGCCATACGTTTGTATCGGTTCCCCATAGTGCTCAGATTATTAAGCACTCCTCTCCACACTGAAGCAAGTGACGACGAAAATCGTTCCTCCTCAGGAACCCCAGAAGAGCCCCCCCCATTGAAAGTACAAAACTGGGGGTGAAAACCATATGCCCCAAAAAACGGGGACTTACCAGTGGACTCTCTCCGCCTATTGTTAAGAGCGAACTCTGCCAGAGGCAAGAAAGAAGACCAGTCCTCTTGGTTCTCTGAGACAAAACACCGGAGATATGTCTCTAAGCTCTGATTCAGACGCTCTGTCTGACCATTGGTCTGCGGATGAAAAGCCGAAGAAAATGACAACTGCATCCCCTGACGAGAACAAAATGCCTTCCAGAATTTGGACACAAACTGAGACCCCCGATCCGACACCACATCGGAAGGCAACCTGTGAAGTCTCACAATCTCCCCAATGAACACCTGCGCCAGAGTTTTAGCATTAGGAAGAGCAGGAAGAGCAATAAAATGTGCCATTTTGCTGAACCTGTCAACTACAACTAGTATGACAGTTTTACCTGAAGACGGAGGAAGGTCCGTAATGAAGTCCATAGACAGATGGGTCCATGGACGCTCCGGGATTTTCAACGGTAAAAGGGCCCCAGACGGACGGGTATGTGGGGTCTTAGAGCGCGCACATACCCCACAGGACGCGACAAAAGTTACCACCTCTTTATTTAAGTTAGGCCACCAAAACCGGCGAGAAACGAGATCTACAGTTGCTTTACTCCCTGGGTGTCCTGCCAAAGCAGAATTATGATGTGCCTCGATAACCTTTTGTCTTAACTGATCTGGAACAAACAGTTTCCCTGGAGGTCCTACAGGGGCGTCCCCCTGAGCCTCCAATACCTCCTCCTCATGCTCAGAGCATACAGCCGACACCACAACTCCCTCCTGAAGAATAGGAACCGGGTCATCCGTCTTCCCGGCCCCCGGGAAACTACGAGATAAGGCATCAGCCTTTACATTTTTTGACCCAGGACGATATGTTAAAATTAAAATTAAAATTAATTAAGGACAAAATTAAACCTGGTAAAAAACAACGACCATCTAGCTTGTCTGGAATTCAGACGTTTTGCAGACTCTAAATACAGCAGGTTCTTGTGATCAGTAATGACGGTGACCGGGTGGACTGCCCCCTCCAAAAAGTGACGCCACTCTTCAAAAGCCAACTTAATGGCCAAGAGTTCCCTATTGCCGACATCATAATTCCTCTCGGCGGACGACAATTTTTTAGAGAAGAAAGCGCACGGATGCCATTTACCAGGGGACGGACCTTGAGATAATACCGCACCCACTCCTACGTCAGATGCGTCTACCTCCACAATGAACGGTTGTGATGCATCAGGTTGGATGAGTATGGGTGTTGAAGCAAAACATTTTTTCAAGGAGGAAAATGCTTGACAAGCTTTGTCAGACCACTTAGAAAAATCCGTCCCTTTTTTTGTCATGTCAGTGAGAGGTTTGACAACAGATGAGAAATTACGAATAAATTTCCGGTAGTAGTTAGCAAACCCCAGGAAACGCTGCAGTGCTTTAAGATCCTCTGGCCGATCCCATTCAAGCACAGCCTTCACTTTCCCAGGGTCCATACTGAAACCGGAGGCTGACACCAAGAATCCTAAAAACTGAACTTCTTGTACAGCGAATACACACTTCTCCCATTTGGCGTACAGTTTATTATCTCGCAAGATCTGCAACACTTGTCTCACATGCTCCTGATGAGACACAAGATCCGGCGAGTAAATTAAGATGTCATCTAGATAAATGACAACAAACTGTCCCACTAGGTGGCGAAAGATGTCATTAACAAAATGTTGAAACACCGCCGGGGCAGTAGTCAGACCGAAAGGCATGACAAGGTTCTCATAATGTCCCTCCGGAGTGTTAAACGCCGTCTTCCACTCATCCCCCTCCTTTATCCTAATCAGATTATACGCCCCCCTGAGATCCAACTTAGAGAACCATTTGGCGCCCACAATCTGATTGAAGAGATCAGGAATAAGTGGGAGCGGATACGGATCTCGGACCGTAATCCGATTAAGCTCACGGAAATACAGGCAAGGGCGTAGGCCTCCATCTTTTTTCTTCACAAAGAAGAACCCCACGGCCACTGGAGAAGATGAAGGTCTAATATGCCCCTTGGCCAGACTTTCCGAAATGTAATCCTTCATAGCTTGCCTCTCAGGACCAGAAAGGTTATATAACCTAGATTTTGGTAACTTAGCATCAGGAAGCAATTTTATAGCACAGTCAAATGCGCGATGAGGAGGTAATTCTTGACACCCTTCCTCTGAAAACACATCCTCAAAGTCCTCCAGAAAAGGAGGTAAGGTTCTAGGCACGACCGTACCGATGACCGTGTTCATGCAGTTACTATTGCAAAATTCACCCCACTGGCTTATCTCTCTGGATTGCCAATTAATAACTGGGTTATGTTTAGTTAACCAAGGAAGTCCCAACACAATAGGAGTGGGAAGGCCCTCCAACACATAACAAGACAATAGTTCTTTATGTATTGCCCCCACTCGAAGGTCTATGTTATGCACGGCTTGCACAAAGCTACCTTGACCGAGAGGCCTGGCGTCAATAGAGAATATAGGGATAGGTTTGGCCAATACACTCAGTTGCATACCTTGCACCTGGGCAAACCGAGCGTCCACCAGATTAGCCGCGGCCCCACTATCCAGAAGAACAGAAATCCTCTCAGTTCTCGTACCTACCACCACCTCCGCTGGTACGAGAAACTGAGACGGACTTGGGGACGAAATACATACTCCCAGATTGTCGTCCACCACACAACCTGGGATTAATAGTTTTCCGGCGACTTCTTGCTCAGTACAGTACGGGATGGACACCCCTCAATAAAATGTCCCTCTCTCCCGCAGAAGAAACACCTTCTTGTTTTGCGGCGCACCGCCGATCCCCTCCCTCGGAATGATGTCCCTCCCAACTGCATAGGTTCCTCGGAACAAACCAGGGGAACCTCAATATTAGGGACTTTAGAAGGAGGTGGAGTCATCACAGGGGGCGGAGTTACCCCACACCTCTCCCGAAGCCGTCTATCAATGCGAATAGCAAGAGCCATAGCGGCCTCCAGTGACGGGGGAGAATCATACTGAGCCAACACATCTTTTAATTTGTCAGATAAACCTTGACAAAACTGGCTCTTAAGAGCCGGGTCATTCCACTGAGTATCCGTGGCCCACCTACGGAACTCTGAAGAAAATTCCTCCGCCGGACGATCTCCCTGCTGTATCCTACGTAACTTCATTTCAGCAAGGGAGACCCGATCCGGGTCATCATATACCAGACCCAGGGCTGTAAAAAATCGGTCCACTGACTGGAGAGCCGGGGAGCCCGGGGGGAGAGAGAACGCCCAGGATTGAGGGTCCCCTTGTAAGAGCGAGATGAAAATTCCCACCCTCTGATCCTCACTCCCCGACGACTGCGGCCGCAGCCGAAAATACAATTTACATGCTTCCCGGAAAGTAAAAAACTTGTCCCGCCCACCAGTGAACCTGTCCGGGAGAGCTACTTTAGGTTCAAATCTGGTTTGCTCCCGGGGGTACAAAACCTTGGATTTAACGTCCGTCAGCTCCATGGACAAACTCTGCAACTGCTGAGCTAAATGGGCTACTGGATCCATGGTGGCTGGGGAGAATCTTTAGATGGCCGGTGAAAATGTCACGACGTATAACAGATATATTCAAAGATAGCAACCTATATCTAATGTGACATCATTCTAAATTTCATATAATAGAGAAAATCAACATGTATACATAGTATCTGCCAGCAATGTCTTACCTGACATAATATCCTATGTATTGTGGGTCAATACTGTGTACGTGTCACGCTGTCTCTGGATAGAGGTGGACCGGGGTCTATGCTGACCCTGAACTGGGGTCCTGACTAGTCCCTCTACCTGGAGGTACTGTTAATGGTACAGAGGTCCAGGCCGCCAGCGTAACCCTGTCTCCTGTAGATCCCTGACCACTGTAATCTAGTCCTGAGAAGGACCCTGATTACCACCACAGGGAATGGGCAGGTCACAGCTTACACACAGTCTAAGACAAACGAGACAGACAAGGGGTAAAGAAAGCACAGCCTTGCATACAACACTTCCACTACAGAGGAACACAAAAGGTTAAGGAGATAAACAATAAGCGAGGAGAGGAAAAACCACAACAGGCACTCTTAGCTTAAGTCTTCTCAGAAACGATCCGCTCTGCTGGTCTGAATGAATGCTTTCACCGGCAACTTCCCCAGCAGACCAGCAGGTATATGAAGGAAGCTAATTAACAAAACATCAATCGCAGCTGGGCGAGGCTGGTCAGCCCAGCACCGAGAGAGAAAGAATTAACTCCCTCAGTGCCGAAAAACACCCAGCACCAGAAACTCAGCTGTGCGAAGTCAGGGTGTGCAATCGCGACGATCTCCACCGCGACACACCCGTGACACTGGGACTCTCATGTAAAACATGTTCGGACTGTGTTCCAGATTTTGAGAGAGAATGCTCTGTATGTGAAGGGATCAAAGTGTCTTTTTGGCGTTCAGAGGATCTCATTTCTGGGATTCATTTTGTCCCCATCTGTTATTGAAATGGACCCGGTCAAAGTTCAGGCCATCTGTGATTGGGTCCAACCTACTTCATTAAAGGCTCTTCAAAGATTCTTGGGTTTTGCCAATTTTTATCGTAAATTTATTGGTAATTTCTCTGTTATTGTTAAACCATTAACTGATTTGACCAAGAAGGGTTCTGATGTGGTGAATTGGCCTCCTGAGGCAGTCTCTGCATTTCAGGAACTTAAGCAGAGATTCACTTCTGCTCCTGTTCTACGGCAGCCTGATGTTTCTCTACCATTTCAGGTGGAGGTGGATGCCTCTGAAATTGGGGCAGGTGCCGTTTTGTCCCAAAGAAATCCAGAGACCTCTAAAAGTAACCCTTGTGCCTTTTTCTCTTGAAAATTTTCTCCCACTGAACGTAATTATGACGTGGGTAATCGGGAGTTATTAGCCATGAAGTGGGCTTTTGAAGAGTGGAGACATTGGCTGGAGGGGACCAAACATCAGGTGGTGGTCCTTACGGACCATAAGAATCTAGTTTATCTGGAATCTGCCAAGCGACTTAATCCTAGACAGGCCAGGTGGGCCTTGTTTTTCACACGTTTTAATTTTGTGGTTTCATTTCTTCCTGGCACTAAAAATGTTAAGGCGGATGCCCTCTCGAGGAGTTTCCTGGCGGACTCTCCTAAGTTATCTGATCCTTCTGTTATTTTGAAAGAGGGTGTAGTTCTTTCCGCCATCTCGCCCAATTTGAGACTGGCTCTGGAGGGGTGTCAGGAGGATAAGCCCGAGCGCTGCCCTGTCGGGAAATTGTTTGTCCGGACCAGTGGAAAAAGAGTGTAATGTCTGAGATTCATTGTTCCGCGTTGGCCGGTCATCCCGGAATTTTTGGTACCAGAGACTTGGTTAGTCGGTCCTTTTGGTGGCCTACCTTGTCTCGTGATGTCAGGGAGTTTGTGCAGTCCTGCGGGACTTGCTCTCGCTCCAAGCCTTGCTCTCGTTCTAGTGGTTTGTTGATGCCATTACCTGTGCCCAAGAGACCATGGACCCATATCTCTATGGATTTCATTTCCGACCTCCCTGTTTCTCAGAGAATGACCGTCATCTGGGTGATTTGCGATAGGTTTTCCAAGATGATACATCTTGTGCCATTACCTAAGTTGCCTTCCTCCTCTGAATTGGTGCCTTTGTTCCTTCAGCACGTGGTTCATTTACACGGCATTCCTGAGAACATTGTGTCTGACAGAGGAGTCCAGTTTGTTTCCAGATTTTGGAGGACCTTTTGTTCTAAAATTGATGTTCAATTGTCTTTCTCCTCGGCGTTTCATCCTCAGACCAATGGTCAAACTGAGAGAACAAACCAGACATTGGAGACTTATCTAAGATGCTTTTTGTCTGCTGATCAGGATGACTGGGTCTCTTTTTTGCCTTTGGCTGAGTTTGCTCATAATAATAGGGCTAGCTCTGCCACTTTGATGTCTCCATTTTTCTGTAATTCTGGGTTTCACCCTCGATTTTCTTCAGGACAGACGGAGGCTTCTGTCTGTCCAGGTGTTGACTCTGTTGTGGAGCGTATGCAACAGATTTGGGACCAGGTAGTGGAGAGGTTGTCCCTCTCTCAGGAGAGGGCCCAGCGGTTTGCTAACCGGCATAGGACTGATGGTCCTCGGTTTAAAGTGGGGGATTTGGTCTGGTTGTCCTCAAGAAATATTCCTATGAGAGTGGCATCTCCTAAATTTAAGCCTAGGTTCATTGGACCTTATAAGATCATGGAGATTCTTAATCCTGTTTCTTTTCAGTTTGCTTCTTCCAGGGACATTTAAGATCCATAACGTGTTCCACAAGTCCTTGTTGAAGAGGTTTGTTGAGCCAGTGGTTCCTACTACTGTGCCTCCTGACCCTGTTTTGGTTGAGGGCAATCTGGAGTATGTGGTTGAGAAAATATTGAATTCTCGTTTTTCTAGACGGAAACTCCAGTATTTGGTTAAATAGAGAGCTTATGGTAAGAAGACAATTCTTGGGTGTTTGCTTCGGACATCCATGCTAGGAGACTCATCCGTGCTTATCATAGAACTCATCCTGACCGACCTGGTTGCTCAAATGAGGGTTCGGTGACCCCTCCTCAAGGGGGGGTACTGTTGTGAATAGGCTGGAAATGAGTTCTGAGCAGAAGCTCCCTCTGGTGGTTACAAACGGTACTGGACTGTCCAGTGAAGATTGTGAGGATTGGGAATCAGGTGTTACTGACTGGTCTTATATAAGGGAGTCGCCTTCCCATCAGGGTTGCCGGTGATCAATTGTTCTGGTCTCAATCCTTGATTCCTGTTTCCTTGGTAGCCTGCTGTGTCGTGTCTGAATCTCCTGCTAACAGATAAGACATTTTCTTCTTTTTGTTTTTGTGCTTGATTTTTGCATTTTGTCCTGCACTTCTGTGGGGGCCTTCAGGGTCCCTTCTGGGGGCTTTTGCCCTCTCAGTTCAGTTCAGCCACTGATGTTTGTACATTTGCTTTTTCCAGTTTTTTCAGTGGCTGCTGTTTTGTTTTTGGTTACACCAGAGAACTAATTTAGGTGGTAGAGGTCGTGTGATCTCAGGTGTTTTTGAAATTAGTGTGTTGGTGCTTTTAGGGTTTTTTGGGATTGCAGTAAGTGCCCTTCCTATCCTTTTCTATTTAGTAAGTTTGGGCCCCAACGTTTGCTCATACTATTTTCTGTCTGTGTCAGTATTTCTTCTTGTCTAACCGCCATTACATGTTTGGGGGCTTTCTATGTTCTTTGGGGATCTGCTCCGGGGCAGATAGCTTTCCTCTTTCTATCTTTAGGTGTAGTTAGTTTCTCAGGCTGTGACGAGGCGTCTAGGACCAACGTAGGAACGCTCCACGGCTGCCTCTAGTTGTGGTGGTTAGTCAGGGTACTGCAATCTCATAGTTTCCAACTGCTCTGGTGTATTTCCTTTTTTGCCTGCTCTCCTCAGCTACCAAATCATAACAGGTCTCCTCACCTCCGGACTCTGGGGACGGCGTTTTGCACCGCCGTTTCCTGGAGGCCCTCAAAAGGGGAGAATGGTGGACTTGTCTTTCTGGATAGAGGCATGGTCTAGCAGCCTTCCAAAAGAGAAGAGAGGGAGGGACAGTTTGGTCTCTCCCGACAGCCGGGCAAGGGCCGGTGAGGAGGAATGTGGTCTGTCTTCGGTGGGGGGGCAATGATGCTTGCCCACCCAGGAGCAAGGTGGTGGAGCTTCTCCTGAAGATGGGCTTCAGGGCAACTGAGATCTTCGCCCTGATCCATCCCTCAGCGGCCCGGTTCTTCGACATCAGCTTCGTTCGACCAGAGGGGGTTGAGCTCTTTTGGTCGAGTTACGAGCTGGTGAAGGGGGAGCCCGGATGGCGAGACTTCGTCGTACAGGCGGTATCTTGCCAAAATTCCGTCAAGAGAGTGACCATGGTGACCTGTAACGAGTCACTCTCAGGCGTGGACATATTGACGTGGCTTTCCCGTTATAGGGAAGTCAATGAGGTCCCAAAAAAGAACAGGGACGAGTTTGGTATTTGGTCGGGACCTTCATGGTTAAGTTGAAGGTTTCAGGCGGTACGGTCACCCACATCCCTTCCTTGGATTTCCTGGGAAGGGACAGGATCCTGGTCTTCTACCAGGGGCAACCTAAGGTCTGCCACAAGTGTGGCGATCCCCGCCACTTCAGCGCAAGCTGCAAGGTTCAGAAATGTGCCTTGTGTGGCGGGGTGGGTCATCTCGCCACCGCGTGTAAGGACATTCGGTGACAACTGTGTGATGACCTTGGTCACCCGTATAGCCGCTGCCCTCGCTCCTTCTCCAATGCCGCTGCAGACCCGGTGGGGGGAGACCGTGGAGGGGAAGCCTCCGGCCGGACTTCCTCCATTGCGGTAGGCAGTGGTGGCGGGAAGGGGTGTTATGAATGTGCTAGAGATGGTTTCTGAGCAGAGGCTCCCTCTTGTGGTTACAGACAGTACTGAACCTTTCAGCAAGGAGTGACAATCTGGGATCGCTGACTGGTCTAATATAAGGGAGGTTCCCTCCCATGATGGTTGCCGGTGATCAATTGTTCTTGTCTCAATTGTGGTTCCTGGTTCATTTGGACGTTTGCTGAGTCTTGCCTGCATCTTCTGCTATCAGATAAGATATTTTCAGCTTTTATTTTTGTGCTTGCTTTTTGCATTGTTCCCTGCACTTCTGTGGAGGTCAGCCAGGTCCCCTCCAGGGGGCTTGTGCTCCTCTCAGTTTATCTGAAGCCACTTTTATTTGTTCATTTGCTTTTTCCTGTTTTTTCAGTGGTTGCGGCCTAGTTTTGTTACACCAGAGATCTGATTTAGGTGGTAGAGATCGTGTGATCTCAGGTGTTTTTGCAATCAGAAGAGTTGGTAATTTTAGGGTTTTTTTTTGGATTGCAGTGAGTATCCTTTCCTTTACTTTTCTGTCTAGACAGTTTGGGCCCCAGCGTTTGCTCATTCTATTTTCTGTCTGTGTCCGTGCTTCTTCTTGTCTAACCGCCATTACATGTTTGGGGGCTTCCTATTTTCTTTGGGGATCTGCTCCTTGGCAGATAGCTTTCATCTTTCTGCCTTTAGGTGTAGTTATCTCTCAGGCTGTGACGAGGCGTCAAGGATCAACGTAGGAATGCTCCATGGCTACCTCTAGTTGTGTGGTTATTTCAGGTTACTGCAATCCAATAGGTTCCAGCCTCTCTGGTGTATTGCCGTTTTTGCTTATTCTCCTCAGCTACCAAAACAGAACAGCGGGGGCTAAGGGGCCGGTGAGGAAAGGCAAAGCCACCAGAGGCCCCTCATACCAACGGAGGCAGGCGGCTCGCCATGGGGGCAAGGAGCAGGTGGAGCCTCGGGTAACCGGGGTGATGCCTGCTCCTCCCTCTAGGCCAGTGGCAAACGCCTCTGAGGCCCTGTGGAAGAAGCAGTGAGCAAGGAGATCAGGAGGATGGAGAGGGAGGATAAAGCGGCTGACTCAGACAGCTCCTTTCAGTATGAAAGTGTTGATGAGGAAGTCATAGAGCAGCCTTCAACATCAAAGGGTGGTGGGAAGAAATGTACCAACAAGAGGGGGAGGAGGAGGCTGAATAATTCTTCCAAGTCCCCACCACCCCCGACCGTGAATATACCTACGGAAGGGCCCACCGTCCCCCTCTGATCACACTCTCCAACTGGTTCCAAGCCCTCGGAGACTCTGCTGAGGAGTCGCAGGACGAGGGTGAGGGGCTGGGGGTGTCTTCAGGGGGTCCTTTAGGGGATGGCGGAGTCCAACCCTCAGGGGACGTTGTTTCTCCTGAGGGGGAAAAGACGCGGAGTCCGGAGGAGAGGACACCAGGGGAGGAGGAATGGACACCTCGAGTACTCTAAAGAGGAAAGGTTCCGACTCCTCCCTAGAGGGTGGTGGGAGCGGGGTGGGGAAGAAGAAGGCCATCGAACTTGATCACTCATGAAGGCTGAACTCGCCCCGTTGACGCTGGCGTCGATTAATATCGCCAGCATTAAGTCATATGCGGCTAGATTTGCGGCCTTCGATTTTTTCACCCGAGTTGAGGCTGAAATTTTATTTTTGCAGGAGACCAGACTAACTACATGGGGGCCATATATAAAGCATGGAGGGAGTGGATGTGCGGGCCCTCATACTGGTCTCTTGCGGCCGAGCCGTATTGCGGGGTGGCGGTCCTTTTTAAGACTGCAGATGTGGAATGCAGATGAGTGATTGAGTTAGAAATGGGGAGGTGCCTGGTCCTTGATATCTTCATGAGGGGACAAGAGCTTCGGCTCATAAACATCTATGGTCCCCAATCTAAGTGGGACCAAAATGTCTCTTCCTGAAGATTAAGCCCTTTCTTTTTACGAGCCGACAGGTGATCTTCGGATCTTCGGTGGGGACTTCAACACCATTACGAGGTCCCGGTGATTGGGGGGTCCGGGAGATCGCCTAGCTTATGACAGCGTCGCGCTTAATAGTATAGCTAGTGAAGCTCGCCTGGTGGATGTCCACATCCGGCACACCCCAGGCCATGGGTGTTTCACCTATCATAGGGGTAGCTGTAGATCTAGAATAGACAGGTTTTTTTAAAGGAGGACGCCATCTTTTCTGCTGTGTCTGCCGTTAAGGTGGAGTTCTCCGATCACTGTCTAATTTTCTTTTCTCTGAATGTTGCAGAAACTCCCAGTATGGGAAGAGGGCTGTGGAAGCTGAATTCGTCCCTGCTGCAAGAAGCGGAGGTGAGACAATCCTTCGAGGATTTTCTTCAGAGCCAGGTACCGCTTTTGGATCTCTGTAGTAGTAAATTAGAGTGGTTTGAGATCTTCAAAAAGCGGGTGGCGGGGTTCTTCCGCCAACTCTCGAGCCTCAGGAGTTTGAACAGGCACCGCTTGTATCAGGCCCTGAGGAGGAAACTGGAGCAGCTCATCTCGACTGGAGGTGACCGGGAGGAAATCTCCAGAGTGAAATCTTTGCTCAAGAAGTGTCAGTATGATAGTCACACATCTTTGGTTTTTGAGAGGGACTTCAGGAGGTACCGCTCGCCCAACCCTTACAGAAACTGTAAGATGTCAGTGAATTGTAAGATGGTAACAGGACTGATCGACAGTACGGGGTCCCTGAACAGATCCAAATCAGTGATCCTGGAGATGGTCAGATCCTTTTACTCACACCTCTTGGGTAAGAGGGATATGGATCGGGATGGGATGTCGGCTTTCCTAGCTGAAACCATCCCTGAGTCAGGGGATGATCCCTCTCTTGGTGTTTTGGCAGAAGCAATCAGGGAAGAGGAAGTGAGACTGGCCATTGATGGGCTTCGGCCCAAGAAATCGCCAGGTCCGGATGACTTAACATCCGAGTTCTATAAGACGTTAGGGACTCCTTGGTCCCCCTCTTGACTGGGATGATTAATGAGTGTCTTTCCTCGGGCGCTCTTCCCGGTTCAATGAGAAGGTCAGCCCTAATTATTCTGTCAAAGGATAAAGACTCGTCCCGTATTGAGAATTGGCGTCCCATAGCGCTTCTCAATATGGACCGGAAGGTTCTGGTCGAAGGTGTTGTTTAATTGGCTGGACAAGTTTGCACCCTGGCTCCTTTCGGGGGCCCAGCACTGCACTGTTCCAGGCCGCAGCACATTTAGTGCTGTGCTCGGTGTCCGAGAGGCAGTGGAGCAGGGTAGGGCAGGTCGCTGGAGGGGGTACCTACTGTCATTAGATCAAGCAAAAGCCTTTGACCGGGTTAACCATGAGTACCTCTGGTCTGTCATTTTGAGGTATGGTCTGCCTGGGAGGTTTGTAAATTGATTAGTGATCTTATTCAAGGGGCTGAGACTTTCCCGCTCGTGAACGGTTGGACGGGTCACCCTTTTGAGGTGGGTTCTGGGGTCCGTCAGGGCTGTCCCTGAGCCCACTTTTATACGCATTTGCGATTGATTCCATCCTGAGGAGGGTAGATCGTGGACAGTTGGTGGGAGTTGGGATGGACCGGGTGGGCTCTGGTCCCCATCTGAGGGTGGTGGCGTACGCTGACGATGTTTTCCTTTTCGTATCCTCGAGAGGGGAGGCGGACTGGGTTATGTCCGAAGTCGTGCGTTACTTGGAGGCATCCGGGTCCATGATCAACCAGAAAAAGTGTGATAGTCTCTGGCTGGGAGGGGGAGATTCTAGTTTTGATCTCCCGGGCCTCTTCCAGAACCCCATGCCTCCGCCAAAATTTTAGGCATCGAATTTGGCCCTTGGGACTACCCCCAGCAAAATTGGGAGGGCATACTCAGGATTGCCGCCCAAAAGGTGGACCAGTGGAAGGGTTGGTCTTTAACCCTGAGGAAAAGGGTTAGCTTGGCTAAAGGCTTTCTGCTTCCTTTGTTAATTTACCTAGGCAGTGTGTGCATCTTGCCAGAACCTCTCTGGACACAGGTTTACAGCCTGTTTTTCCAGCTATTATGGGGAAATAGGCTCAACCTAATCAAGAGGGAGGTCACGTACCGTACAAGGAGACTAGATGGGTTGGGTATGGTCAACCCAGTAGTGTTCTTAGTCAACACCTTTCTTAAAGCCAATATTTCCAACCTCTGGCTAGAGAGGGCTCCTTCATGTGTATTCTCCTGCAGGGGTTGGTTTCGGCCTTTCTTCCAGGAATGGGAGACAGGTGGGCAAGTGAAGGACCTCCGTACACCTCACGGACCTCTCCCGGCTTACGCTACCCCGGTTCTGAAGGTAATCCACCGGTGGGGTCTGGGAATGTGGGAAATCAGGACCATGTCGAGGCAATGCCTTGACAGAAGGGTTCTGTTGACCCATTTCCAGATGCCCCTGGTTCTCAGGGATAGCCCAGGCCGGGATCTGGAGGTGGGGCTCGGGCTTTTAAATTCAAAGCGAATCCCATGAAGTTTTGGGACTTGGCCTGGCACTGCTTTCACGGGAGACTGTATGTAAGGGACAACCTGAAGTACAGGAACTCCGATGATTGGGGTTGTCCCCGTGAGGAGTGTGGCGATGTGCTGGAAAGCATGGAGCACTTCCTCCTTCGTTGTCCCTTTAATGCAGAGGTTTACAACAGAGTGGGTGCTTTCATACGTTGGCCGCGGCTGGCATCCCTTTCCTACGCCGAGTCGGTCTATGGGGTGTTCAGATCCCTGGGTGGCTGAGAGCGGAGCACTTTATTCCTAGTTAGCATAGTGGTCAGGTTTTACACGTAGAATGCACGGTGTTTAGTTTTGACGCAACAGAAAGCCCTCCCAGGATGAGGTGGTTAGTAACATCTTGGGTGACCTGGGGAAGGTACGTTCTTTGGAGTTCGAGAGGTTGGGTGTGAGGAGGGCCTCTTGGCTTTGGAAGGGCTTTGCCTTTTAAAAACACACTCAAGGGAGAGTTGCTTTGTGTGTGAATGGTGGTAGGGATAGCATAAGGTGGTGTGGGGTGTTGAGGGAGAGAAGTAGGGGCAGATAGGGTCAGGGAGGGTCAGTGTGAGGGACAGATAGAGAGTTAGTAAAGTTAAGTTAGGTAGAGTAGGGATAGATAGGGATAGATAGGGACAGTTAGCTAGAGACAGAAGTAGGGACAGTTTTAGTTGGAAAGGGACAGGGTTTATGTGTTGTTGATAAGGGACTGGGTCTCTTAGTGCTCCAGTCTCCTGGTGGTGGGCTACTGCATGTCACAGTATAGCTTTTTGTTTTGTAGTAAGATCAAAGATAATGGATATTGGGCTTGCAGGCACTGAACTTGGGCCTTGCAAGTTTAGATTGAGATTAAGTGTTATGATGATAATGGTAGCAGTATAGTTGATAAAGTATGATATGTATATAATTATGTGTAGTTAGTGAGTTAGTGAAAGTGTATGTGTTATGCTATATGTAGTGTTGAGCATTTCGATACTGCAAATTTCGGGTATCGGCCGATATTTGCTGTATCGGAATTCCGATTCTGAGTTCCGATATTTTTGTCATATCGGATACCGGAATCTGAGTTTTCCGACAAAGTCTATGGGAGTTCCTGTGTCACAGAACGAAGTACGTGACACAGGAACTTCTCGAAACTGTCACTGTCAGTGTTGGTTGGGTCTGTCAGGTGTCAGGACTCAGCAGAGTCAGCACTTACCTGGCAGAAGATCCCCTTCCCGGTGGTCACGTCCTCCTGGATGGCCGCCATTACCCTGTCCCTGGCGGTCACGTGCAGAATCTCCAATAACTGCAGTGACTGCCGGGTACTGGGTAATCTCAGCCATCTGTACTCTCGCGACAACTGGCCGAAAAGCAGTCCGGATGACGTCACCGCCGGGGAAGCAGCTCTGGTAAGCAGCTCTGCTGTATGTGGAAGTCAGGCTCAGCCTGTCATCCATATGTAGCAGAGCTGGACTCGTCGTGGGACACTCGGTATTTTGGACTGCGTCAGACAGGGAGTATTTGCGTTGGTTTATTATTTTTGTTTTTTTACAGGAGATCGATGGCGTCGCCGGAATGAGAGTGAAATAAAATTAATGAAAACTATGTGTTGTTTTATTTCATTAAAAGACTTTTTTCTTGCTGTGTTTTTTTTTTTAATTTACAAACTATGATTAATAATGGATCGATGTCTTATTGACGCCTCTCCATTATTAACCGGGCTTATTGTCACGATCAATCAAAGGTGACATTAACCCCTTATTACCCCGCTTGCCACCGCTACAGGGCAAGTGGGAAGAGCCGGGTAAAGTGCCACAATTGGCTCATCTGTGGATGCGCCATTTGTGGGGCTGCTGCAGCCTGGTATTTTTAGGCTGTTGAGGGCCAAAATCCATGGGCCTTGACAGTCTTTTAATACCAAGCCGCAGCAGTCTGCATTTTACTTGGCTGGTTAACAAAAATAGGGGGATCCCCACGCCATTTTTTTTTCGAGGGGATCCCCTATTTTTGTTAACCAGCCAAGCTAAGCAGACTGCTGTGGCCTGGTATTATCAGGCTTTCAAGGTCCATGGATATTGGATACTTACCAGCCTGAAAAACCAGGCCTCAGCAGTCTGCTTGATCTGGCTGGTTAACAAAAATAGGGGGGACCCCACGCCATTTTTTTTTTTAGAGGGGATCCCCTATTTTTGTTAATCAGTTCACTTCAGGTCAGCCGGGATTTCCTCTGATGTCACTGATGCAGTGCGGTGTCCCTGGCTGACCTGAAGTGAAAGTGGGAAGCAATCAATTATGCTAACCACTTCCTCTCCTGTCAGCCAGTAGAGGAGATGATTCAGTCGGGGGTTTACTGTGAGACTGTCAGCATTAGCTGCGGTCTCTGCAGTAAACATTAACCCTTTCAGAAGGATTACATCGGGGGACCTGACTGAACATCGGATAGGTAAGAAAAATGTTGCTTTATTATTTTATTTTTATTACAGGTGAACAAGGGCTTCGCAACGAATGGCAGTAAAATAAAATATTGTCAAAAACTGTGTGTTTATTTCATTAAAATTATTTTTAATTAAAGTGTGTGTGTTTTATTTTTATTTCATACAATAGGATTAATAATTGATAGTTGTCTAATTGACAGCTCTCAATTATTAACCTGGCTTAAACTCACCTTTCAATAGCAAGGTGGCTTTAACCCCTTATTAACCCATTCGCCACCGCTACAGGGCAATGGGAATAGACGGGCAAAGTGCCAGAAAGGGCGAATCTTATTATAGATTTGCCTTTTCTGGGGTGTCTGGGGGCAGATGTTAGTAGCCAGGGGGGGCCAAAAATAATGGTCCCTCTCTGGGCTATTATTATCTGCCCCCACTCGCTGGCTTTGTCTGTCTGGTTGAGAAAATAGGGCGGGAGCCCACGCATTTTTTTTCAACAATTTTACACCTCATATATATATACATGTCATTGAATTTGTGACACATATATATATTTATAGTTCATACACTTCTACATAGTATAATAGCCGCTAATTCAATTGCCGGCTTTTGTGAAAATACAGAAGCAGACATGAAATGACACATGGTTTACATAGAGTTAACCATGTCTTTTCATGTAGTTTGATATATGGTTTTCACAAACAATTACATGAGTGTATGTGTGCAAAATTTGACACATGTAGGGGTTAATTAAAGGTGTAAATTCGTAGCAAAAAAATGTGTTTTTTTTACAACGAATTTACACCTTTAATTAACCCCTACATGTGTCAAATTTTGCACACATACACTCATGTAATTGTTTGTGAAAGCCATATATCAAACTACATGAAAAGACATGGTTAACTCTATGTAAACCATGTGTCATTTCATGTCGGGTGCTTCTGTATTTTCACAAAAGCCGGCATTACCCGGCAATTGAATCAGAGGCTATTTTACTATGTAGAAGTGTATGAACTATAAATATATGTATATATATATATATATATATATACATGTCTCAATGACATGTATATATATATATATATATATATATATATGTATTCTATGTGTGTATATCTAGTGTTTACAAGGAAAGAAAGGGTTTTTTTTAGTTCAGATATTTCTGTTCCATTGACTTGCATTGTGTTTCCGGTATCGGATCGGCGATACCCGATACTTTTTGAGTATCGGGCCGATCCAATCCGATCCAATATTTTAGGATATTGGGCAGTATCGCTCAACACTAGCTATATGTGTTATAGTGTTTATTATGTGTTTTGGTGTTTATTTTTTAATAGAGGGTGTATATAGTGTATAGTTAAGTGTGGATGGGTGGGTATAGTGAGGTTGGGTGGGGTTTTTATAAAGGGCGTGCGGGCATTTGGGCTGAATTTTGCAAAGGATTGGACCCAAGGACCCAAGAAGAAGTGTGATATTAAGGGCATAAAACTTTATGGACCCGAGCTTGAAGTGTTTAATGGCCATGAACTAATGGACCTGTGGTAAGGGTGGAGGAAAAAAAAATAAAAAGTTTGGGTGTGAGTAAGGTTAAGTTGTGTACGGCCGGGGAGGCCTATTATTATTTTGTTGGGCAGAGGCCAAGGGTTTTTGATTTAATTATGTAAAGTTGTAAATATTTAAATGAGTGTGAATGGGTGAGTGTGTATGAGTAAGAGTGAATGTGGTATGAATGAATATGGTTTTCTTTTTTTTTCTCCCTTTCATTTAAAAGGTTAGTTAAAGCAAGAAGAGCCTGCTGGGGGCCTCTGGAAGCTGGAAAACCTGGAAGAGGGCCCGGATACGGAAATGGATCGAAATAGAGATGTTAAAGAAGACTTTTGGTCATCTGGGGCTGTTTTGATTTTCCTATGGTGCTATATTTCTTGGTATGAGGGGTTTTGGTATTTTGTTATTCTTATATGGTATGTGATGTTTTGTATTTTTGTAAAAAAAATAAAAAAAGAGTTCCAGCTCCAGTAGCATCCGCTAAAGCTGCTGCAGTTAAAAAGCTTTTATAAGGATCGAGCTTGGCGGTCCACCGCAAGGCGTCCTACCGCCAGTCCCAGCCCCTGTGCCTTGGGATGCATCCCAGATGTTCTTCACTGAGTGTCCCGGGGGCCCGAAGCATTTCCTTTGAAAAAATTAAGTGTCCAAACTACAGGTGGTGTAGCTTGCTTAACAGCTGGGTTAATCCGCTGACTAGCAGACACTGCTACTATGCCCAAAGTATTGCTTGGCCTAGATGCAGTTAAAAATTTGTAATTAGATACTCTCGTTGGATGCTGAGAAAGCATTCCATAGAGTCTGCTGGCACGCCATATATTATTCTTTCAAAAAGCTTGGGGTAGGGGACCCTTTTATAGCAAAAATCATGGCCCTGTATCGCATTCCATCAGCTAGGCTGAAGATAAATGGAACATTATCATCACCTTTCATAATCACCAATGGGACAAGGCAGGGATGTCCTCTGTCCCCTCTCTTATACATCCTAGTGATGGAGCACCTGCTCTCATCAATTCACGATAACCCCAATATTAGGGGGATTGAGGTGGGAGGCACCGAGTACAAGTGCTCTGCATTTGCTGATGAATAATGTCCTAGTATATATCACTCAACCACATATATCCATCACTGCTGTTATGGCTGAAATAGATCACTTTGGTACATGGTCAAATTTTAAAATCAATGCAGCGAAGTCTGAGGCCCTCGATGTTTCCCTCCCCAAATCCATACAGGATTCCATCCAGTCCAACTTTCCCTTTGCCTGAACCTCACAGGGTATCAAATACTTAGGAATTCGTATTATAGAGACCTCTCCCGTCTAATTTATCTTAATTTTGGGCCCTTTATTGAACAACTCCATAGAGATCTTACTTCTTGGATGGTGAAGGATTTTTCCTGGTTCGGCAGAATAAATATACTAAAAATGAATGTCCTACCTAAACTCTTATACCTATTCCAAACCATTCCCGTGGTAATTCCCTCAAATTTTTGGAAAAGACTACGCAGTAGCTTTTGCAGATTTATCTGGGCAAGTGGGCGTCCACGCATTCGGGGGGACGTTCTGATCAGACACAAACAAAAGGGGGGCCTTAGCCTTCCGGATTGTAGAAGGTATTACATGGCAGCAGTACACGCTAGAATCCTGGACTTCTTCCATCATTCGGAGGGGAAATTGTGGGTCAAAATAGCTCAATCCATTTGTCCTAAAGCTCTTACCACTCTCCCATGGTGCACCCATTTAAGAAGCGCACACATCTTCATAGAGATCTCACAAACTTTGAAAAATTGAGCCTATCATTGTCACCCCCTACAAACTCCATCTCTCTACTGTATAATCTCCTCATTGCCCAGGTAACTGACAATAGGCCAGGATTCTGCGGTGCATGGGAAAGGAAACTGAGGAAGTCCTTCTCTGACTCACAATGGGATAAATGTTTCTTCCTAACACATAAAACCTCAATTGGGTCCAAAGCTCAGGAAACCTCCTTCAAAATTATCTCTAGATGGTACCGGGTACCAGCAGTCCTTCATAGATGGTATCCAGTGGTCTCAGATAGATGTTGGAGATGTGGGGAGGGGGAAGGGATAATGTCACACATATGGTGGGCATGCCCTATAATAAATGCATTTTAGGCAAATGTGGTTCTCATGATTGAGAAAATAACTGGTTTGACTATCCCTAATACGCCAGAAGCCCTCCTTTTATTAATGTTACCAATAAGTAAACGTAGTTATAAAAGGTCATCAATAGGCTACCTAATACAGGCGGCTAACAATGTCATTCCACGACACTGGAAAAGCAGAGACCCACCCACTGTGGAGGAATGGTTTGCGCAGATCTCCCTCCTTAATAGGATGGAGCATCTGATTGCCATCTCACTGGCTGATGTTGATAGATACTGTGTGATTTGGAGGGATTGGATTGATTTGCAAAACTCTGATGCCTACCATCTAGCCCCCAACTAAAGTTATCCGTGATGTCGGCACAACAATGATCATAATCGCACTCTATTGATTGGTGGTCTGCCGTGGTCCGCTCCCTCTCTCTCTATCTTTCATATGGAAAAGTACATGCTTGATCTGGATATTGATGGAAAACCCTCCCTGTACCCCCAATGTACTGTCGTTATGCATAGATTTATAGTTATACTACACCTTTTACTATGTATATTGTATTTTCTTGTACTTTTTCACCACAAAAATAAAAAAAAAATTGAATTTGAAAAAAAAATTGTAATTAGATCTACAGCCGGTGGCTTCTCTGCTGACTAGCAGACACTGAAGCTTTGAAGCAGACCTCTGATTCCCAGGCTATAGTATGAGTAAACAGCTCTGCAGACTCAACCATCTGTTCTACCCCATACTCAGATGGGCAGCTGGAGACTTGGGAGCTGTGAGGAAGCAAGTGCGATTGGGGTGACACCTCTGATGACTGGATTTTTTGTGATGTTGAGGTGGAGGAGAGCCCACTTAAAGGAGCACTTGATATCTGTCGAAGCACCTGCTGTTTTTGTGCCTTATCTGGAGCGATGGGCGTCGCCGTAAGAAAGGGATCATTTCACATTGTCCACTAAAAGAAGTAGACATCTTAGTTTGGCTGGAAGACGGTCTTTCTTCTGCAGATGTTACTGTTGCTTTAACACCTACCCCCACGGAAACAACCTTTTTTTCCCTTCCCAACATGCCTATTCCCCTTTCCACCAGCAGCAGGCCTTTTGCCACTCATTTTGGTGGTTAACTAATTGACAACTCTGGAGTTGTTTGTACAAAAAACGATGGATGGAAACCGAGCAGAGGTGAGTGGCCAAATTGTGGTACTAGCCCAAAAGGATTGGCTGGGTTAGAAGCAGTAAAACAATTTTATTAGATACACAGGTGGTGGAGCTTGGTATAGATGGCCTAATAGAATGAGTACCACACACTGCTACTATGCCCAAAATTATTTTCCAGGCAAGATGCAGCTAAAAATTATTAGTAATTTGAAAGCGGGTGGAGCTTAGTATAGATGGCCTAATAGAATGAGTACCACACACTGTTACTTTACCCAAAAGGTTTTACTTGGCTAGGTGCAGTAAAAAATTTGTATTACATACACAGGTGGTGTAGCTTGCAACACAGACAGGCTACTCCACTGACTAACACACACTGCAAGAGGCCCAAAAGGATTTGCTTAGCTAGATTTAGCCAAATGCTGTGAAAAACACTTGCACAGCACTAAAACAGACCTGCCTGGCAAAAAGTGATAGGAACTGATGTAACCTAGCCCTCAAAAGGGTTGCAATTACAAACTAGTTCCTACTCCCTAAACCTTTCTGTCTATTTAAGAGAAAATTCGCTTGCAATTCACAGTTACACAATATAGCGCTAACAGCAGCAGCAGTGCCGTCTAACACTCAGCTGCAGCAGTGAGAAAATGGTGGCGACGGGGAAAATGGCTGGGTCTTATAGGGCAAGGACATGTGACATACACAGCCAATGACACATGCCCTTGCTTGTGTGAAAAAAAGCACTTCGCTCCGTGTGTGCACTGCTGATAGGCTGACAGACTGCACCTCCCCACTGTAAATGCGGGAAAGAGAAAAAAAATGGAGATCTTCATTATTTCTGCAGAGATCCATCCCATGCCCCTCCCCCCGCCCCACTGTACACTCAAACTGTGTATTAACATTGATTAGCAGCATTACTGTGAAAAAATCCAGTTACGATTTTGGTGCACGAACAGTTATCGAACATAACCTCGAACAGCCGGATTTTTTTCAAATCGTTCGGGTTCGTCGAATGGCTCGAACACCGCCCAAAACAGCTTGAATTTGAGATTGGCGAACAGTTCGAGTCGAACACCGCTCATCTCTAATCACCAGATACCAGGTATATCTAGTATGGTGAAAATATTGGAAATATCTGTATATATTTACAAAAGTCAGACTCTCACAGGCTCAGTATGGATTACACCAGAATATGAAATCAGATCCACAAGAAATAATCACACATGTGGGCCAATGTTCGAGGTGTCAATGATGCACTTAGAGTGGTGGGTGGAGGAGGACTTTCTGGCAAAAAGGGTAGTGTATCACCAGATACCAGGTATATTTAGTATTGTTAAATTTTTCGAAATCTCCGTATATATTTCAGGAGGCAGACACTGACGCTCTCAGGCTCAGTGTGGATTACGCGAGAATATAAAAAGTCAAAAAAGGGAAATGTATCAGAAGCATACAGCTGTATACAGCGTTGGGGTAATTTGAAATATCCGTATATATTTCCAGAGTCAGACAAAGACTCTCACAGGCTCAGTATATATTACACCAGAATATAAAAATCAGATCCGCAAGAAATAATCACACATGTTGGCCAATGTTCGAGGTGTCAATGATGCACTTAAAGTGGTCGGTGGAAAGGACTTTCTGGCAAAAAGGGTAGTGTGTCACCAGATACCAGGTATATATAGTATACTTAAATTATTGGAAATCTCCGTATATATTTCAGGTGGCAGACACTGACGCTCTCAGGCTCAGTATGGATTACACGAGAATATAAAAAGTTGAAAAAGGGAAATGTATCAGAAGCATACAGCTGTATACAGCGTTGGGGTAATTTGAAATATCCGTATATATTTCCAGAGACAGAAAAAGACTCTCACAGGCTCAGTATGGATTACACCAGAATATAAAAATCAGATCCGTAAGAAA
>JARQOD010000003.1:15261111-15450910 GCA_033576555.1 Oophaga sylvatica
CAGGGGCAAAACATGCACATTTAAACATTACCAGGGATACACTTCAACACTTTTGGAAACATGCACATTTCATACAGTAGCGGGAGGACCAACCCCATCACACCCAAAAAAAAACTTTCCCTACAGTACCAGGAGAATCCACATTATGAATTGAAAACATTCACATTTCATACAGTAGCAGGAGGACCAACCTGTCAGTATCCGGGTTTTCTAGGTAACTTTGTCAATGATTTTGCCCTTTGTTAAAATGGAGTTTGCTGTTTTGTGTGCCCTACTTCCTGTTCGTTTGTTTAAAACCTGGCTCAGGTGTTGGCTTCACTGCTGGAGTATTCTTGCTTCCGTTTCCCTGCAACCCAGCTGCTTTGTTCTCACAGATCTTTTGTGTATTTACCAGGAAAGTGCATAACCTTATCTTCAGGTGTTTTCTCAGCCACAGCAGTTTCTACCCATGGCTCTGGACATTCTCTGCATATGTAAGTTGCACAAATACTGTGTTATCACTAAACTGTTGACTTGGGAATTTAACCCTTGGTTCACTCCATCTGATAAGAACTGTGTTTCTGAACTGTTGCTGTTAACCTTCGTGCATTACCTCTGGTGAGAGCTGTTGGAAACTGTTACTGGAACCTTACTGACATATGAACTTGTTGTGTGGACTTCACTGAATTAAGCCACAACTGAGATTAACTTGTTCTGGACCTCCCTGTGTTTTTCTGCATACCTGGATCTGACTCTTCACACACCAGCAGTGTGTAAATCCAGCCACGTTACCTGTGCATCAGACTTACCTTGTGGTCACATTTGTGTGAGGACTTCCGTCGTAAGAACTTTACCACCCTCGCTATAGAGGTTCAAAGACTTATATATCCGGATTCATATAACTGGACTTGTGTGTATATAATATATGGACTCATTGCATGTCACTACGGTTGTTTGAATATTGTTTTTGGGTGTTTTGCTGTTTTCACAAATACATTATTTGCATTCAAAAAACCCGTCTCTGATTGTTCATTGCCCACGCTATCAGAATCCTCGAGTTCCTACAATAGTATTACAGGATACTCCAGCCTAAAAAAGAGGATTCTGCTGGGCAATGACGGAGACACGGGCAGACAAATTGTTCACCATAGTTAACTCCTTGCAGCAGGAGGTGGCGGCTGCACACAATCAGATTAGAGACTTGGAGTCTCGGGTTAACCACAATGCACAGGGGTTTGGTCAGGCTCTCCAAGATCTACGTGCTAGGTTAGGATCCTGGAGGCCTTACTACTGAGCCTACCTCATCCACCAGTATGCCCAAATTGCCTCCATTCCGTTTTAATGGTGACCGAAGTCAATTCCGTGGGTTTGTTTAATCAATGTATACTATTTTTTGATGTACATGCCTCCTACTACCGGTCTGATAGATCTAAGGTTCTATGTATTATTATGTTGTTGACATCACGTGCACTGGCTTGGGCAAATCCTATGGTTGAAAGTCATGATACCCGTCTAAATAATTTGGACAATTTTCTGGCAGCCATGGCGCAAATGTTCGACGATCCCAACCGCCGTGCTACCGCTGAATCTGCCTTGCTTTCCTTACGCCAGGGGAAACGGTCAGTCATAGAATATGTTACTGAATTTAAAAGGTTAGTGGTGGACACCCAGTGGGAAAACAATGCTTTATTACCAATCTTTAGAAAAGGTTTGTCAAATGCAATCAAGGATGAGCTAGCTCGTTCAGAGTCTCCACAGGAGTTTGAATTGTTTATACAGCACTGTGTACGTATTGATATCCGTTTAACTGAACGCAGACAAGAAAAATGGGCCGCTGTAAATCGCATTACTAATTACTCTCTTCCGTCCAGGGAAACCACAGGCAAAAACCCGCGAGAGGCTGAGGAGGTGCCTATGCAGGTGGACTCACTGCAGAGACGTGAGAATAATGAACGCCGCAAACACCGTCTCCGTGAGCGCTTATGTTTCTATTGTGGTCAATTGGACCATTTCCTCATCAATTGTCCTAAATGTCCTAGGCGACCCAACAAGGTGTTGGCGGTAGTAGGGGATTATGATAACACAGACGCTGAGTCTGAAGTTTCGGAAACCAGTCTACATCTAGATGCGTTTTTTCCCCCAATACTGATGCCGACTTCCCCTAAAGATCAAGGGGAGAAATATTCACATTGTTCTCTTCCTATACAGATTCAGTGGGAGGAACAGTGGATATCAAGTTCTGCCATGATAGACTCTGGAGCAGGTGGGAATTTCATGGATTCTTCTTTTGCAAAGGAACATGGTATAAAGACACAACTAAGAGCTTCACCAATCACTATGGAAACGGTGGATGGTTCCCCATTAGTTTCTGGACCAGTAGATCGGGAGACAGTGCCTCTGGAGTGTAAGATGGAACCAGACCATCAAGAAACACTTTCATTCATGTTAATATCTTCTCCTCATTTTCCTGTAATTTTAGGAATTCCCTGGTTACGGTCACAAAATCCAATCATCAATTGGGAAACCAAGGAGATAACCTTTCTCCCGAAGTGCAGTTCTACCATCAGTCCAACTGTAGCGGCTCCAGTTACCCAGAACTTGGAAGAGGTGATACAGGTACCTACTCTCCCTCTGATTTATCAGGAATTCTCAGACATTTGTGATAAAAGGAAGGCAGATCAACTTCCCCCACATAGACCGTATGACTGCCCCATAGAATTGCTTCCTGGAGCAGCGATTCCTTTCGGCCATGTTTACCCGTTGGCGGCTCCGGAATTAAAATCTTTACGAGAGTATATAGATGAGAATTTAGCCAAGGGGTTTATCCGACCATCTTCTTCACCAGCGGGAGCTCCAATATTCTTTGTAAAGAAGAAGGATGGTACTCTAAGACCCTGCATTGACTACCGGGAGTTAAATAAGGTAACCATTCGTAACAGGTACCCGTTGCCCCTAATTCCAGAATTGTTGGAAAGAGTTCGCCAGGCCAAAGTATTTACCAAATTAGATCTTCGTGGGGCATATAATTTACTCCGTATACGGCCCGGAGACGAATGGAAGACAGCTTTTAGATGCCGGTATGGACATTTTGAATATTTGGTGATGCCATTCGGACTCTGTAACGCTCCTGCTGCTTTTCAACATTTAGCCAACGACATTTTCAGGGATTTATTGGACCAATATGTTGTAATTTACCTTGATGACATCTTAATCTTTTCTGACTCCTTACAGGAACATCAGGAACATGTCAAGACCGTACTTAGACGTTTGAGAGATAATCATTTGTACATCAAACTCGAAAAGTGTGAGTTCCATTGTTCTGAATTTCAATTTTTAGGCTATGTTATCTCGCCTCAGGGATTGAATATGGAGTCCAGCAAGATCCAGGCAATCTTGGACTGGCCGGTACCAGGAAACATTAAGGAGGTACAACGATTCATTGGCTTTGCTAACTTTTATAGACGGTTTATCCGAAATTTTTCAGAAATTGTCCGTCCCATCACTCTCCTCACCAAGAAGGGGAAGAAGTTTGAATGGTCTTCGCAAGCTCAGGAAGCCTTTGATCGCCTGAAGGGTTGTTTTACCACGGCTCCAATATTGATGCATCCGGATCCTGCACAGCCTTTTATCGTGGAGGTGGACGCGTCTGACTGTGCATTGGGAGCTATCCTCTCACAACGTACCGGAGACAAAGGTTTGCTGCACCCGTGTGCCTTCTTCTCTCGTAGGTTATCTTCTGCAGAACTTAACTATGATGTGGCAGATAAGGAACTTTTGGCAATTATTTCTGCCTTTAAGGAATGGAGACACCATTTGCAGGGGGCAACTCAGCAGGTAGTAGTACTCACGGATCATCGCAATTTGGAATTCCTTAAGTCTGCCAGGTGTCTTTCTCCTCGACAAGCTAGGTGGAGTTTGTTCTTGAACCAGTTTAATTTTATTATTTCGTACCGCCCAGGTTCACGTAATGGGAAAGCTGACGCATTATCCCGAATCCATACCGTGGATTCCGTGCCTGGGACCCCGTCGAAGACCATCTTGTCGGAGGCCAATTTCGTTGGAGTGCTCCGGAACCGGGACTTGTGGCAGGAGATCAAGCTGGCCTATGACGGTGACGTATTTCTTGCAGCTCCACCTGACAATGTGAATCTTGTCCTTCGGAATGGTGTGTGGCTTAGAGATCGATGTATTTATGTCCCAGAGGCTGTAAGACTTCGAGTTCTCAAATTGGTCCACGACTCTAAATTGGCTGGTCATAGGGGGGTACAGAAGACGCAGGAATTGTTAACTCGTTTTTTTTTTGTGGCCTACCTGCTTGAAGGATGTGAATGACTATGTCCGCTCTTGTGAAGTTTGTGCCCGGTACAAGGTTCCTCGCGTTTCACCTACTGGTCTTCTTAAACCGCTACCTGTACCGTCTCGCTCTTGGGGGTCTATTTCGATGGACTTTATTGTGGAGTTACCCACCTCTGGTGGTAAAAATACTATTTTGGTGGTAGTAGATCGTTTAACGAAAGCTGCTCATTTCATTCCGTGTGCTGGTCTTCCCTCAGCTACAGAGACAGTAGATCTAGTTATCCAGAACATTTTCCGGCTGCATGGGGTACCAGATGACATCATTTCTGACCGGGGAATACAATTTACCTCTAGATTTTGGAAAGGATTTTGTTCTGCGCTCCACATTAATGTTTGCTTGTCTTCTGCATACCATCCTCAGACCAACGGGCAGACCGAACGGACAAATCAAACCTTGGAGCAATATCTACGCTGTTACGTCAGTCATTTGCAGGACGATTGGCTGAAGCTACTTCCTCTAGCGGAATTTTCGTACAACAACTCCCAAAGCAGTTCCACGAAGGTAACGCCTTTTTTTGCCAACCTGGGTTATCATCCAAGTATTTTGCCTAGGTCTCCGGTTACGTTTTCGGTACCAGCGGTTGAAGACAGAGTGACGGCGTTGCAACGTAATCTTGAAGTTTTGAAGGACTCCCTGACCACAGCACAGGAGCGTTACAAGAAGTCGGCCGATAGATTCCGGAAACCAGCACCTATGTATAAGGTAGGAGACTCAGTTTGGTTGTCCACCAAGAATCTAAAATTGGGTGTTCCTTCGCAGAAACTGGGACAGAAATTCATCGGTCCATTCAAGATCACTGGGATTGTGAGCTCTGTTGCCTGTCGGTTGAAGCTACCACGGACTTTAAAGGTACACCCAATATTTCATGTTTCCTTATTAAAACCAGTCTCTCCTAACACGTTTCAGGGACGTATCGTACCTCCCCCTCCACCAGTGTTGGTTGATGGCGAAGAACAATTCGTGGTACAGGATATTGTTAATTCGAGACTTCATAGAAACCGGCTTCAGTATCTAGTTAGATGGCAAGGTTACTCTCCTGAAAATGATTCTTGGGAACCAGTAAGTAACATCAATGCGCCTCTGAAGATTGCTCAGTTTCATCGGAGATACCCGGACAGGCCTGGTCCAGGACCGTCCGGAGGCCGTCTTTAGGGGGGGAGTAATGTCAGTATTCCGGGTTTTCTAGGTAACTTTGTCAATGATTTTGCCCTTTGTTAAAATGGAGTTTGCTGTTTTGTGTGCCCTACTTCCTGTTCGTTTGTTTAAAACCTGGCTCAGGTGTTGGCTTCACTGCTGGAGTATTCTGCTTCCCTTTCCCTGCAACCCAGCTGCTTTGTTCCTCACAGATCTTTTGTGTATTTACCAGGAAAGTGCATAACCTTATCTTCAGGTGTTTCTCAGCCACAGCAGTTTCTACCCATGGCTCTGGACATTCTCTGCATATGTAAGTTGCACAAAGTACTGTGTTATCACTAAACTGTTGACTTGGGAATTTAACCCTTGGTTCACTCCATCTGATAAGAACTGTTTCTGAACTGTTGCTGTTTAACCCTTCGTGCATTACCTCTGGTGAGAGCTGTTGGAACTGTTACTGGAACCTTACTGACATATGAACTTGTTGTTGGACTTCACTGAATTAAGCCACAACTGAGATTAACTTGTTCCTGGACCTCCCTGTGTTTTCTGCATACCTGGATCTGACTCTTCACACACCAGCAGTGTGTAAATCCAGCCACGTTACCTGTGCATCAGACTTACCTTGTGGTCACATTTGTGTGAGGACTCCGTCGTAAGAACTTTACCACCCTCGCTATAGAGGTTCAAAGACTTATATATCCGGATTCATATAACTGGACTTGTGTATATATATATGGACTCATTGCATGTCACTACGGGTTGTTTGAATATTGTTTTTGGGTGTTTTGCTGTTTCACAAATACATTATTTGCATTCAAAGAAACCCGTCTCTGATTGTTCATTGCCCCACGCTATCAGAATCCTCGAGTTCCTACAATAGTATTACACAACCCCATCACAGCCAAAAAAAAACATTCTACAGTACCAGGACATCCACATTATGAATTGAAAACATGCACATTTCATACAGTAGCAGGAGGACCAACCCCATCACAGCCAAAAAAAAAACATTCTACAGTACCAGGACATCCACATTATGAATTGAAAACATGCACATTTCATACAGTAGCAGGAGGACCAACCCCATCACAGCAAAAAAAAAAATCTACAGTACCAGGAGATCCACATTATGAATTCAATACATGCACATTATACAGTAGCAGGAGGACCAACCCCATCACAGCCAAAAAAAACATTCTACAGTACCAGGACATCCACATTATGAATTTAAAACATGCACATTTCATACAGTAGCAGGAGGACCAACCCCATCACAGCAAAAAAAAAAAATCTACAGCACCAGGAGATCCACATTATGAATTTAAAACATGCACATTTGATACAGTACCAGGGGGAACAACTTCATCACAGGGAAACCATGGTGACGCACATTATCACTTGCAAAACATGCACATTATAAACATTACCAGGGGATACACTTCAACACTGTGAAAACATGCACATTTCATACAGTAGCAGGAGGACCAACCCCATCACAAAAATCATTCTACAGTACCAGGAGATCCACATTATGAATTGAAAACATGCACATTTCATACAGTACCAGGGGGAACAACCCCATCACAGCAAAAAAAAAAAACACATACTACAGTACCAGGAGATCCACATTATCAATTTAATACATGCACATTATACAGTAGCAGGGGATACACATTATAACTTGAAAAACATGCATATTTGAAACAGTACCAGGGGGACCCACCCCATCAGTGGAAAACTATGAACATTTGATACAGTACCAGGGGGAACAACCCCATCACAGCAAAAACATGATTTTGAAACTGTACCAGGGTGCAAACACACTGCAGTAGCTCAGTTAGAAGTGGTGACATATGCGTGGTAAAATTTGGGGTGGGGGGGATGTGATATTTACCGTCTGCTGTCCTGGCGCTCCATTGCCGTATCTGCTGCTGGTGCTGTTGCAGGTATATGGTCCTCGTTGTCGGCTCTTGCTCTCTTGTGCATGGTAATGTCTGAGTGTCCCACTGCATGCTTTTTATGTTTGCTGTGGGCTGGTATATCAATTGAAAAACTGGATCCGGCCACCGAATCCGGGCTTCTGCCGGATCCGCCGGCGTTCATAGACTTTCATTGTAACAAAAGCCGGAAGCGCCGGATCCGGCACTTCCGGCTTTTTCGCCGGAGACAAAAAATGTTACATGCCACGTTTTTCCCAGATGCCGGACTGCGACCAGACACTGGGTCCAGCAAAAACCGGACGCACCTCAGGGACATGCGGCACCATCCAGCAATAATGTCACTCACTGGAAAAAAAAACGGATCCGGCAGTACTTTGCGCCGGATGCGGTTTGACAAAAAAAGGCCGGAGTGCGCCGTCAGGCGCAAAACGGATGTGTGAAAGAGGCCTAATCGAGTTTTTAAGAGTGAGTGGAGCAACGAGAAACATAACAGAGTGCAGCAGCAGAGCCCTCATAATGTACAACATAGGATCGGAGTGGATTTTTTGAGGACCTCATTTTAGCAACTCCGTTCTAGCTGATTCAGCATTGAGCCGTCTAGATCGGAATGGATTTTTTGAGGACCTCCTTGTAGCCTCCGATCTGTACAGTTTGGTGCTGAGGTGACGGTAATCGAGTTTTTAAAAGAGTGAGTGAAGCTTCGCAGCGAGAAATATAACAGAGCGCAGCAGCAGAGTCCTCATAATTTACAACATTGGACTGTAGTGGATTTTTTGAGGACCTCATTTTAGCAACTCCGTTCTAGCTGATTCACTATTGAGTCATCTAGATTGGAGTGGATTTTTTGAGAATCTCCCTGTAGCCTCCGTTCTGTTCTGTTTGGTGCTGAGGTGACGGAAATCGAGTTTTTCAAAGTGAGTGGAGCTTCACAACGAGAAACATAACAGAGCGCAGCAGCAGAGCCCTCATAATTTACAACATAGGACCATACCTCCCAACCGTCCCGGATTGAGATTGACAGTCCCGATTTTGACCCCCCCGTCCCGCTGAGGACACTATGTGTCCCGCAGTGAGATGAGCCGCCACGCCCTCCATGCACCCCTCCGTGTCTCTACAGCTCAGCCAGGGGCTCACAGCTAGCAGTGAGGCTAAGTTCACACGTTGCGGAATTGCCGCGGAAATTTCCGCGGCAATCCCGCACTTCTCCCGCAGGAAATACGCACGTTTTTTTTATGCTGATTCCCGCCAGAATAATAGCGTTTTGCAAGCGTAATTAGCTTGCAGAATGCTAGCGTTTTCCTAGCGATCTGTAGCATCGCTTGGAAAACTGATTGACAGGTTGGTCACACGAGTCAAACATAATGTTTGACACGTGTGACCAACTTTTTACTATTGATGCCGCCTATGCCGCATCAATAGTAAAAAGATCTAATGTAAAAATAATAAAAAAAATAATAAATAATGATATTCTCACCTTCCGGCGGCCCCCGCAGCCTTCCCGCCTTCAGCGACGCTCCCGGCAACTCCGGTCCCAAGGATGCATTGCGACAAATCACACCGATGACGTGCATCTCGCGAGACCGCTATGCCATCTGGGTGATTCTCGCAAAGCACTCCTGGGACCGGAAGTTGCCGGGAGCGTCACTGAAGGCGGGAAGGCTGCGGGGGCCGCGGGAAGGCTGCGGGGGCCGCCGGAAGTTGAGAATATCATTATTTTTTATTTTAATTATTGTTTTACCAGGGATATGGTACCCAGGGCCTGGAGGAGAGTCTCCTCTGCTCCAGACCCTGGGTACCACCGCACATGAACCGCTTACATTGCGCATAGTGGGCATAGCCACATGCGGAAAGTAAGCGGTTCAATGCATTCCTATGGCGGCGGAATCACCGCGGTTACGCTAAATTAATGAACATGTTGCTTTTTTTTTCCGCTAAGCGTTTTTTTTCGCGGAAAAAAACGCAACATGTGTACAAAACATGCGGAATCAATTAAAACGTATAGAATGCTTAATGCTTGCGTTTTGTTCGCGGTTTTAACCGTGGAAAATAGCGGAAAAACCGCGAAAAAAACGCAATTATTCCTGATCGTGTGCACTTAGCCTGACACTGCTATGCTGTTCTCTTCTGTGCCCACAGGACCTGTGATGAGGTCACAGGAGGGGAGGAGTCAGGGGTCACATGATCGTGTCCTCTTCTGTGCAGGACTCTGCCACTCTGATGGTTGTTGTATGGTGCTGGTGAGGTAAGTTTGTGTGTGTGTGGGTCGGAACTCGGGTTTACAGTGTGGATGTAGCGGAGCTGTGTGTACGAGGGTACGGAGCGGAGACTTGTGTGTATGAGGTGTACGGAGCCGTGTGGTTACGACGGGTGTACGGAGTACGGAGCGTGTGTGTGTACGAGGTGTACGGAGCGGAGCCGTGTGTGTACGAGGTGTACGGAGCGGAGCCTTGTGTGTACGAGGTGTACGGAGCGGAGCCGTGTGTGTGAGTTACGAGGGTGTACGAGGTACGAGCGGAGCCGTGTGTGTACGAGGTGTACGGAGCGGAGCCGTGTGTGTACGAGGTGTACGGAGCGGAGCCGTGTGTGTACGAGGTGTACGGAGCGGAGCGTGTGTGTACGAGGTTCGGAGGGAGCCGTTTGTACGGGGTAAACGGAACGGAGCCGTGTGTGTACGAGGTGGATGGAGCGGTGCCGTGTGTGTACGAGGTGGATGTAACAGAGCCGTGTGTGTACGAGGTGTACGGAGCGGAGCTGTGTGTGTACGAGGTGTACGGAGCGGAGCCGTGTGTGTACGAGGTGTACGGAGCGGAGACGTGTGTGTGCGAGGTGCATGGAGCGGAGCCGTGTGTGTGCGAGGTGTACGGAGCGGATCCACGTGTGTACGAGGTGTACGGAGCGGAGCCGCGTGTGTGCGAGGTGTACGGAGCGGAGCCGCGTGTGTACGAGGTGTACGGAACGGAGCCGCATCTGTACGAGGTGTACGGAGCGGAGCCGCGTGTGTACGAGGTTTACGGAGCGGAGCCGAGTGTGTACGAGGTGTACGGAGCGGAGCCGTGTGTGTACGAGGTGTACGGAGCGGAGCCGTGTGTGTACGAGGTGTACGGAGCGGAGCCTTGTGTGTACGAGGTGTACGGAGCAGAGCCGTGTGTGTACGAGGTGGATGTAACGGAGCCGTGTGTGTACGAGGTGTACGGAGCGGAGCCGTGTGTGTACGAGGTGTACGGAGCGGAGCCGTGTGTGTACGAGGTGTACGGAGCGGAGCCGTGTGTGTACGAGGTGTACGGAACGGAGCCGTGTGTGTACGAGGTGGATGTAACAGAGCCGTGTGTGTACGAGGTGTACGGAGCGGAGCCGTGTGTGTACGAGGTGTACGGAGCGGAGCCGTGTGTGTACGAGGTGGATGTAACAGAGCCGTGTGTGTACGAGGTGTACGGAGCGGAGCCGTGTGTGTACGAGGTGTACGGAGCGGAGCCGTGTGTGTACGAGGTGGATGTAACAGCCGTGTGTGTACGAGGTGTACGGAACGGAGCCGTGTGTGTACGAGGTGTATGTAACGGAGCCGTGTGTGTACGAGGTGTACGGAGCGGAGCCGTGTGTGTGCGAGGTGTACGGAGCGGAGACGTGTGTGTGCGAGGTGTACGGAGCGGATCCGCGTGTGTACGAGGTGTACGGAGCGGATCCGCGTGTGTACGAGGTGTACGGAGCGGAGCCGCGTGTGTACGAGGTGTACGGAACGGAGCCGCGTCTGTACGAGGTGTACGGAGCGGAGCCGCTGTGTACGAGGTTTACGGAGCGGAGCCGCGTGTGTACGAGGTGTACGGAGCGGAGCCGCGTGTGTACGAGGTGTACGGAGCGGAGCCGCGTGTGTACGAGGTGTACGGAGCGGAGCCGCGTGTGTACGAAGTGTACGGAGCGGAGCCGCGTGTGTACGAAGTGTACGGAGCGGAGCCGCGTGTGTACGAAGTGTACGGAGCGGAGCCGCGTGTGTACGAAGTGTACGGAGCGGAGCCGCGTGTGTACGAAGTGTACGGAGCGGAGCCGCGTGTGTACGAAGTGTACGGAGCGGAGCCGCGTGTGTACGAAGTGTACGGAGCGGAGCCGCGTGTGTACGAAGTGTACGGAGCGGAGCCGCGTGTGTACGAAGTGTACGGAGCGGAGCCGCGTGTGTACGAAGTGTACGGAGCGGAGCCGCGTGTGTACGAAGTGTACGGAGCGGAGCCGCGTGTGTACGAAGTGTACGGAGCGGAGCCGCGTGTGTACGAAGTGTACGGAGCGGAGCCGCGTGTGTACGAAGTGTACGGAGCGGAGCCGCGTGTGTACGAGGTGTACGGAGCGGAGCCGCGTGTGTACGAGGTGTACGGAGCGGAGCCGCGTGTGTACGAGGTGTACGGAGCGGAGCCGCGCGTGTACGCGGTGCACGGAGCGGAGTCGCGCGTGTACGCGGTGCACGGAGCGGAGCCGCGCGTGTACGCGGTGCACGGAGCGGAGCCGCGCGTGTACGAGGTGGATGTGGTAGGGCTGTAGTGTGTACGAGGTGTACGGAGCCTTGTGTGAATGAGTTGGATGTAGCAGAGCCGTGTCTGTATGAGTTAGATGGAGCAGAGCCGTGTGTCTGTACGAGGTGCATGGAGACAAGGTGCACGGAGCGGAGCCGCTCGTGTACGAGGTGCACGGTGCGGAGCCGCTCGTGTACGAGGTGCACGGAGCGGAGCCGCCCGTGTATGAGGTGGATGTAGCAGTGCTGTAGTGTGTATGAGGTGTACGGAGAGGGGCCTTGTGTGTACGAGTTGGATGTAGCAGAACCGTGTCTGTACGAGTTGAATGGAGCAGAGCCGTGTGTCTGTACAAGGTGCACGGAGCCGAGCCGCGCGTGTACGAGGTGCATGTAGCAGTGCTGTGTGTGTACAAAACGGAGCCCTGTGTGTGTGAAGTGTACGGAGCTGAGCCGCTCAGCTCCGTACACACAGGGCTCCGTGCTTGAGCCGTGTGTGTACAGAGCGGAGCAGAGCCATGTGTGTATGGAGTGGAGCCTTGTGTGTATGTAGCGGAGCCGCGTGTGTACGAGGTGTACGGAGCAGAACCGCGTGTGTACGAGGTGTATGCTGCAAAGCCGCATGTGTACAAGGTTTACGGAGTGGAGTCATGTGTGTACAAGGTGTACAAAGCGTGGCTGCGTGTGTACAAGGTGTATGGAGTGGAGCCTTGTGTATACTGAGTGGAGCCTTGTGTGTGCGAGGTGGACGGAGCAGAGCCATGTGTTTACGAGGCATACAAAGCGGAACCGTGTGTGTATGAGGTGTGCAGAGCCCTGCGTGTACAAGATGTATGGTGGGGAGCATTCATACCTCCCAACCGTCCTGAATTCAGCGGGACACTCCCGATTTTGAGAGTCTGCCCCGCTGTCCCGGCCGGGAGCTTTTCCCGTGGACGCAGGAGTACATGCCGGAGCCCCGAAGAGCACTTTAAAACTCGCACGTGATGTTCCACCAGAAGTGACGTGCTGAAAGATGACCGGAAATGAGTTAATTTCGGGAGGAGATTGTGACGGAACCATGGAGGCACTTCAGGGAATGCTTCAGATCTATCACCGTGTCCTCGCCTTGGAATCGGGGATGTCGGCCATGTGAGCGGATCATGATATGTCCTGCACCGGGAGGCTCAGGTGGGCACTACAATGGGAGCCGGGCTGCTATAGTATCTTTATAGAATCTTTATTTCTTTCTCTCTCTGTTTCTTTCTCTCTCTCTGATCTTTCTTTCTTTCTCTCTGTTCTTTCTTGCCCATCTTTCTTTCTCTCTGTTCTTTCTTTCCCATCTTTCTTTCTTTCTCTCTGTTCTTTTTCTTTCTTTCCCCTCTTTCTTTCTATCTCTGTTCTTTCTTTCTCTGTTCTTTCTTCCCCTCTTTCTTTCTGTTTTCTCTCTCTCTGTACTTTCTTTCTCTCCCATCTTTCTTTCTCTCTATCTCTCTGTTCTTTCTTTCTCTTTGTTCTTTCTTTCCCTTCTTTCTCTCTCTCCCTCTGTTGTTTCTTTCTTTACCCTCTTTCTTTTTTCTCTCTGTTCTTTTTTTCTGTCCCCTTTCTTTCTCTGTTTCTTTCTTTTTCTCTATCTCTCTGTTCTTTCATTCCCCTCTTTCTTTCTTTCTCTCTCTGTTCTTTCCCTCTTTCTTTCTCTCTGTTATTTTTTCTTTCTCTATCGCTCTGTTCTTTCTTTCCCCTCTTTCTTTCTTTCTTTCTGTTCTTTCTTTCTCTCTCTGTTCTTTCTTTCTCCTCTTTCTTTCTTTCTGTTCTTTCTTTCCCCTTTCTCTCTGTTCTTTCTGTCCCCTCTTTCTTTCTCTCTATTCTTTCTTTCTTTTTCTATCTGTTCTTTCTTTCCCCCTCTGTCTTTCTTTCTTTCCCCTCTTTCTTTCTCCCTCTCTGTTCTTTCTTTCTCTCTCTGTTCTTTCTTTCCTCTTTCTTTCTTTCTCTGTTTTCTTTCCCCTCTGTCTTTCTTTCTCTCTCTGTTCTTTCTTTCCCCTCTTTCTTTCTCTCTCCCTCTGTTCTTTCTTTCCCCTCTTTCTTTCTCTCTCTCTCCCTCTCTGTTCTTTCTTTCCCCTCTTTCTTTTTTTCTCTCTGTTTTTTTCTGTCCCCTTTCTTTCTTTCTTTCTTTCTTTCTCCGTCTCTGTTCTTTCCCCTTTGTTTTTTTTTCTCTCTGTTGTTTCTCTTCCCTTTCTTTGTTTATTTCTTTCTCTCTCTATTTTCTCTCTGTTCTTTGTTGCTTACCCCTCTTTCTTTCTTTCTTTCTCTCCTTTCTTTCTGTTTTTTTTCTCTCTCTGTTCTTTCTTTTACTCAGTACCAGTGTGCCCACAGTAACAGTCAGTGTGATCACCAGTGCTAAATGGGTGTGGTCAGGGCGTGACTAGTTTTGAAATGGGTGTGGTCAGGGCGTGGCCTAAAATTTGCGGTAATCGAGTTTTTAAAAGAGTGAGTGGAGCTTCGCAGCGAGAAACATAACAGAGCGCAGCAACAGAGTCCTCATAATTTACAACATAGGATTGGAGTGGCTTTTTTGAGTGGAGTGGATTTTTTGAGGACCTCCTTGTAGCCTCCGATCTGCAGAGTTTGGTAGTGAGGTGCCTGGAATCGAGTTTTTCAATGAGTGAAGCTTCGCAACGAGAAACATAACAGCGCAGCAGCAGAGCCCTCATAATTTACAACATAGGATTGGAGTGGATTTTTTGAGGACCTCATTTTAGCAACTCCATTCTAGCTGATTCACAATTGAGCCGTATAGATCGGAGTGGATTTTTTGAGGATCTCCCTGTAGCCTCCATTCTGTACAGTTTGTTGCTGAGGTGACAGGAATTGAGGTTTTCAAAGAGTAGTTGTAGCCTCACTGGGAAAAACATAACCGAGTTCGGCCGACAGTCCTCATAATTTACAACATAGGATTGGAGTGGATTTTTTGAGTGGAGTGGATTTTTTGAGGATCTCCCTGTAGCCTCCGATCTGTACAGTTTGGTGCTGAGGTGCCTGGAATCGAGTTTTTAAAAGAGTGAGTGGAGCTTCACAACAAGAAACGTAACAGAGCGCAGCAGCAGAGTCCTCATAATTTACAACATAGGACTGTAGTGGATTTTTTGAGGACCTCATTTTAGCAACTCCGTTCAAGCTGATTCACCATTGAGCCGTCTAGATTGGAGTGGATTTTTAGAGGATCTCCCTGTAGCCTCCATTCTGTAGTTTGTTGCTGAGGTGACAGGAATAGAGGTTTTCAAAGAGTAGTTGCAGCCTCACGGGGAAAAACATAACCGAGTGCGGCCGATAGTCCTCATAATTTACAACATTGGATCGGATTGGATTTTTTGAGTGGAGTGGATTTTTTGAGGACCTCCTTGTAGCCTCCAATCTGTACAGTTTGGTGCTGAGGTGCCTGGAATCGAGTTTTTCAAAAAGTGAGCGGAGCTTCGCAACAAGAAACATAACAGAGCGCAGCAGCAGAGCCCTCATAATTTACAACATAGGATTGGAGTGGATTTTTTGAGGACCTCATTTTAGCAACTCCATTCTAGCTGATTCACTATAGAGCCGTCTAGATCGGAGTGGATTTTTTGAGGATCTCCCTGTAGCCTCCATTCTGTACTGTTTGGTGCTGAGGTGACTGTAATCGAGTTTTTAAAAGAGTGAGTGGAGCTTCGCAGCGAGAAACATAACAGAGCGCAGCAACAGAGTCCTCATAATTTACAACATAGGATCGGAGTGGATTTTTGAGGACCTCATTTTAGCAACTCCGTTATAGCTGATTCACCATTGAGCCGTCTAGATCGGAGTGGATTTTTTGAGGACCTCCTTGTAGCCTCAAATCTGTACAGTTTGTGCTGAGGTGACGGAAATCGAGTTTTTAAAAGAGTGAGTGAAGCTTCACGAGAAACATAACAGAGCGCAGCAGCAGAGTCCTCTTTAATTTACAACATAGGATCGAAGTGGATTTTTTGAGGATCTCCCTGTAGCCTCCGATCTGTACAGTTTGGTGCTGAGGTGCCAGTAATCAAGTTTTTCAATGAGTGAGTG
Organism: Oophaga sylvatica; assembly: GCA_033576555.1. Taxonomy (NCBI): domain Eukaryota; kingdom Metazoa; phylum Chordata; class Amphibia; order Anura; family Dendrobatidae; genus Oophaga; species Oophaga sylvatica. The sequence goes on from JARQOD010000003.1 coordinate 15,277,070, forward strand.
GAGCTTTGCAACAAGAAACAGCAGAGCGCAGCAGCAGAGTCCTCATAATTTACAACCATGGATTGGAGTGGATTTTTTAAGGACCTCATTTTAGCAACTCCGTTCTAGCTGATTCAGCATTGAGCCTTCTAGATCGGAGTGGATTTTTTGAGGATCTCCTGGTAGGCTCCATTCTGTACAGTTATATATTATTGTAGATATAGACTGTACGGGCTCCAGTCAGGTATATATTACTGTAGATATAGACTGTATGGGCTCCTGTCAGGTATACATTACTGTAGATATAGACTGTATGGGCTCCTGTCAGGTATATATTACTGTAGATATAGACTGTATGGGCTCCTGTCAAGTATATATTATTGTAGATATAGACTGTATGGGCTCCAGTCAGGTATATATTACTGTAGATATAGACTGTACGGGCTCCTGTCAGGTATATATTACTGTAGATACAGACTGTATGGGCTCCTGTCAGGTATATATTACTGTAGATATAGACTGTATGGGCTCCTGTCAGGTATATATTACTGTAGATATAGACTGTACGGGCTCCTGTCAGGTGTATATGTGTCGACCCGCCACCACAATTGTGGATTACCAGGGCAATGGGGTACTCAGAGCCGAGCCCGTAGAAGTCTATGGGGATTTTGTCACAGGTAGCTGTGGCTCGGTCTGTGGCCCGGGCGGTCTGGCGTATGTTGGGGATATATTTACAGGGGATTGATTTATGTACAGTTCGTGACGCCACCTGTAGTATTCTGGTAATTAGTACCAGCGCTGCTGTAGATCTCTGAGGGGATGGTGAGGCAGCTAGATGTCGGGTCCCCTACAGGTGGGACTGGTCCCTCAAAGTCTATGGGATTTGTGAAGTCGGGTGCAGATAAAGAACACAGTCTCACACGGTCAGCGTCTTTCCATACCTTTACTTGTAAGATGTTCAGGCAGGTCCCAGGGAGGCTGATCCAAGGAGAGTGTATCTTGAGACAGCAGCTGGACAAGTTAGGGGCCTCCTTTACTTCCAATACAACGAGTACAACCAGCCTGAAGCGTAGTTCCCTCAAAATCTCCAGCTAATCTATAGCTGTACCACCCAGTCAGCTTTGTGTTAGGGGCCTTCCTGTGAAGGAGCTGAATTCTTATTTTGTCCTGCAGAGACTCCAAAGTCTTCACTCCCCCTGACCCCAGTTACGTACTGACTATAAGGGGCTGTCTGCCGCGACCTAGGGTCCGGTAGATTCCTGGTTTTCTTATCACTATGCTTGAAACAGTAGTGATCCTTCGGTCCCCAGTGACCGGGAGCAATGTGCAGGACTTCTGCAATCCGTAAGCACTAATCCAATAAACCACTGTGCCTTTCGCCTTGTCCACGCTGGTAACATAAGCACTCACACTAGCCAAGGGTCGAGTAGTCACTTCTTTCTTTTCCTTTCTACGAAGTTAGTTACAGATGCTCAGTTATCAATAGGCAGGAGCACGTCTCTGAACCTTATACCGTCCTTTAGACAGGGATGCTGAAGACTTTCTGCACTAAACTTCTTCTTTCCTTCCAGTGTATGCTGATGAGGTACAGCTCTGACTAGGCTAAGGTGAATGAGACCACCTGTACCAGCCTCCACGATCTGAACTGATGATAGAGCCGGCTGGACTCCTTCCTCCCTCCAGACGTCTTCTCTCTCTGAAGTCTAGACACTGACTACTAATCACTCTAACACATACCTTGACCACTCCCTCAAGAGCAAACTCCACTACCCTAAGGGTGTGTCTAGTATATGTCGAGTGAATGAATATTTAGCATTAAACTGCTGTCTCGCCATACACTCTCCAGGGTACTGCGTGTGCCTAACACCAGGGCTACACATTCCCCATGGTAAAAGACAGCACTCCCGGGCTGTAAAATACAAAAGAGACATTTTGTTTATGCAATAAACATTAAACAATAACTTCTTCCCATCCGGGAGGTGAGAATATCTTGAACGTTGCGAACAATAACATTTTACATATAGAAATACAAAAGTATCAAATAGCATTTAATAAATATACAATATACTTGTGAAGGACCCGCACCAAACCTTCAACGTGGGTCCTGGGTGGGCTGCAGGACATCCGATTGCAGACCTCACTCAGTGCCACACCACACGGGTTTTTGGTTCAGAGGTAGTTGTGACTGGTTTATGTAAAACCAAGAGAAAGCACCGAAGCGCAACTATTTACAAGTAAGTTCTGGGTTGGCGCAGTCCTCAACCTCCAAGTCCAATGTAAAACCAAAGACATATTATATCACATCACATAATACGAAAGTGCAAAACCTTTTCTGGTTACTATTTATCATTTACCCAGCCGGGCATTCTACAGTAGAAATATATATATTCACTATATAATTTGTGCAAAACTTTATAAAACATTTCAAACTTTTTTTTACTTTTGGTAGACCCGATATGGATCCCACCAACTTTTTCCTCACTATCTATTCATTCTCTGCAAATACACTTTCCACCCCGGGGGCTGGAACAATGCAATGGGCCCTAGATCCCAGGACTAACAAATCATGTGCTGCGATTAGGGTCTGGGTCGCCACAGTTCTGGTGCGAACCTCTAGGGGCGCAACGGGTACATTTTCTTCACGTGACACCGATTGCGTTTCAATCACAGTTAGCGATATGGACCGCGTCATGGATTGCGATTGAGACTGGGTCGCATGTTGCGATGTAGAGGTGGCTTTAATTTGCGATGAACTCTGGGTCGCTAGTTGCGATGACTTTGCAGGGGGCGATGCTGGGGCACGGCCGGATGCTGCTTGAGCTGGAAACGGGGACGCTGCGGTAATGGTGACGGTACCTGCGTCTGGGACGGGGTCGCGGACGATGGCGACGTTAAGGGCATACCATCCCTTCATTCCCCAGTGCCGCGTATATGTGACGATATCTCCATTTGCTAAGTCCCTCCCGGGATGGCCTTGCGGCAGGTGGGATTCTACGTCACGCCTGCTGACAAAGACCCCTGGGTAGAGGCCCGGTTCACGGATAAAGCCCCAGCCCTTCCGGAGCTGGAACTCAGTCACACACCCCTGCCGCCGCGGTTCCCTCAGGGTACCTTTATCTCTCCGGACACTTTCTTTGTCCGCGATCAGCTCTGCATATTGTCGCTGACGGTTCCTCTGAGTCTCCCGCTCTTCCTCCTGCCAGCGTTTCTTCTTCTCCTCACGACTCTGCCATTCCTGTTCCACTGGGCGGTATAAGCGACGTCATCCAGGCGCGCCATTTCGTCCCAGTCCACATCTGGTAGTGACGGACAGGACCCCTCCGGTGTCCCTGCCGGGGACCGATCATCTGCTGCGGCCTCTTGGCCGGGCGGGCGTTCCGGGATTGGCTGTACCTCCTCAACCTCCTTCGCTTCCACCGCTTCACCGGTGGGATCGGGATCGGTACTTTCGGGGGCAGCCTCCGGTTGCTCCTTCGCCTTGGGCAGCAGACTCTTCGGTATCTGGAATCGTGGGGGGTCGTTGAGGGGAGAGGACGCTGTGTTCCACAGTCGCCACTGCATCAGGTTACATCGGCGTCTCTCAATCTCCTCCAGTCCAGTTTGGTGCTGGACCATCTTCTTCAGGCGTGCATTTTCTTCTCGAATCTCTAGCAACGCCTGTTGCAGGTGCAGGATCACAGAAGACTCCTGTGATGGTGGCAGCTTGGCTGGGGCACGGGGCCTGCCTTCCTCCGCTTCCCCGCTCGGCTGCACACGTCCTGCCTCCATGATGTTCCAGAAGATTCTTTCTTCTTTCTGCGGAGACATCCGGTCTCTTCCGTGGAGGTGGGGTTTGCGTCTCCTCCTCCTCGCAGGGAAGGTGAAGAGGAGGCGGACCTCCTTTGCTGTAGGGCAGGATCGCATGTTGTAATAGCACTTTGAGAGGGCAGGCATTTTCTTCGCGCCACAGGGGGGTAGACGCCCACGAAGGTACGCCCACCTTCTTCTCCAGCGCCTGAGGGCGCGAATATGGCGACAAAAATGGCGATTTTGGCGCCAAAAGTGCAAACAGTCCTTCTCACAAAAACAATTCCTTAGGCACACAGGGCTCGCAATTCCGCGAGTCTCGCATCCTGTTCGTGACGCCAAGTTTGTGTCGACCCGCCACCACAATTGTGGATTACCAGGGCAATGGGGTACTCAGAGCCGAGCCCGTAGAAGTCTATGGGGATTTTGTCACAGGTAGCTGTGGCTCGGTCTGTGGCCCGGGCGGTCTGGCGTATGTTGGGGATATATTTACAGGGGATTGATTTATGTACAGTTCGTGACGCCACCTGTAGTATTCTGGTAATTAGTACCAGCGCTGCTGTAGATCTCTGAGGGGATGGTGAGGCAGCTAGATGTCGGGTCCCCTACAGGTGGGACTGGTCCCTCAAAGTCTATGGGATTTGTGAAGTCGGGTGCAGATAAAGAACACAGTCTCACACGGTCAGCGTCTTTCCATACCTTTACTTGTAAGATGTTCAGGCAGGTCCCAGGGAGGCTGATCCAAGGAGAGTGTATCTTGAGACAGCAGCTGGACAAGTTAGGGGCCTCCTTTACTTCCAATACAACGAGTACAACCAGCCTGAAGCGTAGTTCCCTCAAAATCTCCAGCTAATCTATAGCTGTACCACCCAGTCAGCTTTGTGTTAGGGGCCTTCCTGTGAAGGAGCTGAATTCTTATTTTGTCCTGCAGAGACTCCAAAGTCTTCACTCCCCCTGACCCCAGTTACGTACTGACTATAAGGGGCTGTCTGCCGCGACCTAGGGTCCGGTAGATTCCTGGTTTTCTTATCACTATGCTTGAAACAGTAGTGATCCTTCGGTCCCCAGTGACCGGGAGCAATGTGCAGGACTTCTGCAATCCGTAAGCACTAATCCAATAAACCACTGTGCCTTTCGCCTTGTCCACGCTGGTAACATAAGCACTCACACTAGCCAAGGGTCGAGTAGTCACTTCTTTCTTTTCCTTTCTACGAAGTTAGTTACAGATGCTCAGTTATCAATAGGCAGGAGCACGTCTCTGAACCTTATACCGTCCTTTAGACAGGGATGCTGAAGACTTTCTGCACTAAACTTCTTCTTTCCTTCCAGTGTATGCTGATGAGGTACAGCTCTGACTAGGCTAAGGTGAATGAGACCACCTGTACCAGCCTCCACGATCTGAACTGATGATAGAGCCGGCTGGACTCCTTCCTCCCTCCAGACGTCTTCTCTCTCTGAAGTCTAGACACTGACTACTAATCACTCTAACACATACCTTGACCACTCCCTCAAGAGCAAACTCCACTACCCTAAGGGTGTGTCTAGTATATGTCGAGTGAATGAATATTTAGCATTAAACTGCTGTCTCGCCATACACTCTCCAGGGTACTGCGTGTGCCTAACACCAGGGCTACACATATATTACTGTAGATATAGACTGTACGGGCTCCTGTCAGGTATATATTATTGTAGATATAGACTGTATGGGCTCCTGTCAGGTATATATTACTGTAGATATAGAATGTATGGGCTCCTGTCAGGTATATAGTACTGTAGATATAGACTGTACGGGCTCCTGTCAGGTATATATTATTGTAGATATAGACTGTATGGGCTCCTGTCAGGTATATATTACTGTAGATATAGACTGTACCGGCTCCTGTCAGGTATATATTATTGTAGATACAGACTGTATTGGCTCCTGTCAGGTATATATTATTGTAGATATAGACTGTATGGGCCCCTGTCAGGTATATATTACTGTAGATATAGACTGTATGGGCTCCTGTCAGGTATATATTACTGTAGATATAGACTGTATGGGCTCCTGTCAGGTGTATATTACTGTAGATATAGACTGTATGGGCTCCTGTCAGGTATATATTACTGTAGATATAGACTGTATGGGCTCCTGTCAGGTGTATATTACTGTAGATATAGACTGTACAGGCTCCTGTCAGGTATATATTACTGTAGATATAGACTGTACAGGCTCCTGTCAGGTATATATTACTGTAGATATAGACTGTACGGGCTCCTGTCAGGTATATATTACTGTAGATATAGACTGTACGGGCTCCTGTCAGGTATATATTATTGTAGATATAGACTGTATGGGCTCCTGTCAGGTATATATTACTGTAGATATAGAATGTATGGGCTCCTGTCAGGTATATAGTACTGTAGATATAGACTGTACGGGCTCCTGTCAGGTATATATTATTGTAGATATAGACTGTATGGGCTCCTGTCAGGTATATATTACTGTAGATATAGACTGTACCGGCTCCTGTCAGGTATATATTATTGTAGATACAGACTGTATTGGCTCCTGTCAGGTATATATTATTGTAGATATAGACTGTATGGGCCCCTGTCAGGTATATATTACTGTAGATATAGACTGTATGGGCTCCTGTCAGGTATATATTACTGTAGATATAGACTGTCTGGGCTCCTGTCAGGTATATATTACTGTAGATATAGACTGTACCGGCTCCTGTCAGGTATATATTATTGTAGATACAGACTGTATTGGCTCCTGTCAGGTATATATTATTGTAGATATAGACTGTATGGGCCCCTGTCAGGTATATATTACTGTAGATATAGACTGTATGGGCTCCTGTCAGGTATATATTACTGTAGATATAGACTGTCTGGGCTCCTGTCAGGTATATATTACTGTAGATATAGACTGTATGGGCTCCTGTCAGGTGTATATTACTGTAGATATAGACTGTACGGGCTCCTGTCAGGTATATATTACTGTAGATATAGACTGTATGGGCTCCTGTCAGGTGTATATTACTGTAGATATAGACTGTATGGGCTCCTGTCAGGTATATATTACTGTAGATATAGACTGTATGGGCTCCTGTCAGGTGTATATTACTGTAGATATAGACTGTACAACTGTACGGGCTCCTGTCAGGTACTGTAGATATAGACCAGTAATATTAACTGATAAGACTGTAGGCTCCTGTCAGGTATATAATATGAATATAGACTGTATGGCTCCTGTCAGGTATAATACTGAGATATAGACGTAACGGCTCCTTCAGGTATATATACTGTAGATAAGACTGTCGGCTCCTGTCAGTATATATTACTGTAATATAGACGTAGGCACCTGTCAGGTATATATAACTGTAGATATAGACTGTACTGGGCTCCTGTCAGGTATAATACTGTAGATATAGACTGTATGGCTCCTGTCAGGTATATATTACTGTAGATAAAGACGTAAGGCTCCTGTCAGGTATATATAACTGTAATAAGACTGTAGGGCTCCTGTCAGGTATATATTACTGTAGATATAGACTGTATGGGCTCCTGTCAGGTATAATATTACGTAGATATAACTGTATGGGCTCCTGTCAGGTATATATACTGTAATAAGACTGTAGGGCTCCTTCAGTATATATTACTGTAGATATAGACTGTATGGCTCCTGTCAGGTATATATTACTGTAGATATAGACTGTACGGGCTCCTGTCAGGTAATAATTACTGTAGATATAGACTGTACGGGCTCCTGTCAGGTATAATATTACTGTAGATATAGACTGTATGGGCTCCTGTCAGGTATATATATACTGTAGATAAGACTGTAACGGCTCCTGTCAGTATATATATTACTGTAGATATAGACTGTAGGCTCCTGTCAGGTATATATTACTGTAGATATAGACTGTATGGCTCCTGTCAGTATATATTACTGTAGATATAGACTGTACGGCTCCTGTCAGGTATATATTACTGTAGATATGACTGTACGGCTCCTGTCAGGTATATATTACTGTAGATATAGACTGTACGGGCTCCTGTCAGGTATATATTACTGTAGATATAGACTGTACGGCTCCTGTCAGGTATATATATATAACTTGTAGTAAATATTAATAGTAACTGTATAGGCTCCTGTCAGGTATAAATTACTGTAGATATAGACTGTACGGCTCCTGTCAGGTATATAATAATACTATGTAGATATAGACTGTATGGCTCCTGTCAGGTATATATTACTGTAGATATAAGACTGTAACTGGGCTCCTGTCAGGTATATATAAATAACTGTAGTAGAAATTAGATAAGACTGTACTGGGCTCCTGTCAGGTATATATACTGTAGATAAGACTGTAGGCTCCTGTCAGTATATATACTGTAGATATAGACTGTACGGGCTCCTGTCAGGTATATATTACTGTAGATATAGACTGTACGGGCTCCTGTCAGGTATATATTACTGTAGATATAGACTGTAACGGGCTCCTGTCAGTATATATTACTGTAATATAGACTGTACGGCTCCTGTCAGGTATATATTACTGTAGATATAGACTGTAGGGCTCCTGTCAGGTATATAATTACTGTAGATATAGACTGTACGGCTCCTGTCAGGTATAATATTACTGTAGATATAGACTGTAGGCTCCTGTCAGGTATATATTACTGTAGATATAGAATGTACGGGCTCCTGTCAGGTATATATTACTGTAGATATAGACTGTATGGGCTCCTGTCAGGTATATATTACTGTAGATATAGACTGTATGGGCTCCAGTCAGGTATACATTACTGTAGATATAGACTTTATGGGCTCCTGTCAGGTATATATTACTGTAGATATAGACTGTACAGGCTCCTGTCAGGTATATATTACTGTAGATATAGACTGTACGGGCTCCAGTCAGGTATACATTACTGTAGATATAGACTGTACGGGCTCCTGTCAGGTATATATTACTGTATAGACTGTACGGGCTCCTGTCAGGTATATATTACTGTATAGAGTGTATGGGCTCCTGTCAGGTATATATTACTTTCACAACTATGTCCAAATAATGTAGATAACCCCCTACCTTGTGGGGAAGAGGCATTCCTTAAACAGCATAGGTATCACAAAACAACTTTACCTAAATATTGGTAAAAAATAGGAACGCAAAAATTGTGAAAAAGTAACAATTTTTATTGGATAAATTAATAAAATCAGCAACAAAAAGCAAATCTGAAACCACAAAAAACCAAGGACAAATACCATAGACACCACGTAATACAGCTCAGCCCACTATAGCTACGGTATATCAAATCAGGCTAATACAAAGAAAGTGGGTGATAACATCAGGTCAAAGTCATGAGCAAAAACAGCCATTACCTAACAGTATCTATAAATAAGCACCGAAAGTGCAAAAGTACTTCATGTAAACTGCTCACTCAAATTGCAACATGCCCGAAAGTTACTAGCCCCACAATACGATGTAAAATGTGATAACATGCCTGTAGTAAGGAATGAAAATAGCTACCTTAGGGATGCACGTGGATATCCTGGCGTCCCTGCTGCCCGACGCGCGTTTCGCAATCCTTCTTCGGGAGGCGTGTCGGGGTAGGGGATAGGCCAGGGTTAAATACCCACTACTGACGATACAATTGGAAATATAATTACAAAGCCTAAAGCAATTGGTTCCTCCAAGAGGCCCGTCCCAGTGCTGCACCAATCAAAAAGTACTTCTCAAGTGCGTCATGGCAATCTCAGGAAATAACATTGATATATCCATAATAAGCATGGGGACCGCCCTCTAGGACGTCATAGCCAATCGGAGGAAGCCTTGCACGGCATCACAGAAAAAGAGTCTGCCCTATAGTACGTCACGACCAATCAGAAACCATGTACAGCATCCCACGTTTTTTGGCGCATGCCCAAGAACACCAGCCCGTGTGACCAATGGGGAGCAAGAGGCGCGGTCATGGGTAGAGAAAATCACGTCACTCCGAGACGTTCATCCTCCTATCCCGAAGGACCGCACATCATACCCCAAACAGGTTAGCGTCCAGTGAATGCGCACTGCAGATGCCACATGGTTTATAAGGGCCGATAGACGATAACCATAATCATCTAAGGTTTGAATCCCTCCTAATAATTTTAAGTACAACGATATTAAAAAACATTAATATACTACACCACCACCATATAATGTCATAATGACCCAAATGATAAAGAAACAGCAAAAAAAGAAACAGACACATGTATTATTCCAAATGCAATAAGGCATCAGTCCTTCTCACTAAAGGCGAAGAAGCTTCAATGTAGAATGCAGGCTGGATCCATACGAAATCTCCATAGACATTTACGAAAGTCGCATCTTCATTGGTTACCAATCATATTGTTATAATAGCTTATTTTTGATGGTATATTGATCCTAGGAGAGCCGGTTATTGGATATCCACAGCCGATGAACAAAATACTAGATAGAGGACTGAAAAAAGTAAATTAATAAACAAATCAAGAACACAGACTAATATACATTCATAAAAAATTAATAAAAAGATTTTTTTGTTATATAAAAAACATCCCCAACCCCAACCAATACAAACGCCGCCACAAGATCTAAAATACAAAAATATGCTGAGAATATGCTAAAAAATGCTGGAGAAATGATGAAAAAATGATGAAAAAATGATGAAAAAAATGATGAAAAAAATGATGAAAAAATGGTACCGGAAGTCTATCCCACTAAAGTTCTCTATAGGAATGCTCCGAACCCGAAGCTTTCGTTTAGACCTTGTGGGGCTAAGGTTCCCAGCCGATAGATCCACTGACACTCCTTCTTTGCCAATCTTTTCTGAATATCTCCACCCCTAATACCAAGATCCACTACATCAATACCTTTTACAGACAACATGCTAGAATTACAAGAATGAAATTTCTTGAAATGTCTTGGGAGAGTTTTTAAAGAGGTGAGGTCCTGAACAGTTTTAGCTTTATCAATGTCAATACAATGTTCCCGTACTCTGATTTTTAATTCACGGCTAGTGAGACCTATATAAATCTTTTTACAAGGGCACTCTGCATAATAAATAACCCCCTTACTGGAACAGGTAATATGTGCTCTAATCTTAAATGATCTACTATCATCAAAGTTTTTAAACCAAATGCTCTTTTTCATGTTGGCACATCCCTTGCAAATGCCGCAAGGGTAAAAACCTTCCTTCCCTTTAGATTTAAGACGATTCCTAATTCTTTTCGGATCGTAAGTGCTATGAGTAAGTATATCACGAAGATTTGGTGACCGTTTAGCCACCATCAACGGTTGTGCCGGTAATATACTTTTTAAGGAATGGTCTGTAAAAAGAATTTGCCAGTGTTTTTGAACAATTGTTTTAAGATCATACCAATTGTTGGAAAAACTGTACGAAAAGAATTAGGAATCGTCTTAAATCTAAAGGGAAGGAAGGTTTTTACCCTTGCGGCATTTGCAAGGGATGTGCCAACATGAAAAAGAGCATTTGGTTTAAAAACTTTGATGATAGTAGATCATTTAAGATAGACTGTACGGGCTCCTGTCAGGTATATATTATTGTAGATATTAGACTGTACCGGCTCCTGTCAGGTATATATTATTGTAGATACAGACTGTATTGGCTCCTGTCAGGTATATATTATTGTAGATATAGACTGTACAGGCTCCTGTCAGGTATATATTACTGTAGATATAGACTGTATGGGCTCCTGTCAGGTATATATTACTGTAGATATAGACTGTATGGGCTCCTGTCAGGTATATATTACTGTAGATATAGACTGTACGGGCTCGTCAGGTATATATTACTGTAGATATAGACTGTATGGGCTCCTGTCAGGTATATATTACTGTAGATATAGACTGTACGGGCTCCTGTCAGGTATATATTATTGTAGATATAGACTGTATGGGCTCCTGTCAGGTATATATTATTGTAGATATAGACTGTACGGGCTCCAGTCAGGTATACATTACTGTAGATATAGACTGTATGGGCTCCTGTCAGGTATATATTACTGTAGATATAGACTGTACGGGCTCCTGTCAGGTATATATTACTGTAGATATAGACTGTATGGGCTCCTGTCAGGTATATATTATTGTAGATATAGACTGTATGGGCTCCTGTCAGGTATATATTACTGTATAGAATGTACGGGCTCCTGTCAGGTATATATTACTGTAGATATAGACTGTATGGGCTCCTGTCAGGTATATATTACTGTAGATATAGACTGTACGGGCTCCTGTCAGGTATATATTACTGTAGATATAGACTGTATGGGCTCCTGTCAGGTATATATTACTGTAGATATAGACTGTACGGGCTCCTGTCAGGTATATATTACTGTAGATATAGACTGTATGGGCTCCTGTCAAGTATATATTACTGTAGATATAGACTGTACGGGCTCCTGTCAGGTATATATTATTGTAGATATAGACTGTACGGGCTCCTGTCAGGTATATATTACTGTAGATATAGACTGTAAGGGCTCCTGTCAGGTATATATATACTGTAGATACAGACTGTATGGGCTCCTGTCAGGTATATATTACTGTAGATATAGACTGTAAGGGCTCCTGTCAGGTATATATTACTGTAGATATAGACTGTATGGGCTCCTGTCAGGTATATATTACTGTAGATATAGACTGTATGGGCTCCTGTCAGGTATATATTACTGTAGATATAGACTGTACGGGCTCCTGTCAGGTATATATTACTGTAGATATAGACTGTATGGGCTCCTGTCAGGTATATATTACTGTAGATATAGACTGTATGGGCTCCTGTCAGGTATATATTACTGTAGATATAGACTGTACGGGCTCCTGTCAGGTATATATTACTGTAGATATAGACTGTATGGGCTCCTGTCAGGTATATATTACTGTAGATATAGACTGTACGGGCTCCTGTCAGGTATATATTACTGTAGATATAGACTGTACGGGCTCCTGTCAGGTATATATTACTGTAGATATAGACTGTACGGGCTCCTGTCAGGTATATATTACTGTAGATATAGACTGTATGGGCTCCTGTCAGGTATATATTACTGTAGATATAGACTGTATGGGCTCCTGTCAGTATATATTACTGTAGATATAGACTGTAGGGCTCCTGTCAGGTATATATTATGTAGATATAGACTGTATGGGCTCCTGTCAGGTATATATTATTGTAGATATAGACTGTAGGGCTCCTGTCAGGTATATATACTGTAGATAAGACTGTATGGGCTCCTGTCAGGTATATATTACTGTAGATATAGACTGTAACGGGCTGCTGTCAGGTATATATTACTGTAGATAAGACTGTATGGGCTCCTGTCAGGTATATATTACTGTAGATATGACTGTAGGGCTCCTGTCAGGGTATATATTACTGTAGATATAGACTGTATGGGCTCCTGTCAGGTATATTACTGTAGATATAGACTGTGGTCCTGTCAGGTAATATACTGAGATACGACTGTAGGGCTCCTGTCAGGTATATATTACTGTAGATATAGACTGTATGGGCTCCTGTCAGGTTATATTACTGTAGATATAGACTGTATGGGCTCCTGTCAGGTATATATTACTGTAGATATAGACTGTATGGGCTCCTGTCAGGTATATATTACTGTAGATATACGACTGTATGGGCTCTGTCAGGTATATATTATGTAGATATAGACTGTATGGGCTCCTGTCAGGTATATATTACTGTAATATAGACTGTACGGGCTCCTGTCAGGTATATATATGTAGATATAGACTGTACGGCTCCTGTCAGGTATATATTATGTAGATATAGACTGTACGGTCCTGTCAGTATATATTATGTAGATAAGACTGTATGGCTCCTGTCAGGTATATATATTGTAGATATAGACTGTATGGGCCCCTGTCAGGTATATATTACTGTAGATATAGACTGTATGTGCTCCTGTCAGGTATATATTACTGTAGATATAGACTGTACGGGCTCCTGTCAGGTATATTACTGTAGATATAGACTGTATGGGCTCCTTTCAGGTATATATTACTGTATATAGACTGTACGGCTCCTGTCAGGTATATATTATGTGATATAGACTGTATGGGCTCCTGTCAGGTAATATACTGTAATATAGACTGTACGGGCTCGTCAGGTATATTATGTATGACTGTATGGGCTCCTGTCAGTATATATTACTGTAGATATAGACTGTACGGGCTCCTGTCAGGTATATATTATTGTAGATATAGACTGTACGGGCTCCTGTCAGGTATATATTACTGTAGATACAGACTGTATGGGCTCCTGTCAGGTATATATTACTGTATAGACTGTAAGGGCTCCTGTCAGGTATATATTACTGTAGATACAGACTGTATGGGCTCCTGTCAGTGTATATTACTGTAGATATAGACTGTACGGGCTCCTGTCAGGTATATATTACTGTAGATATAGACTGACTGGCTCCTGTCAGGTATATATTACTGTAGATACAGACTGTATGGGCTCCTGTCAGGTGTATATTACTGTAGATATAGACTGTACGGGCTCCTGTCAGGTAATATTACTGTAGATATAGACTGACTGGCTCCTGTCAGGTATATATTACTGTAGATAGACTGTACGGGCTCCTGTCAGTATATATTACTGTAGATACAGACTGTATGGGCTCCTGTCAGGTGTATATTACTGTAGATATAGACTGTACGGGCTCCTGTCAGGTATATATTACTGTAGATATAGACTGTACGGGCTCCTGTCAGGTATATATTACATAAGACTGTAGGGCTCCTGTCAGGTTATATTACTGTAGATACAGACTGTATGGGCTCCTGTCAGGTATATATTATTGTAGATATAGACTGTACGGGCTCCTGTCAGGTATATATTACTGTAGATATAGACTGTAGGGCTCCTGTCAGGTATATATTACTGTAGATATAGACTGTACGGCTCCTGTCAGGTATATATTATGTAGATAGACTGTATTGGCTCCTGTCAGGTATATATTTGTAGATATAGACTGTATGGGCCCTGTCAGGTATATATTACTGTAGATATAGACTGTATGTGCTCCTGTCAGGTATATATTACTGTAGATATAGACTGTACGGGCTCCTGTCAGGTATATTACTGTAGATATAGACTGTATGGGCTCCTGTCAGGTATATTACTGTAGATACAGACTGTACAGGCTCCTGTCAGGTATAATTACTGTAGATATAGACTGTTGGGCTCCTGTCAGGTATATATTACTGTAGATATAGACTGTACGGGCTCCTGTCAGGTATATATTACTGTAGATATAGAAATGTACGGGCTCCTGTCAGGTATATATTACTGTAGATATAGACTGTACGGCTCCAGTCAGGTATACATTACTGTAGATAAGACTTTATGGGCTCCTGTCAGGTATATATTACTGTAGATATAGACTGTACGGGCTCCGTCAGGTATACATTACTGTAGATATAGACTGTACGGGCTCCTGTCAGGTATATATTACTGTTATAGATGTATGGGCTCCTGTCAGGTATATATTACGTATAGACTGTATGGGCTCCTTCAGGTATATATTACTGGTATAGACTGTATGGGCTCCTGTCAGGTATATATGACTGAAAATATAGGACTGTAGGGCTCCTGTCAGGTATATATTACTGTAGATATAGACTGTACGGGCTCCTGTCAGGTATATATTACTGTAGATATAGACTGTATGGGCTCCTGTCAGGTATTATATTACTGTAGAATATAGACTGTATGGGCTCCTGTCAGGTAAATGATTACTGTAGATATAGACTGTATGGGCTCCTGTCAGGTATATATTACTGTAATAGACTGTATGGGCTCCTCAGGTATATATTATTGTAGATATAGACTGTATGGGCTCCTGTCAGGTATATATTACTGTAGATAGACTGTATGGGCTCCTCTCAGGTATATATTACTGTAGCTATAGACTGTACGGGCTGCTGTCAGGTATATATATTACTGTATAGACTGTATGGGCTCCTGTCAGGTATATATTATTGTATAGACTGTATGGGCTCCTGTCAGGTATATATTACTGTAGATATAGACTGTATGGGCTCCTGTCAGGTATACATTATTGTACATGCAGACTGTATGGGCTCCTGTCAGGTATATATTATTGTAGATATAGACTGTACGGGCTCCTGTCAGGTTATATTATTGTACATATAGACTGTACAGGCTCCTTTCAGGTATATATTATTGTACAATGCAGACTGTATGGGCTCCTGTCAGGTATATATTATTGTAGATATAGACTATACGGGCTCCTGTCAGGTATATATTATTGTAGATATAGACTGTACAGGCTCCTTTCAGGTATTTATTATTGTACATACAGACTGTACGGGCTCCTGTCAGGTATATAGAATAGACAACAGATGAAAATTATTGGCAATTATCAAGACACATTCAGTAAAGGAGTGGTTCTGCAGGTGGGTACCACATCTCAGTACCAATGCTTTCTGGCTGATGTTTTGGTCACTTTTGAATGTTGGTTGTGCTTTCACACTCGTGGTAGCACGAGACAGACTCTACAACCCACACAAGTGGCTCAGGTAGTGCAGCTCATCCAGGATGGCACATCAATGCGAGCTGTGACAAGGTTTGCTGTGGCTGTCAGCGTAGCGTCAAGAGGCGCTATCAGGAGACAGGCCCAGTGCACCAGGAGACATGGAGGGGGCCGTAGGGCAACAACCCAGCAGCAGGACCGCAACCTCAGCCTTTGTGCAAGGAGGAACAGGAGCACTGCCAGAGCCCTGCAAAATGACCTCCAGCAGGCCACAAATGTGCATGTGTCTGAACAATCGGTTAGAAACCGACTCCATGATGGTCTGAGTGCCCGACGTCCACAGATGGGGATTGTGCTCACGGCCCAACACTGTGCAGGACGCTTGGATTTGCCACAGAACACCAGGATTGGCAAATTCGCAGCTGGCACCCTGTGCTCTTCACAGATGAAAGCAGGTTCACACTGAGCACATGTGACAGACATGATAGAGCAGCGGTTTGGCAGTTGGTCAGTAATGGTGTGGGGTGGTATTTCGTTGGAGGGTTGCACAGCCCTCCATGGGCTCGCCCGAGGTAGCCTGACTGCCATTAGGTACAGAGATGAGATCCTCAGATCCCTTGTGAGACATATGCTGGTGCGGTTGGCCCTAGATTCCTCCTAATGCAGGACAATGCCAAACCTTATGTGGCTGGAGTGTGTCAGCAGTTCCTGCAAGATGAAGGCATTGAAGCTATGGACTGGCCCGCCCGTTCCCCAGACCTGAATCCGATTGAGCAGATATGCGACATCATGTCTTGCTCCATCCACCAAAGTCACATTGCACCACAGACTGTCCAGGAGTTGGCGGATGCTTTAGTCCAGGTCTGGGAGGAGATCCCTAAGGAGACCATCTGTCGCCTCATCAGGAGCATGCCCAGGAGTTGTAGGGAGGTCATACAGGTACCTGGAGGCCACACACACTACTGAGCACCATTTTGACTTGTGTTAAGGACATTACATTCTACTTCAATTTTGTGGGTGACTACAAATTAAATTATAAAATTTGATTTCCATTGATGATTTTTGTGTGGTTTTGTTGTCAGCACATTCAACTTTGAACAAAACAAAAGTATGCAATGAGAATATTTCATTCATTCAGATCTAGGATGTGTTATTTGAGTGTTCCCTTTATTTTTTGAGATATATATATATATATATATATATATATTACCAATTCATGAGCCGTGTTTTGTAAAATCACAGTGACAGGTTAGTATAGAAAAGACAGAATATATATATATACAAATAGAATACATAGATATCTAGATGTCGGTGACACACACAACTACATGTATTTATATCACATAGATACAAGAAAAAATGTAAAATCACTGCAGGAGCTGACAGAAGAGATGGATTACATACAATAAATAGAATAGGTAGATATATACTGTAGATGTATGTCACAAATACATCTTACTGTACATGTATTTAATAAACGATTTTTTGAAAAAAAAAAAATGGCGTGGGCTCCAGCACAATTTTCGTAACCAGCAGAGGGAAAGCCGATGGCTGGGGTCAGATGTTTATAGCCTGGGAAGGGGGTAATATCCATGGAGCTTCCCAGGTTATTAATATCAGCTCAGTCACAACTGTATACTTAGCCTTTACTGGCTATTAAAATGAGGGCCACAAAAAAAGAAAAAAAATGATGTGGGGTCTCCATATAATAACCAGCAAAGGCTAGGCAGACAACTGGGGGCTGATATTAATAGCCTAGGAAGGGGCCATGGACAATGCCCCCCAGGGATAAAAACATCACCTCTCAAGTCACCCCAGAAAAGGCACATCTCTAAGATACGACAATTCTGGCACTTAGCCTCGCTCTTCCCACTTGGCCTGTAGGGATGGCAAGTGGGGTAGCTGAAGAGGACAGGAACAACAGCAGGGCAGCCGAACACCTGAGATGTTGGTAACTGATGGGTTGCAGATTCCTAAACTAACGACACAACTAGAGGTAGCCGTGGAGCGTTCCTACGTTCATCCTAGACGCCTCGTCACAGCCTGAGAGATAACTACACCTAAAGGCAGAAAGATGAAAGCTATCTGCCCCGGAGCAGATCCCCAAAGAAAATAGGAAGCCCCCAAACATATAATGGCGGTTAGACAAGATGAAAATACAAACAAAATAGACTGAGCAAACGCTGGGGCCACAAGCTGACTAAATAGGATAGGACAGGAGAGATTACTTTCTGCAACTCAGAAAACCCTACAAAAATCCAACAATTCTGATTACAAAAATACTGAGATCACACGATCTCGCCACCCACTAAATCAGTTCTCAGTGTGAACAAAAACCAAGCCGCAGCCGCTGAAAAAACAGGAAAAAGCAAATGAGCCAAATAACAGTGGCTGCAATAAACTGTGAGCTCAGGCCCCAGGAGGGGACCTGGCTGACCTCCACAAACGTGCAGAAAACAATGCAAAAAGCAAGCACGAAAAGAAAAGCAAAAAATATCTTATCTGAAAGCAGGAAATGAAGGCAAGACTCCAGCAAACTTCCAAATGAACCAGGAACCACAATTGAGACAAGAACAATTGATCACCGGCAACCATCATGGGAGGGAACCTCCCTTACATCAGACCAGTCTGTGATCCCTGATTGCCACTCCTCGCTGAAAGGTTCAGTACTGTCTGTAACCGCCAGAGGGAGCCTCTGCTCAGAAACCATCTCTAGCACATTCATAACAGGGTGATAGTTGGGGGGGGTTTGATGCCACCTTTGTATTGTCAGGTGACATCAAGCCCTGAGGTTAGTTATAGAGAGAAGTCAATAAGACGCCCCCATTACTAACCCCATAATCACATTGTAAGAAAACACAGACACCCAGAAAAAAAGCCCTTTAATTGAAAGAATGACACGACTCCTTTAATATTCTTAATTAAACCATACATACGACCTCACCTATTCCCCCAATGCCCTCGTCATCTGCAAAAGAGGTAAAAAAAAAAAAAAGAACAATATTCCTCACCCTTCCGCAGAGATGCTTTTAATCTACTTGTCCCACGAAGGGTCCATATGTAGCCTGTCATCCAGTAGACATTGCCTGTGAACTGCAATTCCCTGTCTGAGGACACCGCAAGCGTGAGAAAGTTCTCCTGCTTGTGATGCAGTCTGACAGGTCCTGCAAGTTCACAGCCAATGAACTCACTTCACCTTTCTGATGTCAATGCGAGCGCCGTGGGAAGATTTCCCACTTCGCTCATGCCAACGTCACATAGGTGAAGTGAGTTCATTGGCTATGAACTCGCAGGACCTGTCAGACGGCACCGCGAGCAGGAGAACTTTATCACGCTCACGGTGCCCTCAGAGAAGGAATAGCAGTTCACAGGGAGACACTGACAGGCTGTATGGATGCACCATGCTTCCATGCAGCTTGCCATCTAGATGTAGCAGAGCTAGACCCGTCGTGAGACAAATGGATTATGGATTAAAAGCATCTCTGCAGAAAGGTGAGGAATATTGTTCTTTTATTTTTACCTCTTTTACAGATGATGACGGCATTGGTCGTGAACTTGCAGGACCCCAAACACTCGAGGTGTTAGAGCCCTGCCTCGTAGACCACAGATGATATGGTAGTGACACAATTCTAGGTGGGAGATCAAAGTGACAATTCCACTCTGTCGCCCTCAAAAGCCATATCTGAAAAGAAAAAGGGAAATCATTAATAAAAAAAATAAAACAGAAGGCAGAAACCGGCCTGGGCTGTCCAGATCCGTGCCGGCCTCCTGACACTAAGCTAAAACAGATAAGCTTCATGCCAGTTGGTGGTACCATCCTCTACGTGTGTGTGGGGGGGGGGGGGACCTGCATTTTTTTTGCATAGCATAAGCAGCATACACCCATGTTTTTTGTGTGCCGCAGTGAAGCATTAAACCCATACACCATCCAGAGGGACACAGCATAACCCCCACAATCATGAACTTCCACCTCACACTAATCAGTGGACCCCACAGTATAAACCCAACAAAGCACTCACGACGCCCCTCCCCCAAACACAAATCCCCAGATGCCCCCTTCCCCCCGAAGGGTGAATCCCCATCATATGCCCCCACCCCCAAGCATAAATCTCAGACACCAACCACCCGTCCCCAAGTATAAATCTCCCCATCGGATGTCCACCCACCCAAACATTACTCCCATTGGACGCCACCTACCCCGCTTCCCAAGCATAAACCCCCAGCATAAATCCTCATCAGACCTCCACCCCCCCTCAAGCATAAACACCATAAGACGTCCACCCCCCCAAAGCATTACTCATATCGGACGCCACCCAAGCATAAAACCTAATCGGACATCCACTCCCCCCCAGCATTAACCCTCATCGGACATCCACTTCCCCAGCATAAAACCCCCATCGGACCCACCCTCCTAAGCATAAAACCCCATCGGACCCATCCTCCCTAAGCATAAAACCCCATCGGACCTACCCTCCCCAAGCATAAACCAGACCCAGCATGCGTGCATTAACTCTCCCCTCTGGGCCCAACCAGACCCAGCAAGCGTGCATTAACCCCCCCAGGGCCCAACAAGATCCCACAAGCGTGAATTACTGTATGTACTCATGTATAAGCCGACCCGTGTATAAGCCGACCCCCCTAATTTTGCCACAAAAAACTGGGAAAACTTATTGACTCGCGTATAAGCCTAGGGTGAAAAATGATTATGCCCCCATATGATGCTCCACAGATTATGCCCCTATATGCTGCACAGATTATGCCCAATATGCTCCACAGATTATGCCCCTATATGCTCCAGATTATGCCCCCATATGCTCCAGATTATGCCCAATATGCTTCAGAGATTATGCCCCCATATGCTCCACAGATTATGCCCCCATATGCTCCAGATTATGCCCCCATATGCTCCAGATTATGCCCCCATATGCTCCAGATTATGCCCCCATATGTTCCACAGATTATGCCCCATATGCTCCAGATTATGCCCCCATATGCTCCAGATTATGCCCCCATATGCTCCAGATTATGCCCCCATATGCTCCACAGCTTATGACCCCATATGCTCCATATTATGCCCCCATATGCTCCATATTATGCCCCCATATGCTCCATATTATGCCCCCATATGCTCCAGATTATGCCCCCATATGTTCCAGATTATGCCCCATATGCTGCTGCTGCAAAAAAAAAAAAAAAAAAAGACATACTCACCTCTTGTCGCTGGGCCAGGTGCCGGTGTCCTGAGCAGGCAGTGACACTGGCACCTGAGTTATTTACCTATCCTCTCTGCACCGCAGCGCTGCGTCCTCGGCAGTGAATGATCAGGCAGGGGGCGCGGCGCTCACTAATGACGTCATCGCGCCCTCTGCTGATCATTCACAGCCAGAGGAGTCAGACGAGGACGCAGCCTGCAGCGTGGAACGGGACAGGTAAGTATCGCTATACTCACCCCTCCACCGCGCATCCCTGCAGCCTCTCCTCCCAGCGCTCTCCGCAGCGCTTCCTTCCTACAGCGGTCACATGGTACCGCTCATTAAAGTCATGAATATGTGCATATTCATGACTTTAATGAGCGGTGGCATGTGACCACTGCAGGAAGGAGCCGGAGATCGTGGGAGAAGCAGGGGGGCTGCAGAGACCGCGGCGGCGGAGAGGTGAGTATAATCCGACACCCCCGCATATGACCCGCGTATAAGCCGAGAGGGGGACTTTCAGCCCTAAAAAATGAAAATCTTGGCTTATACACGAGTATATACGGTAATCTCCCTTCTCCCCAGGGTCCAACAAGACCCCGCAAACCAAATCTCTACCCCCGAGGCCAACCAGACGCCGCAAGTGTGCATTATCTCCCCCCCAGGACACAACCAGACCCCACAAGCATGCATTAACCCCCTCACAGGGCTCAACAAGACTCCACAAGCGTGCATTAATCTCTCCCAGGTCACCCCCAAACAAGCAGTTCGCCCCCCACTAAAAGGGGTCCATTCCGTAAGCAGCAGGTCACACCCAAATTCCACCACAGGGGTACCCCCAAAACCCACCACAAGCAGGTTGCCCCCCCACTAAAAGGGGTCCACTCCGTAAGCGGGTCACCCCCATATCCCACACACGGGGGTCCCTCAATAGCCAGCAGCAGGTCACCCCCCAAACCTCACCACAAGCAGATCGCCCCACACTAAAATGGGTCCACTCCGTAAGCAGCAGGTCCCCACCAAACCCCACCACAATAACCAGCAGCAGGTCACCCACCCCAAACAGGTTGCCCCCACTAAAAGGGGTCCCACAATAACCAGCAGCAGGTGGCCCCCCCAAACAGATCACCACCAAATCCCACCACAGGGGTCCCCTCAATAGCCATCAGCAGGTCGCCCTCAAATCCCACCACAGGGGGTCCCCCTAAGAACTAGCAGCAGGTCACCCCGCACTAAAAGGGGTACAACCAGTAAGCAGCAGGTCACCCCCCCAACCCCACCAGAAGGGTCCCTCCAATTGCCAGCAGCAGGTCACCCCCCCAAACCCCACCACATCACCTCTGGTAATGGTGTGCTGCACCTTGCTAAAACAGAACCCCCAAATTCCAGCACAGGGTCACACGTTTTTGCGGGTCATCCCGCAAACTCCACCACAGGGTCGCACGTTTTCCACCCTGAAACACTAACCTCTATGAGCCATGGCGTCTCGCAAGGTAATGGCGTGACGCCTTGCTAAAATAGAACACGCCCACAACATCACACTAGCCCCCTTGATGCTTATTTACATACCCCCTCACACCAGCCCCCTAGATGCCCCTCTACATACCCCATGCCTCCTCACACAGTCCCCTGGATGCCCCTCTGCATACCCCATGCCTCCTCACACAGTCCCCTGGATGCCCCTCTGCATACCCCATGCCCCCTCAAAGCAGCCCCCTGGATACCCCTCTACATACCCCATGCCCCCTCACAGCAGCCCCCTGGATGCCCCTCTGCATACCCCATGCCCCCTCACAGCAGCCCCCTGGATGCCCCTCTACATACCCCATGCCCCCTCACAGCAGCCCTCTGGATGCCCCTCTGCACACCCCATGCCCCCTCACAGCAGCCCTCTGGATGCCCCTCTACATACCCCATGCCCCCTCACAGCAGCCCTCTGGATGCCCCTCTGCACACCCCATGCCCCCTCACAGCAGCCCTCTGGATGCCCCTCTGCATACCCCATGCCCCCTCACAGCAACCCTCTGGATGCCCCTCTACATACCCCATGCCCCCTCACAGCAGCCCTCTGGATGCCCCTCTACATACCCCATGCACCCTCACAGCAGCCCTCTGGATGCCCCTCTGCATACCCCATGCCCCCTCACAGCAGCCCCCTGGATGCCCCTCTACATACCCCATGCCCCCTCACAGCAGCCACCTGGATGCCCCTCTGCACACCTCATGCCCCTCTACATACCCCATGCCCCCTCACAGCAGCCCCTGGATGCCCCTCTGCACACCTCATGCCCCTCTACATACCCCATGCCCCCTCACAGCAGCCCCCTGGATGCCTCTGCACACCTCATGCCCCTCCACATACCCCATGCCTCCTCACAGCAGCCCCCTGGATGCCCCCCGTACATACCCCATGCCTCCTCACAGCAGCCCCCTGGATGCCCCCAGTACATACCCCATGCCTCCTCACAGCAGCCCCCTGTACATACCCACGCCATCTCACAGCATCCCCCTGGATGCCCCTCTGCATACCCCATGCCTCCTCACACCAGCCCACTGGATGCCCCTCTGCACACCTCAAGCCTCCTCACACAGTCCCCTGGATGCCCCTCTGCATACCCCATGCCTCCTCACACAGTCCCCTGGATGCCCCTCTGCACACCTCATGCCTCCTTACACAGTCCCCTGGATGCCCCTCTGCATACCCCATGCCCCCTCACAGCAGCCCCCTGGATGCCCCTGTACATACCTGGATCTGCCCCTACTCAACATCCCTATCCCCCTTTTGTACACTTGCTTTGGCAAAACTAATGTGTATTTAGTCCTGCCAATAAAGCTTCTTTGAATTTGAACATACCTCATGCCTCCTCACACAGTCCCCTGGATGCCCCTGTGCATACCCCATGCCCCCTCACAGCAGTCCCCTGGATGCCTCTACAACATTTATTCACGTGGTCTCCCCACCTCAGTCCAGACGAGCTCAGGATCAGCATCAGTCCTCACAGCAGCGTCCTCCCAGGGCACAGTGCACACAGCTCAGTACAGGATCCAGTGCAAAACTCCGGGATCCTCCTCACAGCCTCCTGTCCCGGCACAATGTGCACCCTGCTGCAGCTTAGCGCGGGACTGAAGAGGCTCCGCCCCTTCCGGTGACGTCATGATTTTTAAAGAATCACTCCTCCCCTCTCAAGAAATCAACTCCAATCTAGCCGCTACCGTGGAGGTAGGTGCTGGAGGCTCCACCAGGACTCCAGCAGGTAAAGACCCCAATATCCACAGGTGTCTCTTCTAATTGGGGGAACTATCACCTCTGTTGTGGCTGCCCCTTCCAAAGAGAGCTAATTTTCGGTTGAGCTATAAACTATCTCCAGATCTGCCATTATTGATTTAAAATAAAAAGGAAATAAAATAAATACGATGCATCAGAGGCAAGAAAATCACACACAGCCAGTGTCTGTCCTCGTACAATTCTCATAAACATATCCAGCTGCATGGTAACAGCAAACAAGAAAAGGGATCGCACATGTGCGTGCTTGATCCCATAAATGAGGAAAACACCAACTCATATGCAAACATAAAAATAAGGAGAACCAGGAGTCTTAGGTGATAATAGTAAAAAACCATAAATTTATTAAATAACATCACATAAGTCACTCATAATATAATAATACATGTGCAACCAAGAAATGGAACAGACAGAAGGGACCAGACACCTCCAGAAAATATATATGTCACATAATATGGTGACAAACTCCACCATAGAGCCACAGTGTGCCCAAGGGTAGCCCATAGAAAAGACTAGCCTCAGAACAATAGTAACAACTTTTACAAATAATATAGAGCTTACCCAGGAGTGGTGGAGAGTAGGAGGGGACGGGTCCCAAGATGATGTCCACCCCACAAGGACATCATACGATGACAGGTCTGTACGGAACATGCTTACAAGAAAGAGGCAAAACTTAGAGACTCATTGAGGCCATTGGGCATGATGGTGTCAAGAGAGACAATCCACCGTGTCTCCATCTGAGCTAATATTTT
This sequence comes from Oophaga sylvatica, assembly GCA_033576555.1. Classification (NCBI taxonomy): domain Eukaryota; kingdom Metazoa; phylum Chordata; class Amphibia; order Anura; family Dendrobatidae; genus Oophaga; species Oophaga sylvatica. The sequence continues at coordinate 15,302,621 of JARQOD010000003.1, forward strand.
CTTATCACCACCTCGAATTCCGAGGTGGAGAATGTCAATTCCCCGGACCTTAAAAGACGTTGCATCACAATTGTGATGTAGTTTAAAATGGCGGGGAATCGTCTTCAGGTCCGAGGAATCCAAGGTGGACCTTGCGCCAATGTCCCGCATGTGCTCCCGGACCCGTATCCTCAACTCCCTGGTAGTCAGGCCGATGTATATCCTGGGGCAGCCACATGTAGCGTAGTAAATAACGTTAGTACTGCCACAGGTTATACGCTGGAGTATGTCAAACGTTTTGACTCCATCGGAGGAGGCAAAGGAGGAGCAGCGCAGGACATTGGCGCAGGCCAGGCAATGGCCACAAGGAAAAAAGCCAGGAATTGGACCACAAGTTCCGAAGGGTGATTTAATAACTGGAACATAGTGACTCCTGACTAGGAGATCACCAAGATTCCGTGAGCGTCGAGAAGTCATTGATGGGAGGTCGCCCGGAGAGGCTGTCAGGGAGGGCTCAGTCTTCAAAACATCCCAATGTTTAATGATGTTTCGCATATACTGAACCATTCGTGATTATATGTGGTAATAAATCATATTGGCCCGCTATCACATGTTTGTCTGCTGTTCCTTGTAGTATGTAAGAGACCGCTGGGTGGAGTCCTCCTGGCACGGTCATATCCCTGTCTAATGCATCTGGCGCTGTATCCACGTGCCCTGAAACGCTGTTTCAGGTCAGTGGCTTGTGTTTCAAAAGCAGTGTCAGAGGAGCAGATCCGCCTCATCCGAAGGAATTGTCCGACCGGGACGGCCCAAATTTTGGTGGAATGGTGAGCTGACTTGGCGTGTATCAATGAATTCACGGCGGTCGGTTTCCTGTAAACGTCCGTCCGGAGGCAATGTGTGGTGTCAACCTCCAGAGACACGTCTAGGAATTCCACCTTGGTTTTGCTAAAGGCATACGTCAAGTGAATATTCAAAGAGTTATGATTCAATTCATCCATAAAGTCCATGAGCTGCTGCACCGTCCCATCCCACAACATCAAGATGTCATCAATATATCTGAGCCAGTATAGCACATGGGAGGCGGCCTGCGCGCCCGCGTCGCCAAACAAAGATCTCTCCCAGGAAGAGATTTGCATGCGCGGGCGCACAGGCCGCGCCCATGGCCGTACCCCACTTCTGTAGATAGTAATTATCCTTAAAAACAAAAAGGTTGTAGGTCAGGACATAGTGCAGCAACTCAAGGACAAGTTCACACAAAGGGCCGTCCGGGTCGGAGAACCCCAGGAAGAGGCGGGCCGCAGCCATGCCTTGGGAATGATCAATGCACGTATATAAGGACTCCACGTCAGCGATAACTAGGAGAGTAGTTTCATCCACAGGGATCCCTTCAACCCATGCCAGAACGTCCGTCGTGTCACGGACATAAGATGGTAGTGTTTCCACAATCGGTTTAAGATAGAAATCAATAAATTTACACACCATATCACCCAATCCGCCAATTCCTGACACAATAGGACGTCCTGGGGGGTTGAGGGCATCCTTGTGGATTTTGGGCAGAAGGTAAAAGGTCGGAATTTTTGGATATTTTGTAAGTAGACCATCAAAAACTTTTTTGGTGATGATATTAGTGTCATATGCCCTATATAAAATATCATGGAGTTCAGTCGAGAAGGAGGCTAATGGGCTATATGTTAATTTAACATAAGTATTGGGGTCCCTAAGCTGTCGATATGCTTCCCGTTCATACTTGTCACAGGGCCAGACCACAATGTTCCCCTCCTTGTCAGCAGACTTAAAGACAACGTCGGAAAGTGATTGTAACTGAGATAATGCCTGACGCTGTTCATGAATTAAATTATCAAATTTACGCCTGGTTTACAACTTCTTGAAGTCCTCAGTAACCAACCTTGTAAAAATGTCGATCGCTGGGCATAATGACAAGGGGGGGAAACCTTGTTGATCTAACAGCGACAGTGGGAACCTACTTGTAGATGGCGTAGTTTGTTCCTCCAATAACTCCTCAAGATTTTTTAAAGCCTCCCTCTCGACATCGCTCCAAGACTCCGACGCTTGGCCCCGACTATGTAGTTTCCTGAGCAGGAGCTTACGAGAAAATAACTGTAAATCCTTTACAGCTGTAAAGAAATTAAATTAATTAGTAGGTGAAAAAGTAAGACCCCTGCTCAGGACCTCCAACTGAGCAGCAGACAACACATGCTTAGAGAGGTTCAGTACCTGTAGTCCTCCCTGAGGACCCGACTGGGCTGGTCTCCCACCACTGGTCTTATTTTTATTTTTAGCCATCTGGCGAGTCATGATCCTCCTATTGGTGGAGGTATTCATAGATGGATCTTCATTTTGAGGAAATTTAGATACTGGCTCATCATTGGTAGAATAATTCGACCGCGTGGAGGCAGATCGTGACTAGTGTTGAGCGATAATGCTCGATATCTAAAAATATCGTATCGAAATTGTATCGCCGATAGCACTAAATATCGTCGATATCCGATTTCGATACCGGAAGTCCCATGTAAGTCTATGGGAACAAAATATCGCAACAAAAAAAAACCTTTCTTTCGTTGTAAACACAAAATATACACACATAGAATACATATATATATATATATATATATATATATATATATACATGTCATTGTGACATATATATATACATATATTTATAGTTTATACACTTCTACATAGTAAAATAGACTCTGATTCAATTGCCGGGTAAAGCCGTGACATACCCCATAGAAGTCGACGGGCTCGGTGCCGAGTACCCCAAAAACCTCTGGCTCTGTGCGACTCAACTTGGGCGTCACGAACAGGATTCTGTAGCTCGCTATAAGCGAGTCCTGTGTGCCTGAATTGAACTGGTTTTGTGCTTGAGAATTGCTAAAATCATCAGAGAATGTATTTGCCATTTTTCCGCCATATCTGCGTCACGACGAGGCACTGGTGAAGAAGAAGGGCGTGCTCTTCATGGGTGTACACTCACTCAGTGACGCAAAAACGATGGCTCTAAATGGTACTGCAATGTAAGATCGTGCCCCACAGCTCTTCAGTTCCGCCTCCTCATCCTCCTCAGTGGGCGGAAACTAACACAAAGGTCCCGCCTCCCTACAAAAGAGGGGCCCTCTCCAGATGCTAATGACACATGTGACTTGGCAGAGATGGCTAATGGACACGAGCAGAAGTGTGAAGGGATGGAGCAGTCAGAGCTCTCCCCCCACGGAAGCGACCCGATCGCCACGGAACCACCGTTGGGCACCCGGCCTGGAAACCCTCCTACGCTGCAAGAAGCGGAGGATACCCTAAGAGGCCTGGCCCGGCACCGGGAGGAGGTCACCAGGATGGAAGCCAGCTGGCGTGCCCTAAAAATAAACTTGGAGCGGCGCCAATCCCTCTTACCTGAAGTGTCTGTACCGGAAGGTGAGGCACCCGTTCTAGTAGAGGAGCCCTTGCAATGTGATCCGGTTGACGTTGTCGCAGTGGAGGCACCCGTTCGTGCAAAAAACGCTGCACCGGCAGCACCCCAGATCCCGCTGTCTGCCCCCATCGCTGAGACAGAAGAAGCGACACCCGTCCTCATGGAGGAGGCCGCGCAGGCACCAGAGCACTACCTGCCTGTACCGGAGCCCCGACTGTCATCTGTTCCAGAGCCGGCTGCTTCCTCCGCAGGTGAGCGCCGCCAGGACAGGGGGGAGCCAGGAGAGCTGCCGCAAACCGGACACTGTAAGCTGCAGTTTGATGGTGGAGACATGGAGCAGCTGGTGGAGGAGAATTACAACCGGTGTCAGGAGGAAGAGTGGAGACGTTGGGAGCGGGAAGCAGAGCGACAAAGGGAGCAGCGAGAATCCCAAAAACTTCGCCAACGTCAGCTGGAGAAGGACCGGGCAGATAAGGACCGGATGAGAAAGGATAAAGGAACCCTGAGGGAGCCGCAGCGTAAGGGTGCAGTACGGAGCTTTAAATTGAAAGGTGGTTGGGGCTTCATCCAGGAGCCTGGACTTTATTTAGAAGTTTTTGTGAACCGGCGGGACGTGGAGGCTCACCTCCCAGAAGGACACCCGGGGAGGGACCTGTTGCCAGGAGACTTGGTGACTTACACCCGACACTGGGGTTACAATGGATGGTACGCCCTAAATGTTACCAGGTGCGACCCCTACTCCCCAGAGTGTCAGGAACCTGTGAGACCCTCGGAGCCTTCAGCCTCCCACATCCAGGCCTCTGCAAAAGTGCCCACCCCACGCCGTAAATCTCCCCAGCCTCCCTCAGTGGTCTCAGCAGCCCCAGCTATGGACATGATAAGTATAGCTGGCCCGTACCCGGCGCCTGTTAGGCCCCCTGGGGTTCGTTCAGTCTGGGACATAGGGTTCCAGACCCGGAGGGAGATGAAAGAGGTGGCCACACAGACCCAGATAGCGGGTCACGACTTGACTGTACAGGCCACACGACGTCATCAGGTCCTGGTGGTCCTTGGTGCCTCGGATGTTTGGCAAGCATCAGAAGAGTACCAGGTGGTACCTGGAACACCCCTGCCAAAGAATTATAAATAACCCGGACAGGGTCCCTGTATGTAAATAGTTAAATTGTTTATGTACCCGGACGGGTGAATGTTCATAAAAAAGTTTTTTAATTTAATAAAAAAAAACAACACAGTTTTCATTACTTTTATTACAGTCTCATCCTGCGACGCCATCGATCTCCTGTAAAAAAATGAAAAAAAAAAAAAGTATATCACCTGACCGACGCAGTCCATAGTAACGAGTGTCCCACGACGATCCAGCTCTGCTACATCAGAATGACAGGCAGAGCCTGTCATCCCGGCGCAGCACAGCTGATTACCTGCTTCCCCGGCGGTGACGTCATCGGACTGACTGCTTTACGGCCGGGATTACCCAGCAGTCACTGCAGTTATCGCGAAAAACTGCATGTGACCGCCAGGGAGAAGATAATGGCGGCCATCAAGCAGTCCAGGACGTGACCGCCGGAGATCTTCTGCCAGGTAAGTGCCGCTGACTCCTGACAGACCCGACCGACGGACACTCACAGTGACAGTGACAAATCCGATTCCGGTATTCGATAAGACGAAAATATCGAAACGAATTATCGAAAGGCCGATAGAGCTAATATCGGCCGATAGCCGATATTTGCAGTATCGTATCGCTCAACACTAATCGTGACCTTGAATTAGAGAAATTTCTGTATCTTGGCCGTGAACATTCATTTGTATTCCGCCAGCGATAAACTCTAGATGAGAGCTTATCCTGGATATCACGTTTATATTTCTTTGATTTTGTCGCTTGAATTTCCTGAGCCCATTTTTGTAGATCGGCATCTATGGTATCATTGAATTTTTTTAAATTGTCACTCGACATATCTCGACGTATAATCACTTGTAGTTGTTCGATTTCGGATTCAAGTGTTAACAAAGAGCTCTGATTCATTTCTTTTAATAATGCCATGAAACCCATGGAGCATGTATTAATCAGAGCTTCCCACCAGTTTTTAAACGTATCATCCGTAATGGGAAAAGATGGAAACACATGAATCCGCAACCCCCTAGGTATGAGGTCAGATTTAATATATTTCTCCAGGAACTCGTGGTTCCACCAGACCTTAGTCCGTTTTTTAAAAGATCTTTAAACGAAAAAATAGCCTCTTGCAGTTCCTTATTGGACCCGTCACTGGACCCATCTGCACCATCTTGGAGCACTTCATCAATCTGGGCACGCCAGATACAATCACGTGCTCTGAAATCCATAATGTGTTATGTTCTGCTACAAGCACTAAGGAAAGAAATTGATATCTGTCCCTACAATAGAACTAAGCTCAATCCCTACAATGTAACGGGGAACCTGATCCTGTGATCAGACCCGCTAAAGTCCTCAGCTAGTCTGAACGAAGACCTATAGATGCGAGGAAGGAATCCCTACAAGATCTAGGGACTGGGAGAAAAGATGGACACCTCCTAACAGAAGTTGTAGCAGTAAAAAGAAAAACAAACAACATAGAACATAGAGGTCCGAAGACCAAGCAAAACTATTTGAATAAGGTAACAAAGCACCTGGCTAGCTTAAGAGTAGAAATTACAATGAAGTCCAGCAAAGCCAGAAGGGCGGAGCAGGATTAAATAGGCAAAAAAAGTAATGTGACCAGCAAGATTAAAAAAAACTAACAGGAGAGTTCTAACATAATGAAGCTGAAAACAACTGTGACAAACACAGAAATAATTAATAGAAACACATCCAGCTGCATGGTAACAGCAAACAAGAAAAGATATCGCACATGTGCGTGCTTGATCCCATAAATGAGGAAAACACCAACTCATATGCAAACATAAAAATAAGGAGAACCAGGAGTCTTAGGTGATAATAGTAAAAAACCATAAATTTATTAAATTATTAAATAACATCACACAAGTCACTCATAATATAATAATACATGTGCAAACCAAGAAATGGAACAGACAGAAGGGACCAGGTGGAGAATGTCAATTCCCCGGACCTTAAAAGACGTTGCATCACAATTGTGATGTAGTTTAAAATGGCGGGGAATCGTCTTCAGGTCCGAGGAATCCAAGGTGGACCTTGCGCCAATGTCCCGCACGTTCTCCCGGACCCGTATCCTCAACTCCCTGGTAGTCAGGCCGACGTATATCCTGGGTCAGCCACATGTAGCGTAGTAAATAACGTTAGTACTGCCACAGGTTCCCTCATAAAGCACCATGACAACCAGCACAGCAGAGTCCTGTATACACTGAGGCCCCTGATCATGTGACCCCTGACTCCTCCCCTCCTGTGACCTCATCACAGGTCCTGTGCACAGAACAGCCATATATGTGGTGGGCGGCTCTGCGGCTGGAGGCTCCACACCAGGACTGCAGCAGGTAAAGACCCCAATATCCACAGGTGTCCCTTCTAACTGGGGGGGGGGGGAAACTATCACCTCTGTTGTGGCTGCCCCTTCCAAAGAGAGCTAATTTTCGGTTGAGCTATAAACTATCTCCAGATCTGCCAGTATTGATTTAAAATAAAAAGGAAATAAAATAAATACGATGCATCGGAGGCAAGAAAATCACACACAGCCAGTGTCTGTCCTCGTACAATTCTTGTCTGGTTCCCAGACGCCAAGTCACAAGTCTTTATTACAGCCACAGAGATAAGGAAAGTGGGAATGGCTTCTTACATTGCATTACCTAAGAGAGAAGATATTTAAGTTGGGAAAAACAAACTTCAAACCAGTTCTGCCCAGATTACTATACTATCAGAGACAGAGGATTGTTTACGACACAGCTACCTCTATATCAGAGAGAACGCCCTGTGTTATTGCTTTTATGAATAACTCATAAAACTAATACTTAATTACAAAACTAGCTAATACATATAGGTAGATTTAATTGTCCAAAATAACAATCAAAGCAAAGTATAAATATTTTCCATAACACCTCTAATAATCCTCGGATAGTTCTGACAAACACTGAAAAGTGCCCCTTTATGGAGGTGACAGAAAGTCTGTTTAGTCCCTTTATCTTCATAGTATCAGCTCTAATCCAATGGTGAGAGAGCGATTTACCCTGAAGAGTCACAGATTGTGGGGTCGTTATAAATGTTATATTTAGGGGTTTTGTGAAGGAAACCTGTATTACACTCATAGTACGGGGCCCCTTTCTTGGCCCCCACACAGAGTACAATGTTCTCCTCGTACATCTATCCTCCATACACATTATGATATTACACGATGCCCCATACAATATGCTACCACCCAAACCACTAGATCAGGGCTGCCACATGGAATTTCAGGGCCCCATACTGCTGGCAAAATTTTCTGGGCCCCTTGAGACTCCACCCAGGCTCCAGCCCCGCCTCCACCCCTCGAACTGTCCACAGTCCCACCGCCCTTTCTTGGAAAAACTCCATTTGTGCACCACATCCTCACTAATCACACATTTACAGTTCCCATCACAAAATCACATACATTGCCAGCAACTTTTGTTTTGGCCAAAACAAATTTTAATACGCCACCAGAACAAATTCAACTCTTTTGGCTGAGCCCTACTCTACTCTATCCTATTAATCATTTGTTAAAATATCCAATACAATTTAGGTTTATTTTTCAATGTTTAATATTACCAATAATACCTCAATAACACCACATACAAGCGACAAATACCACAGCCCCATGACCAGACACCATATTACCACCACATGCTTACCAATAATATCACATACAAGGAACAAATACCACCACACCATGACCAGACCACATATTACCAGCACATAGTGACCGAATAATAGCACATATAAGGAACCAATACCGCCACACTATGACCAGACCCCATATTACTACCACAGTGACCTATAATACCACATACAAGGAACAAATACAGCCACACCATGGCCGGACCATATATTACCACTACATAGTGACCGAATACTACAATACTGATCTGTCCCATGATCCTGCCCCATCTGTCCCATGATCCTGCCCCATCTGTCCCATGATCCTGTCGCATCTGTCCCATGATCCTGCACCATGTATCTCCATCCTGCTCCATGAGTCTGCCCCATCTGTCTCCATCCTGCACCATGATTTTGCACCATTTGTCTCTATCCTACCCCATGTCTCTATCCTGCTCCATGATCCTGCCCCATGTGTCTCCATCCTACCCCATCAATCTCCATCCTGTCCCATCTGTCTCCATACCTCTGTATCTGCCTCCATCCTGCCCAGGATCCTGCACCACGTGTTTTCATCCTATCCCATGATCCTGCACTGTGATCTTCCACCGTGTGTCTCCATCTTGCCCCACCTATCTCCATCCTGTGCTATCTGTCTCCATACCTCCCTATCTGTCTCCATCCTGCCCCTGATCCTGCACCATGATCCTTCACCATGTGTCTCAATCCTGCCCCATCTATCTCCATCTTGTCCCATCTGCCCCATAATCCTGCACCATGTGTCTCCATCCTGCACCATGATCCTGCACCGTATGTCTCCATCTTGCTCCATGATCCTGCACCATGTGTCTCCTTCCTGCCCCATGATCCTGCACCATGTGTCTCCAACCTGCCCCATGATCCTGCACCATGTGTCTCCATCCTGCTCCATGATCCTGCGCCACATGTCTCGACCCTGCCCCATGATCCTGCACCATCTGTCTCCATCCTGCTTCATGATCCTGCACCATGTGTCTGGATGCTGCCCCATGATCCTGCACCATGTGTCTCAATCCTGCCCCATGATCCTGCACCATGTGTCTTGATCCTGCCCATAATCCTGCACCATGTGTCTCTATCCTGCACCATGATCCTGCACCATGTGTCTCCATCCTTACCCATGATCCTGCCCAATCTGTCTCCATCGTTCCCTATAATCCTGTCCCATTTGACTCCATTCTGCCCCATGATCCTGCCCCATCTGTCTCCTTCCTGCCCCATCTGTCTCCATTCTGCCCCATGATCGTGCCACATCTGTTTCCATCCTGCCCCATGATCCTGCACCATGTGTCTCCATCCTGGCCATCTATCTCCATCCTGTCCCATCTGTCTCCATACCTCCCTATCTGTCTGCATCCTGCCCCATGATCCTGCACCATGTGTCTTCATCCTGCCCCATGATCCAGCACCATGTGTCTCCATCCTGTCCCATGAACCTGCACCATGTATCTCCATCCTGTCCCATCTGTCTCCATCCTGTCCCATCTGTCTCCATCCTGTCCCGTCTGTGTCCATTCTGCTCCATGATCCTGCACCATGTGTCTCCATCCTGCACCATGTCACATGGTGCAGGATCATGGGGCAGGACGGAGACAGATGGGGCAGGATGGAGGCACATGTTCCATGTGGCTCTATCCTGCCACCCAAACATATTTCTCCTCACCTGGCCGCGCTCCAGCGGCAATGTTCCCTCCAGGCATTTCAAGCGCAAACTTGTTGGCGAATGACAATGACTTCATACGCCGGCGACGTGAGTGCTGACACCAGCTGCCAGGCTCCTATTGACTGGCAGCTTTTAACTATTGCCTTGTGGGCCCGCACAGCAATAGAGTTTAACTTAACCTGCAGTTACTGCACCAGCAGAATCCTGCCACTGGGGGCTGGTTAGCACAAGAGAGGGGGTCCGATGTGGGCCCCTTCTGCCAGTCAGGGCTGTAATGCCCTAATGGCGGCCCTGTACCAGATAATAAATCCTCATTAAACCACATTCTTGATACCGTACGTTAACACTTTCTTGATTCCCACACACAGTATAATGTTCTTATAGTACCTCCATCCCCAATTTTTTGGGATGTTTTTTATGTAATATAAGGAAGCAAAACAAGAAAATGCTAAAAAAAAACATATCCAGAGAAAGAAAAACACTACACATGGAGACATTGGCATCAAATAACTCCTGTCTTGTGTTCTTACAAAAAAGCTTTTATAAAAGCCTCAAAACTCTGTGTGTGAATCAGACATGAGATCTAACGTGATAGAAGATTACAGTGCGGGGAAGACGGGAAACATTCATATAGACGCCGGTGGTGATAGAGTCAGTGATGGACTCCGGACAAATATGTTTCTAGAGCCGTAGTAGAAGATGAAGATGGAAGATATGGAAGATGGGTCTATGAGGAACGTATTCAGCTGCCGACTCCAAGGAAGAAACTGCTTGTTGTCTGTGGCCTAAATATATAGGTTTTATTAGTAGATGTCAGGGAAAAACACAGAATGTTGTAAAATAATAAAAATACCATTGCTGCTTGGGTCCCTGCCAGTCTCTGTATTTCCTGGTCAGTCCTACAGCCAATCAGTTGCTGAAGCAGTGAGTAACATAGCCAGTGATTGGGAGCATGGAGGAGATGTCTCACTCAGCAATTCAACTTACAAGACTAGAGAATACAACATGTACACGTTCTATCTCCTGAAATGTTTCCCTTATTATCTCCAGTAATTGTATTATTACACAGGATTTTTATGATGTTACATTGGCTCATCTTCTCATTCAGGTCTCTACAATATCGGATCCTCTCAGTGGAGATATTCTAAATTAAGAGAGTTTTTCTGAATTGCCCGTTAAGGATAGATATGGACAGAAACAAAATGGCGGAGAGGATATTACACCTCACCCTAGAAATCCTCTTCCGGCTTACTGGAGAGGTGAGAGATTCTGATGACGTCACATTACATCATTCTTATCTATGGGAATAACAGATGGACAGAACTGGACGGGTGAGGACTCTGGAGATGTCTGTAGTGAGATTTATTAATGTGTCTCTCCATAACCAGGATTACACAGTAGTGAAGAAGACCTCTAGTGAGCGCTGTCAGGACCCTGTGTCTGAGGGGTGGGGAAGACCCCTGTGTCCAATCACGGGGCCTCCACCTCACCCCCTGATACATGAGGACATCAATGGCCAGAAAATCCTAGAACTCTCCTACAAGATGATTGAGCTGCTGACTGGAGAGGTGACACCGCTGGGAATGCTGGGACATTATACAGTAACGCTATGAAGGTATTGGGGGTATGACAGTATCATTGTATGTGTCAGGTTCCTATAAGGTGTCAGGATGTCTCAGTCTATTTCTCCATGGAGGAGTGGGAGTATCTAGAAGGAAACAAAGATCTGTACAAGGATGTCATGATGGAGGTTCCCCAGCCCCTCACATCACCAGGTAATAGACAGAACTAAATTAACACAGCCTATAATTATATGTATGTAAAGAATGAATTCAGTCACTGTATGTGTTTCCTCCAGATCTATCCAGTAAGAGGACAACACCAGAGAGATGTTCCTGTCCTCTTCTTCCACAGGACTGTAAACAAGAACATCCCAATGTTCCTCAGGATCATCAGGTAGATGGAGAGAAGGTGTCATGAGATCTCCCCTATGATGTGTAGACGGCTGTGAAGGTCTTGTGCTCAGTCTTGTTTTATCCACCAGTATTATATGTTTTATACTTGTGTAATGAGAACGGTGGAGATGGCAGGATTAGAGCTGATCATATATGTGACTTCTCCATCTGTCTGTGACTTTTACAATATTTGTTTCAGGGTGAAGATCTGACCCATATTAATACTACAGAGACATATGTGAGGGGTGATGAGCGGTGTAAAGAGGAGATTCCTACATATGACTACCCAGGTGAGTAGTAACCACTAAATGCAGAGAAGTCACAGATTCTTCTCAGTCACCAAATGTGGCTGCTTTATCGGTGGTGTAATCTGGCGGTATCACAATCGTGTGATCGCCATTTTGCCTCTAAACCACAACATTCTTCTCCATCTGTTAAAGTTGAAATTACTTTGTGAAATTGTGTAAACAACAAAGCCAAATGACAGCATATTTAGAATATGCTGAAAAGTTAAAAAATCACTTGAAGAAAAATATTATAATGACCCTATTTTGATACAGGAAAGATGTATATCTTTGTACCGTGTTAGCCAGTAGATAGAAAAATATTTAGAATTGAGAGTCCTCAGTGGTTGATACCTTTTAATGGCTAACTGAAAAGATGGTAACAAATTGCAAGCTTTCGAGACTACTCAGGTCTCTTCATCAAGCAAAGACTAATACAACATCTGAAGAATCACATATTTATACACAACACAGCACAGAAATAATGCAATAGATAAGACAGGTGACGTAAAGCAGAACTGTCAATATGGGAGAGGGATGAACAGTTGTGGCAATAAATATTGGACCAGTTCATAGATAAGGAGTGTGAAAGTTTTATTGCCCTCTGATTGGGGTCTGGTAATGTTTTGTGATGCTCCACCGGCTCTTAGGAGCAAATTCCTTAATTGATGTAAAAGGCCATAAATCCATGCGATATGTTCATTCCAGCATTGAGAGTGTCAAAGGTCGTCATCATTTTGTATTCACAAACTCTCCTGTGTCTCTGAGATGTGAAATTACCTTTCAATACAAGTAATTTCATGTCCATCATACTATGACCAGGGATACAAAAATGTTTGGCCACAGGTAGATCCATTCTCTTTTCTCTTATTGTGTGGCGATGAGAATTCATCCTTGTTCTCAGTTTTTGCCCTGTCTCTCCCACATACAGACCCCCAGTTGGATATTTAGTACATATAATTAGGTACACCACATTAGATGTGATGCAGCTGAAAGTACCTGGGATCTTGTAGTCCTGGGATCTTGTAGTCCTGATGTGAGTTGGGGATCTTTATCTTGTCCGTGGTCATTATAAATGGGCAGGTTTTAATTTTTTCTTGTTGCAAGGAAAGGTTCCTGCAGCTGTTGGGGAGGACAGGGAGCTTCTGACAATGATGCTTCTTAGATTTGGGGGCTGCCTAAAACACAGTAGTGGAGGGTCTGGAAATATGGATTGTAATCGGGCATCTTTTTGAAGTAAAGGTTGTAATTTCCGTGCAGCTCCTCTTAGCACGTCCAGATTTGGATTGTAGGTGACTACTAGAGGCACCCGGTTATTTTCTTCTTTAGCTTTGTAATGTAGCAGGTGATCCCTTAATATTCTGGTGGCTCTTGTAATTTGGTTTTCAATTGTTCTTGGATGGTAGCCCTGATTTAAAAAGGTCTTTCTGAGGAGACCAAGGTGTTCATCTCTGTCCATGGGGTTGGAACATATACGGTTGTACCTGATGGCTTGGCTGTAGATAATAGTTTTTTATGTGTTTTGGATGGAAACTGTCCCATTTAAGGTATGTTGGACGGTCGATTGGCTTCTGATACAGGGATGTCTCTATTTCATTGTTCTTTAGCTTAATGATGGTGTCCAAAAAATTAATTTCAGTGCTGGAGTAGTTGAGTGTTAAGTTGATGGTGAGATGAAATTGGTTGAACTGTTCGTGGAACGTCTTTAGCTGTGGCTCAGACTCCGTCCAGATGATTAAAATGTCATCAATGTAGCGGTAGTAGGCCCGAGGCCTGATGGGACATGAGGACAAAAAGTCGCTTTCAAGCTTGGCCATGAAAAGATTTGCATACTGTGGAGCCATTTTACTTCCCATCGCTGTGCCAGTCTCCTGGCTAACACGGTACAAAGATATACAGTACAGACCAAAAGTTTGGACACACCTTCTCATTCAAAGATTTTCTGTATTTTCATGGCTATGAAAATTGTAGAATCACACTGAAGGCATCAAAACTATGAATTAACACATGTGGAATTGTACATTACACTTTACAAAAAAGTGTGAAACAACTGAAAATATGTCTTATATTCTAGGTTCTTCAAAGTAGCCACCTTTTGCTTTGATTACTGCTTTGCACACAGAAAAGGTGAACGGCTGGACTCTACATGCCTATTTCCCACCGTGAAGCATGGAGGAGGTCGTGTGATGGTGTGGGGGTGATTTGCTGTTGACACTGTTGGGGATTTATTCAAAATTGAAGCAGTGAGCGTTCCAGCTCACCACAAACCATCTCGATTGAGTTCAGGTCTGGTGACTGTGGAGGCCAGGTCATCTGGCGTAGCACCCCAACACTCTCCTTCTTGGTCAAACAGCCCTTACACAGTCTGGAGGTGTGTTTGGGGTCATTGTCCTGTTGAAAAATAAATGATGGTCCAACTAAACACAAACCGGATGGAATAGCATGCTGCTGCAAGATGCTGTAGTAGCCATTCTGGTTCACTTTGCCTTCAATTTAGAATAAATCCCCAACAGTGTCACCAGCAAAGCACCTCCACATCATCACACCACCTCCTCCATGCTTCACGGTGGGAACCAGGCACGTAGAATCCATCTGTTCACATTTTCTGCGTGCAAAGCAGTAATCAAAGCAGAAGGTGGCTACTTTGAAGACCCTAGAATATAAGACATATTTTTAGTTGTTTCACACTTTTTTTGTAAAGTGTAATGTATAGTTCCACATGTGTTAATTCATAGTTTTGATGCCTTCAGTGTGATTCTACAATTTTCATAGCCATGAAAATACAGAAAAATCTTTGAATGAGAAGGTGTGTCCAAACTTTTGGTCTGTACTGTACATCTTTCCTGTATCAAAATGGAGGATACCATAATGTACCGCATCTTTATGGAACTAAAACCACTTCTGAAGAAACGTGCACAAATGGACAGCGATATTTTTTTCTTATCTAAATGCAAAAAGGAGAATTTAATTCCCAAAGGACTCTGGATTACAAACCAAATTCTTCACGCCTACAATACCCATTATGCACAAAACCTTTGTCACAGGACATCTGAGAGACTAAAGGTACTGCCACACTAAACAATCCCGCTAGCGATCACAATAACGACGCATACTAATGCAATCGCTAGCGGGATTGTTTCTATATCGCTAAATGCGGCCACATTTAGCGATATAGTTAACGACGCTATCGCCGTTAGCGATCTTCTTAACGACTTTAGCGGTACAAAAGTACCGCTAAATCGCTAAGAAAAGGTGCCACACAGCGATTAGATACTTACCCAGCGGGAGCGCCGACGAGAAAATAGGGTCCGGAACGATTCCAGCGACGAGCGAGATCACAGCAGGAAGCTCGTCGCTGGCAGCTGCCGCACTGAACAACATCACTAACGGGATCGCTAAATAGTGACGTTTTTCAGCGATCCCGTTAGCGATATTGTTTAGTGTGGCATACCCTTAAGGAACCATCTTTTGCATGTCTGCTACAGCATAAGGAGTAAAGTCCAAGGGCAATTTGAAACTCTGAGGAAAACACTTACAGAAAGCACAGAGCAAAAAGTACAACAATACTACAACAAACTACGCACCTTTCTAATTCATAACAAGCAAAAGAAACTACACAAATTGCGCCTCAATTCAGGACTCTAGACAAACAGATACAAAACCAAGACCTGACAACTTGAACAACCACTCCATTCCAGACACAAAAGCATCTAACTGTGTCATCAATCTCTCAGATTATAAACCCAACAAGGTGGAGCTGGCCGTGCTTTCTAGATGACTCTCATTTTGTCCCACTAAGACCCTAGATAAAACTGAACTCTGCAGTGATATGGAACATTTTTTCAGGAGACTGCGGCTGAGGGAATACTTCAATGATACAGAAGATTCAGAAAACACTCGGACTGAAGGAAAAGGGATCCCAACAACCAAGAAGAGGTCAGACTGGACACCTCCACCTGGACGCAACCCTCATTTGGATAAATATATAGACTCATTCAGACATTTGATAAAATCCACCATCATAGACACCAACAGGAGACAAGCATCCAACATCAGTGCCCAGGAGAGAAAGGCTATACAGTCTCTGAAAACCAACAAAGAAATCATCATTAAACCTGCTGATAAGGGAGATGCAATAGTCATGATGAACACATCAGACTATATGAAGGAAGCAAACAGACAACTTACGAACACACGCTACTACAGAAAACGAGTCGGACCCTACACAGGACTATTACAAGAAACTAAGCAAGTTGGTATCTTGTCTGTCTGACAAATCCATAAGAGCTGATGACCTGATACCAGAAAGTCCAAGAACAGGGACGTTTTACATGCTTCCCAAAATCCACAAAGCTGGGAATCCAGGGAGGCCGATTATTTCATGTGTGGACACCCTTACTGAGCAGGTATCTGGATGGGTAGAGGGTATTCTTAAACCCCTGGTAAAGGATACACCCAGCTACATTCAGGACACAACTGACCTACTGAATAAACTAGCAGCAATAGGTCCCCTACCAGAAGGAACCATCCTGGCCACCATGGATGTGGAATCTTTGTACTCTAATATCCCACACCAGGATGGATTAAATGCCTGCAAAGTCTTCATGGAAAACACCGGGAATGATGCTGATTCTGTGGTGAAACTCACAAAATTCATCCTCACCCACAATTACTTTGAATTTGACAAAAAGATCTATCTACAGGAGACTGGCACAGCGATGGGAAGTAAAATGGCTCCACAGTATGCAAATCTTTTCATGGCCAAGCTTAAAAGCGACTTTTTGTCCTCATGTCCAATCAGGCTTCGGGCCTACTACCGCTACATTGATGACATTTTAATCATCTGGACGGAGTCTGAGCCACAGCTAAAGACGTTCCACGAACAGTTCAACCAATTTCATCCCACCATCAACTTAACACTCAACTACTCCAGCACTGAAATTAACTTTTTGGACACCATCATTAAGCTAAAGAACAATGAAATAGAGACATCCCTGTATCAGAAGCCAATCGACCGTCCAACATACCTTAAATGGGACAGTTTCCATCCAAAACACATAAAAAACTATTATCTACAGCCAAGCCATCAGGTACAACTGTATATGTTCCAACCCCATGGACAGAGATGAACACCTTGGTCTCCTCAGAAAGACCTTTTTAAATCAGGGCTACCATCCAAGAACAATTGAAAACCAAATTACAAGAGCCACCAGAATATCAAGGGATCACCTGCTACATTACAAAGCTAAAGAAGAAAATAACCGGGTGCCTCTAGTAGTCACCTACAATCCAAATCTGGACGTGCTAAGAGGAGCTGCACGGAAATTACAACCTTTACTTCAAAAAGATGCCCGATTACAATCCATATTTCCAGACCCCCCACTACTGTGTTTTAGGCAGCCCCCAAATCTAAGAAGCATCATTGTCAAAAGCTCCCTGTCCTCCCCAACAGCTGCAGGAACCCTTCCTTGCAACCAGAAAAAATGTAAAACGTGCCCATTTATAATGACCACGGACAAGATAAAGATCACCAACTCACATCAGGACTACAAGATCCCAGGTACTTTCAGCTGCATCACATCTAATGTGGTGTACCTAATTATATGTACTAAATGTCCAACTGGGGGTCTGTATGTGGGAGAGACAGGGCAAAAACTGAGAACAAGCATGAATTCTCATCGCCACACAATAAGAGAAAAGAGAATGGATCTACCTGTGGCCAAACATTTTTGTATCCCCGGTTATAGTATGATGGACATGAAATTACTTGTATTGAAAGGTAATTTCACATCTCAGAGACACAGGAGAGTTTGTGAATGCAAAATGATGACGACCTTTGATACTCTCAGTGCTAGAATGAACATATTGCATGGGTTTATGGCCTTTTTCATCAATTAAGGAATTTGCTCCTAAGAGCCCGGTGGAGCATCACAAAACATTACCAGACCCCAATCAGAGGGCAATAAAACTTTCACACTCCTTATCTATGAACTGGTCCAATATTTATTGCCACAACTGTTCATCCCTCTCCCATATTGACAGTTCTGCTTTACGTCACCTGTCTTATCTATTGCATTATTTCTGTGTTGTGTATAAATAAGTGATTCTTCAGATGTTGTATTAGTCTTTGCCTGATGAGGAGACCTGAGTAGTCTCGAAAGCTTGCAATTTGTTACCTTGTAATGGCGAACTGAAAAGATGGTATCAACCACTGAGGACTCTCAATTCTAAATATTTTTCTATAATGACCCTGTAATAGAAAGCGGAGGGTAATGATCCTGTTGGCTTCCTAGATCCCTGATATCTTATTGGATGAATCTACTTTCTCTCCCTTCTGTGCTGCTGAATGTACTCATAAGGTCCCTACAAGACCAGGTCCAGTCTTTCTGACCAAACTTTACTTTTATGATTAACAACAGTAAACGTGCAGTGAGGCCAAGTGTGAATTTCTGTACAATAACAACACAGTTTCCCTTTATCCTGACTTTTCAATTTCTTTTAAAACCGACTAGCTTCAAACAGAATTGTGATAAACTTCATAAAAAAACATTACACCTCTGCCATGATAAATCTCTAAGCTGTGTGTGGCTGATGGTTGTAATATACATTTATTCACGCCGGGGCAGTCCTTTTTCCAATGTCCGGGATCTCCACAGTAAAAACACAGCTTTCCATCATGCCGCCATTTCCTCTCTTTCTCCAAGAGGTCGGCGGCACCCACCTCCATAGGTTCAGAGAGAAGCAAAACAACAGGGTTAGCAGGGAAAAACGGAATCCCTTGTTGTGTAACACCTCTCTCCCGCAGCCTCCGATCCATACGGATTGCCTGAGTCATAGCCTCCTCCAATGAGCTGGGAGGTGGATGGAGAGCCAGAGCCTCCTTCAAGCAATCCGACAGTCCCTTCCTGAATAGACATCTCAGTGCGGAGTCATCCCAGGACACCTCAGTGGACCATCAACGGAACTCGGAGCTGTATCATTCATCTGAGTGCTTCCCCTGAACCAGACCCATAATAGTGTCCTCTGCCACCCTAACACGGTCCGGTTCATCATAGATAAGTCCTAGGGCCTCAAAGAACCTATCTACTGACCTCCGTTTGAGGGCAGTAGGGGGCAGCGAGAAAGCCCAGGTTGGGGACCCTCCCTAAGTAAGGAGATAATAATCCCTACCTGCTGAGTCTCATCCCCAGATGTTCGGGGTCTAAGAAAAAAACAATTTACAACTCTCCCTGAATATGCAAAATTTATCTTTTTCACCAGAAAACGTGTCAGGAAGTTTAACCGAGGGTTCAGGAGAGTAAAAAACAACATCTACAGAGTCACCAGGTAGAGTAACAATATGAGAGGGGTTTACCTGCACGGTCTTAATAGTCTCAGTCAGTTTTTTCTGTAACTGGGTATGAGACGTGACAAGGGACCGATGTTTCACAGAAAAATCCCGCACCATCTGCGTCAAACTGGACACTTGATCCACCAAGTTATGCAGTGGATCCATGACTAGAGTAAAAAAAGTGCAAACTCCCGTTTAAATGTATAGGTTAGTGATAATGTAGTGAAACCCCCAGGGGGAGCTGGTTAGGGAAGAGAGGTTACACACTAAGCGTAGCAACACTGAGCAACCACACAGGTGTCACAGGTAATGAGAGAGTGGTCAGACGAACAGAGTCAGAAACGATCAGGAGCAGACGTACCAGAAGTGGCAGCAATACACGTAGTCAAAATACCAAGCCGAGGGTCAAAAAGCCAAACATGAGCGTGGGGTCCAAAAACATGAGACGGAAGACGTGGTCGGGGTTCAAGCCGGGGAATCAAAAGCCAGACAGAGAACGTAGCAGCAGAGACGGATACCAAGAGAAGGGGTCAGAGATCAGTCCGGGTCATACACATGGATACAAGTCAAAGGCAAGAGGATCACCAAGGTACAAGGGTCAGAGGCTCTAAACTGGAAGCTTGAGCTATCACTAACACTGGTCAGCAGGCTGTGACCGACTGAAATAGTCCAGCTAGCTCCAGGAGGCCGAGGAGATTAACTCCAGCATGACCAGTCCAGCGAGAGGACAGCAGAAAATAAACTCCGGACTGGACCATGACAACCACTAGTTACTCATTTTTTACTGATGAAGACTGTTGAGTTTGATCAATTCAGTAGATGTGTTATTGTATATATAGTCACAGTATTTGACTACAGTAGTTAGTTCCCAAAATACTCTGATAACCAGTTCCCGCCGTTAGTTTTGTGTCCCGAATCAGGGCCCATTTTTCAAATTTGACGTGTCACTTTATGTGGTGATAATTTTGGAATCCTTCACAAAATATAATCCCCAATTTTTTCACTTTCACAAAGGGGAATAGCAACAGAGGGACCTCACAAATTATTTTTCTCTTGAATCTGACAATAGGGAAGGAGCACCATTTAGCTATTTGAATGCAGATCTTACTAGAATAGTTTGCAGATTTAATGTATTGGGAGCAATGTTTGTGACCAACTGGCAGCTGAAAAGATGGCCACCATGAACAGGCTTGGCGCTATCAACTCCGTTCTCCTGCTTCCAGGGATTGTCTTTCTCATCACCCTTTAACCCTTCTACATGGATCTGGACTTGCATAGAGACCCCCTAGGCTTGGGCTACTGTGTTGCCTGCTATTTGGTGGTGTGAGATGGGAAGAACAATAAAGGTAGCCGGGTCAGAACCAAGAGGGCAGAGAAAATACAAAATCAGAAGACATAAGAGTAATCAGCAAACAGGCCAGGGTCATAACAGGAAATAAATACACAACCTCTGAGCTGAGCATAGAGGACTGAACCTGAGGAGAGCAAGGCTGTATCTGGCAGCTTCCTTCAATATGCGTCAAGCTTTAGTAGAATATGGTGCTTTCCAATTGGTTGAAGCAAGAAGCAGATTACTTCAGCTGGACAGCACAAACACGCATACTGCCAGACTGGATGGTACTACTGGTCCCAGGCACCCTAATCTTAGTGACTGGACCGAGCATGCATCATCCAGAGCTTCAGGTTCCAATGTCTACTCCATTACCAGCGCCACCTGCCATATGAATAAAGACACGCCTTGTGACAGAAGAAGACGTGGTAGCAGATCCCAGAAGAGATGTCACACATCATCTGCAGAAGCCCTATTACGACAACATTTCAGAAAGCCATAGCAGTAGCAATTCCCATAAAGTGACTCCATTTTGGAAATTATAGTCCCCAGAGAATTAATCTATTGGAGTACTGACTATTTTTGATTCCCTAGGCACTTTCTGAAAATTAGCACGCAGTGGATGTGAGAGAAAAAAATGCAAATATGCCATTTTATTACCCAACACATCCAGATTGTGCTCCAGGAGACACACACCGTAAATTAAGTGGGTTCTTCTCACTATAGTAATGCCAAATACATGGATGCTAAATGTGGTTTGGGCACACCGCAAGGCTCAGAAGCGAGGGGGAAATTTCACTTTGGGAGTGTGATTATTGGTTTATGGAAACCATGTTGCCTTTGAGACACTAATAATGTGGAAACCTCTGTTTTTCCACTGACAGATGATGGACCTGTGTGGGGACTTGATTTTTGTGAGATGAACAGAAGTTTTTAATGATATTATGATATTATTTTCATCTGCATAATGTTTCTTTGTGTCTTTTTATTGTGTATGTGGGAGGCAGAATGAACAAACAAATGAACACCATGCTTCACTGGTTCAACTTATGAGATTTTCTATTAGACTGTGAACTGTCATTGTCTCGGTGAAGAATTCAATATTTTTACATAACTTGCCATTTTTACAGACAGTTTAAATAGAAATGTTAAATGACATTCAAAGAAATTTTATTAAAAAATAATTGTTTTTCTTCTTGGCAGATGACTGCACCAAGAGATCAGAGGGACAGCTGACATCTTCAATTTTTAAATCAGATGATACAATTGAAGTGAATACCATTACTCCAGATATACCATCTTCTCTTTGCTGCAAAGATCTGTCATCTGATCCTATGAAACAGGTCCTGTCTTCTGATTCATTATCGACAACTAAGGAAACTCAGAGTCACAATATAAGCATTAAAAACGGAAATACTCCTAAATCAAAGAAGCCATTTTCATGTTCAGAATATGGAAACCGTTTTTCCATCGAAAAGACTTTTCTCAAACATCCAAAAATTCACACAATGGAGGAAAGATTTTCTTGTTCCAAGTGTGGGAAATGTTTTAAGCAGAAATCATATCTTGTTAGACATCAGAGAACTCACACAGGGGAGAAACCTTTTTCATGCTCAGAATGTGGGAAATGTTTTTTATGGAAATCTTATCTTGTTAGACACCAAAGAAGTCACACAGGGGAGAAACCTTTTTGCTGTTCAGAATGTGGGAAATGTTTTAACCAGAAATGGATTCTTGTTGTACACCAAAGAACCCACACAGGGGAGAAGCCTTTTTCATGTTCTGAATGTGGGAAATGCTTTATACAGAAAAAAGATTTGGTTAAGCACCAGATACCTCACACAGGGAAGAAGCCTTTTTCATGTTCGGAATGTAAGAAATGTTTTAACAAGAAATCAGATTTGATTAAGCACCAGAGAACTCACACAGGGGAGAAGCCTTTTTCATGCTCAGGATGTGGGAAATGTTTTATACAGAACTCAGATTTGGTTAAGCACCAGAGAACTCACACAGGGGAGAAGCCTTTTTCATGCTTAGAATGTGGAAAATGTTTTTTTGCAAAATCAACTTTGGTTAAGCACCAGAGAACTCACACAGGGGAGAAGCCTTTTTCATGTTCAGAATGTGGGAAATGTTTTATACAGA
Organism: Oophaga sylvatica; assembly: GCA_033576555.1. Lineage (NCBI taxonomy): Eukaryota > Metazoa > Chordata > Amphibia > Anura > Dendrobatidae > Oophaga > Oophaga sylvatica. Next base: position 15,325,532 of record JARQOD010000003.1, read on the forward strand.
AATCAGATTTGGTTAAGCACCAGATAACCCACACAGGGGAGAAGCTTTTTTCATGTTCAGAATGTGGGAAATGTTTTAACCGTAAATCAGATTTGGTTAAGCACCAGATTTCTCATACAGGGGAGAAGCCTTTTTCATGTTCGGAATGTGGGAAATGTTTTAACCGGAAATCAAATTTGGTTAAGCACCAAAGAGCTCATACAGGGGAGAAGCCTTTTTCATGTTCAGAATGTGAGAAATGTTTTAATCAGAAATCAGATTTGGGTAGGCACCAGAGAACCCACACAGGGGAGGTTTTTCATGTTCAGAATGTATGAAATGTTTTAATCAGAAATCAGATTTGGATAGTGTGACGGTGTGTGCGACAGAGCAGGAAGGGACACCAGGCCGAAGATCAATCCAACGGGGTTAATTGAGACAGGGAGCACAGAACATAAAATATCATGAGACAGGGAACACATAACATAAAATATCAATAGCTTAAGAGTACACAATGAGTCCACACCAAGAGGGAAACAGTTCCAGGGGCGCCATCCGGTAATCCGACGCCAGGGAAAAGACAAAATAATCCTGGGATGAGTTCAATGGATCCAACAGATGAGGGACATAACACCATTCCACGGGATCCACACACGGGCACTAGGATCTTGCTTGCCTTAGCATAAGATCCTAGTTATTGGCCCGTCAACACCCAACTGCAGTCTTTAGATTCAGTCCTCAAATCCAGTAGGGTGGTGAGACATCACAAAAATATTCTCCAATCTCCAATCTCCATACATGATACCAGGATCCAGCCACAGCTGCAGATCCCTGTCCTTTAAAGCACACAGCATCAACTATCTGAACATGTGGCTTATTGTCCTACCACTCTTAGTATCTCTGCCCAACAAAGAGGCTGATCCCAGCATCCACCCCCTTAAGGTACTGCCACACTAAACAATCCCGCGAGCGATCACGATAACGACGCATACTAATGCGATCGCTAGCGGGATTGTTTCTATATCGCTAAGTGCGGCCACATTTAGCGATATAGTTAACGACGCTATCGCCGTTAGCGATCTTCTTAACGACTTTAGCGGTACAAAAGTACCGCTAAATCGCTAAGGAAAGGTGCCACACTAGCGATATATACTTACCCAGCGGGAGCGCCGACGATAAAATAGGGTCCGGAGCGATTCCAGCGACGAGCGAGATCACAGCAGGAAGCTCGTCGCTGGAAGCTGCCGCACTGAACAACATCGCTAACGGGATCGCTAAATAGTGACGTTTTTTAGCGATCCCGTTAGCGATATTGTTCAGTGTGGCATACCCTTTAAACATAGCTCCAAGGACTAAGAACATTCCAGAAACCCTGTCTGCAGTCTCTGTACAGGTTTGTGTATTGGTGATGCCCCCTGCAGAGTGGAACAAAGACAAGCATGTCCCTACCAAATACAGGCAAGTAATGTTAATGTAAGCCTGATTACATTGCAGTCCATTGAAACAGGTCGGGGGAGGGACACACTGTTACAGATAGGCACCAGAGAACCCACACAGGGGAGAAGTCTTTTTCCTGTCCAGAATGTGTGAAATATTTTAAACAGACTTGTTATACACCAAAGAATCACACAGGGGAGAAACCTTTTCATGTTCAGAATGTAGCAAATGCTTTAACAATAAATCACATCTTGTTGGCCACCAGAGAAATCATATAGGGGAGAAACCTTTTTCATGTTCGGAAGATGGGAAATGTTTTGTAAATAAATCATATCTTCTTTGTCACCAAAGAATTCACACAGGGGAGAAGCCTTTTTCATATTCATAATGCATGAAAGGAGGAAAAGGAGCACTAAATATAATAAAATACATATTTTTATTGAAAGTTCTATTAGAAAAATATATATATCCAACGTAACAAATAACATTAATTAACATGAAACCACAGCAGGATAAGAACAGAGACCACAGGGTAACAAAATAACCCATTGACCAAATATACATGAGAATAATAAGTATATAAATTGCCAGTGCAGTCATAAGAACATGTACAGCAGTAAGAGACCCCACATAAGTGTGCAAAATGATCAAATTGATCAAAAATTAATCCAAAAAGGGGGTAAAGCTTACCGAGGGCAGGGGTAGGAGAGACCCAGGGCTAGGTGTGATGAACCCTGACTTGCGTTTCGTGTGTCAACTGCACCGCTTTCTTGAGCATTGGGGTATTTTGTTACCCTGTGGTCTCTGTTCTTATTCTGCAGTGGTTTCATCTTAATGTTATTTGTTACGTTGGACATATATATTTTTCTAATTCAACTTTCAATAAAAATATGTCTTATTATATTCAACTGAGTGCTCCTTTTCCTCCTTTCATGCATGCTCTTTGGAGCGGGTGTTTGCCTTTTCCTTTTGTGTGGGCTGCTTTTAGCCTTACCATTTGACATTTTAATGTCACTGAGGTTATTGTACATTCATATTCATAATGTAGGAAATGTTTTAAACTAAAATCAACTCTTTAACATCAGAGAAGTCACAAACGGAGAAACCGTTTTCATGTTCAGAATGTTGAAAATGTTTTAACCATAAATTGTATTTCCTAAATAGGTTGTCTATTACTAGGACAACCCTTTGTCATTTCTCATGTTTGGCCTATTTCAAATAAAAACACTTATTCACTTTCCATACCAGCATGGTTCCAGTGGCACTCGCTTTACCGGGGCTCATGTGAGGTTGTTACATAACAGGAGCCCTGCGCCTAATCATTACTGGCTTCACTGTTTCTGCCTTCAGATGTAATGAACATCAAAAGGAAGCCAGGGCTGCGGCTGCTCTCTGACTTACTCTTATTGTTCGATATGTCCAAAGATGGAGACAGTGAACCAAGTTTAAGAACGTACTTGCTTTCAAAATCGCGTTTGGTATTCTATTAGTCTTTTCCCTATGTTCCCTATGATCCTTAAATACATTTTTCCTTCATGATTCAACCAAGAAAGAAAAAAGACTTCTATAACTATATTTTAACTGGATAAATCTTTTCCTTTCCAGTGAGAAAGAATTGTCCAAGTAATGGACATCCCCTTTAATGTAAAAAATCCCACACGGAGAGAAACCATTGTCATATCTAGAGGGCGAAAAATAAATTACTGGAAAATCGTATTTTATTGACCATCAAAAATAACTCACACGGGGAGAAACTACATATGTTATTGACAAATTGTACAAAAACATAACAGTCGTATAAATAAATTAGAAAAGTGTAATTACTAGGTATGAGCGAACGTGCTTGGTGATTCTCGGATATCACTTGAGTATCTGGGTGCTTGGAAATACTCAGTGAGCATTAGCCGTTGCTCGAATCTGAAGTTCCAATCCTCATTCCACATGTTTAGTGTCTGTCACACAGTGAATAAACGTGGGGGATTGTCTGCCGGTCACTGCATTTCCGTAGCCATCTCGGTAGTGGCATTACTGTGATTGGCTGTCCGTATTATATAATCAGGGGTTATTAAAGAACAGGTTCCACCACGCTCTGCACATTAATGCCATTGCACAGTTCAGGGACAGTTCTTATTGGAGGAAGAGTGTGTTTGTAGTGGTAGTTGTTGTGTGTATGCACAGTATAACGAATCAAGAGTCATGTAGTGTTGTTAATGGTGCTGAAGCTGAACTATCATATTAACAGTCCTTGTAAGGGCTAATCTTGTGCTTTGTTGTGTGTATCAGGTGCATTCTGCAATTAGCCTAGTGAGGGACAGTTGCATGAGCAGGGGGAGTGGCTGAATACAGTCTCTAGGCAGGGCTTAGTACTTTAGTCTGTTGCTAAATATATAGCAGCGGCAGTTGACCACATTCTTGTTTTTGGGGGGATGAAAAATAGACTATAGTGTTATCCATAGAGTATTGCATGATCTGTGGTGCATTTCAGTGGTATATAACACTTCAAATAAGCGTTGAGAAATTTTTCTGGATTAAATTTGTCATCCATACACTTTTACGTGCTTATTTTACATTATAGTGATATTAAACTCCAAAAACAACTCTGACTGCTGCAGGTGACCATTTTTTTTATTTGATCAAAAATAAACTTATAAACTTGGTTTAAGGAGACATAGCAGTTAGAAAATTCATACGGTTCATGCGGTAAGAGACAGGGAAATTTAGGTGCTAATAATGGTGCACGTAGATGCCAAGGACATGGGGCAGATGCGACTACATCTGTTGCTTAATCACAAAAAAACACACCCATTCACTGCACTAGGTTCCTGTCCCACTTTGCAGGAAGGTAAGTTACATCACTTCTGAATCCAGAACAGTGCGATCAGGTGGTTGGTTGGATAGCAAATAATGCTTCCAGCATGCTTGGCAGCACGACCCAGTCTTCCACACTGTCCATTTTCGCCAACCAATAGTCTGGATCACTTAATCCTCACCCTGATCCTCCTTCCATGTTGGGTCCCAGAAGATTAGTGATCCCATACTAAAACACTCTGAGAAACTCTTTACAACATAATTTTTTGATTGTGGCCTCTCAGCCTGTATATTCCAGGAGGGACAAGAGGACATTCTGTTTAATGAAGCACAAAACTTAGATCACCCATATTTTGTCTAAGGAAGAAGATAATGATGAGGCACAGTTCCTGATAAGTCAGGTTGTTAAGTCACCAAGTCAGGAGGACCAGGGTGCGGCGGTGTAAGACGAGGTGGTGGTTGACAAAGTCACTGACCCAAGGTGGCATGCAGCGCAAGATGCACTGATGGGGATGGATCGGCAGCACCAAACAGGCAGAAAGAAGCAGTGGTGTGACCAGAGAAAGAAGGTGGACAACTGTTCTGCAGAATACTTACCCTCATTAATTTTTCCATTAAACAGTTAGGAGTTTCCTAGTCTGGGACTTTTATAAAGAGAGTTCTGAGACCTGACCACTAAGAGCCTAACCACCACCAGCATGATCAAGCACATGTCATCTAAGCACCCAATTGCTCGGTCCATGATTGATGCTAGTGGGTGAAACCACTGCCTTTTCTCCTGTGCTTGGTGCTTCCCAATCCCCTGTTCATGACACTGGCGCAGATGCCTCCCGCCTTGCACCTGCCCTTGCACATTATGATGCACCATCATCAGGCAATTCCAAGTTGTCCCAGCAAAGCATTCAGCCAGATTTGCCAGGCTATTCTGGTCAGCCTCTGCATGTAACAACTAAAGAGTGTACATGGATGTGTCATGGAGTTACCGCAACAGAGAGGAGCCAGAAGACCACAGCGTCTGATTACTCCTACATCTGCACTGAAAAGAAGAACTTCACCTTTTTAAATGGTGTTAATTTCTTTTGGCAGTACAGGGGTTAATCGGCCATGTTGGGAGCTTTGGGAGTCTGGGATCTCAGCTGACCACAGTTAGCCACTCCTATCTCCTATATAATCTGGGTCCTGATTGACAGACATTGTCAGAGCTAGCTTATGCTGGGAGAATAGTTTAGTGGTTAAGAAGTCGTATGGTAGGTTTATCAGTGACTGTTGCTTGGGTTTCTAAGTTTGATAATTCCCTTTCCTTCTCCTACTTAGTTTTTTTCCCCATCCTCTACTTCCCAGTGCATTCCTCTGTTATATGTGAGTGAATATTTGTTTGCCTGGTATTTTCCGTTGCCCTTGTTTGTGTTGCCTTGTTTGTCTGGTTGGTGTACTGCAGTGCATGGCTGCTCTACTCTTCCCTGGATGGGGGAAGAGTACAGACGGATGGCGGATATAGGAGCGAAGGCAAGGTTTTATGGCCCTGGCATCTTCACCTTCAGAATTAACCCAGGGAATAGTGCTAGCTAGGGCACCCCCCTGCCAACCGATTCACCATCTTTACGGTCGGTGGACCGTTTTTTTGCGGCTCTGGCGCTGGTGTATGGAGATCCTGATGGCGTCTCCCTGGCGGAATCCCGAATCCGTAAAATCAAGCAGGGGGACCGGCCGGTTGAGGAGTACTGCTCAGAGTTCAGAAGATGGGCCACTGACACTCAGTGGAATGATCCTGCACTTAGGAGTCTGTTGTGAACATTTTGGAGACGACTTCGGAGCTGAAGCTCCCTCTGGTGGTTGCTGAGGGTATTGAACCTATCTTGAATACCAAGAGTCCTACACTCGCAGATAATGAGTGGGTGTCAGGTGGTACTTACTGGCCTGATATAAGTGAACTGATCTCCCATGATCCTCGCCGGTGATCAATTGTGCTTCCTGGTTTAGTTTGGAATTCAGCTTGCTTTCCTGCTGTCTCCTGCTCGCGTTCAGATAAGTCTCTTTCAGTTTTTTTTACTGTGGTTTGAATTCCTTTCTTTTGCTGCATTGCTTTTTGTCTTCAGCCGGGTCCCCTATGGGGGGCTTTGGCTGGTCTCCGTTCGTTTTTTGTATTTGTTCATTTGCTCAGTTCTTGTGTTATTTTTCTGCTGGGTAGCTACGTGTCCACACCAGAGATCTGATATAGGTGGTCGAGACCATGTGGTCTCAGTGTTTTTGGATTCAGAAGTGTTGGAGTTTTTCCCAGGGTTTTTCTGGGTTGCAGGAAGTATTCTCTCCTGTGCTGTCCTATCTAAACAGTTTTGGGCCCCAGCGTTTGCTCAATCTATTTTCTGTCTGTGTTCGTATTTTCATCTTGTCTAACCGCCATTATATGTTTGGGGGCTTCCTACTCTTTTGGGGTCTACTCCGGGGCAGTTAGCTATCCTCTTTCCATCTTCAGGGATAGCTATCTCTCCGGCTGTGCCGAGACGTCTAGGACCACCGTAGGTACGCTCCACGGCTGCTTCTAGTTGTGCGGTTAGTTTAGGGGTCTGCAACCTATTAGTTTCCAACCTCTCTGGTGTTAGGCTGTGTAAGGAAAGGGACGCCGCCATCTTGTATAGGGCCTATACCAGCCTTCATTTTGTCGGTTCACAGAGCCACAGACTGCTAACTACACAGGGCCTGTTAGCATATCCAGTACGACCGGTTTTGATGTCCACTATGAATCAAAAGGACTTTAGTATGCTAATTAGTTCAGGTCCGTGTCTGAATAAGATAATCATTAGTATGCTAAATAACTCCGACTGAAACCAGTATTTCCTGCTCCATATAAATTGCAGGCCGGTTAATATGCGTGCTTCAAAGCAAAGGGGAGGGACCTAGCAGGTTTAAGAATTGGGAGCTATGGGCAGACTGGATCCATTTCTCACACAGAAGCCAAGAAGATGGTCTAAGGAGGACCAAGGGAACAGACTTTGCCAAGGGAGCAGCAGCACATGTTTTGGGAGACTGTCCAGCAACTAAAGACTTTTACCTGGGGATCGCAGAGCTCCCTGCCTCCCCATGTCCCTACAATCCGGTAATATTGATCTCTAGCTAACACCTTTAAGCCTTGTACATTATTGTGGTATTTTTACTCTGACTGCAAATCCATTGTAATTACGTTGTATAGCTTTACTGTATATTTCTGTAATTATCTAGTGCGCCCTTTAAGGCAATTAAACCATAAAATTAATCTTGGGCTGATGCTTTTACTCTGATCACGAATCTCAGAATACCCAGTGGGTAACAGGACAACCTCCCCAGCGGCCATTTGCTCTAGGTGCAGTTCCCTTACTGACCTGAGAGACAAAGGGGGCGCCGGAGAGCTGTACCTGTGGAGTTACGTCCCATTGGTGACGTAGGAGGAAAGGGTTCGTCCTTCACATTTGGTAGCGGCGGTGGGATCAGAAGCTGTGATACCCGGGCTACCGTGTGGCGGTCGGCTTAGTTCCTCACAGGCTGCCTATGTGTTTTTTTTGCTCCTGCCTCCTCAGCTACCAAAACATAACAGGAGTCATTTTGTGCAAGGTCTGTCCCCAAGGTTGCAGGATACTCTGGTGCAGTACGCCGCCCCCAGGTCATTGGAGTCCGCCATGTCCCTTGCCATCCAGGTGGATAGACGCCTCAGGGAGAGGCATACACCAAAACTGACCCTATTTTCCTTGCTAGGGAGGAGGACACAGCTGAGCAGTCAGACGAACCCATGCAGGTGGGTTCCCAAATGGGGTTGCCTGCGGATCGATGTGGTGTAGGGGCATGTTTTTCTGTGGGCAGACTGGTCATTTCATTGGGGTCTGCCAAGCTCGCCCCAAAACATCTGTACCATCTAAGAAGCCACATCCCCCTGGTCGTGTGGAGGGAGGCAACCAGGGAGTGTATTTTCCTCCATTTCTTCCCCTCAGTGTACCCTGACTGCGAGAGTGGTGATTGGCGGGGTATCCAAGGGAATACTTGTGCTTGTGGACAGTGGAGCAGGAGTCAATTTGGTCGATGCTCACTTTGTCCGGACCAATGGTCTGATGTGTAGGACGCTAGCAAAACCTCTAGGCGTCCAGACCATTGACTCTGTCCCACTCAGCCAGGGGAGTGTGACCCAGGTCGTGCATGATATACGCCTGTGTATAGGGACTCATCATGAGGAGTCCCTGTCATGCTACGTCTTGGAGGGTATGCCAATACCCATCATCTTAGGCCTCCCTTGGCTGACAAAACACAACCCGGTCATAGATTGGCGTTCCAGGGAAGTAGTCAGCTGGGGTCAGTCGTGTGAGGGCTGCTGCCCGGGGGCTACTGTCTCTTCCGTCTTTCTGAAACCTTCCCCTTCTTCTCCAGTGGGGGCAGCAGAGGTGCTGCCAAGGAGTAGGGGCAAGTCCCAACCCTCACCACTAGCCAACCTTGTGAGTCGAAGCCCCTTGGGAGGAGGGGTCAGGGGAGGGTGGTGGTTTCCTCTGAGAATTGTGTGAGTGTGGTGACACAGGGGGACTCCTCTGTTGTCAGTTCCTCAAAGAGTTCACCATCTTGTGGCAAACGCGTGTGTGGCAATGAACGTTCAGGTCCGGACCTGTGTGTGAACGAGTATGTATGGGTGTCCACCAATAACATCCGGTGGAAGTGTGCAGCTGGAGTTCTAGGGTGATCAGGCCGTATCGGGTGTCGGCCATTCTCGGCCCGGGAACTTACCAGCTGGAGTTACCCCCAGTAATGCCTGTACATAACTCATTCCCCAGGTCGGCGCTCTGGAGATTTGTGGTACCTCCGGAGCATACGTTGTTGCCATTTCCATCGGTCCGCGTTTGCCATAAACCTGAGAGTCAGGTGACTGCTGGGGTGAACCCTGGTGGATCGAGGCGTCCTCACCATAGATGGTACATGAGGTGTGGTGTTGAGGGTCTGGAGGCATCATTAAAGGTGGGGTACTGTCACGATCCACATTTGGATCTGTGGCAGATCTCTCTGCATACTAAAACCTTTTTCCTTTCAGGCCACCGGGAGTTAATCTGTCTTTTCCCCCGGTCGCTGCTGGTGTAATTAAATCGCTGCCAACTTGTCAGGAGAAGGTGGAGTCCACTCCCACCATCCTTTAAAAGGTCTCCTGAAGCTTCAGCTGGGGTTGGTGATATTGCTTCCTTTGGAAACCAACCAAGCTGGAGCCAGGTGCTGCTGAGAGCAGTTGTACTTCAGTTGCTTCCCTCATCTGGGGCCTTACTCTGCTGTGCAGAGCATTACAGCAGAGAAAGCTTTGTGTTTATTGTTTAGTTGATTTAACCCCTAGGTGTCTGTCTTTCCTTTTGTTGTTTTGGTGTTGTTCACATTATTCCCTGTCTCACCTCCTGGGGAGGGGGTTGGTGGGTTTAGCTCAGGGCTAAACAGGAGACAGGGACAGGTCGGTGACTTGGGCCTCACTACCTCTAAGTGTACTCCCAAGTTAAGGAAAGACAGTGCCCTTCCTTAACCTTAGGGGCAGTTCAGGGGCCCAGGTTCCTCGTCCACTGTATTTCTACAACTGCCCTGTGACACGAGGTGGCAGATTTATACACTGTTGTTTTCCAGCACCCTAATACTTCAGGTGTCGGAATCATGACTCCCAGGCAACCCGTAGTGGAGCCCAAGATTGCTTTATCTGACAGGTTCTCTGAGGGACGTGACAAGTTCATTGTTTTCAGGGAGGCCTATAAACTGTACTTTGGGTTACTTCCTGGTTCCTCAGGTACAGAGGAGCAACATGTGGGGATAATAATCTCGCTCTTTCAGGGTGACCCCAAGCATGAGCGTTTTTCACTCCCGACTCCCAGTCACTTCAGATGGTTTAATTTTTTCTGGCTCTGGGTCTTATATACGATTACCCTGACCGCGTTTTTGTAGGCTGAGTTCACCGTTTAGTAGACCGTTTGGCGCAGGAGTATTGCTCTGATTTTCAGAGGTGGTCCACAGATACTAAGTGGAATGACCCCACACTCTGTAGCCTGTTCTGTGAGGGGCTATTAGTAAGTCTTAGCACTGTATGAGATTCCAGCCTCCCTTGAGGCGGCAACGTCTCTGGCTATCCAGGTTGATTGCCTTCTTCGCCAGAGACATAGGGAGACATCCTAATGTGCGGGAGGTACAGGGCCAAGGAAGATCAGGTCAGAGTCACCTGAGGAACCAATGCTGGTAAATGCGGCATCTCATTCTAGAAAACAGTTGTTCAGTGCAAAGGGGAGTGTGTTTTGACTGCTGTAAAAAGAGCCATTTCATGGGCCCGTGTCCTTCCCGGCCTCACAGCAAAAAAACCTGCCAGAAAACTAAGAAGCCCAGGTTGCGGGGAGGTTATCAACCTGGGTGTACTGATCACCTTCGTGGGTAGAACACAATTATTTCTGCAAGCTGAGATTCACCTGGATGAAATTAAGGTGGTTGTGTCTGCATTTCTGGACAATGGGTCAGGGTTTAACTTGATCGACACTAGGTTCGTCTGGGACTTCAATCCACATATTCTGTCCAGACCCATAATTGCCATCGAATCCACCCCCTTGAGACAGGGGTATTTTTCTCAAGTCATTTAAAGTTTACATCTTCAGGCAGGGGCCTTGTACTTTGAAGTAATAGACTGTTAGGTGCTATAGGGTTTGCTCTCTCCTGTATTTCTTGGACTTCCTTGGCTCCCTCTGCACAATCCTGTGGTTGATTGGCAGACTTAGGAAGTGGTAAAGTGGAGTGAGTATTGTCAAAGACACTGCTTATGTACCCGGCTTGCTGGGGTGGATACTCGGTCTGTGCATAAATGTCGGACTTTTGGGAATATGTTCTCAGATCAGGGGTGCCAATAACTTCCTCCCCATCGTCCTTATGAGCCAAGCTGCCTAAGAGCAGACTGTATAATATATCTGGTCCAGAGAGTCAAGCTATGTCGGGTTATATCGCAGAAAGTTTGGCAAAGGGTCATATCAGACTATCCTCATCCCCCATTGCTGCTGGGTTTTTCTTTGTTGAGAAGAAGGATGGGAGGATACGCCCATGCCTAGATTTTTGCAAACTCAATCTGATCACGGCCCAGGATCCATATCCGCTCCCTCTCATCCTGGACCTCTTTAATCAGATTGTAGGAGCAAAATGGTTTTCAAAACTGGACCTCAAGGGGGCATATAATCTCATTTGCATTAAATAGGGGGATGAGTGGAAAACAGCTTTCAATACGCCTTACAATATGAGAACCTGGTGATGCCATTTGTGTTGACAAACGCACCCGCCATCTATCAGCACTTTGGAAATTACATCTTTAGTCACCTGGTAGGCAGATTTGTGGTAATCTATCTGGATGACATTAATTTATTCACCAGACCTTGAATCACATCAGGTACATGTCAGTCAGGTCTTACAAATACTCAGAGATAATAAATAGTGATTTGCGAACGTGCTCGGTAATACTTGTTACTCGCCCGAACTTCACTGTACTCGGCGAGCACCGAGCATTTCCATGTTTGCTCAGCGGGAGTTCTGGTCACACCCTACATTTTTGGCGCTCTATAGGTCACCAATTAACATGCAGGGATTGTCTGCCACACATTGTAATGCCGCAGCCATCTTTGTTGTGGTTTTACAGTGATTGGCTTTTCATGTAGCGCCATCAGCTGTATAAGAGACCAGGCGCCGCCATGCTTATCACAGTCTGCTCAAGAATTAGCAAGTGTAGGGAGAGCTGCTGCCAAGATAGGGTCATATTTGGGGGTTTAGAAGGTAGTGTACAGTAGGTATACCATCAAAGAATACACAAATCCAGCTTAATCAACAGTCCTTCTAAGGACTAATTATGGGGTATAATGATTGCAGTGCAAGGTAGGCAGGGAGTGTATGTGCATATATACATATCAGTGCAAGGCATGTGGGTTTATAGATCTCAGTAGCAGGCAGGCATTATATGTGGCATACTTCATTGCATACATCAAGAGGGTCCATTCCATTACTGTCTGCTGTTTCTGCCTATTACATATATTGACCGTATATATCCCACAAAGTGGCCATTTGTATGAGATACCGGACATATAGTGTGTTGTGTTTTGTCATATAAATGCTGTGAATGTTTATGGGGACTGGGCATTATAAATACATTGTCAGACCTGCTGACAGGCAGCACTAAACGGGTTCATCTTCGTCCAGGCTTGATCAGGTGACCCAGCACTGTTTGAATATGCAGAAGGTTCATGAAAAATGAGTCTGGGCACGCAGCCAATGACTGCAGCTCTAACGTCACATCAAAGGCGTAGCTAGGGTTTCGGCTCAGGGGGGGGGGCGAAACTTCTCAGTGGGCCCCTAACCAGGTAACCTTGATTACAGCTGGGTGATGCACCCTAATAGTGGAGGAGAACCTCAGTAGATGACCGCAATGTTACTGAAAATAATCTCTATATAAAGATGAACATGGATATTACCGCCATATGGTCAGTGGTAGATATCAGTCCTACAGAACATATAATAGATTACAGCAGAGTTACAGATAATGACTTGCTGCTGATGTTCTTTCTGATGGAGTCGTTCACTTTTCACATCTTTTCCATCTGGCCCAGACCAACATGACGACTTCTTCCAGCCAGGACTCGGCTGCAGAGAATACAACAAAGACACATTTCACTTCTCACATTTTCAGCACCGTCACCAATGGGACTATTCCCAACCTGCACAAACTCCTCATCCTGCTGATACCCCAATGCTGAGCCGTATGTGTCCCTATTACTGCACCTATTGTGTGGTTCTGTGTGACCTCTAAATTCTAAAGCAACCCTCTAGAATATAGTAATGCCGGGTACAAGTGCCCTATAAAATCAATGCCCATATTTTGTACCCTAAAAAGTAATATTACCCTGTGTGCCCCTTTAACAGACACAGTAACCTGTGTTCCTCTATAACAATAAGTGCCTACTTTACATTTAATAATGTCCCAAGTCTCCCCCCTGTACAGCTCCCCTATACACAGTGTGATGCCCCCTCACTGGATATATACTGACCCCTTAACATCCCCCAAACTGTTAAATTGCTCCAACACTGTATGATGGCCCCGTCACTATAATCCCCACACTGTATGATGGCCCCCTAGATAGCCTCCATATAGCATAATACACCAGATAGTCCTCAATATAGTATAATGCACTCCCCATATTCCTTCATATAGTATCATGCACTCCCATAGGCAGACTCTATAGTTTAATGTACCCTCCATAGGCAGACTCTACAGTATAATGCACTCCCCATAGGCAGACTCTATAGTGTAATGCACTTCAGATAGGAAGACTATATAGTATAATTCAGCCCCCATAGGCAGCCTCTATAGTGTAATGCATCCCCATAGGCAGCCTCTATAGCGTAATCCATCCCCATAGGCAGACTCTATAGTGTAATGCATCCCCATAGGCATCCTTTATATGGAAGGCTGTAAATCTGTCCCCAATTACCTCTGCAAGGCATAAAAATGACCTCTCATTATACTCACCAACTGCGCTAACCAAGGCATAGCTGGTCTTGATCGCCATCCTCCATTACTGCATCATCTGGATGACACGTCCTATGTCATCGCACACAGTGTCACTCATAGTGCTCCTGTGCAGGCGCACTTCTCTCTGGGCTGCTGAAAGCAGAGCTAAGTACTGTACAGTCATGGCCAAAAGTTATGAGAATGACACAAATATTAATTTTTACAAAGTCTACTGCTTCACTTTTTCTAATGACAATTTGCATATACTCCAGAATGTTATAAAGAGTGATCAGCTTAACAGCAATTACTTGCAAAGTCAATATTTGGCTAGAAAATGAACTTTATCCCCAAAAACACATTTCAACATCATTGCAGCCCTGCCTTAAAAGGACCAGCTAACCTCTTTTCAGTAATTGCTCCATTAACACAGGTGTGGGTGTTGATGAGGACATGGCTGGAGATCAATCTGTCATGATTAAGTGAGAATGACACCACTGGACACTTTAAAAGGAGGCTGGTGCTTGGCATCATTGTTTCTCTTCTGTTAACCATGGTTATCTCTAAAGAAACACGTGCAGTCATCATTGCAATGCACAAAAATGGCCTAACAGGGAAGAGTATCGCAGCTAGAAAGATTGCACCTCAGTCAACAATCTATCGCATCATCAAGAACTTCAAGGAGAGAGGTTCCATTGTTGCCAAAAAGGCTTCAGGGCGCCCAAGAAAGACCAGCAAGCGCCAGGACCATCTCTTATAAGTGTTTCAGCTGCGGGATCGGGCTACCAGCAGTGCAGAGCTTGCTCAGGAATGGCAGCAGGCAGGTGTGAGTGCATCTGCACGCACTGTGAGGCGGAGACTCTTGGAGCAAGGCCTGGTCTCAAGGAGGGCAGCAAAGAAGCCACTTCTCTCCAGAAAAAACATCATGGACAGACTGATATTCTGCAAAAGGTACAGGCAGTGGACTGCTGAGGACTGGGGTAAAGTTATTTTCTCTGATGAATCCCCTTTTCGATTGTTTGGGACATCAGGAAAACGCCTCATTCGGAGAAGACAAGGTGAGCGCTACCACTAGTCTTGTCTCATGCCAACTGTTAAGCATCCTGAAACCATTCATGTGTGGGGTTGCTTCTCAGCCAAGGGAATCGGCTCTCTCACAGTCTTGCCTAAAAACACAGCCATGAATAAAGAATGGTACCAGAATGTCCTCCAAGAGCAACTTCTCCCAACCCTCCAAGAGCAGTTTGGCGATCAACAATGCCTTTTCCAGCATGATGGAGCATCTTGCCATACAGCAAAGGTGATAACTAAATAGCTCAGGGAACAAAACATAGAGATTTTGGGTCCATGGCCTGGAAACTCCCCAGATCTTAATCCCATTGAGAACTTGTGGTCAATCATCAAGAGACGGGTGGACAAACAAAAAACTAAAAATTCTGACAAAATGAAAGCATTGATTGTGCAAGAATGGACTGCTATCAGTCAGGATTTGGTCCAGAAGTTGATTGAGAGCATGCCAGGGAGAATTGCAGAGGTCCTGAAGAAGAAGGGTCAACACTGCAAATATTGACTTGCTGCATTAACTCATTCTAACTGTCAATATAAGCTTTTGTTACTCATATGTTTGCAATTATTATATTTCTGTCTGTTATAAAAACATCTGTCAAACACACATAAAAACCAGAGGGCAGCGGATCATGTGAAAATATAATATTTGTGTCATTCTCAAAACTTTTGGCCATGACTGTAGTCCGTATGTGCTGGGAAAGGCCAAAGGGCGCTGATGACATGGAAGTAAAGCCGGCGCATGCGCACTACAATACTGTGCTCTGACTTCAGTAGGGCAAAGATAAGTGCGCCTGCACGGAGTGCGATATAGGACACTGAATGCATGATGTAGGACGCATCTTCCACACGAAGCGGGACAGCGATCACAAGAAGAGGGTAGGTGCAGGATCAAGACTAGAGATGCCCAGACCGCGCCGCCTGTGAGTATAATAAAAGCTCTTTTTTGTGCCTTGCATGGAGGACTGAGGACATATAGAGCCTCCTCTGACCCCACAAGTGCCATCCTCCTGCCTTTACTGACGTGGCTGACGTCTCCTATGTCATCCACAGTCTGTTGCGCTGCGCAGCTCCTGTTCCCTCCTGTGAAAGTGCGAGAGCTGGACATACAGTGGATGACAAAGTAGATGTCAGCCATGTCAATCAAGGCAGGAGAGACGGTGAATCAGGCACATAGTGAGCAACGGTTGACCACACAACCTCTATATCCGGGGAGCTGGCTCAGCCCCCCTTTCTCTTTACTTGTGCTCTCTGTTATCAGCTTCTCATTTTCTGCCATATTCACCATTTAGATACTTCAGACAACAGAGTATAGTTTTACAAGGGTCCAGGACTAACTTAGAACATAAATATCCCCTAAAATATAAACTTTAATAAGATACCTTTAAAATGTCCAAAGACTCCACCGAAAGCAACTGTGAGAAATGTGCAAAAAGATAAATATGATTACAGTTTGAGTCTGTACCACAGCCAATACAATAATTGATCCATCTCGTACCCATGATCAATGCAATGGCCACTGCCAAAGAGGATCTCCATATTAATGTAGGCAAGTTAGTGGATGTATATATAACATAACCCACCTGATGGGGCTTGCTTTATAGTCAAAACCTATAAAACTGAAATCAAGATGGTTTCTTGAACTTTTATGCCTATATACAGATCATATATATCTTTTTATGCTTTGTTGTGCCTACATATAGTATGTCATTTGCCAAGATTAATTTGCTTGTCAATCCACATGTCAGTTTTTCATTTTTATGATGTCAGGCAAGAAACTTTCCAAAAACTAGAACGTGTGTATTCACACCAACAGATCGGATACATCTTTGTGCTATTGTAAAACACATGAAATAAATTATATGTGCCAAGACACTTATCGATCACATGTCAGTTTTCAGTCTCTGTCCAGATTGCAGGATAAACAAGACATACAAGTTTAAGAACCTTCATTACTTTATATACCTGTATGTATATATTCGACCAACAGATTAGACATATCAAATAGTAAATGACACATGCCAAGATACTCATCAGTCCTCATGCTGTGTGGAGTGTGTCCTCTGGTCCTGGGTGCTCTCCTCCGCTGTCAGGCTCCTCCCAGTCAGAAGCAGACAAGTGCAGTGAGCTCAGCTCACAGTCAGAGGCAGAGCCCTTCTGCGGGAGCTGATGACTTCTCTACACACTGCAGCAGGGAGGTTTGAAGGAGAGCGCGCTCAGCCAGGATTGGGTGAGTGACCTCCCTTCCCCCTCACAGATTGCAGAAGAGAGGTCACATGACTCACTCCCTGCACTCTGATTAGAGGCCTGTCATTCCTTCTCTCTGCTGACTCCCTGTGGTCGCGTTTGTACCGTGCATGTTACTTTAGATACATGCGCAGTACAAACGCAGGGGAAATAAAAGATAATCATTGACTGTAGGCAGGGGCCCCTTAGGGGGTGAGGGCCCTAGGCAATTGCCTAGTTTGCCTGCCCTAACTTCGGCCCTGTCTAGGAGTCTCACTGTTTTGAAAATTCTCTCTCGTCTCATGTCAGTAGAATCTAATGGAAATGAAAGTTCACATAAATCTCTTCCAGTCATGACAGCTGGTTTTCATGAATTTTTGGACAAATTTAGGCTGTTTTTGGTCATCTGAGGATAGACATTCACAATAAGGCAAAATGTAACGTGGCCCAAGGAGGTAGTCATGGTAGATGGCCTCATCACAATCTTTATAAAATGTAAAAGTCACAATCTTTTTAAAATTGTCAAAAAATGTATCCCAACATCATCCTCTAAGTGTCTTCTATAGTGTATTGCAGTCCCTCTGCAGAGACACGGGGGTCAGCAGGTGCTCTAGTCCACTAGCTGAATCCGCATGAACCAGAGCTCATCCCACCAAATGCCCGCTCTCCTTTTACCATGTGCATAATACCACTCAGACAACACAGGATGAGGGTAACACAGTGTGGCAATACTTTATTGAACCACAAAACAGGTAAAGAACATAGAACAGTGCCAGCAAAATACCCAAGATGGTGCAAATTACAGTCTCACCCACTGACTCGCTGGGATAAGAGCAGCTGTGACTTCAGAGCTTCCAGAGCCAACTACCCCACCTCTCTCTCGCACAAAGAGCAAGTAACGACAAGCTTAGGAAGTTGACTGTCCACTGAGGTACAAGACAGGGTGCCAGAAAGGTCAAAACCTGGCTTCTTCGAACATCTCCACAGATCCAGGTGACCGGTGACTCCCATTCATGGCTTTCACAAACGTATCCATGGGCCTCCCGTGACCGATGGGTCCAAATACTGACTACCCCAAATGTATTCATGAAAAATAGGAAGATGGAAATAGGAAAGTCACCTCACCACAGCAAGTTGCTCTGTGTTAGTGGAAGCCCTCTGCAAGGAGCCGCCCCAGTCTAGGGCGTCAGTACTCAGCAAAAAGGAAAGTGTGCTCCAGCGATGAAACAATGCACTGATGTATAAAAATAGTAGTTTATTTAATTCTTAAAAAACATAGAAAAAAGATGTGGGTAACACAAAAGTAATATGACCAATGCATTTCAGCAATTAAGCCTTAATCATGGTATGATACCATGATTAAGGCTTAAATGCTGAAACGCGTTGGTCATATTACTTCCTTTTGTGTTAGCCACATCGTTTTTCTATGTTTTTTAAGAATTAAATAAACTACTATTTTTATACATCAGTGGATTGTTTCATCGCTGGAGCACACCTTCCTTTCTTTTTGCAAATGTATTCATGGGTTCAGTGATGGTCAATGAAGCAGGTCTATATTCTTTCAGCCGGGGCTGTGGTCCCCTAAGCTGGCATCCTATAGAATGTCAGATCTGTGTCACTCATGATAGAGCCACGATCTGGCAGCTACCCTGTAAAGTGTTCATGGCTGTGGTTATGTAAAAAGTCTCTGGTTCTTTGGATCTCTGGATCTCTTGGCTGTCTGGATGTATATTGTTAGAGGCGTATCCCACTTATATAGCTCACAGTTGCTGTCCTTCAAGCTAGCATCCAGAGAAAGACATGATGAGGTTAACTTGTATTGTTTGACTATTTAATCAATTTGCATAGTTCTTATTCCTTTGTTTTGTAAGTCAACAAGCCAGAAGACCCACACAATGGTCATTCAACATATTCAGCAAACATTCATTATTCAATGACCCTGCATCAGTGTCTTGCAAAGAACCTAGACAATAAAGGGTATGCCACACTAAACAATATCGCTAACGGGATCGCTAAAAAACGTCACTATTTAGCGATCCCGTTAGCGATATTGTTCAGTGCGGCAGCTTCCAGCGACGAGCTTCCTGCTGTGATCTCGCTCGTCGCTGGAATCGCTCCGGACCCTATTTTCTCGTCGGCGCTCCCGCTGGGTAAGTATCTTATCGCTGTGTGGCACCTTTTCTTAGCAATTTAGCGGTACTTTTGTACCGCTAAAGTCGTTAAGAAGATCGCTAACGGCGATAGCGTCGGGAACTATATCGCTAAATGCGGCAGCATTTAGCGATATAGAAACAATCCCGCTAGCGATCGCATTAGTATGCGTCGTTATAGTGATCGCTAGCGGGATTGTTTAGTGTGGCAGTACCTTAAGTTGTAGGAGCTGATGTAAGAGGCAAACATCAGCCATTTAAATGATCAAAAATCAATGTTTAAGACTCATGACAGTGTATGGTTGTTGACCAACTGAAGAACAATTGCATAAATTCAAAAGTCTCATATAGATAACAGTCTATTCCTCCTGGCTAACTGAAAATAGACATCTGGTTAATTAAGATAAAATGCTGTGTCATCACACCCTCATTTAAATTTTTGCTAGCCTTGCACTTAGTGCATAGGCTTTACCAGTGTAGAAGTCCCACATCTTAACAATGGGAAGAAAAGGTGTTTTCTGAGGCACTCCTCTACATGTCATCAAGGATGTATTGGTGTCCCAAATTTTTTTCAGATCTTGCAATTAGTGCATAGACTTTGAGTCTAGGAGTCCCACTTCCTAACAATTTTAAATTAGAATGTGTATGAGACCCTCCTTTATGTCTAATACAGGGTGTATCAGAGTCCCTCTTCCTTCTAATTTTTGTAAGTTCTTGCATTGTCAGCATAGGATTTGTGATTTTCAGAGCCACTTCTTTATAAATTAAACAGTATGTGTCTTACTATGTCACATATCACATGCCCAGATAAGATAGCAAAATGTTAAAATTACATTTACAGTGAATGCTTTTTTCACCATTGAAAGCAATGAGAAAATGGACTCTGTCCATCATTGGACTTTAAGGGGTTAAAATAAAAATATTTATAGTCATCTACCATGCTGGCACCATTCCAGAGGTGTCGGCATTTGCATTTCTAGGGGCTCACGTAAGGTTGATAAGTCATTTGAGCCCTGCACCCAATCTGCACTGTGTCACTGTCCCCACCTTCGGACATCCAGATGAAGTCAGAGATCAGCCTGCCTGTTGATGTTCAATATGTCTTATGGTTGGGACAGTGAAGCCAGTGCTGATAGGGTGCAGGGCTCATGTGATGTAAACACCTCATGTGAGCTCCAGGAGCATGAGTCCTGACACTGCTTGAATGGCGCTGGCACAGGAGGTGAGTATGAGTGTTTTTACTTTAATAAGACCAAACATGAGGAATAACAAAGGATTGTCCTACTCAAGGATAACCCCTTTAGGAAGATAAAATTTTCAGTTAAAACATTTCTCACATTCTGAACATGAAAACGCGTCTCCCTGTGTGAATTCTCTGATGTTTATTTATAAGAGTTGCTTTCCATTTAAAACATTTCCCACACTGATTACATGGAAAAGGCTTCTCCCCTGTGTGGAATCTATGGTGTCTAACAAGTTGTGATTTCTTCACAAAACATTTTCCACATTCTGAACAGTAAAAAGACTTCTAATCTGTGTGGAGTCTCTGATGTTCGATAAGATTTGATTTCTCTACAAAACATTTCTCACATTCTAAACATGAAAAAAGCTTCTCCCGTGTGTGAATTCTCTGGTGTTTATCAAGACCCGATTTCCGGTTAAAACATTTCCCACATTCTGAACATGTAAAAGGCTTAACCCCTGTGTGTGTTCTTTGATGTTCATTAAGACTCGATTTCCGGCTAAAACATTTCCCACATTCTGAACATGAAAAGGCTTTTCCCCCGTGTGAGTTATTTGGTGGCTATTAAGTTGAAATTTCCAGTCAAAAAATCTAAAACATTCTAAACATGCATAAGGCTTCTCCCCTGTGTGATTTCTCTCGTGGCTTTCAAGATTCGATTTCCGATTAAAACATTTCCCACACTGAGAACATGAAAAAGGCTTCTCACCTGTGTGGATTCTATAGTGTCTAACAAGATCTGATTTTTTCACAAAACATTTTCCACATTCTGAACAGGAAAAAGGCTTCTCCCCTGTGTGGAGTCTCTGATGTTCGATAAGATGTGATTTCTCTACAAAACATTTCTCACATTGTAAACATGAAAAAGGCTTCTCCCTGTGTGAGTTCTATGATGGCTATCAAGATACGCTTTCCTCTTAAAACATTTCCCACATTCTGAACATGAATAAGGCTTCTCCCCTGTGTGCATTCTATGGTGTCTAACAAGTTGAGATTTCTGTGCAAAACATTTTCCACATTCTGAACAGTAAAAAGGCTTTTCTCCTGTGTGGGTTCGTAGGTGTTTATCAAGATGCTGTTTCCGGTTAAAACATTTACCACATTCTGAACATGAAAAAGGCTTCTCCCCTGTGTGGGTTATTTTGTGTTCATCAAGATTTGACTTTTGATTAAAACATTTCCCACATTCTGAACATGAACAAGACTTCTTTGCTTTAGGAGCAATTTGTTTTTTAATGCCTCTTTTGTGTCTTTGATTTTCCTTAGTAGTGGGTAGTGAATCAGATGACAGATCTTTGCTGTGAAGGAGTGATGGTATATCTGGAATAATGGCATTCACTTTCATTGTATCCTGTGGGATCTCAAGATCATCTGATTTTAAAATTAAAGATGTCAGCTGTCCCTCTGATCTCCTGGCACAGTTATCTGCTAAGAATAAAACCAATTACTTTTGAATAAAATATCCTTGAACTTTATATTTTTGAACACTTCTCCTTAAACTGTGTGTAAAATGGTAAGTTTTGTAAAAATAGCTTTATTGATTTATTCTCATTTGCACAAGGAAAAACTAGAAGCAATGAGATGAAACTGAATTGGAGGAGACACAGATTAGATATTAGAAAAAACCTTTTGACATTGTGGGTGATGAGTTCTCCTTCAATGGAAATCTTCAAATAGAAGCTGGACAGACATCTGTTTGGGATGATTTATTGAATCCTGCACTGAGCAGGGACTTGGACTAGATGACCGAGGAGGCCCCTTCCAATTCTATCATTCTATGATTGTATGAAATATTGAATTATTCCTCAAGACAATGACCGTTCACAATCTAATAGAAAACCTCAAAGGATGAACTAGTAGAGCGTGAAGTTCAACTGTTTGTTCATTCTGCCTCCCCAAATATGGAATAAAAAGTCACCAAAAAATGTTTTGTAGGTGAAAATACCACCAATAAAAACTTCTACTTATCTCACAAAAAACAATACCCCACTCTAGTCCACTATCTCGCCGTGGAAAAAACAGGTTTCCATATTATTAATCTTCCTTTCGCTTCTGAGCTTTTCAGTGTGCCCAAACCAAATTTATCACCCATGTATTTGTCATTATTATAGCGAGAAGAACCCACTTAATTTACGGTGTGTGTGTCTACTGGAGCACAGTCACTACTATAGATTAATTCATTGAGGGTTATCATTTCAAAATTTGAGTCACTTTATGGGGTTTTCTACTGCTCTGATTTTCTGCAGTTTGTCATATTAAGGCTTGTGAAAATAATGTGTATCATCTCACTTGGGATCTACATCTTCCACCTCTGCTTCTGTCAGCAGGCACGGCCTTATTCGTTCTGCAGGCAGTGCTGGGGATGGAGGAGATGTCAGAACAGGAAGCTCTGGGTGGAGCAGGCTCTATTCAGCCACTTAGATTAGGGTTGCTGTGATCTGTAGTACCATCCAGTCTGGCATTATGGGAGTGTGTAACAACCCTGCCGGCATCACTGCATGGCTGTGTACCTCATGTCTCCTGCCTGCTCTTTGCATACTTCCTGGCTGTGTGCATAAGGGGGGCGTTGCTGGCACTTCCTGAGTCTTATAGAGACAGTGTGCACCTTCCTAAGGTGTCCCCAGCCAATTGCCAAGAGGCCTCAGGTACTTAAGGCATCCTCGCCCATAGGAAGATGCCTGTGCAATGCTTTATCTCAGTTAGAGTCTTGCTGCTGAGCTGCCAGGTCCTGTCCTGTTTTCCGCCTTCTCTGGGGGCTGCATGCTCAGATCTATTTCTGTGTTCTGTGTGTTACTTGTTTTACCCTCCAGAAGGCTGCATATCCTTGTCTGTATTTTAATTCCTGTGCCTTATCGTGTACCTGACCTTGTCTGTACTCCGTCCTATTTCTGTGTCCGTTGTGTCCCAGTCTGTGGTCTTTCCTTCCCTGCTCTGTGTATCCTTGTGTTTTCTTCTGTTCTGCTCGCCGAGCTCAGCAGCCCGGTTCTGCTCACCGAGCTCAGCGTCTCTGTTCTGCTCACCGCGCTCAGCATCTCTGTTCTGCTCGTCGTGCTCAGCGTCTCCATTCTGCTCACCGCGTTCAGCGGCTCTGCTCGCCGCGCTCAGTGGCTCTGCTCTGCACTTGATCCGCCTACCTGCGGCTCTGCTCTTTGCTCCGTGATCCACAACCTGCGGTTCTGTTACGCTTTTCATTCCGCATCCTGCGGGTCTTGCTTCTCCAGTCTGAACAGGTCCCTATCTGTTCCCATATATCACTTATATCTGTCCTTGTTCCTGCCCTTCCTGAATCAACCTCAGCTTCTCTAGTCTGAACAGGTCTCTACCTGTTCCCATATACCACTCATACCTGTCCATGTTCCTGTCCTTCTTGAATCAGTTCCTGCACCTCCTGTGTAAACAGCTCCCTACCTGATCCTAATTACCACTCATACCTGCCCATGTTCCAGTCCCTACCGAGTCAGTTCCTGTCCCTTCCGTCCGAACTGTGCCCGCCTGTCTGCCAGTGTCTCAGCTGTGCCTGCCTGAGTCTCAGCCATACCCACCTGCCTGTGTCTCAGCCCTACCCGCCTGTCCACCAGTGTCTCAGCCGTGCCCACCTGTCTGTCAGTGTCTCAGCTGTGCCCACCTGTCTGCCAGTGCCTCAGCCGTGCCCGCCTGTCTGCCAGTGTCTCAGCCGTGCCTGCCTGTCTGCCAGTGTCTCAGCCTTGCCTGCCTGTCTGCCAGTGTCTCAGCCTTGCCTGCCTGCCAAGAGTTCCAGCTGTGTCTGCCAGAGTGCCAGCCATGCCCGCCTACCTCTCAAGAGTTCCAGTTGTGCCCATCTGTACTTGACCACACCTGCTAACTGTAATTAGTCCCTCAGTGGGATCAGCTGCTATAGCGAGACACTGCCCTGGAGTGGTACCTGGTATCTACCTGCCACACAAGCCTGACCTCACCATCAGAGGCTCCAATGAACACCAAGGTAGCTGCTTAGTTACACCCCTCCAGGGTAACCTGGTTTGTGGCACAGTGGGGCCACAATCCCTCGCTCGCGCCACCCAGCCAGGGTGCGAGCGTAACAGTGTGCTGTCGATCTGGAGTAATCAGCTTCCTGCTTTCACCAATTGGAAAGCACCACAACCTACTAAAGCTCAAAGCAAATTGCAGGAAGATGCCAGATACAGCCTTGTTCTCCTCTGGTTCAGTCCTCCCTATGCTCAGCTGTTGTGACCCCTCAGTGACTAATTTTCTTCTTCTGATTTTGTATTTTCTTTGCCCTCCTCGTTCTGACCCGGCTATCTGACTATTCTTCATCCCACGTCACTCCACAGAACAGCAGGTAACACCATGGTCCATGCCTAGGGTTCTCTGTGTAAGAACAGATCCATGTAAAAGGATGTTGAGCAAGGCAATCCTTGGGATCTGCAAGGCGGAGTTGATAGTGTCAAGCCTTATCGTGATAGCCATATTTTGAGCTGCCAGGTAACCAATACATTCAAATAGCTAAATGGCTCTCCTTCCTTTCTTAACCCTGCCATGTGCCCAGAGAGTAGTGTATAACCATATACAGGGTATTGTTGGATTCAAGAGAAGTTGGAAAATAATTTGTGAGGTCCATTTGTTTCCTATTATCCTTTTGTGAAGAATTCCAAAGTTATCACCACATAAAGCGACAGTTCAGATGTGAAAAATGGGAGTATTTTGGGTAGTAACTACTGTAGTCAAAAACTGTGACTGTAGACAGTAACACGTCTATCGAAATGATCAAACTCAATAGTCTTCATCAGTAAAATATGAGTAACTAGTGGCGAAACCTCTCTGGAGTAATTAGAGTATGGGGCTCGGTGGCTCTTGGCAATCTAAACTATCGTAAGGGCCAATATTTTCTGTCAGATGAGTTTCAAGAAAAACTATTAGACATTGAAAGAGAACTTTTTATAATACTGCAGAGCTGGGGCTTCAGTTTAGATCTAACACATTTTGAAGATTGAAGATAATGGCAACTTTTAAAAAAAAAAACTACCAGGGAGTTACAGACTCACATACAGTATGTGAGACAGGCTGATTCTACCACAATCAAACTAACAACCAGAATGAACATGTAAAAAAAAGAACAAAAAAAAATGTTACATCCCCAAAAACAACGTATGCATGAGGGGAGAACTCCAACAGTAAGCTGGATTTGCACTCATTTATGGTGGACCATTGGAGCTACTATAAGTCCTGACCAGAAGAGTAGAGAAAATATTAGTGCCCCCCATTTCAGGAGAGATTGTGCAGTAATCTGAATCCCTTAGGATCGAAAACATAATGGAATTTATGATGTTTAGTAAATCCATGAAACTAGGGCTCGAGCCATACCAACACATCTCCTGTAGGAGTGAATAAATGGATATCACAGCCATGAACCACGCACAGCTTAGAGATATCTCATGGCACAGGTGTAATGTTTTTTATGCAGTTTATCACAATCCTCTTTGAAGTTAGTTGGTTTTAAAAGAAATTGAAAAGTCAGGATAAAGGGAAACTTTGCTGTTATTGTACAAAAATTCACACTTGACCTCACTGCACATTTAATGTTGTTGATCATAAAAGCGAAGTTTAGCCAGAAAGACTGGATCTGGTCTTTTAGGGACAATATGAGCACATTCAGCAGCACAGAAGGGAGAGAAGGTGGATTCATCCTATAAGATATCAGTATTCTAGGAAGCCAACAGCATCATTACCCTCCGCTTTCTCTTACAGGCCCATCATAATATCTTGTCAGCACATTCTACGTACTCTGTTATTTGGCTTTGAAGTTTACAGTCATGGCCAAAAGTTTTGAGAATGACACAAATATTAATTTTTACAAAGTCTACTGCTTCACTTTTTCTAATGGCAATTTGCATATACTCCAGAATGTTATAAAGAGTGATCAGCTTAACAGCAATTACTTGCAAAGTCAATATTTGGCTAGAAAATGAACTTTATCCCCCAAAACACATTTCAACATCATTGCAGCCCTGCCTTAAAAGGACCAGCTAACCTCTTTTCAGTGATTGCTCCATTAACACAAGTGTGGGTGTTGATGAGGACATGGCTGGAGATCAATCTGTCATGATTAAGTAAGAATGACACCACTGGACACTTTAAAAGGAGGCTGGTGCTTGGCATCATTGTTTCTCTTCTGTTAACCATGGTTATCTCTAAAGAAACACGTGCAGTCATCATTGCAATGCACAAAAATGGCCTAACAGGGAAGAGTATCGCAGCTAGAAAGATTGCACCTCAGTCAACAATCTATCGCATCATCAAGAACATCAAGGAGAAAGGTTCCATTGTTGCCAAAAAGGCTTCAGGGCACCCAAGAAAGACCAGCAAGCACCAGGACCATCTCTTAAAAGTGTTTCAGCTGAGGGATCGGGCTACCAGCAGTGCAGAGCTTGCTCAGGAATGGCAGCAGGCAGGTGTGAGTGCATCTGCACGAACTGTGAGGCGGAGACTCTTGGAGCAAGGCCTGGTCTCAAGGAGGGCAGCAAAGAAGCCACTTCTCTCCAGAAAAAACATCATGGACAGACTGATATTCTGCAAAAGGTACAGGCAGTGGACTGCTGAGGACTGGGTAAAGTTATTTTCTCTGATGAATCCCCTTTTCGATTGTTTGGGACATCAGGAAAACGCCTCATTCGGAGAAGACAAGGTGAACGCTACCACCAGTCTTGTCTCATGCCAACTGTTAAGCATCCTGAAACCATTCATGTGTGGGGTTGCTTCTCAGCCAAGGGAATCGGCTCTCTCACAGTCTTGTGTTGTGAATGGGTTTGAGATGAGTTCTGAGCAGAGGCTCCCTCTGGTGGTTACAAGCGGTACTAGTGAGGATTGTGAGGACTGGGAATCAGGTGTTACTGATTGGTCTTATTTAAGGGAATCATTTTCCCATCAGGGTTGCCAGTGATCAATTGTTCTGGTCTGAATCCTTCTTTCCAGTTTCCCTTGTAGCCTGCTGTGTCGTGTCTGCATCTCCTGCTATCAGATAAGACAATTTCTTATTTTGTGTTTTTGCTATATTTTTGCATTTGGTCCTGCACTTCTGTGGGGGCCTTCTGGGTCCCCTCCGGGGGCTTTTGCCCTCTCAGTTTAGTTCAGCCACTGTGTTTTGTACTTTTGCTTTTTCCAGTTTTTTCAGTGGCTGCTGTTTTTGTTACACCAGAGAACTAATTTAGGTGGTAGAGGTCGTGTGATCTCAGGTGATTTTGAAATTAGTAGAGTTGGTGTTTTTCAGGGTTTTCTGGGATTGCAGTAAGTGCCCTTCCTGTCCTTTTCTATTTAGATAGTTTGGGCCCCAGCGTTTGCTCATACTATTTTCTTTCTGTGTCAGTATTTCCTCTTGTCTAACCGCCATTACATGTTTGGGGGCTTTCTATTATCTTTGGGGATCTGCTCCGGGGCAGATAGCTTTCCTATTTCTATCTTTAGGTGTAGTTAGTTTCTCAGGCTGTGACGAGGCGTCTAGGACCAACGTAGGAACGCTCCACGGCTGCCTCTAGTTGCGGTGGTTAGTCAGGGTACTGCAATCTCATAGATTCCAACTGCTCTGGTGTATTTCCTTTTTTGCCTGCACTCCTCAGCTACCGTAACATAACAGTATCACCGGCCATAAAAATTGTATGGTACTCACAGAAGGGAAAAAATATTTTGAAGGAAGAAAAGTTGTCAGAGATATTTTTCTGTTTGTTGCATTTTTTTTTTTTTTTTTTTTTCCCTCTGTATCTCTGGGTGCTGGGGAGGATCTTTTCTCCCAATGGAGTTTGCACAGTTGTCTGGCCGTGTGGATCAGCTTGCCACTGAGGTTCAGAGTATTGCTGCATATCTTGCTAGGTTGCCTGTTGTGGAACCTAGGATCCCCATGCCAGATTTGTTTTTAGGGGATCGAGCTAAGTTTCAGAACTTCAAAAATAATTGTAAATTGTTTCTTGCCTTAAAATCTAAGTCCTCAGGAAACGCAGCGCAGCAGGTTCAAATTATCATCTCTCTCCTGCGCGGCGATCCTCAGGATTGGGCTTTTTCCCTGATACCTGGGGATCCTGTTTTGAGTGATGTTGATGCATTTTTTCAGGCTTTGGGGGTATTGTACGATGAGCCTAATGTCACTGATCAAGCTGAAAAAGCCTTGTTGGCATTAAATCAGGGGCTTGATGACGCTGAGTTATACTGTCAGAGATTCCGTAGGTGGGCAGTCCTGACCAAATGGAATGACGACGCTTTGGCGGCCCTTTTCCGGAAGGGTCTGTCGGATAATGTAAAGGATGTTATGGTGGGATTCCCTGTCCCCTCTGGTCTCAATGATTCTATGTCATTGGCGATTCAAATTGACAGACGTTTGCGTGAGCGGAGAAGTATGCGTGGAGTGGTGTTGCCTTGTGAGCCAGCTGCTGAGCCCATGCAGTGTGATGGAGTGGTGTCTGGGGCACAGCGTCATGAGTTTCGAAAGCGCAATAGGTTATGTTTCTACTGTGGTGATGCCTCTCATGCTATTTCAGTCTGCCCTAAGCGGGGAAGACGTTTTGCACGCTCAGTTGTCTTGGGTAGTGTTCAGACTAAGTTTTTATTAACTGTCACTCTGATATGCTCTCTGTCCTCATTTTCTGCTCAGGCTTTCGTTGATTCTGGAGCAGCTATTAACCTGATGGATTATGATTTTGCTAAACGTTGTGGGTTTTCCTTGATACCCCTACAGAAGTCTATTCCTTTACTGGGGATCGATTCTACCCCTTTGGCTGAGAATAAACCCCAGTTTTCTACTCAGGTGATAATGAGGGTTGAACCAGATCACCAGGAGTGCTGCAAATTTTTGGTTCTATATAATCTGCATGACATTATAGTGCTGGGTTTCCCTTGGTTACAGTCTCATAATCCTGTTTTGGATTGGAAATCTGTGTCTGTAACCAGTTGGGGCTGCCAATGTGTTAGTGCCAACACTCCTGTTTTTTCTGCCTCCCCCCAGGCTGAGGATGTTCCTGACTTTTTGTTTGATTTTTCTGATGTGTTTAGCGAAAGTAAATCTGCATCCTTACCTCCCCATAGGAGCTATGACTGCGCTATTGAATTAGTGCCAGGTAGTAAATTCCCTAAGGGTCGCCTTTTTAACTTGTCTGTACCTGAACATGACGCTATGCGGTCTTATATCAAGGAATCATTGGAGAAGGGTCATATCAGACCATCCTCTTCACCCTTAGGTGCCGGTTTTTTCTTTGTGGCCAAAAAGATGGTTCATTAAGGCCGTGTATTGATTATCGTCTCTTGAACAATATTACTGTGAAATATCAATACCCGTTACCCTTGATTTCTGACCTGTTTTCCAGGGTGAAAAACGCTACTTGGTTTACCAAGCTTGACCTCAGGGGGGCGTATAACCTTATTCGCATTAAGCACGGGGATGAATGGAAGACGGCATTTAACACCCCTGAAGGGCATTTTGAGTACCTTGTGATGCCCTTTGGGCTCACTAATGCTCCTTCCGTCTTCCAGTCCTTCATGAATGACATTTTCAGGGATTTTGTGGACAAGTTTCTGATTGTTTATTTGGATGATATCTTGATTTTTTCTAATGACTGGGACTCTCATGTGAAACATGTTCGAACTGTATTCCAGATTTTGAGAGAGAATGCTCTGTATGTGAAGGGATCAAAGTGTCTTTTTGGCGTACAGAAGATCTCATTTCTGGGATTCATTTTGTCCCCATCTGTTATTGAAATGGACCCGGTCAAGGTTCAGGCCATCTGTGATTGGGTCCAACCTACTTCATTAAAGGCTCTTCAGAGATTTTTGGGTTTTGCCAATTTTTATCGTAAATTTATTGGTAATTTCTCTGTTATTGTTAAACCATTAACTGATTTGACCAGAAAGGGTTCTGATGTGGTGAATTGGCCTCCTGAGGCAGTCTCTGCGTTTCAGGAACTTAAGCAGAGATTCACTTCTGCTCCTGTTCTACGGCAGCCTGATGTTTCTCTGCCATTTCAGGTGGAGGTTGATGCCTCTGAAATTGGGGCAGGTGCCGTTTTGTCCCAAAAAGATCCAGAGACCTCTAAAAGTAACCCTTGTGCCTTTTTCTCTCGAAAATTTTCTCCTACTGAACGTAATTATGACGTGGGTAATCGGGAGTTATTGGCCATGAAGTGGGCTTTTGAAGAGTGGAGACATTGGCTGGAGGGAGCCAAACATCAGGTGGTGGTCCTTACGGACCATAAGAATCTGGTCTATCTGGAATCTGCCAAGCGACTCAATCCTAGACAGGCCAGGTGGGCCTTGTTTTTCACACGTTTTAATTTTGTGGTTTCCTTTCTTCCTGGCACTAAGAATGTTAAGGCGGATGCCCTCTCGAGGAGTTTCCTTGCGGACTCTCCTGAGCTATCTGATCCCTCTGTTATTTTGAAGGAGGGTGTAGTTCTTTCCGCCATCTCGCCCAATTTGAGACTTGCTCTGGAGGGGTGTCAGGAGGATAGGCCCGAGCGCTGCCCTGTTGGAAAATTGTTTGTCCCGGACCAATGGAAAAAGAGTGTGATGTCTGAGATTCATTGTTCCGCATTGGCTGGGCATCCCGGAATTTTTGGTACCAGAGACTTGGTTAGTCGGTCCTTTTGGTGGCCTACCTTGTCTCGCGATGTCAGGGAATTTGTGCAGTCCTGCGGGACTTGCTCTCGCTCCAAGCCTTGCTCTCGCTCTAGTGGTTTGTTGATGCCATTGCCTGTGCCCAAGAGACCATGGACCCATATCTCTATGGATTTCATTTCCGATCTTCCTGTTTCTCAGAGAATGACCACCATCTGGGTAATTTGTGATAGATTTTCCAAAATGATACATCTTGTGCCATTACCTAAGTTGCCTTCCTCCTCTGAATTGGTGCCGTTGTTCCTTCAGCACGTGGTTCGTTTACACGGCATTCCTGAGAACATTGTGTCTGACAGAGGAGTCCAGTTTGTTTCCAGATTTTGGAGGACTTTTTGTTCTAAACTGGGTGTTCAATTGTCTTTCTCCTCGGCATTTCATCCTCAGACCAATGGTCAAACTGAGAGAACAAACCAGACATTGGAGACTTATTGTCATGTGTGCATCGCCACGAAGATCGTCGCGGTTGCACATTCTGACTTCTCACAGCTGAGTTGCTGTTTCTTTGTGTTTGGCAGTTAGGGAGTTAATTCTGTCTGTGCTCAGTTCTGGGACTGGGTGCAGTTTCTCCCGGCTGCAATTAATTATTTGTTGATTGGTTTCCTTTAAATCTCTGGTTGTCTGTGTTGGGAGTTGCCAGTGAAATTCTTCATGCAGACCACAGATAGGATTGTATCTGTATAGACTTAAGTTAAAGAGCTCCTTAGTTGTTTTAAGCTCACCTTGCTTAGAGTTTAATATCCCAGATCATTTATGTTCCTTCTGTGTTTGAGTGTGTATGCAAGTCTGTGTTTTCTCCAGTCTGTCTTATATGTCTAATCTGTGTATTTAGCAGAGATCAGCCCATATCCCTTTGGTGGTAATCAGAATCCTTCTTGGGACTGATTACAGGGTTCAGGGACTGATAGGAGACAGGGTTAGGCTGGAGACTTGGACCTCTGAACCATTATCAGTACCTCCAAGGTGAGGGATTAGTTAGGACCCCAGTTTAGGGTCAGGTTAGACCCCCGGTCCTCCTCTTTCCTGTGACAGTGTATCAAGTCCTCAAGATTAACCCTGAGTTCAACGGATATCGTGTCAGGTAAAATCTATTCTATATTTACATGCTGATGTTGCTAATCTATATGTTGTATAGAGTGATGTTCTTTTAAGAATAGTTTACTGACATCGTACACATATCATAAGACCGCGTGACATTTTCACTGGCCAATAAAATTATTCCCAGTTGCCATGGATCCAGTAGCCCAGCTGGCTCTGCAGTTGCAGGGATTATCCATGGAGCTGACGGACATTAAGTCCAAAGTTTTGTCTCCCTCGGAGCAAACCAGATTTGAACCTAAAGTAGCTCTCCCGGACAGGTTCACTGGTGGGCGAGACAAATTTTTTACCTTCAGGGAAGCATGTAAATTGTATTTTCGGCTTCGGCCTCGATCATCAGGGAGTGAAGAGCAGAGAGTGGGAATTGTTATCTCGCTCCTACAAGGGGACCCTCAATCCTGGGCCTTCTCCCTTCCTCCGGGATCCCCGGCTCTACAGTCAGTAGATCGATTTTTTACTGCCCTGGGTTTGGTATATGATGACCCAGATCGGGTCTCTCTTGCTGAGACAAAATTACGTAAGATACAGCAGGGAGATCGTCCGGCGGAGGAATTTGCTTCTGAGTTCCGTAGATGGGCCACAGATACTCAGTGGAATGACCCAGCTCTTAGGAGCCAGTTTTGTCATGGGCTTTCTGACAAATTAAAGGACGTTTTGGCTCAGTATGATTCTCCTCCATCACTGGAGGCTGCTATGGCCCTAGCTATCCGTACTGATAGACGGCTCCGGGAGAGGTGCGAGGTAACTCCGCCCCCTGTTGTTACTCCACCTACTACTAAAGTCCCTTATGTTGAGGTTCCCCTTGTCTGTTCGGAGGAGCCTATGCAGTTGGGAGGGACATCATTTCGTAGGAGGGGATTGGCGGTACGCCGCAGGACTAGAAGGTGTTTCTTCTGCGGGAAAGAGGGACATTTTGTTGGGGGATGTCCATCCCGTGCCTTGTTGAGCAAAAAGTCGCCGGAAAACTGTTAATCCCAGGTTGTGTGGTGGACGACAACCTGGGAGTATGTATTTCGTCCGCTAGTTCTTCTCAGTTCCTTGTACCAGTGGAGGTGGTGGTTGGTACGAGAGTGGAGAGATTTTCTGTTCTTCTTGATAGTGGGTCCGGGGCTAATCTGGTTGACGCTCAGTTTGCTCAGGCTCAAGGTATGCATCTGAGTGTATTGGTCAAACCGATCCCTATATTCTCCATTGACGCCAGGCCTCTCGGCCAAGGTAGCTTTGTTCATGAGGTTCATAACATTGACCTTCGGGTAGGGGCAATACATAGGGAACTATTATCTTGTTATGTGTTGGAGGGTCTACCTACTCCTATTGTGTTGGGACTTCCTTGGTTGGTTAAACATAACCCTGTGATTAATTGGCAGTCCAGAGATATAAGCCAATGGGGGGAGTTTTGCAAAAGTAACTGCATGAACACAGTCATCAGTGCGGTCGTGCCTAGTACTTTGCCTCCTTTTTGGAGGACTTTGGGGATGTGTTCTCTGAGGAGGGGTGTCAGGAGTTGCCTCCTCATCGCGTGTATGACTGCTCTATTAATTTACTTCCTGATGCTAAGTTACCTAAAGCTAGGTTATATAACCTTTCTGGTCCTGAGAGGCAGGCTATGAAAGATTATATTTCGGAAAGTCTGGCCAAAGGGCATATTAGACCTTCATCTTCCCCAGTGGCCGCGGGGTTCTTCTTTGTGAAGAAAAAAGATGGAGGCCTACGCCCTTGCTTGGATTTCCGCGAACTTAATCGGATTACTGTTCGAGATCCGTATCCACTCCCTCTGATTCCTGATCTCTTTAATCAAATTGTTGGCGCCAAATGGTTCTCTAAATTGGATCTCAGGGGGGCGTATAATCTGATTAGGATAAAAGAGGGGGATGAGTGGAAAACGGCGTTTAACACGCCTGAGGGACATTATGAGAACCTTGTCATGCCTTTTGGTCTGACTACTGCACCAGCAGTATTCCAACATTTTGTTAATGACATTTTTCGTCATCTGGTGGGGCTGTTTATGGTCGTATATTTGGATGACATTTTAATTTACTCACCAGATCTTGTGTCTCACCAGGAGCATGTGAGACAGGTGTTGCAGATCTTGCGAGACAAACTATACGCCAAACTGGAAAAGTGTGTATTCGCCGTACAGGAACTTCAGTTTTTGGGTTTCTTGGTGTCAGCCTCCGGTTTCCGTATGGACCCTGAAAAGGTGAGAGCAGTGCTTGAATGGGATCAGCCAGAGGATCTTAAGGCTCTGCAGCGTTTTCTGGGGTTTGCTAACTACTACCGGAAATTTATTTGTAATTTCTCATCTGTTGTCAAACCTCTCACTGACATGACAAGAAAAGGGACGGATTTTTCTAAATGGTCGGACAAAGCTTGCCAAGCTTTTTCCTCTTTGAAAAAATGTTTTGCTTCGGCACCCGTTCTCATCCAACCAGATGCATCACAGCCGTTCGTTGTGGAGGTGGACGCGTCTGACGTAGGGGTGGGTGCAATATTGTCCCAGGGTCCGTCCCCTGGTAAATGGCATCCGTGCGCTTTCTTTTCTAAAAAATTGTCGTCCGCCGAAAGGAATTATGATATCGGCAATAGGGAACTTTTGGCCATTAAGTTGGCTTTTGAAGAATGGCGTCACTTTTTGGAGGGGGCAGTCCACCCGGTCACCGTCATTACTGATCACAAGAACCTGCTGTATTTGGAATCTGCTAAGCGTCTGAATTCCAGACAAGCTCGATGGTCGTTGTTTTTTACCAGGTTTAATTTTGTTGTCACTTATCGCCCTGGATCTAAGAATGTTAAGGCGGATGCCTTGTCTCGCAGTTTCCCAGGGGCCGGGAAAATGGATGACCCGATTCCTATCCTTCAGGAGGGGGTGGTAGTGTCGGCTGTATGTTCTGAGCTTGAGGAGGAGGTGTTAGAGGCTCAGGGGGACGCCCCTGCAGGACCTCCAGGGAGACTGTTTGTCCCAAATCAGTTGAGACAAAAGGTTATTGAGGCACATCATAATTCTGCTTTAGCAGGACATCCAGGGAGTAAGGCTACTTTAGATCTCCTTTCTCGCCGGTTTTGGTGGCCTAACGTTAATAAAGATGTTTTAACTTTTGTCGCGTCCTGTGGGGTTTGTGCTCGCTCTAAGACCCCTCATACCCGTCCGTCTGGGACCCTCTTACCCTTGAAACTTCCGGAGCGTCCATGGACTCATTTGTCTATGGACTTCATCACGGACCTTCCTCAGTCGTCAGGGAAGACTGTCATACTGGTGGTTGTTGACAGGTTCAGTAAGATGGCACATTTCATTGCTCTTCCTGCCCTCCCTAATGCTAAAACTCTGGCGCAGGTGTTCATTGGGGAGATTGTGAGACTTCATGGGTTGCCTTCTGATGTGGTGTCAGATAGGGGGTCTCAGTTTGTGTCCAAGTTTTGGAGGGCATTTTGTTTACGTCGGGGGATGCAATTGTCATTTTCCTCGGCTTTTCATCCGCAGACCAATGGTCAGACAGAGCGTCTGAATCAAAGCCTAGAGACTTATCTTCGGTGTTTTGTCTCAGAGAACCAGGAGGACTGGTCTTCTTTCTTGCCTCTGGCAGAGTTCGCTCTTAACAACAGGCAGAGCGAGTCCACTGGTAAGTCCCCGTTTTTTGGGGCATATGGTTTTCATCCCCAGTTTTGTACATTCAATGGGGGGGGCCCTTCTGGGGTTCCTGAGGAGGAGCGTTTCTCGTCGTCACTTGCTTCAGTGTGGAGAGGTGTATTGAATAATCTGAGTGCTATGGGGAACCGTTATAAACGTATGGCTGATAGGAGGAGAGTTTCTGGTCCAGATCTTAATGTGAACGATCTGGTATGGTTGTCTACCAGGAATATAAAACTTAAAGTTCCCTCCTGGAAGCTGGGCCCCAGATTCATCGGGCCGTACAGGATCAGTTCCATAATTAATCCTGTGGCATTTCGTCTGGACCTCCCTCCTACGTTTAAAATCCACAATGTGTTCCACAAGTCATTACTTAAGAGGTACGTGGCACCAGTCATACCATCACCTCTACCTCCTCCTCCAGTGGTGGTCAATGGTAACTTGGAGTTTCAAGTGTCAAAGATCATTGACTCACGTCTGAATCGCCGGTCCCTTCAGTACTTGGTGCATTGGAAGGGGTATGGTCCAGAGGAGAGGACGTGGGTTCCTGCGTCTGACATTAACGCAGATCGTTTGGTGCGGACCTTCCACAGAACTCACCCGGGCAAACCTGGCCCTGAGGGTCCGGAGGCCCCTCGTTGAAGGGGGGGTACTGTCATGTGTGCATCGCCACGAAGATCGTCGCGGTTGCACATTCTGACTTCTCACAGCTGAGTTGCTGTTTCTTTGTGTTTGGCAGTTAGGGAGTTAATTCTGTCTGTGCTCAGTTCTGGGACTGGGTGCAGTTTCTCCCGGCTGCAATTAATTATTTGTTGATTGGTTTCCTTTAAATCTCTGGTTGTCTGTGTTGGGAGTTGCCAGTGAAATTCTTCATGCAGACCACAGATAGGATTGTATCTGTATAGACTTAAGTTAAAGAGCTCCTTAGTTGTTTTAAGCTCACCTTGCTTAGAGTTTAATATCCCAGATCATTTATGTTCCTTCTGTGTTTGAGTGTGTATGCAAGTCTGTGTTTTCTCCAGTCTGTCTTATATGTCTAATCTGTGTATTTAGCAGAGATCAGCCCATATCCCTTTGGTGGTAATCAGAATCCTTCTTGGGACTGATTACAGGGTTCAGGGACTGATAGGAGACAGGGTTAGGCTGGAGACTTGGACCTCTGAACCATTATCAGTACCTCCAAGGTGAGGGATTAGTTAGGACCCCAGTTTAGGGTCAGGTTAGACCCCGGTCCTCCTCTTTCCTGTGACAGTGTATCAAGTCCTCAAGATTAACCCTGAGTTCAACGGATATCGTGTCAGGTAAAATCTATTCTATATTTACATGCTGATGTTGCTAATCTATATGTTGTATAGAGTGATGTTCTTTTAAGAATAGTTTACTGACATCGTACACATATCATAAGACCGCGTGACACTTATCTAAGATGCTTTGTGTCTGCTGATCAGGATGACTGGGTCTCTTTTTTGCCTTTGGCTGAGTTTGCTCTTAATAATAGGGCTAGCTCTGCCACTTTGATGTCTCCGTTTTTCTGTAATTCTGGGTTTCACCCTCGATTTTCTTCAGGACAGACGGAGGCTTCTGTCTGTCCAGGTGTTGACTCTGTTGTTGAGTGTATGCAGCAGATTTGGGACCAGGTAGTGGAGAGGTTGTCCCTCTCTCAGGAGAAGGCCCAGCGGTTTGCTAACCGGCATAGGACTGATGGTCCTCGGTTTAAAGTGGGGGACTTGGTCTGGTTGTCCTCAAAGAATATTCCTATGAGAGTAGCATCTCTCAAATTTAAGCCTAGGTTCATTGGACCTTATAAGATCATGGAGATTATTAATCCTGTTTCTTTTCGTTTGCTTCTTCCAGGGACATTTAAGATCCATAACGTGTTCCACAAGTCCTTGTTGAAGAGGTTTGTTGAGCCAGTGGTTCCTGCTGCTGTGCCTCCTGACCCTGTTTTGGTTGAGGGCAATCTGGAGTATGTGGTTGAGAAAATATTGGATTCTCGTTTTTCTAGACGAAGACTCCAGTATTTGGTTAAATGGAGAGGTTATGGTCAGGAAGATAATTCTTGGGTGTTTGCTTCGGACATCCATGCTAGGAGACTTATCCGTGCGTATCATAGAACTCATCCTGACCGACCTGGTTGCTCAAATGAGGGTTCGGTGACCCCTCCTCAAGGGGGGGGTACTGTTGTGAATGGGTTTGAGATGAGTTCTGAGCAGAGGCTCCCTCTGGTGGTTACAAGCGGTACTAGTGAGGATTGTGAGGACTGGGAATCAGGTGTTACTGATTGGTCTTATTTAAGGGAATCATTTTCCCATCAGGGTTGCCGGTGATCAATTGTTCTGGTCTGAATCCTTCTTTCCAGTTTCCCTTGTAGCCTGCTGTGTCGTGTCTGCATCTCCTGCTATCAGATAAGACAATTTCTTATTTTGTGTTTTTGCTATATTTTTGCATTTGGTCCTGCACTTCTGTGGGGGCCTTCTGGGTCCCCTCCGGGGGCTTTTGCCCTCTCAGTTTAGTTCAGCCACTGTGTTTTGTACTTTTGCTTTTTCCAGTTTTTTCAGTGGCTGCTGTTTTTGTTACACCAGAGAACTAATTTAGGTGGTAGAGGTCGTGTGATCTCAGGTGATTTTGAAATTAGTAGAGTTGGTGTTTTTCAGGGTTTTCTGGGATTGCAGTAAGTACCCTTCCTGTCCTTTTCTATTTAGATAGTTTGGGCCCCAGCGTTTGCTCATACTATTTTCTTTCTGTGTCAGTATTTCCTCTTGTCTAACCGCCATTACATGTTTGGGGGCTTTCTATTATCTTTGGGGATCTGCTCCGGGGCAGATAGCTTTCCTATTTCTATCTTTAGGTGTAGTTAGTTTCTCAGGCTGTGACGAGGCGTCTAGGACCAACGTAGGAACGCTCCACGGCTGCCTCTAGTTGCGGTGGTTAGTCAGGGTACTGCAATCTCATAGATTCCAACTGCTCTGGTGTATTTCCTTTTTTGCCTGCACTCCTCAGCTACCGTAACATAACAGTCTTGCCTAAAAACACAGCCATGAATAAAGAATGGTACCAGAATGTCCTCCAAGAGCAAGTTCTCCCAACCCTCCAAGAGCAGTTTGGCGATCAACAATGCCTTTTCCAGCATGATGGAGCACTTTGCCATAAAGCAAAGGTGATAACTAAATGGCTCAGGGAACAAAACATAGAGATTTTGGGTCCATGGCCTGGAAACTCCCCAGATCTTAATCCCATTGAGAACTTGTGGTCAATCATCAAGAGACGGGTGGACAAACAAAAACCTAAAAATTCTGACAAAATGAAAGCATTGATTGTGCAAGAATGGACTGCTATCAGTCAGGATTTGGTCCAGAAGTTGATTGAGAGCATGCCAGGGAGAATTGCAGAGGTCCTGAAGAAGAAGGGTCAACACTGCAAATATTGACTTGCTGCATTAACTCATTCTAACTGTCAATATAAGCTTTTGTTACTCATATGTTTGCAATTATTATATTTCTGTCTGTGATAAAAACATCTGTCAAACACACATAAAAACCAGAGGGCAGCAGATCATGTGAAAATATAATATTTGTGTCATTCTCAAAATTTTTGGCCATGACTGTACTGACCTGGGCAGGTAATGGTCAGCATGTTCTAATCTTCGGGGGCAGGTGGATCCTGCAGGTTGTCAGCTCTATGCGAAAGGTTTTCACAATTTCACAAAGCCATTTAAACACTTTCGGATGGAGGACAATGTTATGCCCTAACGGCAAAATGGGGAGCACACGATTGTGATACGTCCGGAATACACCATTGACATAGCAGCCACAGCTGGTGATTAAGAAGAATCTGTGACTTCTCTCTATTTAATGGTTACTACTCACCTGGGTAGTCATATGTAGGAATCTCCTCTTTACACCACTCATCACCTCTCAGATATTGCCCGGTACTATTAATATAGGTCAGATCTTCACCCTGAAACAAATATTGTAAAAGTCACCGACAGATGGAGAAGTCACATCTATAATCAGCTCTAATCCTGCCATCTCCACCGTTCTCATTACACAAGTATAAAACATATAATTCTGGTGGAAAAAAAAGACTGAGCACAAGACCTTCACAGCTGTCTCTACACATCATAGGGGAGATCTCATGACACCTTCTTTCCATCTACCTGATGATCCTGAGAAACATTGGGATCTTTTTGTTTAGAGTCTTGTGGAAGAAGATGGGGACATCTCTCTGGTGTTGTCCTCTTACTGGATAGATCTAGAGGAAACACATACAGGGGCTGAATTCATTTCTTACATACAAATAATTATAGGCCGTGTGTATTTAATCCTAATACCTGGTGATGTGAGGGGCTGGGGAACGTCCTCGTACAGATCTTTGTGTCCTTCTAAATACTCCCACTCCTCCATGGAGAAATAGATGGCGACATCCTGACACCTTATAGGAACCTGACACATACAATGATACCGTCATCATCCTGATCCCTTCATAGAGTTAATGTATAATGTCCCAGGATTCCCAGCAGTGTCACCTCTCCAGTCAGCAGCTCAATCATCTTGTAGGTGAGTTCTAGGATCTTCTGTTCATTGATGTCCTCATGTATCAGGGGGTGAGGTGGAGGCCCCGTGATTGGGCTCAGAGGTCTTTCCCATCCCTCAGACACAGGGTCCTGACAGTGCTTACTAGAAGTTTTCTTCACTACTGTGTAATCCTGGTTATGGAGAGACACATTAAGAAATGTCACTACAGACATTTCCAGATTCCTCACCTCGTGAGTTCTGACCAACAGTTTTATTACTATAAGTAAAAATTATGTAATGTGACGGCATCAAAATCTCTCACCTCTCCAGTAAGACGGAAGAGGATCTCTAGGGTGAGGTGTAATATCCTCTCTGCCATCTTGTCCCTCTCCATATCCATTCTCGGGTAGTTAAGAAAAATTCTCTTAAAATATAAGGTGTACACTGACAAGAAGTGTTATTGTAGTGACCTGAATAGGAAGACGAAGAGACAATGAATCATTATAAAGAATTCCGTGTAATACAATTACTGGAAACGATAAGGGGGAAACATTTCAGAAGATAGAATGTGTAGATGTATTCTCTAGTCTTGTATGCACTGGAAGATAAGTTGAATTGCTGACTAAGACATCTCCTCCTAGGAATCACAAGTTCGTTAGGACAGACCAAAAAATACAGAGGCTGGCTGGGGACCCAAGCAGCAATTATATTTTTATTATTTTACAACATTCTGTTTTTTTCCCTGACATCTAAAAAAGCCTATATATTTTAGGCCACAGACAACAAGCAGTTTCTTCCTCGGAGTCGGCAGCTGAATACGTTTCTCATAGACTCATCTTCCATAACGATAATTCTCGTCTCATTTACCGACACTGGAATCAGCATTAGTAATACTGCAGGAGATATTCATTACACGTGACAGGAGAAATAACTACTTCATGATGAGGACGACATCTTCATCTTCTACTACGGCTCTAGAAACATATTTGTCCAGAGTCCGTCACTGACTCCATCACCACCGGCCGTCTATATGAATGTTTCCCGTCTTCCCGCACTGTAATCTTCTATCACGTTAGATCTCAGGTCTCATTCAAACACAGAAGTTTGAGGCTTTTATAAAAGCTTTTTTGTTTTCAAAAACACCACAGACAGAAATTACCATACTTTTTGGACTATATGGCTAAGTGCACACGTTCAGGAATGTGTGCAGAATTTTCCTGAGCAAAACCAAACTTTTTTCGCGGTAAAAACACGCGGTTTTTTTACGCGGATTTTGAGCGTTTTTACCGTGATTTTTGCCTGAACTTTCTAGGTCAATAATATAGCGGGAAAAACGCTAGAATTCCGCGAAATTAATGAACATTTTGCTTCTTTTTCCGAGATGCGTTTTTTTTCATGGAAAAAAACGCACCATGTGCACAAAAATTGCAGAATTCATTCTAAATGATAGGATGCTTAATTCATGCGTTTTTTACGCGGTTTTTGCAGCGAAAAAAAAACCGCAAATAATCCTGAACGTGTGCACTTAGCCTAAGGCCTAAGCCTAAGGCTAAGTGCACACGTTCAGGATTGTTCGCGTTTTTTTTGCGGCAAAAAACGCGTAAAAAACGTATGAATTAAGCATCCTATCATTTAGAATGAATTCTGCAATTTTTGTGCACATGGTGCGTTTTTTTCCGCGAAAAAAATGTATTGCGGAAAAAGAAGCAACATGTTCATTAATTTTGCGGAATTCTAGTGTTTTTCCCGCTATATTATTGACCTAGAAAGTTCAGGGAAAAATTGTGGTAAAAATGCGCAAAATCCGCGCAAAAAAAAGCACCAAAAAACGCCCAAAAAAAGTGCGTTTTTACCGCGAAAAAAGTCCGGTTTTGCTCAGGAAAATTCTGCACACATTCCTGAATGTGTGCACTTAGCCTAAGACACACAGGACCATAAAACACACCTAGGTTTTAGAGGAGGAAAATAGAAAAAAAATTGAAGCAAAAAATGTGGTCATGACACACTGTTATGGGAGGGAGATTTGCTGCTGACTGTAAGGTAATGTCCTCCAATTCTGTATATATATACCCCATTCTAGTATATATATGTCCCAATCCTGGTATAAGTGGCTCCATTCAGGTATATATGATCTCAGTCATGGTATGTATGTCCTCACCCAGTTATATATGGCCCCCATTCCAGGTATACTTACCCCCCTATACAGTATGCTTGGCCCCTTATCCTGGTATATATGGCCCCTCATCCTGATATACATAACCACCATCCCCATCTGGGTTTACATGGTTAACCATCCTGGTATATGTGGCTGGCCCCATCCCCATCCTGGTATACATGGCCCACATTCCTGGTATACAAGGCACCCCATCCTGGTATACATGGCACCCATGTCCATCCTGGTATACATAGCCCCCATCCCCATACTAGTATACATGACCCCCATCCCCAGCCTGATATACATGGCCACCATCCCCATCTTGGTATACAGTACAGACCAAAAGTTTGGACACACCTTCTCATTCAAAGATTTTTCTGTATTTTCATGGCTATGAAAATTGTAGAATCACACTGAAGGCATCAAAACTATGAATTAACACATGTGGAATTATACATTACACTTTACAAAAAAGTGTGAAATAACTGAAAAAATGTCTTATATTCTAGGTTCTTCAAAGTAGCCACCTTTTGCTTTGATTACTGCTTTGCACGCAGAAAAGGTGAACGGATGGATTCTACATGCCTGGTTCCCACCGTGAAGCATGGAGGAGGAGGTGTGATGGTGTGGGGGTGCTTTGCTGGTGACACTGTTGGGGATTTATTCAAAATTGAAGGCATACTGAACCAGCATGGCTACCACAGCATCTTGCAGCAGCATGCTATTCCATCCGGTTTGCGTTTAGTTGGACCATCATTTATTTTTCAACAGGACAATGACCCCAAACACACCTCCAGACTGTGTAAGGGCTATTTGATCAAGAAGGAGAGTGTTGGGGTGCTACGCCAGATGACCTGGCCTCCACAGTCACCAGACCTGAACCCAATCGAGATGGTTTGGGGTGAGCTGGACCACTCACCGCTTCAATTTTGAATAAATCCCCATCAGTGTCACCAGCAAAGCACCCCCACACCATCACACCACCTCCTCCATGCTTCACGGTGGGAACTAGGCATGTAGAGTCCATCCGTTCACCTTTTCTGCGTGCAAA
This sequence comes from Oophaga sylvatica, assembly GCA_033576555.1. Taxonomy (NCBI): domain Eukaryota; kingdom Metazoa; phylum Chordata; class Amphibia; order Anura; family Dendrobatidae; genus Oophaga; species Oophaga sylvatica. Next base: position 15,369,005 of record JARQOD010000003.1, read on the forward strand.
GCAGTAATCAAAGGAAAAGGCGGCTACTTTGAAGAACCTAGAATATAAGACATATTTTCAGTTGTTTTACACTTTTTGTAAAGTGTAATGTAAAATTCCACATGTGTTAATTCATAGTTTTGATGCCTTCAGTGTGATTCTACAAATTTCATAGTCATGAAAATACAGAAAAATCTTTGAACGAGAAGGTGTGTCCAAACTTTTGGTCTGTACTGTACATGACTCCTATCATTATCATGGTATAGATGCCACCTGATCCTCATATACATGGCCCCCATGACGCTGCTCACATAAAAAAATAAACAATTTTACTCACCTTCTCTCTGCATGGCGTCCTGTTTTGATGCCATCAGCTGATTTCAGAGTGTAAGGCTATTTTCACACTTGCGTTTTTTTGCGTAGCGCATCGTGCGCTATCGGACGCATGCGCAATGTTTCCCTATCTTTAACATGGCGGGCGCAGGGTCTAGCGCTTGCACGCGTTCATCTGCGTTTAGCGTGCGCTGCGCATTTTCCAGGTGTGCGTCCATACGCGCTAGATGCTACATGTTGCATTTTTTCCCGCCCAACCGCTTTAAAAAAAAACGCATGCGCACGTGTGCGCATGCTATGCGCAAAAAATAACATTGCAGTCTATGGGTGCGCTTTTGCGCGCACGTGATTTTTGAGTAAATAATGTCTAACTTGTTTAGACAACCCCCTACACAAGATACATTGTGAGGAGTGTAGATAAAAAGGTGATAGAGACAGAGATGATAGAGACAGATGATAGAGACAGATATGATAGAGACAGATGATAGAGACAGAGATCATAGAGACAGAGATCATAGAGACAGTTGATAGGGACACAGTTGATAGAGACACAGTTGATAGAAATGTGACACGTAGACAACACATGTGTCGAAAAAACGTAAACGCATGCAAAAACGCTTGAAATCGCATACAAATGCTGCGTTTTTTGGTCGTAATGTGCACGCTGATGCGACTAAATATCGCAGCGTTTATAAGCGTTTGCATGCGTTTTTTAAATGCATTTCATGTGCGCACGATGCGCTGCGCAAAAAACGCAAGTGTGAAAGTAGCCTAAGCAGTGCACAACGTGTAAGCAGCCTCCGCACGCTGAGGTCAGCTGCCAGAATATTCACTGCTCCCCACGCCTGGGAATATGAGAGTGGGGAGCAGTGAATATTCACTTTCTTTAGTACTGGTTGGGCGATCATGTGGGCCCACTTGTGACTAACCATTTTTGTATTTGCGGCAGCTCTGGTTCCTCTCAGTTAAAACTTTTTTCCTTTCAGACCACCCCGCTGGTTAATGTCAGTTTTTCCCCGCTGGCAATCTGGTGTAATTGCATTGCTGCTAGGTCAGCTGATGTGGGAGGTGACCACTCCCACCATCCTTTAAAAGGTCACCTGATGCATCAGCTGACTGTTGGCGATAGAGCAATCTACAGTGACCAAGCCGGAGTAAGGAGCTCTCTGGATGCAGTGGTGCTTCTGGTGAGTTGGCTTTCCTGGTGCCTTTATTCTGCTGTGCGGTGTTTTGCAGCAGAGAAAGCTAAGTGTTTATATCCCAGTCCCTTTCATGTTTGTCACTGTCCCCTGTGTTGCATTAGCTGTAGTGGCTAGACAACTGCCCTACGCCGACCAGTGCACTAGCCAGGGCAGTGTTAGGTGACAGCAAGGGATGAGGTATCCTGATGGCGGCTGGGGGAAGGATCCGCATAGGGCGTTAGGTGAGTGCAGGGACAGGCTCAGGTTGGAGCTCAGGTGGTGACCATCCCTCATTTCCTATTGGTAGGGCCTTCCTCTCCCCTATTCCATCCCCGTTGTGTGTGTTGTGCCGTTAGACAACTGACCATCCGTTGGGTTGTGTCACATCGTCACAGTCACTCCGTGACATTATCACCATCCATCACATTTTTTTCCAGTGAGCCATGGCTCAAATGCAGGCCTTTGCCCAACTGATCCAGAACCTCACTGATGAGCTTAAGGAGCTGCGGGTTCAGCAGCTCAGTTTCAGGCTCTACCAGAACCTGTAACAATTATGAAAATACTATGGAATCTGATAACTTCAGTCTCAGATTCGTTCTGATCCCATGTAGTGACAAAATAAACAAGCAAGGTGTAAAATATAAACTAACAGAGATTATCCTGAATTTACAGTGAAGCGCAAACAGCACAAAACAAAAATGTCCAGCAACTATGTTAAATGAAGGGGAGTGCGACCGGCACTTATACATAACGAAAAAGTCCAGCAACTCTGTTATATGAAGCAGAGTGCGATCGACACTTATACATAATGAAAATGTCCAGCAACTTTCATGAAATTCCAGAAATATGCAGGTGATGTTCAGCAATGAGGAGGATTTCCAGTGTACTACTTTAGGGCTGAAAAAGTCCTGCAGAGTCCAGCACTGCAGCCCCAAAGACAGTTCAAGAATTAGTACACTGTTAATAATGTCAAGGTTCTTACGGACACCGTAGTTCCAGGAAAGAATAACTCCTCACTCAGACAAACAAACGTAACCACAGACAAGATCAGAAAGCAGCACTGATGACTAAAGGTAGCTGGAAGTGATGAGGCTGAGCATCGAGTAATGAGCAGCCGTAGGAACTACAGAAGCCATGAGGAAGCTCAAGAGCCAGCAACACACAAAATACTCAGGCAAGGAGTGTTTCTCAACCCGGACTTAAATACTGGACAGACAGGAATTTCAAGAGCAGGAAGAAGTACCAGACTCCATCTTGGACAAGGGCAAAAAGGCTCCATGGAACACCTGGAATCCTTACATTACTCCCACCTTAGAAGTGGCCTCAGGACGATCCAGGACCAGGTTTTCCATGATATTTCTGATGAAACACAGCAATCTTTTGAGGAGCACAGATATTACTCTCCAGCTCCCAAGAGTTCTCCTCAGACAAATATCCCTTCCACTTAATAAGGTACTGCAGCTGATTCCAGTAGATCCTGGAGTCCAGAATCTTCTCCACAACAAATTGTTCTTGCCCGTCCATCAACAAAGGCTGAGGAGGAGGTACAATATGACCCTGAAAAGTATTCGGAGACACAGGTTTTAATAAGGAGACATGGAACATGCTCCTTGGTAACTTCAGACGGCAGGCAATGGAGCTCACGATCCCAGAGAACTTGAAAGGACCGATTAATTTTTGTCCCAGCTTCTGTGATGGAACATTCAATTTCAAATTCTTAGTGGATAACCACACAGAGTCTCCTACCTTAAACATGGGAGCAGGCCTCCGGAATCTATCGGCTGATTTTTTGTATCTCTCTTGTGCAGTAGATAGCGATTCCTTCAGAGTTTCCAGATTTCGTTTCATCGCCCCTAACCTCTCATCTACTACAGGCACCGGAGCATCGATCGGGATCTGGGAAAAATACTAGGATGACAACTCAGGTTCGCAAAGAAGTTACCTTAGTAGATGCATTTTGCGAGTTATTGTAAGAGAACTCTGCTAGAGGAAGCAACTCCAACCAATCATCCAGTGAGTGGCTAATACAGCGCCGAAGATACAGCTCCAGAGTCTGATTAGTCTGCTCCGTCTGCCCATTCGTCTTTGGATGATACGCTGAAGACAGACATATATAAATACCAAGCGCAGAACAAAATCCCTTCCAGAATCTGGAGGTAAACTGCACTCCCCGATCAGAGATGATCTCATCTGAAACTCGATACAGCCGGAACACATTCTGAAGGACCAGATCTACCGTCTCCTTAGCTGAGGGAAGACCAGTACAAGGAATGAAGTAGGCAGCTTTAGTAAGGCGATCTACTACAACCAGAATAAAGTTGTTTAGCCCAGAGGTGGGCAATTTTACTAAAAAAAAAAAAAAAGACACCCAAGGGCGGTCAGAAATGGGCAGGGGTTGCAGCAATCCAGTAGGTGATACAAGAGGAGTCTTAAAACATGCACATACCTCACAAGAGAGAACTAGCTCTTCACGTCCCTCAGACAGGTAGGCCACCAAAAGAAAAGCGTCAGAAACTCCAGTGTCTTCTGTACCCCCCGATGACCAGCCAACTTGGAGTCATGAACAAACTTGAGGACCTGCAGCCTTATGACCTCCGGAACATAAAAACGTCAATCCCGGACCCACATACCGTTCTTGAGAACCAAGTTCACATCATCAATCGGGTTAGCGAGAAATAGGTCTGCGTCATAAGACTCCGTAATGGTCTTCCATAGGTACTTATTCTGGACAACTCTGACAAAGTTGGTATCTGACAAAATGGTCTTGGACTGGTGTCACGTTACTGGCGATACTGGACTGGAGGTCAGTGGCCGGAGCAGAAGTGTGCAGATTACCGGACCGTGGAAAGGCTTCTGGAGGTGCAGAATATGGCGGTGGTAGTCCACTATGTCGGCAGATGCCGGAGCCCGCCCGCGCATGGGCCGGCCGAGATCACACACAAGCACCAAGTCCGTTTAGGTGATGGAAGTTCGAGGTAGGAACAGCAGGGTTTCTACAAGCGACAGGAAGGCGCCAGCAGAACACCTTCCAGATCAGGAGCTCAGATAATGCTTCACTCAGTTAGACTGAGCACCACAATATACTCAGCAACAGGAAGCAGCACAGGGCCAGGTATATATAGCAGGTCCAATCAGTCTTAATCAGGGCGAGAACAATCAGCAGGGCAGGTGATGATCTCTATCCAATCAGTCTCAATCGGGGCGGGAACAATCAGCAGGGCAGGTGATGATCTCTATCCCAGACGAAGTTCATATGGTTTCAGGCTGTGGCATGTATTCGGGACAAAGCATCCGCTTTTTTGATTCAAAAACAAACTCCATCGAGCCTGATGTGGAGAATGACAGCTAGCAGATCTAAGAAATTCTAGGTTATGATGATCTGTGAGCACAATAGCATGATGTGCTGCCCCCTGCAGATGGTGCCTCCATTCCTTAAATGCAGTGATAATGGCTAGAAGCTCTTAATCTCCAACATCATAATTCTTCTCTGCAGCAGAAAGTTTATGAGAGAAAAAAGCACATGGATGTAACAGACCTTTCTCTCCTGTTCTTTGCGAGAGGATGGCCCCCAGAGCACAATCCGAAGTGTCCACTTCCTTTTCTTTTAAACATTTTTATTGGGTTATATAATACAAATAAATAATAAAGTAAAATTACATAACAGGGTGTGTGTTTTTTCAATTAAATGTTGTCAAAAGTTCCTTCATTAGGTCGTCACATAATACATGTTAAGATTAATCACAGTAGAAGATACAATCTTTCATTCCACAACAGTGTCTTCATTTTCCTATTGTGTTTTATAAGGAAGGAGTCTAAAGGGTATGCCACACTAAACAATATCGCTAACGAGATCGCTAAAAAACGTCACTATTTAGCGATCCCGTTAGCGATATTGTTCAGTGCGGCAGCTTCCAGCGACGAGCTTCCTGCTGTGATCTCGCTCGTCGCTGGAATCGCTCCGGACCCTATTTAATCGCTGGCGCTCCCGCTGGGTAAGTATCTTATCGCTGTGTGGCACCTTTTCTTAGCGATTTAGCGGTACTTTTGTACCGCTAAAGTCGTTAAGAAGATCGCTAACGGCGATAGCGTCGTTAACTATATCGCTAAATGTGGCCGCATTTAGCGATATAGAAACGATCCCGCTAGCGATCTCATTAGTATGCAACGCTAACGAGATCGCTAGCGGGATTGTTTAGTGTGGCAGTACCTTAACCCAATGTGTGCACACCTATAGATCTTAAATGCTAACATTGATACAGACAGAGAAAGTAGGGTGAGGAAAATCAGATGAAGGAGGGGGAGAGGGGGGAGGTAGGGGAGTCCTCATGTAAGAGTGGATAGTGGTATCGGCGGTTAGTGCCTTACAGATTCACGAGACCTATGTAACAAGCATTAACCTCTTATGAAAGCTTGTTAGTTTTTAGGGTGGATGCCAGATCTTCATTTAGTCAGGGACTGCTGACTCATCACCCTTAAGTATTCATCCGATTCTCTATACAGAACCCATGGCTCCCATGTTACCCCAAACCTATCTCTTGAGAAGTTTGTGCAAGCTCCAATTTCCTCTACATAATAAAGCTGATCAACTTTTTGGAGCCAATCAACAACGCTCGGGCTACTCTGAGAGCGCCATTTTGTGGGAATAATTAGTTTGGCCGCTGCTAATAAAAATAGGAGTAGTGATTTGTACTTGGTCTGTGAAATATCGCTAGACCAGTTCAGAAAGATGAGGTTCAGCCGTGGGGGTTTTGAAAGTTTGCACAACTTGGTAATAATTTTCAAAACACTATTCCAAAACGGTCTAATCTTATCACATGACCACCAAATGTGCAGGAACACCCCTTTATCTCTATTACATTTCCAACAGGCTGGGGATATGTTGGAGTACCATGTATGAGTTACCACTGGGGTGGTATACCATCTTGTGACGATCTTATATGAGTTTTCTTGAACTCTTACACAGCTAGAAGGCCCAAACAAATTTTTATAAATGCGCTCAACCTCCCAGTCCTGCAGTTTAACCCCTCTTTGCCATTGGACATACTATTCCATCCATGTGACCTGGGACTTAATTCCGAAGGACAGAATAGTATGTCATACGCGATCAGCCGCTCTCAAGGGGGGAGCGAGGCTGATTGCGGCCAGGTGTCAGCTGATTCTCACAGCTGACACCCGGCACTAAGTGCCAGGAGTAGTCACGGACTGCTCCCAGCACTTTAACCCCTGACACACTGCGATTAAACATGATTGCGGCGTTCCGGTGGCATAGGGAAGCATCACACAGGGAGGGGGCTCCCTGCATGCTTCCCTGAGACCCTCAGAGCAATGCAATGTGATCGCGTTGTTTTGAGGCCCTTATCCCTGCAGGCCCCAGGATCCAAGATGGCCGCGGGGTCTTGCAGGTGAGGTGCCTTGTCAGTGCCTGCTGAGAGCAGGCGCCGGCAAGCCTCCTGCACTGCCTGTCAGGTCGCTGATCTGACAGAGTGCTCTGCAAACTGTCAGATCAGCGATCTGACACTATATACACTGTGTTCCAAATTATTATTCAAAAATTGTTTACGAGTGATAAGGTAAGAATTTTTTTGTTTGTCAGTTAAACTCATTGATGGTGATGTGTGTCAGGGCTTTTTATATCACTGTAAGCAACTGCAGACACCTGTGCTAATTAGTTTCGCAGGTGTGTCCAATGAAAGGCAAGACTACTTATGAAGGCTGTCCGACATTATTAAGCAGCCTACATTTTCTGCCAAAATGGGAAAGAAAAAGGATGTGTCGGCTGTTGAGAAGCAACAAATTGTGGAGTGTTTAGGTCAAGGCATGACTACAATCAACAATGCCAAGACACTTCATCGTGATCATTGCACAATCAAGAAGTATGTAGCTGATTCACAGTACACACGTGTGCGTGCTGATAAGGGAAAATTGAGGACTCTTTCCTACAGGCAATTACGTCAGGTTAAAAGAGCAGCGGCAAAAAAGCCTTGTCATAGCAGCAGACAAGTTTTTGAAGCTGCTGGTGCCTCCAACGTCCCCCGAACAACAAGATGCAGGGTCCTTCAGAGGTTTGCAGCTGTGCGTAAGCCATCCTGTCGACCTCCTCTATCCACTGCACACAAGCAGAAACGGCTCCAGTGGGCCAAACAATACATGAAGATTGACTTCAAAACTGTTGTGTTCACCGATGAGTGCCGTGCAACGCTCGATGGTCCAGATGGATGGAGTGGAGGATGGCTGGTTGATGGAAACCCCATGCAAACATGGCTACGGCGCCAACAAGGAGGAGGTGGAGTAAAAGTACACATATTTAGGATCGCCGTGTCCGTAACGACCCGCCGTATAAAACTGTCCCACTAGTTAACCACTTTAGTGAATCCCTTAAAAAAAATACAAAAAAACAATGGTTTATCAACATACCGCCGAACAAAAATTGGAATAACATGCGATCAAAAAGACGGATATAAATAAACATGGTACCACTGAAAATGTCATCTTGTCCTGCAAAAAACGAACAGCCATACAGCATCATCAGTGAAAAAATTTAAAAGTTATAGCTCGGATAATAAAGCGATGCAAAAATAATTATTTTTTAATTAAAATAATTTATATTGTATAAAAGCGCCAAAACGTAAAAAAGATACACATGAGGTTAGGGTTATGGTTAGGGTTAGTGGTGTGTTGTGGTTAGGGTTGGAGTTAGAATTGGGGGGTTTCCACTGCTTAGGCACATCAGGGGCTCTCCAAATGTGACATGGCGTTTGATCTCAATTCCAGCCAATTCTGCGTTGAAAAGTCAAACGGTGCTCCTTCCCTTCCGAGCTCTGTCGTGCACCCAAACAGTGGTTCCCCCCACATGTGGGGTATCAGCATACTCGGGACAAATCGCTCAATAACTCTTGGGGTCTAAATTCTTGTTACCCTTGGGAAAATAAAAAATTGGGGGCAAAAATATAATTTTTATGGAAATAAATATGATTTTTTATTTTTATGGCTCTAAGTTATAAACTTCTGTGAAGCACTTGGGGGTTCAACGTTCTCCGCACACATCTAGATAAGTTCCTTGAGGGGTGTAGTTTCCAAAATGGGGTCACTTGTAGGGGTTTCCACTGTTTAGGCGCATCAGGGGCTCTCCAAACGCTACATGACGCCCACAGACGATTTCATCAAAGTCTGCATTCCAAAACGTCACTACTTCCCTTCCGAGCCCCAACGTGTGCCCATACAGTAGTTTTCTCCCACATATGGGGTATCCACATACTCAGGACAAATTGCACAACAACTTTTGGGGTCCAATTTCTCCTGTTACTCTTGGGAAAATAAAAAATAAGTGGATCTGAAGTAAATATTTTGTGGCAAAAAAGTTAAATGTTCATTTTTTTTAAACATTCCAAAAATTCCTGTGAAGCACCTGAAGGGTTAATAAACTTCTTGAATGTGGTTTTGAGTACTTTGGGGACTAAAAGATCATGTTTGTGGAAAAAATATGATTTTTTTTATTTTCACGCTCGGGCGTCATAAACTTTAGTGAAACACCTGGGGGTTCAAAGTTCTCACCACACATCTAGAAAAGTTCCTTGGGGGTCTAGTTTCTAAAATGGGGTCACTTGTGGGGGGTTTCCAATCTTCAGGCACATCAAGGGCTCTCCAAATGCAACATGACGTCCGATCTCAATTTCAGCCAATTTTGCGTTGCAAAAGTCAAACGGCGCTCCTTCCCCTCCGTGCTCTGCCATGCGCCCAAACAGTGGTTTACCCCCACATATGGTTTATCAGCGTACTCAGGACAAATTGCACAGCTTTTGGTGTCCAATTTCTCCTGTTTCCCTTGGGAAAATAAAAACTTGGGGGCAAGAAGATAATTTTTCCTCAAATTAAGATTTTTTATTTTTGGGGCTCTACGTTATAAACTTTGGTGAAGCACTGTGCTCACAACACATCTAGATAAGTTCCTTAAGGGGTCTATTTTCCAAAATGGTGTCACTTGAGGCGGTTTCCACTGTTTAGGCGCATCAGGGACTCTTCAAACGCAACATGGTGTCCGATCTCAAATCCAGCCAATTTTGAATTGAAAACGGCGCTTCTTCCCTTCCGAGCTCTGCCGTGTGCCCAAACAGTGGTTCCCCCCACATATGTGGTATCAGCGTACTCAGGACAAATTGCACAACAACTCTCGGGGTCCAATTTCTCCTGTTACCCTTGGTAAAATAAAAAATAATTGGATCTGAAGTAAATATTTTGTGCAAAAAAGTTAAATGTTCATTTTTTTTAAACATTCCAAAAATTCCTGTGAAGCACCTGAAGGGTTAATAAACTTCTTGAATGTGGTTTTGAGTACTTTGGGGACTAAAAGATCATGTTTGTGGAAAAAATATGATTTTTTTATTTTCACGCTCGGGCGTCATAAACTTTAGTGAAACACCTGGGGGTTCAAAGTTCTCACCACACATCTAGAAAAGTTCCTTGGGGGTCTAGTTTCTAAAATGGGGTCACTTGTGGGGGGGTTTCCAATCTTCAGGCACATCAAGGGCTCTCCAAATGCAACATGACGTCCGATCTCAATTTCAGCCAATTTTGCGTTGCAAAAGTCAAACGGCGCTCCTTCCCCTCCGTGCTCTGCCATGCGCCCAAACAGTGGTTTACCCCCACATATGGTTTATCAGCGTACTCAGGACAAATTGCACAGCTTTTGGTGTCCAATTTCTCCTGTTTCCCTTGGGAAAATAAAAACTTGGGGGCAAGAAGATAATTTGAGGAAAAATTAAGATTTTTTATTTTTGGGGCTCTACGTTATAAACTTTGGTGAAGCACTGTGCTCACAACACATCTAGATAAGTTCCTTAAGGGGTCTATTTTCCAAAATGGTGTCACTTGAGGCGGTTTCCACTGTTTAGGCGCATCAGGGACTCTTCAAACGCAACATGGTGTCCGATCTCAAATCCAGCCAATTTTGAATTGAAAACGGCGCTTCTTCCCTTCCGAGCTCTGCCGTGTGCCCAAACAGTGGTTCCCCCCACATATGTGGTATCAGCGTACTCAGGACAAATTGCACAACAACTCTCGGGGTCCAATTTCTCCTGTTACCCTTGGTAAAATAAAAAATAATTGGATCTGAAGTAAATATTTTGTGCAAAAAAGTTAAATGTTCATTTTTTTTTAAACATTCCAAAAATTCCTGTGAAGCACCTGAAGGGTTAATAAACTTCTTGAATGTGGTTTTGAGTACCTTGAGGGGTGCAGTTTTTAGAATGGTGTCACTTTTGGGTATTTAACCCTTATAAATTCCTAACAAAAAAATTTGATGTAAAGTAGACATGTGGGAAATGTTATTTAGTAACTATTTTGTGTGACATATTTCTCTGTTGTAAGGACATAAAAATTCAAAGTTTGAAAATTGCTAAATTTTAAAAATTATCATATTTCCATTTTTTTCATAAATAAACGCAAGTTATGTGGAAGAAATTTTACCACTAACATGAAATACAATGTCACGAGAAAACACTCTCAGAATCGCCAAGATCCGGTGAAGCGTTCCAGAGTTATTACCTCATAAAGGGACAGTTGTTATGTTATGGTAGCTGAGGAGGCAGGAGCAAAAAACCGCATAGGCAGCCTGACACCAGAGAGGTTGGAAACTAATAGGTTGCAGACCCTAAACTAACCGCACAACTAGAAGCAGCCGTGGAGCGTAACCTACAGTGGTCCTAGATGCCTCGGCACAGCCGGACAGATAGCTATCCCTGAAGATGGAAAGAGGAAAGCTGACTACCCCGGAGTAGACCACAAAAGAGTAGGAAGCCCCCAAACATATAATGGCGGTTAGACAAGATGAAAACACGAACACAGACAGAAAATAGATTGAGCAAATGCTGGGGCCCAAAACTGTCTAGATAGGATAGTACAGGAGAGAATACTGTCTGCAACCCAGAAAAACCCTAGGAAAAACTCCCAACACTTCTGAATCCAAAAACACTGAGACCACAGGGTCTCGACCACCTATATCAGAACTCTGATGTGGACACGTAGCTACCCAGCAGCAAGATATCACAAGAACTGAGCAAATGAACAAATACAAAAAATGAACGGAGACCAGCCAAAGCCCCCCAAAGGGGACCAGGCTGAATACAAAAAGCAATGCAGCAAAAAGCAAGGAATTCAAACCACAGTAAAAAAAACTGAAAGAGACTTATCTGAAAGCAAGCAGGAGACAGCAGGAAAGCAAGCTGAATTCCAACCTAGACCAGAAAGCACAACTGATTACCGGCGAGGATCATGGGAGTTCAGCTCACTTACATCAGGCCAGTCAGTACCACCTGACCACCACTCGTTATTTGCAGGTGTAGGGCTCTTGGTATTCAACATTGGTTCAATACCCTCAGCAACCACCAGAGGGAGCTTCAGCTCCGATGTCGTCTCCAAAACGTTCACAAAAGACAGTGGTCAGAATTGTAAAAATTGGCCCGACCATTAACATGCAAACATCCCTCGGGAGTAAAGGGGTTAAAGACTGAAGCAATGCCATCTGAGTCTCTAATTTTCTCTCCATTTGGTTTTTTGAGCGTATATATTAGTGACTTCACTTTTCTCTTTTTAATCTGAGACACCATGAATTTTGACACTTTATCCCCGTGTGCACGCATTTTGTGTTTCCATTTTGTGAACACCCTGATTGAATCCTTATTCATTAGATCTCTATGATCTCGCCTTTTTTTGCGACAAAAGAATGAAAGTGTCAGGTCTGAGCGTTTGTGTTCTTTTTCAAGGATCTGGCTCTCTTTAAAGAGAGACTCCAGATTTGTCTGTCGTGTCTTTTTTTTATGTGAGGCAATGGAGATCCATTCCCCTCTTACCACAGCCATGTGAGCTTTCCAAACAATAGGGAATGATGTGCTATCTTGTGTGTTAAGTTCAAAGTATTCTTTTATCGTTCTCAGTATTTTCCCTTTGGCGGAATGTTTAGACAAAAGGATCTGTCTCCATGTGTTATTTTTCGGTCTGTGACCCAGCACTATTTTATTTATAAGTATTGAGTGGTCAGAATGGACATTCGGGATTATCTGCGCGTCCTTTACATTCGAGATCATCTGGAATGGCAGGAAGAGATAATCTATTCGACTATAGGACGATTGCGTTTGGGAAAAGTGGGTGAAGTCTTTTGAATTAGTGTATAAAAATCTCCATGTGTGTATTAGCTCGTGCAAATGTAGAGTCGCGGAGATGCGTTTAAGTGCTTTGTTGGTTACGTTTAATTTCACTGTTCAGGAGTTTACTACTGGTTTAAGAGGCGTATTTAAGTCACCTCCCAGGATCAGGGTACCCTCTATAAAATCGTTAACCTCTCTCATCGTCTTTGAGAACCAAATATCTTGATTAGTATTGGGGGCGTATAAATTGCCTATCGTTACCAATTTATGAGCAATTTTCCCTTTGATAAAAATAAATCTGCCATCATTATCCTTGAGAGCCTCCATGTATTGGAATGGTGTGTGTTTAGATATCGCAATAGTGACTCCTCTCGATTTCCTGGAGAATGAGTATGGATGATACCAGGCGTCGTAGTAATGATGTTTGTCTAAATTTTGGGCTTTCTCTTGTGTGAAACGTGTCTCTTGTAGCAACACAATACCTATCCCCAACTTTTTGATGTGCGCCAGTACCTGGGACCTTTTCATTGGTGCATTCAGTCCTCTCACATTATACGATGCTATGATCGTTTCTTTTTGTTTGGCTATCCATAGCGATTCGTTGTGATGTCTGGTCCAAGAGCCGCAGTGCGCCACACCATCAATGGGTGTATGGAAGAGAGAGAGGTAGGAAAGGGGGACATAAGAATGAGAAGAGACAACATAAACAGAATAGTACAGGAATGGGCTTGACGCCCTAACTCTAATGTTCTAACCATTCATCCAACTAGATTATACCCAGCTAGGGAAAAAACGACAAATTCAAGTAACAGCAAAGCAGATTAAACCACTTATGAGCAATATTATGGGCAGTGTTGTAAGGCTTAACCATTATAATGTTCTCTAATGCATGGAAGAAGGTACGGTAGAGAGATCCATAAAAAGAGGAACACAACCGAAAAACATATCTGGAGAAGAGAACCTATAAAACATAAGGTCCTCTTCATAATCTTTCATTATTTTCCAGAGTTCACTTTTCTCCTGATCTTTGAACTTCTGCTTATCTTTTCCCATTTCTTTGGCTTTTATAAATCCCTACTTTTTCCATTTCTCCTGTACTGGTAGGTCCAGAGATTGGAGGTTCGTATGTGGCGATCTCAGGTCTGGAATCGGGTCGAGCTGAATTTCCAGTTCTTCACATATTTTCGCTATATCTGCTGTCGTTCTGACCGTGTATCTCCTGCCCTCTGCTGTAATAAGTAGACCAATCGGGAAGCGCCATCGGAAAAGGAAACGTCTTTCTTTTAATATATCTGTGAAGGGTGTTAGTACAGTATGTGTCGCTTGGATAAAGTTGAAGGGGCAAGGTCTTAGTATATGTAAACTGTGGAGTCTCTGTATTTTAGAGGTTCCATTGGTCTCGCCTTTTTGAAAATCTTCTCCTTCATACGGAAGTCAAGGATCCTGCAAATTATGTCCCTAGGAAGTTCCATTGGCTTCGGTTTAGGTTTTGATGCAATGTGGGCTCTTTCTAGGACCAGTGCTTGACCTTCACCTGGGCCTAGCATGGGTAAAAAAAACTTCCATTAGGACAGCTGTCACATCTTTCTGCCCCGCTGCTTCTGGAATTCCTCGGACTCTAGGATTATTCCTTCTATTTCTATTTTCTATGTCTTCCAATGTGATATACAGGGTGCTAATGTGATCTTCATGAAGTTGCAGACCATCTGTTATATCCCCTGTACAGGCAATTAGTTTAGCCTGTGCTCCAACTAATTCCTCCACTCTGTTCCCGATGTGTGTATGTCTTTCTTGATTTCCGAAAGGTCTTTAGCTGAAGGTGCTAAGGCAGAAGACAGGATATTTTTAATAAAACCCATAAATGTGTTTATCCGAATCTATTGAATCGGTAGACACTTCTTCTACTTCTCCTGATTCTTATTCCTCAATGACATCTTTTGAGTGTGACATTTCTTGTCTGGAGCTACTTTGTTTTGTAATGAATATCTCCATATTTTTATTTGATGATGTTTCACTATGGTTATTCGGTCCCGTCAAGCGTCCTATTTTGACCATATTTCTTCCTTTTGTAACTTGTACAGGCTGTTTTGCAGCCTCTCTGTGTTTATAATTAGAGATTGGGTTCCCTTACTTTTATATAGGAATTTTCTTTTTTTCCTTTGTAGTTTAGTTAAGCCTTCTCATACAGACGATTCTCATCTGCCCTGTAACCTTTCCACCACTAGATAGAGCATGAACACCATATCTTCTCAGAGTAATCATGCAGTGTAAATATATTGACAAATATTAACCGTTGAATAGCCCATGTGCAACAGTCACCTTCATCTTTTGTCAATTGTTGAGTTCATATAGGTACAGAGCCTCTGTGGGCTCTGGATCTCCTCACACAGCTGCAGTTACACTAATCGATGCCTCAAGAAAAGGGCCTTTGTATGGAGAGGCAGGTGTCCACTAGTGTGTCACCAGTCTGTTTTGCAGAAGCTCCTTTTGGTGTCTGCCCCTACCGGAGGGGGTTAGTCTCTCTTCCTGCAGCTCCAGCTGTCTCCAGGTCAGCTCTCTTCTCCCGATCCAACACTGCTCCTCTAATAGTCCTCCTGTCACCTCGGGAGTCTGCCTGCATGTGAGAGGTGCAGGCCCTACTGGGCCCCACGCTTTCCTGCTGGCCTCGTGTTATCCCTGGGCAGCAGGGGTTTCCACCATTCCAGCCCGGTCTATACGGTCTTGATAAGGTCTATATCTAGTGTGAATGCTGTTTCTCACCCCTGGAGCCGTCTTTTCTTCTTTTTGAGGTTAGATGGCCTGGATTGCCTGAGTCAAATAAGGAGCTCTGTGCAGCACGTCCTGCTCGGTCGGTGGCCATCTTGGATCACTCCCAAAGCGTCCACTTCTACGATGAAAGGATGTGCTTGGTTAGGATGAATCAACAGAGGTGCAGAAGTAAACTGGGATGTAAGGCAATCCGAATGGTTACCTTGTTGAGCTCCGGATAGTCAATACAGGATTTAAGAGTTCCATCCTTCCTTTTTTCAGAAAAAGATGGGTGCTCCTGCAGGTGATGAGAAGCGGCGAATGAAACCATTAGCCAGATTCTCGTCAATGTATTCCTTTAAGGCCTGCAGCTCCGTAGCTGCTAGTGGGTAGACATTCTTAATTGGAATAGCAGACCGCTTACCCTGACGTAACAATAACAATGCAGTTTCAGCAGTAGTGCAACGATTAGGATCATCAAACATCATAGACATTGCAGCTAGACAATCGTCTAAGTTATTTAAATGTGGGTCACGAGTCGTGGATTTGACAAAGCGAGAGCTCGTGAGGCAAGTGACATGATTATACATAGGACCTTGGACCGATCTGTACAGAAGTTGGCAGCATGCACATCAAAATACAAAATACATTGATTAATAAACCCACAAAATTTGTAGCGGTCTCCATTAAATGTAAATGGCGGTAACTTGGGTGTGCTAATTGGCAGTGGCTGCACCGGCGGTATAGGCGCCTGTGCTGTTATTTGATTACTTAAGTCCTGCGGAGCCTGTCCAAAACGTGTTGGCTGGGTAACTGAGAATGTCAGTCTTCTTGGGGGAGGGGTCAGGAGAGGGTGGTGGTTCCCTCTGTGCATAGTGGAGTATGAGTTTGGTGACACAGGGGGATGTCTCTGTTGTTTGTTCCTTAAAGAGTCCACCATCTTGTGGCAAGCGCGTGCGTGGAAATAAACGTTAAGGTCCGGACCTGTGTGTGAATGAGTACATGTGGGTGTCCACCAAAAACATCAGGTGGAAGTGTGCTACTGAGACCCCGAGTTCTAGGGTGATTGGGCCATATCGGGTGTTGGCCATTCTCAGCCCGGGGACTTACCAACTGGAGTTACCCCCAGTAATGCACATGCACAACTCATTCTACAGGTTGGCGCTCTGGAGATTTGTGGTGCCTCCAGAGCCTACGTTGTCATCTCCATCGCGCTGCATTCGCCGTAAACCTGAGGATCAGGTGATGGCAGAGGTGAACTCTGGTGGATCAAGATGTCCTTACCATATGTCGCTTGCTGGTGAGGTCCGGTGTTAAGGGTCCAGAGGCCCCTCACTGAAAGGGGGGTACTGTAATGATCCATTTTTTGATTTGTGGAAGTTCTTGTTCCTCTCAGTAAAAACATTTTTCCTTTCAGGCCAGCGGGGGTTAATGTCAGTTTTTCCCTGCTGGCAATCTGGTGTAATTGCATTGCTGCAGAGTCAGCTGATGTGGGCGGTGACCACTCCCACCATCCTTTAAAAGGTCACCTGATGCATCAGCTGACTGTTGGTGATAGAGCAATCTGCAATGACCAAGCCGGATCAAGGAGCTCTCTGGGTGCAGTGGTGCTTCTGCTGAGTTCACTTTCCTGGTACCTTTAGGCTAATTGCACATTCAGGATTATTTGCGTTTTTTTTTCGCATTTTTCATGGGAAAAAACGCGTCAAAAACGCATGAATTAAGCATCCTATCATTTAGAATGAATTCCGCAATTTTTGTGCACATGGTGCGTTTTTTCCGCGAAAAAAAACGCATCGCGGAAAAAGAAGCAACATGTTCATTAATTTTGCGGAATTCTAGCATTTTTCCCGCTATATTATTGACCTAGAAAGTTGAGGAAAAAAAATCGCTGTAAAACGCGTAAAATCCGCGGCAAAAACGCACGTTTTTGCCGCAAAAAAAGTCTGGTTTTGCTCAGGAATATTCTGCAAACATTCCTGAACGTGTGCACTTAGCCTTATTCTGCTGTGAGGTGCTTTGCAGCAGAGAAAGATAAGTGTTTATTTCCCTGTCCCTTTCATGTTTGTCACTGTCCCCTGTGTTGCATTATCTGTAGTGGTTAGGCAAGCACCCTACACCTGCCAGTGCTCTAGCCAGGGCAGTGTTAGGTGACAGCAAGGAACGAGGCATCCTGACGGCGGGGGGTGGGGTGGAGGACCCGCATAGGGCGTTAGGTGAGTGCAGGAAAAGGCTCAGGTGGTGACCATTCCTCATTCCCTATTGGTAGGGCCTTACTCTCCCCTATTCCATCCCCGTCGTGTGTGTTGTGCCGTTAGCTGACCGACCATCTGTTGGGTCATGTCACTTCATGACACCGCTATTTAAAGAGAATGAATATTCACTGCTCCACAGGCCCATAGTCCCTTTTAGCTTTAGGAGCCGGCTTCAGTGAATGGAGGTGAGAGGGACTATAAGCGTGTGGAGCAGTGAATATTCATGTTCTCTAACAGCTGGCACACGTGTTAGCTGCAGCCGCTGGATTCTGCCTCCTGTAACCTGGTCCTCCATCTCTGCCGTTTCCCCCGGCCCATAGCCAGTATAAGGTACATCTGGACTATAAGAAGCACCCTTTTCTCTACAATTTTGGAGGAAAAAAGTGCGTCTTATTGTCCAAAAAATATGGTACTTGAAACCAAAGTCTCCATGTACAGTGTTTTATGGGGATTATTTCTGGCCATAGGCTTTCCTATATTACAAGAAAAACACCAGGAAAAAAGCAGATATTAAAATGTTTAAAAAAAGAAAATTGGCACCAACAATTCTTGTAAGAAGGAAAAAACATAAAAAAGCAGAAGACACATTTTATTATTTATTTTTTAACACGTTAAACATTTGTTTCTTTTATTTACTCTTTTGGGCCCCAGAACATAGATGTACACCGCAGGGACGGCACAGGTGTGGCTGCAACCCTGACAGTTTAACCACTTGATGTTTTGAAAAGCAAACATGGCATCTAAGAAGGTGTGACAGAGTTCTGCTGAATGCTCCTCTGCCCTCAAGTACTCAATAGTATGGGGCGGCCTAGTTACTGCAATACTTACATGCCTAATAATGGTGTCTGGGCCTGCAATGTACGAAGGTCTATTAGGCCGGGTCAGAGGTAGCGTCCAATAAGTTACCTTTTAACGCCCCCACACATTAGACTAAAGTTACATGAAAGCACTGATTTAGGGGGGTTTGGGCGATGGCATTTCCAGTATATGGCCGGCGTCACACTAGCGAGTTTGATGCGAGTTAGTCGCACGACTTACTCGCATCAACACCCGGCACGGCCGCCCGCTCTCGGACCAGAGTGCGCGGCGGCATAGAAATACATGCAGCCGTGCACTCTGGTCTGAGAGAGGTCGGCCGTGCCGGGTGTTGATGCGAATAAGTCGTGCGACTAACTCGCATCAAACTCGCTAGTGTGACGCCGGCCTATCAGGTCTAAAACAGCAGCCTTTGGCAACCCCTCAGCCACCACTTGTGATCTCGGACTCTACCCCAGTAGTGTCTCAACCACACATCATAGATTCACCTCCCGACTTCTTTAGCAACCTCTTGACCACTTGGTACCTTTCCACTTGACTCACCAGGTTGTCAGCATTCCGGGGGTCTTCCTGGCCTAAGATGGGAGTGAACCTGCTTGACCATCTGGGCTGGAGTGGATGACTCTGGCTGCAACCACTTCTGCACAAGATGTAAGTCAAACATTTTGGCGCAAGGTTGTTTGTCACTAAAACACGCTCAGTGGTGAACCCAGGAAAGAAAAGACACATCT
Source organism: Oophaga sylvatica (assembly GCA_033576555.1). Classification (NCBI taxonomy): domain Eukaryota; kingdom Metazoa; phylum Chordata; class Amphibia; order Anura; family Dendrobatidae; genus Oophaga; species Oophaga sylvatica. The sequence continues at coordinate 15,388,186 of JARQOD010000003.1, forward strand.
AGGGGTTAAATCAACTAAAAAACAAAACTTAGCTTTCTCTGCTGCAAAGCACCACACAGCAGAGTAAGGCACCAGCTCACAGTATACAGCTGCAGCACCAGAAAAGCTCCTGACTCCAGCTTGGTTGGTCTTCAAAGAGGAAGCGTATCACCAACAGTCAGCTGACGCATCAGATGACCTTTTTCAAGGATGGTGGGAGTGGTCACCAACTGCACCAGCCAACTCAGCAGCAATATAATTACATGAGCGGCCACCGGGGGAAAAGACTGACATTAACCCCGGATGGCCTGAAAGAAAAAAAAAAGTTTTAAAAGCAAAATCTGCCACAGATCCAAAAATGGATCGTGACAGTACCCTCCTTTCAATGAGGGGCATCTGGACCCTCAACACTGCATCTCACCAGAAAACAACCTACGGTGAGGACGCCTTGATCCTCCAGAGTTCACTTCGGCTGAAACCTGACCCTCAGATTTATGGCAAACGCTGCTAGATGGTAATGACAACAACGTAGGCTCTGAAAGTGCCACAAATCTCCAGAGTGCCGACCTGGGGAATGAGTTGTATACCTGCATTACTGGGGGTAACTCCAGCTGGAAGGTCCCCGGGCTGAGAATGGCAGGCACCCAACACGGCCAAATCACCCGAGAACTCCAGACCCCAGTAGCACACTTCCACTGGATGTTTTTGGTGGACACCCACGCGTACTCATTCACATAGAGGTCTGGACCTGAACGTTTATTGCCACACACACATTTGCCACAAGATGGTGAACTCTTCGAGGAACCGACAACAGAGGCGTCCCCCTGTGTCGCCACACTCACACCCCCACAATGCTCAGAGGGAACCACCACCCTCCTGACCCCTCCTCCTAAGAGGACTCTGACTCTCAGGGTTAGCAAGTGGTGAGGGTTGAGACTTGCCCCTACTCACTGGCAGCACCTCTGCTGCCCCCACCGGAGAAGAAGGGGAGGTTGTGGAAAGACGGCAGAGACAGTAGCCCCCGGGCAACAGTCCTCACACGACTGATCCCAGCTGACTACTTCCCAGGACCACCAATCTATGATTGGGTTGTGTTTTTTCAACCAAGGTAGGCCTAATATGATGGGTGTTGGCATTCCCTCCAAGACATAGCATGACAGAGACTCTTCATGACGAGTCCCTATACGCAGTTGTATATCATCTACGACTTGGGTCACCTTCCCCTGGCTAGAGTCAATGGCCTGGACGCCTAGGTGTTTTGTTAGCGTCCTACACCTCAGGCCAAGAGTTTGGACAAAGTGAGCATCCACTAGATTGACACCCGCACCACTGTCCATAAGCACCGGTATACCCTCAGTTACCCCGCCAACCACTTCAGCAGACAGGGTACACTGAGGGGAAAAAAATACACTCCCTGGTTGCCTCCCTCCACACAACCAGGGGGACACGGCTTCTTAGATGGCACAGGTATTTAGGCGCGAGCTGGGCAGACCTCGATGAAATGACCAGTCTGCCCACAGTAAAACATACCCCCACACCATGGCGAACTGCAGGCAAGCCTGTTTGGGAACCAACTCCTCCCACCTGCACGGGTTCGTCCGACTGCTCAGGTGTGTCCTCCTCCCTAGTAAGGACAACAGGGGGCAGATTTGGTGTAGGCCTCTCCCTGAGGTGTCTATCCACCCGGATGGCAAGGGACATGGCAGCCTCCAACGACCTGGGAGCGGCGTACTGCACCAGAGTATCCTGCAACCTTGGGGACAGACCCTGCACAAAATGACTCCTAAGGGCAGGATCATTCCACTGTGTGTCAGTGGTCCACCTCCTGAACTCAGAGCAGTACTCCTCAGCCGGCTGGCCCCTTTGCTTGATTTTATGGAGTTGGGATTCCACCAGGGATACGCCATCAGGATCTCCATACACCAGCGCCAGAGCCGCAAAAAACCCATCCACCGACCGTAAAGATAGTGAATCGGTCAGCAGGGAGAAGGCCCAGGATTGGGTATCACCCTTGAGAAGGGAGACAATAATCCACACATGCTGTTCCTCACTCCCTGATGAATGGGGGTGGAGCCTGAAGTACAATTTACAGGCCTCCTGGAAAACCAGAAATTTATCTCTCCCTCCAGAAAACCTGTCAGGGAGAGATATCTTAGGTTCTGGTTGAGCCTGCACCTGAGCCGAGGCCCAGAACCCTGATACCTGCTGTAACTGCTGCACCACCTCACCCCGCAATATCTTAAGATTATCAGTGAGGGTCTGAAGCAGTTGGGCAAAGGCCTGCATTTGGGCCGTGGCTCACCAGAAACAATGAGTCAGTTGGTGATAATGTCACGGGGCAATAGTGGGAAAACAGGGGATGAGAAACCTCGGCCCCTAAACTGCCCCTCAGGCTAAGGGGGTGCCCTGTCTTTCTTTAACTTGAGGGTACCCTTGAAGGTAGGGAGGCCCAAGTCACCGACCTGTCTCTATCTCCTGTTTAGCCCTGAGCTAAGCCCCAACCGCAGGAGGTGAGACAGGGAATAAAGTGAACTGCATCAGCATGACTCTGTGGGCCAAAATATGGAAAAATTATAGCTCTCAAAATGTGGTGATGCAAAAACAATTTTTGCAATAAAAAGTATCTTCTAGTGTGTGACAGCAGCCAAACATAAAAACCCGCTAAAAGGCCTCTTTCAAACGTCCTGATATTTCCGGTACCGGAGATGTCAGTGTCACTGTTTGTAATACGTGTGGCATGTGTGTGCCGCATCAGTACCACAAGGACGGGTGCCAGAGAAGAAGCGTTACAGTAAGCACTGTTCTCCGGCTCCGGTTCTCCTCATTCTGCCCTGCTCTGCCGGCGATCGGCGCGAGCAGGGGAGAAAGATGAGTTACGTTTAAGTGATAAAGAGACAGCAGGCGGCGGCTGATGGGACTATTACTCCCATCAGCCTACCCCTGCTGCCGCTAATGACAGTGACATTATCCTATCAAAAAAACTTGGAGAACTTTAAAAAAAAAAAAAAAAAATGAACAAACAATAAAACAAATAAGGTAGCGCATGATTAGACAATACACGGTACGCTCAAGTAAGACGTGGCATTAACACTAGCCAATTCTTTAAAAGTGCATGATTGTTCTCAAAAATCTGTCCTCATTGTACAGGAATATGGAACTAAATTTACTATATATCCACATGGATTTATTCTCATAAATAATGATACAGTAAAGATGTATATCTTTGTACCGTGTTAGCCAGTAGATAGAAAAATATTTAGAGTTGAGAGTCCTCAGTGGTTGATACCTTTTAATGGCTAACTGAAAAGATGGTAACAAATTGCAAGCTTTCGAGACTACTCAGGTCTCTTCATCAGGCTGAACTAATACAAAATCTGAAGAATCACATTTATACACAAAAACACAGAAAAAATGCAATAGGTAAGACAAGTGACGTGAAGCAGAATAGTCATTATGGCAGAGGGATGAGCATAAATATTGGAACAAGTCATAGATAAGGAGAGAAAGTTTTATTACCCTCTGATTGGGGTCTGGTAATGTTTTGTGATGTTTTCACAGGGTATTTGGAGTAAATTCCTTAATTGATGTAATAGGCCATAAAACCATGTGACAGGTTCATTCCAGCATTAAGAGTGTCAAAGGTCACCATCAATTTGTATTCGCAAATTCTTCTCTGTCTCTGAGATGTGAATCTGCTTCTTAGTACCAGTATTTTCATATCTGACATGCTATGATCAGGGGAGCAAAAATGTTTTGCCACAGGTAGATCCATTCTTTTTTCTCTTATTGCGTGGCGATGAGAATTCATCCTTGTTCTCAGTTTTTGCCTGGTCTCCCCCACATACAGACCCCCAGTTGGACATTTAGTACATATAATTAGGTACACAACATTAGATGTGATGCAGCTGAAAGTACCTGGTATCTTGTAGTCCTGATGTGAGTTGGGGATCTTTATCTTGTCCGTGGTCATTATAAATGGACAGGTTTTGCATTTCTTCTGATTGCAAGGCAAGGTTCCTGCAGCTGTTGGGGAGGACAGGGAACTTCTGACAATGATGCTTCTTAGATTTGGGGGCTGCCTAAAACACAGTAGTGGGGGGTCTGGAAATATGGATTGTAACCGGGCATCTTTTTGTAGTAAAGGTTGTAGTTTCTGTGCAGCTCCCCTTAGCACCTCCAGATTTGGATTGTAGGTGACCACTAAAGGCACCCGGTTATTTTCTTCTTTAGCTTTGTAATGTAGCAGGTGATCCCTTGATATTCTGGTGGCTCTTGTAATTTGGTTTTCAATTGTTCTTGGATGGTAGCCCTGATTTAAAAAGGTCTTTCTAAGGAGACCAAGGTGTTCATCTCTATCCATGGGGTTGGAACATGTACGGTTGTATCTGATGGCTTGGCTGTAGACAATAGAGTTTTTTATGTGTTTTGGATGGAAACTGTCCCATTTAAGGTATGTTGGACGGTCGATTGGCTTCTGATACAGGGATGTCTCTATTTCATTGTCCTTCAGTTTAATGATGGTGTCCAAAAAGTTAATTTCAGTGCTGGAGTAGTTAAGTGTTAAGTTGATGGTGGGATGAAATTGATTGAACTGTTCGTGGAACGTCTTTAGCTGTTGCTCAGACTCCGTCCAGATGATTAAAATGTCATCAATGTAGCGGTAGTAGGCCCGAGGCCTGGTTGGACATGAGGACAGAAAGTCGCTTTCAAGCTTGGCCATGAAAAGATTTGCATACTGTGGAGCCATTTTACTTCCCATCGCTGTGCCAGTCTCCTGTAAATAGATCTTGTTGTCAAATTCAAAGTAATTGTGGGTGAGGATGAATTTTGTGAGTTTCACCACAGAATCAGCATCATTCTCTGTGTTTTTCATGAAGTCTTTGCAGGCATTTAATCCATCCTGGTGTGGGATATTAGAGTACAAGGATTCCACATCCATGGTGGCCAGGATGGTTCCTTCTGGTAGAGGACCTATTGCTGCTAGTTTATTCAGTAGGTCAGTTGTGTCCTGAATGTAGCTGGGTGTATCCTTTACCAGAGGTTTAAGAATGCCCTCTACCCATCCAGATACCTGCTCAGTAAGGGAGTCCACACATGAAATAATCGGCCTCCCTGGATTCCCAGCTTTGTGGATTTTGGGAAGCATGTAGAATGTCCCTGTTCTTGGACTCTCTGGTATCAGGTCATCAGCTCTTATGGATTTGTCAGACAGACAAGATACCAACTTGCTTAGTTCCTTGTAATAGTCCTGTGTAGGGTCCGACTCCAGTTTTCTGTAGTAGCGTGTGTCTGTAAGTTGTCTGTTTGCTTCCTTCATATAGTCTGATGTGTTCATCATGACTATTGCACCTCCCTTGTCAGCAGGTTTAATGATGATTTCTTTGTTGGTTTTCAGAGACTGTATGGCCTTTCTCTCCTGGGCACTGATGTTGGATGCTTGTCTCTTGTTGGTGGCTATGATGGTGGATTTTATCAAATATCTGAATGAGTCTATATATTTATCCAAATGAGGGCTGCGTCCAGGAGGAGGTGTCCAGTCTGATCTCTTCTTGGTTGTTGAGATCCCTTTTCCTTCAGTCCGAGTGTTTTCTGAATCTTCTGTATCATTGAAGTATTCCCTCAGGCGCAGTCTCCTGAAAAAATGTTCCATATCACTGGAGGTGCTAAGGGGAGCTGCACGGAAACTACAACCTTTACTACAAAAAGATGCCCGGTTACAATCCATATTTCCAGACCCCCCACTACTGTGTTTTAGGCAGCCCCCAAATCTAAGAAGCATCATTGTCAGAAGTTCCCTGTCCTCCCCAACAGCTGCAGGAACCTTGCCTTGCAATCAGAAGAAATGCAAAACCTGTCCATTTATAATGACCACGGACAAGATAAAGATCCCCAACTCACATCAGGACTACAAGATACCAGGTACTTTCAGCTGCATCACATCTAATGTTGTGTACCTAATTATATGTACTAAATGTCCAACTGGGGGTCTGTATGTGGGGGAGACCGGGCAAAAACTGAGAACAAGGATGAATTCTCATCGCCACGCAATAAGAGAAAAAAGAATGGATCTACCTGTGGCAAAACATTTTTGCTCCCCTGATCATAGCATGTCAGATATGAAAATACTGGTACTAAGAAGCAGATTCACATCTCAGAGACAGAGAAGAATTTGCGAATACAAATTGATGGTGACCTTTGACACTCTTAATGCTGGAATGAACCTGTCACATGGTTTTATGGCCTATTACATCAATTAAGGAATTTACTCCAAATACCCTGTGAAAACATCACAAAACATTACCAGACCCCAATCAGAGGGTAATAAAACTTTCTCTCCTTATCTATGAATTGTTCCAATATTTATGCTCATCCCTCTGCCATAATGACTATTCTGCTTCACGTCACTTGTCTTACCTATTGCATTTTTTCTGTGTTTTTGTGTATAAATATGTGATTCTTCAGATTTTGTATTAGTTCAGCCTGATGAAGAGACCTGAGTAGTCTCGAAAGCTTGCAATTTGTTACCATCTTTTCAGTTAGCCATTAAAAGGTATCAACCACTGAGGACTCTCAACTCTAAATATTTTTCTCATAAATAAAGAAGATAAACTGCAGTCACAGATTCCCACCAATCATTTATATAGAATCAAGGAGTGCTATGCATTGCATAATAGAATATCTTCCTTTATTGTTATACTGCCCTCTAGTGGGATGGAAAGAATTATATCCTATTGGTGATTTAAAACACATAGCCCACTGCAATCTTCCCTATAGTTCCTTTATGTGCAGTTTGCAAAGTATGCCGAGCACCAATATATTTTATCTATATACAACTATGTATCATAGCAGCAGAAAGCAGACACGGAAGAAAAGTTTCTTTAGAGTGCAAAGTGCAATATAACAATGCTACATTGGTGCAAGACAGCACTCATGGCAAATATCCATATAACCCTTAGAGCGCCATACCACAAAGTCAGCCTGAAGGGCCACGTATGGGACCCACCTAACACGCGTTCCTGCTCCTTCCAAAGGGGCGTGTCATTACTACAATTACCGAGCTGATATACCCCTCTAAGGCTATGTGCCCACGTTGCAGAAATGCTGTGGAATTGTCCCTTATGCGGTACCTGTGCAGCGCTGCCCCCATGAGAATCACCATCTCCATCATCAGCATCAGCGTCTGACATCACGCTACCCACAAGCCACCGCTCGACGTGTCCGAGCAGGGGGCGGGCCAATGTTGCCATAGTAACGCGTCAATGCTGAGGCATGCAAGGAAGCGCTCTGTACTGCACTCTAGTGGTTGATTGACATACTGAATCCTCCATCGCATTATCCTAAGCCCAACAGTTATATAGAAGACTTTTATGAACACATATTTCGACTTATAACAAATCTTAAATTCACAAACAATTTTTTTTTTTATCAAAGATACATATTTGAAAGTGACATAATCTTATGGGAGTAAATATTCAATCTGATTATATGGATATACAGTACAGATCAAAAGTTTGGACACACCTCATTTAAAGATTTTTCTGTATTTTTATGACTATATAAAATTGTACATTCACACTGAAGGCATCAAAACTATGAATTAACACATGTGGAATTATATACTTAACAAAAAAGTGTGTAACAACTGAAATTATGTCTTATATTCTAGGTTCTTCAAAGTAGCCACATTTTGCTTTGATGACTGCTTTGCACACTCTTGATGAGCTTCAAGAGGTAGTCACCAGAAATGGTTTTCACTTCACAGGTGTGCCCTGTCAGGTTTAATAAGTGGAATTTCTGGCCTTATAAATAGGGTTGGGACCATCAGTTGTGTTGTGCAGAAGTCTGGTGGATACACAGCTGACAGTCCTACTGAATAGACTTAGAATTTGTATTATGGCAAGAAAAAGCAGCTAAGTAAAGAAAAACGAGTGGCCATCATTACTTTAAGAAATGAAGATCAGTCAGTCCGAAAAATTGGGAAAACTTTGAAAGTATCCCCAAATGCAGTTGCAAAAACCATCAAGCACTACAAAGAAATTGGTTCACATGAGAACCACCCCAGGAAAGGAAGACCAAGAGTCACCTCTGCTTCTGAGGATAAGTTTATCCGAGTCACCAGCCTCAGAAATTGCAGGTTTACAGCAGCTCAGATTAGAGACCAGGTCAATGCCACACAGAGTTCTAGCAGCACACACATCTCTACAACAACTGTTAAGAGGAGACTTTGTGCAGCAGGCCTTCATGGCAAAATAGCTGCTAGGAAACCACTGCTAAGGACAGGCAACAAGCAGAAGAGACTTGTTTGGGCTAAAGAACACAAGGAATGGACATAAGACCAGTGGAAATCTGTGCTTTGGTCTGATGAGTCCAAATTTGAAATCTTTGGTTCCAACCACCGTGTCTTTGTGTGACGCAGAAAAGGTGAACGGATGGACTCTACATGCCTGGTTCCCACCGTGAAGCATGGTGGAGGTGTGATGGTGTGGGGGTGCTTTGCTGGTGACACTGATTTATTCAAAATTGAAGGCATACTGAACCAGCATGGCTACCACAGTATCTTGCAGCGGCATGCTATTCCATCCGGTTTGCGTTTAGTTGGACCATCATTTATTTTTCAACAGGACAATGACCCCAAACACACCTCCAGGCTGTGTAAGGGCTATTTGACCAAGAAGGAAAGTGATGGGGTGCTACGCCAGATGACCTGGCCTCCACAGTCACCAGACCTGAACCCAATCGAGATGGTTTGGGGTGAGCTGGACCGCAGAGTGAAGGCAAAAGGGCCAACAAGTGCTAAGCATCTCTGGGAACTCCTTCAAGACTGTTGGAAGACCATTTCCGGTGACTACCTCTTGAAGCTCATCAAGAGAATGCCAAGAGTGTGCAAAGCAGTCATCAAAGCAAAAGGTGGCTACTTTGAAGAACCTAGAATATAAGACATATTTTCAGTTGTTTCACACTTTTTTGTTAAGTATATAATTCCACGTGTTAATTCATAGTTTTGATGCCTTCAGTGTGAATGTACAATTTTCATAGTCATGAAAATACAGAAAAATCTTTAAATGAGTTGTGTCCAAACTTTTGGTCTGTACTGTATATGTACAGTACAGACCAAAAGTTTGGACACACCTTCTCAATCAAAGATTTTTCTGTATTTTCATGGCTATGAAAATTGTACATTCACACTGAAGGCATCAAAACTATGAATTAACACATGTGGAATTATAAATTACACTTTACAAAAAAGTGTGAAACAACTGAAAATATGTCTTATATTCTAGGTTCTTCAAAGTAGCCACTTTTTGCTTTGATTACTGCTTTGTACGCAGAAAAGGTGAACGGATGGACTCTACATGCCTAGTTCCCACCGTGAAGCATGGAGGAGGTGGTGTGATGGTGTGGGGGTGCTTTGCTGGTGACACTGTTGGGAATTTATTAAAAATTGAAGCGGTGAGTGGTCCAGCTCACCCCAAACCATCTCGATTGGGTTCAGGTCTGGTGACTGTGGAGGCCAGGTCATCTGGCGTAGCACCCCAACACTCTCCTTCTTGGTCAAATAGCCCTTACACAGCCTGGAGGTGTGTTTGGGGTCATTGTCCTGTTGAAAAATAAATGATGGTCCAACTAAACGCAAACTGGATGGAATAGCATGCTGCTGTGGTAGCCATTCTGGTTCACTATGCCTTCAATTTTGAATAAATCCCCAACAGTATCACCAGCAAAGCACCCCCACACCATCACACCTCCTCCCCATGCTTCACGGTGGGAACCAGGCATGTAGAGTCCATCCGTTCACCTTTTCTGCGTGCAAAGCAGTAATCAAAGCAAAAGGTCGCTACTTTTAAGAACCTAGAATATAAGACATATTTTCAGTTCTTTCACACTTTTTTGTAAAGTGTAATGTATAATTCCACATGTGTTAATTCATAGTTTTGATGCCTTCAGTGTGATTCTACAATTTTCATAGCCGTGAAAATACAGAAAAATCTTTGAATTAGAAGGTGTGTCCAAACTTTTGGTCTGTACTGTATATATGTTTAAAAATTATTTTTATCATCGCGTGTGTACAAAAAAAATAATAAACAAAAAATAAAAAAGTGATTAAATCAAAGGATAATGTGAACAATTCCAGCAAAAGTGTGTAAAAATTATCTTAAGGCCTCTTTCACATTTCCGGCGGGCGCCTGGCGGCGCCCCCGGCATTTTGCCGCATGCGGCTTTTTTCGCATTTACATGCATTAGCGCCGGATGGCGCCGCATGTCAATGCGTTGCATGCGGTTTTGTCTGGATGCGGCGCAAATGTACATTGCGGCGTCCGGAAAAAACGCTGCATGTAACGTTTTTTGTTTTTGCCGGATGGTTTCTTATCTCTCCAAGCATCAGGAACCATCCGGCAAAAAACCGCATTTTGGCCGCCGGAAGTGTGAAAGGTTTTCACATGCGGCGCTGCGGCAAAATGCCGGGGGCGCCCGCCGGAAGTGTGAAAGAGGCCTAAAGTGGCTAAAAGATTAATTTCTTACAAAAAAAAGTCAATATAACAAGTGAAATATATATTTTTTTCTTTTTTCCTCTTTTCCTTTCTTCCAGAGATTTCTCATTTATACAACAAAATTAACAAAACTGAACCAATGTGGAAGGAAAAAAATATTATTTAACTTTTTTTTTTTTTTTTTACAAAAAATTTACTTCAGAACCATTTGTTTTTATTTTCACAAGTGTTAAAAGATAAAATGAACCACAAAATTTGTTGTGCAATTTCTCCTGAATACGCTGATACCCCATACATGCAGGTAAACCACTGTATGGGCGCATGACAGAGCTCGGAAGGGAAGGAGCGCCGTTTGACATTTTCAATGCAGAATTGGCTGGAATTGAGATCAGACGCCATGTCGCGTTTGGAGAGCCCCTGATGTGCTTAAACAGTGGAAACCCCCACAAGTGACACCATTTTGGAAACTAGACCCCCTAAGGAACTTATCTAGATGTGTGGTTAGCACCTTGAACCCCCAAGTGCTTCACAGAAGTTTATAACAGAGCCGTGAAAATAAAAAATCATTTTTTCCACAAAAATGATCTTTTCGCCCCCAAATTTTTATTTTCACAAGGGTAATAGGAGAAATTAGACCCCAAAAGTTGTTGTGCAATTTGTCCTGAGTACGCCAATACCACATATGTGGAGGGAAACCACTGTTTGGGCGCATGGCAGAGCTCAAAAGCGAGGGAGCACCGTTTCACTTTTTGAATGCAAAATTGGCTGGAATCAATGGTGGGCACCATGTCACATTTGGAGACCCCCAGATGTAACTAAACAGTGGAAACCCGCTAATTCTAACTCCAACCCTAACTGTTATGTTACGGTAGCTGAGGAGTGCAGGTAAAAAAGGAAATACACCAGAGCAGTGGAATCTATGAGATTGCAGTACCCTGACTAACCACCGCAACTAGAGGCAGCCGTGGAGCGTTCCTACGTTGGTCCTAGACGCCTCGTCACAGCCTGAGAAACTAACTACACCCAAAGACAGAAATAGGAAAGCTATCTGCCCCGGAGCAGAACCCCAAAGATAATAGAAAGCCCCCAAACATGTAATGGCGGTTAGACAAGAGGAAATACTGACACAGAAAGAAAATAGTATGAGCAAACGCTGGGGCCCAAACTATCTAAATAGAAAAGGACAGGAAGGGTACTTACTGCAATCTCAGAAAACCCTGAAAAACACCAACTCTACTAATTTCAAAATCACCTGAGATCACACGACCTCTACCACCTAAATTAGTTCTCTGGTGTAACAAAATCAAAACAGCAGCCACTGAAAAAACTGGAAAAAGCAAAAGTACAAAACTAAGTGGCTGAACTAAACTGAGGGGGCAAAAGCCCCGGAGGGGACCCTGAAGGCCCCCACAGAAGTGCAGGACAAAATGCAAAAATATAGCACAAACACAAAAGACGAAAATGTCTTATCTGATAGCAGGAGATGCAGACACGACACAGCAGGCTACAAGGGAAACTGGAAAGAAGGATTCAGACCAGAACAATTGATCACCGGCAACCCTGATGGGAAAATGACTCCCTTATATAAGACCAGTCAGTAACACCTGATTCCCAGTCCTCACAATCTTCACTAGTACCGCTTGTAACCACCAGAGGGAGCCTCTGCTCAGAACTCATCTCAAACCCATTCACAACAGTACCCCCCCTTGAGGAGGGGTCACCGAACCCTCATTTGAGCAACCAGGTCGGTCAGGATGAGTTCTATGATACGCACGGATAAGTCTCCTAGCATGGATGTCCGAAGCAAACACCCAAGAATTGTCTTCCTGACCATAACCTCTCCATTTAACCAAATACTGGAGTCTTCGTCTAGAAAAACGAGAATCCAATATTTTCTCAACCACATACTCCAGATTGCCCTCAACCAAAACAGGGTCAGGAGGCACAGCAGCAGGAACCACTGGCTCAACAAACCTCTTCAACAAGGACTTGTGGAACACGTTATGGATCTTAAATGTCCCTGGAAGAAGCAAACGAAAAGAAACAGGATTAATAATCTCCATGATCTTATAAGGTCCAATGAACCTAGGCTTAAATTTAGGAGATGCTACTCTCATAGGAATATTCTTTGAGGACAACCAGACCAAGTCCCCACCTTAAACCGAGGACCATCAGTCCTATGCCGGCTAGCAAACCGCTGGGCCCTCTCCTGAGAGAGGGACAACCTCTCCACTACTGGTCCCAAATCCGCTGCATACGCTTAACAACAGAGTCAACACCTGGACAGACAGAAGCTTCAGTCTGTCCTGAAGAAAATCGAGGGTGAAACCCAGAATTACAGAAAAACGGAGACATCAAAGTGGCAGAGCTAGCCCTATTATTAAGAGCAAACTCAGCCAAAGGCAAAAAAGAGACCCAGTCATCCTGATCAGCAGACACAAAGCATCTTAGATAAGTCTCCAATGTCTGGTTTGTTCTCTCAGTTTGACCATTGGTCTGAGGATGAAATGCCGAGGAGAAAGACAATTGAACACCCAGTTTAGAACAAAAAGTCCTCCAAAATCTGGAAACAAAATGGACTCCTCTGTCAGACACAATGTTCTCAGGAATGCCGTGTAAACGAACCACGTGCTGAAGGAACAACGGCACCAATTCAGAGGAGGAAGGCAACTTGTTGTGAATGGGTTTGAGATGAGTTCTGAGCAGAGGCTGCCTCTGGTAGTTACAAGCGGTGCTAGTGAAGATTGTGAGGACTGGGAATCAGGTGTTACTGACTGGTCTTATATAAGGGAGTCATTTTCCCATCAGGGTTGCCGGTGATCAATTGTTCTGGTCTGAATCCTTCATTCCAGTTTCCCTTGTAGCCTGCTGTGTCGTGTCTGCATCTCCTGCTACCAGATAAGATTTTTTCTTCTTTTGTGTTATTGCTATATTTTTGCATTTTGTCTTGCACTTCTTTGGGGGCCTTCTGAGTCCCCTCCGGGGGCTTCTGCCTTCTCAGTTTAGTTCAGCCACTGAGTTTTGTTCTTTTGCTTTTTCCAGTTTTTTCAGTGGCTGCTGTTTTGATTTTGTTACACCAGAGAGCTAATTTAGGTGGTAGAGGTCATGTGATCTCAGGTGATTTTGAAATTAGTAGAGTTGGTGTTTTTCAGGGTTTTCTGGGATTGCAGTAAGTACCCTTCCTATCCTTTTCCATTTAGTTAGTTTGGGCCCCAGCGTTTGCTCATTCTATTTTCTTTCTGTGTCAGTATTTCCTCTTGTCTAACCGCCATTACATGTTTGGGGGCTTTCTATTATCTTTGGGGTTCTGCTCCGGGGCAGATAGCTTTCCTGTTTCTGTCTTTAGGTGTAGTTAGTTTCTCAGGCTGTGATTAAGCGTCTAGGACCAACGTAGGAACGCTCCACGGCTGCCTCTAGTTGTGGTGGTTAGTCAGGATACTGCAATCTCATAGATTCCAACTGCTCTGGTGTATTTCCTTTTTGCCTGCACTCCTCAGCTACCGAAACATAACAGTATCACCGGTCTAAAAAATTGAAAATTGTATGGTACTCACAGAAGGGAAAAATATTGTGAAAGAAAAAAGGTTGTCAGAGTTGTCAGATATTTTTCTGTTTGTTGCATTTTTTTTTTTTTTCCCTCTGTATCTCTGGGTGCTGGGGAGGATCTTTTCTCCCAATGGAGTTTGCACGGTTGTCTGGCCGTGTGGATCAGCTTGCCACTGAGGTTCAGAGTATTGCTGCATATCTTGCTAGGTTGCCTGTTGTGGAACCTAGGATTCCCATGCCAGATTTGTTTTTGGGGGATCGAGCTAAGTTTCAGAATTTCAAAAATAATTGTAAATTGTTTTTTGCCTTAAAATCTAAGTCCTCAGGAAACGCAGCGCAGCAGGTTCAAATTATCATCTCTCTCCTGCGCGGCGATCCTCAGGATTGGGCTTTTTCCCTGATACCTGGGGATCCTGTTTTGAGTGATGTTGATGCGTTTTTTCAGGCTTTGGGGTTATTGTACGATGAGCCTAATGTCACTGATCAAGCTGAAAAAACCTTGTTGGCATTAAATCAGGGGCTTGATGACGCTGAGTTATACTGTCAGAGATTCCGTAGGTGGGCAGTCCTGACCAAATGGAATGACGACGCTTTGGCGGCCCTTTTCCGGAAGGGTCTGTCAGATAATGTAAAGGATGTTATGGTGGGATTCCCTGTCCCCTCTGGTCTCAATGATTCTATGTCATTAGCGATTCAAATTGACAGATGTTTGCGTGAGCGGAGAAGTATGCGTGGAATGGTGTTGCCTTGTGAACCAGCTTCTGAACCCATGCAGTGTGATAGAGTGGTGTCTGGGGCACAGCGTCATGAGTTTCGAAAGCGCAATGGGTTATGTTTCTACTGTGGTGATGCCTCTCATGCTATTTCAGTCTGCCCTAAGCGGGAAAGACGTTTTGCACGCTCAGTTGTCTTGGGTAGTGTTCAGACTAAGTTTTTATTAACTGTCACTCTGATATGCTCTCTGTCCTCATTTTCTGCTCAGGCTTTCGTTGATTCTGGAGCAGCTATTAACCTGATGGATTATGATTTTGCTAAACGTTGTGGGTTTCCCTTGATACCCCTACAGAAGTCTATTCCCCTACTGGGGATCGATTCTACCCTTTTGGCTGAGAATAAACCCCAGTTTTCTACTCAGGTGATAATGAGGGTTGAACCTGATCACCAGGAGTGCTGCAAATTTTTGGTTCTATATAATCTGCATGACATTATCGTGCTGGGTTTCCCTTGGTTACAGTCTCATAATCCTGTTTTGGATTGGAAATCTGTGTCTGTAACCAGTTGGGGCTGCCAATGTGTTAATACCAACACTCCTGTTTTTTCTGCCTCCCCCAGGCTCAGGATGTTCCTGACTTTTTGTTTGATTTTTCTGATGTGTTTAGCGAAAGTAAATCTGCATCCTTGCCTCCCCATAGGAGCTATGACTGCGCTATTGAATTAGTGCCGGGTAGTAAATTCCCTAAAGGTCGCCTTTTTAACTTGTCTGTTAGCAGGAGATGCAGACACGACACAGCAGGCTACAAGGGAAACTGGAATGAAGGATTCAGACCAGAACAATTGATCACCGGCAACCCTGATGGGAAAATGACTCCCTTATATAAGACCAGTCAGTAACACCTGATTCCCAGTCCTCACAATCTTCACTAGCACCGCTTGTAACCACCAGAGGGAGCCTCTGCTCAGAACTCATCTCAAACCCATTCACAACAGCAACTTAGGTAATGGCACAAGATGTATCATTTTGGAAAACCTATCACAAATTACCCAGATGGTGGTCATTCTCTGAGAAACAGGAAGATCGGAAATGAAATCCATAGAGATATGGGTCCATGGTCTCTTGGGCACAGGCAATGGCATCAACAAACCACTAGAGCGAGAGCAAGGCTTGGAGCGAGAGCAAGTCCCGCAGGACTGCACAAATTCCCTGACATCGCGAGACAAGGTAGGCCACCAAAAGGACCGACTAACCAAGTCTCTGGTACCAAAAATTCCGGGATGCCCAGCCAATGCGGAACAATGAATCTCAGACATCACACTCTTTTTCCATTGGTCCGGGACAAACAATTTTCCAACAGGGCAGCGCTCGGGGCCTATCCTCCTGACACCCCTCCAGAGCAAGTCTCAAATTGGGCGAGATGGCGGAAAGAACTACACCCTCTTTCAAAATAACAGAAGGATCAGATAACTCAGGAGAGTCCGCAAGGAAACTCCTCGAGAGGGCATCCGCCTTAACATTCTTAGTGCCAGGAAGAAAGGAAACCACAAAATTAAAACGTGTGAAAAACAAGGCCCACCTGGCCTGTCTAGGATTGAGTCGCTTGGCAGATTCCAGATAGACCAGATTCTTATGGTCCGTAAGGACCACCACCTGATGTTTGGCTCCCTCCAGCCAATGTCTCCACTCTTCAAAAGCCCACTTCATGGCCAATAACTCCCGATTACCCACGTCATAATTACGTTCAGTAGGAGAAAATTTTCGAGAGAAAAAGGCACAAGGGTTACTTTTAGAGGTCTCTGGATCTTTTTGGGACAAAACGGCACCTGCCCCAATTTCAGAGGCATCAACCTCCACCTGAAATGGCAGAGAAACATCAGGCTGCCGTAGAACAGGAGCAGAAGTGAATCTCTGCTTAAGTTCCTGAAATGCAGAGACTGCCTCAGGAGGCCAATTCACCACATCAGAACCCTTTCTGGTCAAATCAGTTAATGGTTTAACAATAACCGAGAAATTACCAATAAATTTACGATAAAAATTGGCAAAACCCAAAAATCTTTGAAGAGCCTTTAATGAAGTAGGTTGGACCCAATCACAGATGGCCTGAACCTTGACCGGGTCCATTTCAATAATAGATGGGGACAAAATGAATCCCAGAAATGAGATCCTCTGTACGCCAAAAAGACACTTTGATCCCTTCACAAACAGAGCATTCTCTCTCAAAATCTGGAATACAGTTCGAACATGTTTCACATGAGTCCCAGTCATTAGAAAAAATCAAGATATCATCCAAATAAACAATCAGAAATTTGTCCACAAAATCCCTGAAAATGTCATTCATGAAGGACTGGAAGACGGAAGGGGCATTAGTGAGCCCAAAGGGCATCACTAGGTACTCAAAATGCCCTTCAGGGGTATTGAATGCCGTCTTCCATTCATCCCCGTGCTTAATGCGAATAAGGTTATACGCTCCCCTGAGGTCAAGCTTGGTAAACCAAGTAGCGTTTTTCACCCTGGAAAACAGGTCAGAAATCAAGGGTAACGGGTATTGATATTTCACAGTAATATTGTTCAAGAGACGATAATCAATACACGGCCTTAATGAACCATCTTTTTTGGCCACAAAGAAAAAACCGGCACCTAAGGGTGAAGAGGATGGTCTGATATAACCCTTCTCCAATGATTCCTTGATATAAGACCGCATAGCATCATGTTCAGGTACAGACAAGTTAAAAAGGCGACCTTTAGGGAATTTACTACCCGGCACTAATTCAATAGCGCAGTCATAGCTCCTATGGGGAGGTAAGGATGCAGATTTACTTTCGCTAAACACATCAGAAAAATCAAACAAAAAGTCAGGAACATCCTGAGCCTGGGGGGAGGCAGAAAAAACAGGAGTGTTGGTATTAACACATTGGCAGCCCCAACTGGTTACAGACACAGATTTCCAATCCAAAACAGGATTATGAGACTGTAACCAAGGGAAACCCAGCACGATAATGTCATGCAGATTATACAGAACCAAAAATTTGCAGCACTCCTGGTGATCAGGTTTAACCCTCATTATCACCTGAGTAGAAAACTGGGGTTTATTCTCAGCCAAAGGGGTAGAATCGATCCCCAGTAGGGGAATAGACTTCTGTAGGGGTATCAAGGGAAACCCACAACGTTTAGCAAAATCATAATCCATCAGGTTAATAGCTGCTCCAGAATCAACGAAAGCCTGAGCAGAAAATGAGGACAGAGAGCATATCAGAGTGACAGTTAATAAAAACTTAGTCTGAACACTACCCAAGACAACTGAGCGTGCAAAACGTCTTTCCCGCTTAGGGCAGACTGAAATAGCATGAGAGGCATCACCACAGTAGAAACATAACCCATTGCGCTTTCGAAACTCATGACGCTGTGCCCCAGACACCACTCTATCACACTGCATGGGTTCAGAAGCTGGTTCACAAGGCAACACCATTCCACGCATACTTCTCCGCTCACGCAAACGTCTGTCAATTTGAATCGCTAATGACATAGAATCATTGAGACCAGAGGGGACAGGGAATCCCACCATAAC
The DNA here is from genome assembly GCA_033576555.1 of Oophaga sylvatica. Classification (NCBI taxonomy): domain Eukaryota; kingdom Metazoa; phylum Chordata; class Amphibia; order Anura; family Dendrobatidae; genus Oophaga; species Oophaga sylvatica. The sequence goes on from JARQOD010000003.1 coordinate 15,406,481, forward strand.
ATCCTTTACATTATCCGACAGACCCTTCCGGAAAAGGGCCGCCAAAGCGTCGTCATTCCATTTGGTCAGGACTGCCCACCTACGGAATCTCTGACAGTATAACTCAGCGTCATCAAGCCCCTGATTTAATGCCAACAAGGCTTTTTCAGCTTGATCAGTGACATTAGGCTCATCGTACAATAACCCCAAAACCAGAAAAAATGCATCAACATCACTCAAAACAGGATCCCCAGGTATCAGGGAAAAAGCCCAATCCTGAGGATCGCCGCGCAGGAGAGAGATGATAATTTGAACCTGCTGCGCTGCGTTTCCTGAGGACTTAGATTTTAAGGCAAAAAACAATTTACAATTATTTTTGAAATTCTGAAACTTAGCTCGATCCCCTAAAAACAAATCTGGCATGGGGATCCTAGGTTCCACAACAGGCAACCTAGCAAGATATGCAGCAATACTCTGAACCTCAGTGGCAAGCTGATCCACACGGCCAGACAACCGTGCAAACTCCATTGGGAGAAAAGATCCTCCCCAGCACCCAGAGATACAGAGGGAAAAAAATGCAACAAACAGAAAAATATCTCTGACAACTCTGACAACCTTATTCTTTCACAATATTTTTTCCCTTCTGTGAGTACCATACAATTTTCAATTTTTGGGCGGTGATACTGTTATGTTACGGTAGCTGAGGAGTGCAGGTAAAAAAGGAAATACACCAGAGCAGTGGAATCTATGAGATTGCAGTACCCTGACTAACCACCGCAACTAGAGGCAGCCGTGGAGCGTTCCTACGTTGGTCCTAGACGCCTCGTCACAGCCTGAGAAACTAACTACACCCAAAGACAGAAATAGGAAAGCTATCTGCCCCGGAGCAGAACCCCAAAGATAATAGAAAGCCCCAAACATGTAATGGCGGTTAGACAAGAGGAAATACTGACACAGAAAGAAAATAGTATGAGCAAACGCTGGGGCCCAAACTATCTAAATAGAAAAGGACAGGAAGGGTACTTACTGCAATCTCAGAAAACCCTGAAAAACACCAACTCTACTAATTTCAAAATCACCTGAGATCACACGACCTCTACCACCTAAATTAGTTCTCTGGTGTAACAAAATCAAAACAGCAGCCACTGAAAAAACTGGAAAAAGCAAAAGTACAAAACTAAGTGGCTGAACTAAACTGAGGGGGCAAAAGCCCCCGGAGGGGACCCTGAAGGCCCCCACAGAAGTGCAGGACAAAATGCAAAAATATAGCACAAACACAAAAGACGAAAATGTCTTATCTGATAGCAGGAGATGCAGACACGACATAGCAGGCTACAAGGGAAACTGGAAAGAAGGATTCAGACCAGAACAATTGATCACCGGCAACCCTGATGGGAAAATGACTCCCTTATATAAGACCAGTCAGTAACACCTGATTCCCAGTCCTCACAATCTTCACTAGTACCGCTTGTAACCACCAGAGGGAGCCTCTGCTCAGAACTCATCTCAAACCCATTCACAACACCTAACCCCAACACACCACTAACCCTAATCCCAACCCTAACCATAACCCTAATCACAACCCTAACCCCAACACACTCCTAACCCTAATCCCGACCCCAACACACCCCTAACCCTAATCTCAACCCTAACTATAACCCTAATTACAACCATAACCTCAACACACCCCTAACCTTAATACCAACCCTAACTATAACCCTAATCACAACCCTAACCCCAACACACCCCTAACCCTAATCCCAACCCTAACCTTAACCCTAATCACTACCCTAATCCCAGCACACCCCTAACCACAACCCTAACCCCAACACACCCCTAACCCTAATCCCAACCCTAACCATAACCCTAATCACAACCCTAATACCAGCACACCCCTAACCCTAATCCCAACCCTAACCCCAACACACTCCTAATCCTAATCCCTACTCTAACCATAACCCTAACCCCAACACACCCCTAACCCTAATCCCAACAATAACCCCAATCATAATCCCAACCCTAACCCAAACACTAACCCTAAAACTTTACCCCAACTCACTTTAGCCTAACCCTAAAACTTTAGCCTAACTCACTTTAGCCTTACCATAACCCTAAAACTTTAGCCCAACTCACTTTAGCCTAACTCTAACCCTAAAACTTTATCCCAACTCACTTTAGCCCAACTAACCCTAACCCTACCCCTAAAACCTTAGCCCAACTCACTTTAGCCCAACTCTAACACTAACCCTAAAACTTTAGCCCAACTCACTTTAGCCTAACCTTAATGGAAAAATGGAAATAAATATATTTTCTTTATTTTATTATTTTTCCCTAACTAAGGGGGTGATAAAGGGGGGGTTTATTTACTATTTTTTTTATTTTGATCACTGTGATAGCATTTATCACAGTCAGCAAAATAAACCAATAGGAAAAATCTTCCTATTGTTGCCGGCCGGCAGATCGCGGGGGGGGGGGGGGGACGCACTGTGCATGCGCCGCCAGAATATGTAGGAGGGCCCGAGGTCCACCAGGAGTTACGGGGGGTATCGGGGACCCTATTGCTCTCTCCTCTGATGTGTGATCACATCAGAGGAGAGATAAATTAGATGGGACATCGGATTTTTTTTTTTTTTTTTACGGTCCCCGTTATATTGTTAATAACGGCGATCGCAACCCCAGGGTCAGTAGAAACCGACCCGAATCATGTTCTCTGGGGTCTCGGCTATCACTGGCAGCCAAGACCATGCAGAAAATCCGACTCTGGGGGGCGCTATACACTTTTTCCGCAGTGCCGTTAATTAACGGCGCTGTGGTTTAAGTACCCTTAACTACTGCCATTAAAAGGCGTATCGGCGGTCGTTAAGGGGTTAATCCAAAAAAATGACACAGACTCCTTTAATATTCTTAATTAAACCGTACTTACAACCTCGCCTATTCCACCGAAGCACTTGATCTCCTGTAATAAAAGTAAAATAAAAAGCAACAATATACCATATCTGTCCATTGTTTTGTCAAAAGCTGTAATCGATATCTGGGGGAAGATTAGTTTTCAACCCGGATGGTGCCAAGATGCGACCATCCACACTGAGAACCACTGGTGAATGAGCTGCTGGGCTTTGTGCCCAGCAAGGCTGAGCTGCGGTGAGATCAGTTGTCACTTATAAAATTTACATATCAGAAAACAGTAGATTAGTTCCAAAAAGGGGGCACTTTTGGGCATTTCCACTGTTAAGGCACATCTAGATAAGTTATTTAGGGGGTCTAGTTTCCAAATTGGGGTCACTTGTGGGGGTTTCTGTCAGGGACACCATACTGCACTTGCTCACTGAGCCAGTGCGCATGTTCTGAATAAACAAACTGTGCCCCAAAAGATACCTGTGTAGCGAGACAGCAGCAGGGAAGACGTGTGCTTGAGAGGACCAGGACCTGCAGCACGTGACTGCCAAGGGGTGGAGCTGACCACAGGTTTCTCAGAGGCAGCAGTAGCAGATAGAGAATGCTTCAGGCCAGAGGACCTGCAGCACCTGACTGCCTAGGGGCATGGCCTAAGCTCCAGAGATCTAGGAGGTAAAGGAAAACTAGAAGGGTAACTACGGGACACAGTTACCAAGGGGCATAGACAGAATGGATAGTCAGGATAGCCAGGTAATACACAGAGAGAGCAACGCAGTACAAGAGAAGCAGGCAGAGAATGATCAGAACACAGTCAAGGGTCATACACAGAAGGAGTAACGCAGTACAAGAGGAGCAGGCAGAGAATGATCAGAACACAGAGGGAGCAACGCAGTACAAAAGGGACAGGCAAAACTCGTAACAGGGACACAGCCAAATCAGAACCAGACAGACAAAACGTAGCACAGGCACAAAGCAATGGCACAAGCACAGGGTCAGACACACTCAGCCAAAGGTCACAGTATAAACGACAAAGATTGGCCTCACAGTGAGGCTATAAAAAGCCTCCCAGGACCCAGAAAGAGACCAACCAAGTTAACCTTGCGACTACCTGGTCCGAGAACCCAGTAAACCATGACAGCTTCCACTCTTTAGGCATCATTCCATCAAAGTCTGCATTCCAAAACGTCACTACTTCCCTTGCGAGTCCCGATGTGTACCCAAACGGTAGTTTTCTCCCACATATGGGGTATCAGAGTACTCAGGACAAATTGGACAACAACTTTTGGGTTCAAATTTCTCATGATACCCTTGGGAAATTTAAAATTGTGGACTAAAAGATCATTTTTGTGGGAAAAAAATATGATTTTTTATTTTCATGGCGGGCGTTATAAACGTTAGTGAAACACTTGTGGATTCAAAGTGCTCACCACACATCTAGACAAGTTCCTTGGGGGGTCTAGTTTCCAAAATTGTGTCACTTGTTGGGGATTTTCACTGTTTAGGCACATCAGGGGCTCTCCAAACATGATATGACGCCCGCAGACCATTCCATCAAAGTCTGCATTCCAAAACGTCACTACTTCCCTTCACAGCTCTGCCATGCGCCAAAACAGTGGTTTAACCCCACATAAGGGGTTTCAGCATACTCAGGACAAAATGCACAATAACTTTTGTCATCCAATTTCTCCTAATACCCTTGGGAAAATAAAAAAAATTGGGAATGAAAATATAATTTTTGTGGAAAAAATATTATTTCTTAATTTTAAGGCTCTACGTTATAAACTTCGGTGAAGGCCTTGGGGGTTTAAAGTTCTCACCAGTCACCACACATCTAGATTAGTTCCTTGGGGGGTCTAGTTTCCAAAATGGTGTCACTTGTGGGGGGGGTTTACTGTTTAGGCACATTAGGGGCTCTCCAAATACAACATAGCATCTGATCTCAATTCCAGCCAATATTGGGTTGAAAAGTCAAACGTCCCTACTTGCCTTCCGAGCTCTGCCATGCGCCCAAACAGTAGTTTACCTGCACATATGAGGTATCAACGTACTCAGGATAAATTGCAGAATAACTTTTGAGGTCCAATTTCTCCTGTTACCCTTGGTAAAATAAAAAATTTGGATCTGAAGTAAATTTTTGTGAAAAAAGTTAAATGTAAATTTTTTTTTAAATTCCAAAAATTCCTGTGAAGCACCACATGGGTTAATAAATTTCTTGAATGCAGTTTTGAGCTCCTTGAGGTGTGTAGTTTAGAATGGTGTCACTTTTGGGTATTTTCTATCATATAGACCCATCAAAGTGACTTCAAATGTGATGTGGTCCCTAAAAAAAATGGTGTCGTAAAAATGAAATATCGCGGTTTAACTTTTAACCCTTATAACTTCCCAACAAAAAAAAAATTTGGTTCCAAAGTAGTGCTGATGTTAAGTGGACATGTGGGAAATGTTATTTGTTAACTATTTTGTGTGATATATCTCTGTGATTTAAGGGCATGAAAATATAAAGTTGGAAAATTGTGAAATTTTCAAACTTTTCGGCAAATTTCTATTTTCTTTAACAAATAAACGCAAGTTATATCAAATAAATTTTACTACTATCATGAAGTACAATATGTCACGAGAAAACAATGTCAAAATCACCAGGATCCATGGAAGCGTACTAGAGTTATTACCTCATAAAGGAACTGTGTAGAAATTGTAAAAATTGGCCCGGTCATTAACATGCAAATTACCCTTGGGGGTAAAGGGGTTAAACTGGCCATTTAACACCTCTCACCACATAGTGTGCTGGAGCAAACTTCGGGGTTTCAAATCACTGACGTTAATAGCCTCAGTGAAATGTATCTCCCCTCCAGCACTTTGCCAGTTACTTTGTCACAACTATTTTTGGAGGAGTAACCTATCCCAGTTATCCCCACAAGGTGGAATATGCACATCCTCAATCACCTGAAAATGCATATTAAATGGTCTACTGAACGAGCCTCCATCATATGCCTAGAAAAAGTAGTTTCTTCCTCCCTTCTAATATAACTGACATGATCCAAAATCAGTCTAAGGATTTCCCATCTGGTCTTCCCCAAGTAATTCAAGGGACACCATTCATCTTGTCTTGCAATTGACAAATTCTCGGTTGTCATATGTCGTGTTAGTGAAGGCACTAGTAAAGGATTTACTCTTCTTCACAAATCCGCAAGCCTTACAGCCCCCACATTTGTGATTACCCACAATCTTGGAATCGAGCCAGGTACCTGTGGGTTTGGGTTCAACAAGGTGGCTATGGACAAGACAGTCCTTTAAATTCCTCCCTCTCCAGTAAAATCCCTAAGAGGAGAGCGAACCTCATGGTTATTGAACGTACCAATCAGAGGAATCAAATTAGAACTCTACTTGTTGGCGATGGTGTATGCCTCCCCCAACACTTTCTTAGTTTACAGATACATTTTCACTTTTTAAGTTTAAGCCAAGAGGGAAGCGAGTACCTAGACTGAAAATCTTTGGTTTTGAGAGGTTTAACAAGCCTGCTCATGGTGGAAATGTGAGGAGATGCCTTCTGATGGGGAAAGCCTCTGGATTTTCAATCTGTTTCTCTCCTTAGGTCCAGAACTGGCTCGTGAATGACTTTTGGGGCTGATGATAATTACGTTTTCTCCCTACTAAAATCGGACAGCCCTCCAGCCAGTTTTGCACCAGGAGCTTATTTGGCCAAGAACATATGATTTCTATAAGTGCTGGACAATCAGTCCCTATATAAATCAGATCTTCTTGGCCAAATAAGTTCCTGGTGCAAAGCTGGCTGGAGGACTGGATGTCCAGATTTGTGGATTTTGGAAAGCATGTAGAATGTCCCTATTCTTGGACTCTACATGCTTCCCAAAATGCTAGGTACATTCTACATGCTTCCCAAATCCACAAATCTGGAAATCCAGGGAGGCCCATTATTTCATGTGTGGGCACTCTTACTGAGCAGGTATCTGGATGGGTAGAGGGTGTTCTTAAACCCCTGGTAAAGGATACACCCAGCTACATTCAAGACACAACTGACCTATTGAATAAATTAGCAGCAATAGGTCCTCTACCAGAAGGAACCATCCTGGCCACCATGGATGTGGAATCTTTGTACTCTAATATCCCACACCAGGATGGATTAACTGCCTGCAAAGTCTTCATGGAAAACACCGGGAATGATGCTGATTCTGTGGTGAAACTCACAAAATTCATCCTCACCCACAATTACTTTGAATTTGACAAGATCTATCTACAGGAGACTGGTACAGCTATGGGAAGTAAAATGGCTCCACAGTATGCAAATCTTTTCATGGCCAAGCTTGAAAGCGAATTTTTGTCTTCATGTCCAATCAGGCCTCTGGCCTACTACCTCTACATTGATAACATTTTAATCATCTGGACGGAGTCTGAGCTACAGCTAAAGACGTTCCACGAACAGGTTAATCAATTTCATCCCACCATCAACTTACCGTATTTTTAGGACCATAAGACGCACTTTTTTCCTCCAAAATTTTGGGGGAAAATGGGGATGCGTCTTATGGTCGCAATATACTTACAAATCCAGTGGCGTCGGTCCCGATGCAGCCTCCCTCTGCTCTGTGGTGCGGTGGTGTCCGGGCTCTTTAGTGTGGCGGCAGCGGGGCTCTGTGCTGCGTGGGGGGCTCCGACGGCATTTCGTCATAGCCGGAAAGCCTCCCAATGCCGCATCCCTCTGCTCTGTGGTGCGGTGGTGTCCGGGCTCTGTAGTGTGGTGACAGCGGGGCTCTGTGCTGCGTGGGGGGCTCCGCCGGCATCTCATCATAGCCGGAAAGCCCCCTGCAGCTCCGCTGCTGCGACGCGGTGGCCTCCGGAAAGATGGCCGCTGGAGGTGGCGCATGCTCAAATTCAAATCTCGGCAACGAGATCTCTTCCCGAGATCTCGGGACAAGATCTCGCAGCCGAGATCTGAATCTGAGCATGCGCCGCTTCCAGCGGCCATGTTTCAGGAGGCCGTTGCTGGCCATTTTTCAGGAGGCCACCGTGTCGCAGCAGCGGAGCTGCGGGGGGCTTTCCGGCTATGACGAAATGCCGGCGGAGCCCCCCACACAGCACAGAGCCCCGCTGCCGCCACACTACAGAGCCCGGACACCACCGCTCCACAGAGCAGAGGGAGGCTGCATCGGGACCGCCGCCACCGAATTTGTAAGTACCGTATATTGCGACCAGCCAGCCCACAGAGCACAGCCACCCCACAGTGCACAGCCACTCCACAGAGCACAGCCACCACACAGAGCACCCCTGCAACACAGAGCACCACCACCGCACCAGCCTGGACCACCGAACGACCCCTGTGACCACTCCTCTACCTGTGCTGATCCCTTCGCTGGTAAGCTTAATTCAGACTGTAAGACAGACCCCCATTTGACACATTATTTTTTTTTCCCTATTTTCCTTATGAAAATTTGGGGTGCGTCTTATAGTCCGAAAAATACGGTAACACTCAACTACTCCAGCACTGAAAATAACTTTTTAGACACCATTATTAAGCTAAAGAACAATGAAATAGAGACATCCCTGTATCAGGAGATCCATAGGCACAGTCAAAATTTAATATGCATGATGTAAGTAACTAGAATTGAGAACAACAGGTAGGCCTCACGCCCCTGGAAGAAGCCACTTTGGCGAAAAGGCGCTGTCTGACGGCCGGGAGAAGTACCCCACACCACATACCTTGTACATCAGCTCCCCTTCTTTTGGGCCGGTGTTCCAGCTGCCAGTTACAGGTAAAACATTCCTACCTGTTGTTTTCAATTCTAGTTACTTACATCATGCATATTAAATTTTGACTGTGCTTCTTGAACTCCCTTGATAGGAGACTATACATTTTCATCTGACCATTGTATGTTTAGGGTTAATATCTTAAGTCCTCCATTATGCTTGTATTTGCAATGGGCCTAATTCATAGAGTGCCTGCAGCATCTTGTGCGGTTAATTAGCATATATTGCATTTTTTCGCTTGTCTTCGGCCCATTGAGGAAAAGAACTCTATTTGTGGACTTTGATTGTACCCTCTTCTTTTTCTCTGGGGGGGTTCCTTATGCACTACTGCACTTTTTTGCCATTTATTTATATACAGTGATTCTCGTGTTTGTGTACTTCTCCCTTTCTCGTTGGAGACCCCATTGTTCTGTCTTTTTAATATTATCATATTTTAATGGATTATTAATAAAATTTTGCATTTTATAGTATTCTTGTATTTCACTTCAACAATCCTCATGGTATTTGCCATGTTGATTTTTTGCTTACATATATCTAAAATAGAAACCCGTTAGATAGTTGATATGCTTGTATATTGTTTTTGGCCATTTTACTTATTTATTGTGCAAACAAGGAAACTATAGGAGAGAAGAAGCGCACATAGGGTATTATCTGACAATTTAAAAATCTGTTAATCAGAAAACTGCTCACCTGGGGTCCCTTTATTAGGGCATATAATGTGAGCTGCCGCAGATCCATGGGTCAGAAGTTGACCATATCAGGAATCATACAAAGGAATTTAGTGTATATCATCCGCGCTGGTAAACAAAAAGAAATCCGGATGTATTGATGAAAGGAATGCTGGTTTTATTCAACGCGTTTCGAAGTCTAAGTGTGACTTCTTCCTCAGGAAGTACCACAGATTTCATTCATGTATGTGGTACTTCCTGAGGAAGAAGACACTCTTTTTGCCTCCAATTTTACAGTATCCTATTCCAGTAAAATGGTATTAATTTTATGTATATTTTAATAAAACTTTATGTTTTAAACATATTTAATAGTTGTCACTTCATTTTTTTGTTCTCATAAAGGGTACAGGGGAATAAATAACATGTTTATAAGTTCCATTAAGTAAGTGCAACCCAATATATATGGGTAAAATGGATATAACTTTCAAGGACTAATTTGTAGTATATATTCAAAAAATAAGAAGAAAGAATTGCGGCGCTCACCACGTTGAAGTAGAGTTCAAAGTCCTTTTATTTCACCTTTTGTGGTCAGAACATTTAATGGGATGTGCAGGCTAAGGAGGCATGCTGTTTCTTTTTCTCTCTCCGCATGCCTCCTAAAGGCACTGTCACACTTACCGATCGCACTAGCGATCACGACAACGACACATCCTGGCGAGATCACTAGTGCGATCGCTATGTGGTCGCTAGTTAGCTTCCAAACACAAAGATCTCATCAGTGATCTGTGATCCCAAACACAACTCATCAGCGATCTGTGATTCCAAACACAACTCATCAGCGATCTGCATAACGACCTCTGCGGTCGTTGGGAAAACCTAGTCCCGCCTGCGACGCTGGTAAAGTCGTTCATAAAGGGTGTCACACTCAGCGATTCAGGCTCACCAGCGGGACACCAACTACCAAAAAACGGCTCAGAACGTTCATTAGCAATCAGCGACATCTCAGCAGGGGCCACATCACCGCTACATGTCACACACAGCTAAGTCGCTAACGAGATAGCTACTGAGTCATAAAATCGGTGACACAGTAGCGATCTCGTTCGCGATCTCGCTTAGTGTGACAGTACCTTTAGCCTGCACATCCTATTCAGTGTTCTGACAACAAAAGATTAAATAAATCGACTTTGAACTCTACTTCAACGTGGTGAGCGCCGCAATTCTTTATTCTTATTTTTTGAATATGGACTTGTGCTTTTCATGCCGAGCATCAGAAGCCCGTTGAAAATGCTGTTATATTTCAGGAATTGTCAGGTTCGTTTATTTAACCCCTTCACCGCCAAGGGTGGTTTGCACGTTAATGACCGGGCCAATTTTTACAATTCTGACCACTGTCTCTTTATGAGGTTATAACTCTGGAACGCTTCAACGGATCTTCGCGATTCTGAGACTGTTTACTCGTGACATATTGTACTTCATGATAGTGGTAAAATTTCTTCGATATACCTTGCGTTTATTTTTGAACAAAAACGCAAATATGGCGAAAATTTTGAAAATTTTGCAATTTTCAAACTTTGAATTTTTTTTCCCTTAAAACAGAGAAATATGTCATACAAAATAGTTAAGAAATAACATTTCCCACATGTCTACTTTACATCAGCACAATTTTGGAACCAAATTTGGAAATTAGAAGGGTTAAAAGTTGACCAGTGATTTCTCATTTTTACAACAAAATTTACAAAGCCATTTTTTTAGGGACCACCTCACATTTGAAGTCACTTTGACGGGTCTATATGGCAGAAAATACCCAAAAGTGACACCATTATAAAAACTGCACCCCTCAAACTACTCAAAACTACATTCAAGAAGTTTATTAACCCTTCAGGTGCTTCACAGGAGCTGAAGCAACGTGGATGGAAAAAATTAATATTTAACTTTTTAGCCACAAAAATGATCTTTTACCCTTGTGAAAATAAAAAAAAGTTTGTAAAAGGAGAAAATGGACAGGTAAAGTTGTTGTGCAATTTCTCCTGAGTACGCCAATACCCCATATGTGGGGGAAAACCACTGTTTGGGCACACGGCAGAGCTCGTAAGGGAAGGAGCGCCGTTTGACTTTTTCAAACTAAAATTGGCTGGAGTTGAGATTGGACGCCATGTCGTGTTTGGAGAGCCCCTGAAACGCCTAAACAGTGGAAACCCCCCACAAGTGACACCATTTTTGAAACTAGACCCCCTAAGGAACTTATCTAGATCTGTTGTGAGCACTTTGAACCCCAAAGTGTTTCACAAAAGTTTATAATGCCTGGGTGTGAAAAAAAAAAAAAAACAATTTTCCACAAAAATGATTTTTTAGTCCCAAATTTTTGATTTTTCCCAAGGAAATTGGACCCCAAAACTTGTTGTCCAATTTGTCCTGAGTACGCTGATACCCCATATGTGGGGGGGGGGGGAACTGTTTGGGCGCACGGCAGGGCTTGGAAAGGAAGCAGTAACGTTTTGGAATGCAAACATTGATGGGGGTCATGTTCCGTTTGTAGTGCCCCAGATGAGCCTAAACAGTGGAAACCCCCCACAAGTGACCCCATTTTGGAAGTTAGACCCCCTAAGGAACTTATCTAGATCTTTGGTGAGCACTTTGAACCCCAAGTGCTTCACACAAGTTTATAATGCCCGGGCATGAAAATAAAACATCCTATTTTTTTCCCACAAAAATTATCTCTTAGTCACTAATTTTTTATTTTCCCATAGGTAACAGGAGAAATTGGACCACAAAATTTGTTGTCCAATTTGTCCTGAGTACGCTGATACCCCATATGTGGGGGGGAACCACTGTTTGGGCGCATGGCAGAGCTCGGAATGGAAGGAGCACCGTTTGACTTTTTCCAACCAAAATTGGCTGGAATTGAGATTGGACGCTATGTTGCATTTGGAGAGCCCCTGATGTGCCTAAACAGTGGAAACCCCCACAAGTGACCCCATTTGGGAAACTTAGACCCCCTAAGGAACTTATCTAGATCTTTGGTGAGCAATTTAAACCCCCAAGTGCTTCACACAAGTTTATAACGTAGAGCCGTAAAATTAAAAAATCATATTTTTTCCACAAAATTGATCTTTTCACCACAATTTTTATTTTCCCAAGGGAAACAAGACTCCAAAAGTTATTGTGCAATTTGTCCTGAGTGCACTGATACCCCATATGTGGGGGTAAACCACTGTTTGGGTGCATGGCAGAGTTTGGAAGGGAAGGAGCGCCGTTTGACTTTTTCAACGCAGAATTGGCTGGATGCCATGTCGTGTTTGGAGAGCTCCTGATCTGCCTAAACAGTGGAAACCCCCCACAAATGACACCATTTTGGAAACTAGACCCCTCAAGGAACTTATCTAGATGTGTGGTGAGCACTTTGAACCCCAAAGTGCTTCACAGAAGTTTATAACGTACAGCCGTAAAAATAAAAAATCCTTTTTTTTTTTTTACAAAAATGATTTTTTCGCCCCCAATATTTTATTTTCACAAGGGTAACAGGAGAAATTGGACCCCAAAAGTTGTTGTCCAATTTGTCCTGAGTACGCTGATACCCAATATGTGGGAGTAAACTACTGTATGGGCGCACGTCGGGGCTCGGAAGGGAAGTAGTGACGTTTTGGATTGCAGACTTTGATGGAATGGTCTGGGGGCGTCATGTCGCATTTGGAGAGCCCCTGATGCGCCTAAACAGTGGAAACCCCCCCCCAAGTGACCCCATTTTGGCAAATAGACCCCACAAGGAACTTATCTAGATGTGTGGTGAGCACTTTGAACCCCGAAGTGCTTCACAGAAGTTTATAACGTACAGCCGTAAAAATAAAAAATCCTTTTTTTTTTTTTTACAAAAATGATTTTGTCGCCCCAGTTTTTTATTTTCCCAAGGGTAACAGGAGAAATAGGCCAAATTGCACAATAACTCTTGTGGTCCAGAGTACGCGGATACCCCATATGCGGGGGTAAACTACTGTTTGGGCGCATGGCAGAGCTCAGAAGTGAAGGAGCACCATTTGACTTTTTCAACGCAGAATTGGCTGGAATTGAGATCAGACGCCATGTCACATTTGGAGAGCCCCTGATGTGCCTAAACAGCAGAAACCCCCCAATTCTAACTCCAACCCTAACCCCAACACACCCCTAACCCTAGTTCCAACCCTAACCACAAACCTAACCCTAACACACCCTAACCGTAATCCCAACCCTAATCCTAACGTTAGCGCCAACCCTAACCCTAGCCGCAACCCTAACCCTAACGGGAAAATGGAAATAAGTACATTTTTTTAATTTTCTTATTTTTCCCTAACTAAGGGGGTGATAAAGGGGGGTTTGATTTACTATTTATAGCGGGTTTTTATGATTGGCAGCTGTCACGCTAAAAGACGCTTTTTATTGCAAAAAATAGTTTTTTGCATCACCACATTTTGAGAGCTATAATTTTTGCATATTTTGGCCCACAGAGTCATGTGAGGTCTTATTTTTTGCGGTACGAGTTGACGTTTTTATTTGTACCATTTTTGAGCACGTGACATTTTTTGATCGCTTTTTATTTCGATTTTTGGGAGGTTAGAATGAACAAAAATCAGCAATTCATGAATTTCTTTTGGGGGAGGCGTTTATACCGTTCCGCGTGTGGTAAAATTGATAAAGTAGTTTTATTCTTCGGGTCAGTACGATTATGGCGATACTTCATTTATATCATTTTTTTATGTTTTGGCGCTTTTATAGAATGAAAACAATTTTATATAAAAAAATTATTATTTTTGCATCGCTTTATTCTGCGAGCTATAACTTTTTTATTTTTTCACTGATGATGCTGTGTGACGGCTCGTTTTTTGTGGGACAAGATGACGTTTTCAGCGGTACCATGTTTATTTATATCGGTCTTTTTGATCGCGTGTTATTCCACTTTTTGTTCGGCGGTATGATGATAAAGCATTGATTTTTTGCTTCGTTTTTTTTTTTAAGGGGTTCACTAAAGGGGTTAACTAGTGGGACAGTTTTATAGGGGGGGTCGTTACGGACGCGGCGATACCAAATATGTGTACTTTTATTGTTTTGTTTTTTTTATTTACAGGAAAAAATGAATTTATTGGGGAATATTTTTTTTTTTTTTTTATCACTTTTTATTTTTACTTTTTTACTTTGTCCCAGGGTGGGACATCACAGTATTTTAGCAGATCGCTGGTGTGACAGTGTGCACAGCACTCTGTCACACCAGCGATCGCTCTGGCATCGCTGCAGGCTTGGATCCGGGGACCTGGAGGGAGGACGGACCCTCGGAACAGCGCGACACATCGCGCTGCTCTGAGGGTCTCAGGGGAGCGCGCAGGGAGCCCCCACACTGCGCGATCCTCCCCTGTGCCCCGGGTACACCGCGATCATGTTTGATCGCGGTTGTGCCAAGGGTTAATGTGTCGGGAGCGGTCCGTGACCGCTCCTGACACACAGTCACGGGTGTCAGCTGTGATAATCAGCTGATCGCCCATGACGTACTATTCCGTCCATGGGAATTAGGTCTAGGGTCACATGGACGGAATAGTACGTCTGATGGAATAAAGGGGTTAAAATAAATGAAATAAATACCCCACTGGTGCAGTTCACTGTTTTTTTTTTCTTCGACTAATTTTTTGTATATATTCCCTCAATAGAAAAAAGAGAATTGGATGATAAGTAATGAGAATGTGTTTGGCCAATCACATAATTATGGTTACGTGACAACTGCCTGAACTGCCTAGTATAACCAAATCCCAACATTACACCCTGTTACACTGCTCAGTAACAATGTGCACCTTGTGGAAACCCCTGTAACAATGTGGGGGGATGGGCCGGGGCACAGGCGCAGTCGCAGAGGGACGTGTATTGTCATTTGTCACCTATTGAATTCCCTTAGTGTTCTCACCCAGAAACTGTACAGAAACAGCTTTGGTCTGTGCGACAGCGATGATATTCAGTCCCAGTCCAGCCCTGCTGTTACGTCACTGTTCACACCACACAGAGACCCCAAAAGAGTCTCCGTGCTGAAGGGGTTAATGTCCCCCACGCTCAGTAATGGGGAATCTCCAGCACAGACCTCCACCCGCAGAGCCGCAGTCCACATAGAGAATAATGGAGCCTCCAGCACCTACCTCCACCCGCAGAGCCGCACTCCACATAGAGAATAATGGAGCCTGTTGTGAATGGGTTTGAGATGAGTTCTGAGCAGAGGCTCCCTCTGGTGGTTACAAGCGGTACTAGTGAAGATTGTGAGGACTGGGAATCAGGTGTTACTGACTGGTCTTATATAAGGGAGTCATTTTCCCATCAGGGTTGCCGGTGATCAATTGTTCTGGTCTGAATCCTTCATTCCAGTTTCCCTTGTAGCCTGCTGTGTCGTGTCTGCATCTCCTGCTACCAGATAAGATTTTTTCTTCTTTTGTGTTATTGCTATATTTTTGCATTTTGTCTTGCACTTCTTTGGGGGCCTTCTGGGTCCCCTCTGGGGGCTTCTGCCTTCTCAGTTTAGTTCAGCCACTGAGTTTTGTTCTTTTGCTTTTTCCAGTTTTTTCAGTGGCTGCTGTTTTTATTTTGTTACACCAGAGAGCTAATTTAGGTGGTAGAGGTCATGTGATCTCAGGTGATTTTGAAATTAGTAGAGTTGGTGTTTTTCAGGGTTTTCTGGGATTGCAGTAAGTACCCTTCCTATCCTTTTCCATTTAGTTAGTTTGGGCCCCAGCGTTTGCTCATTCTATTTTCTTTCTGTGTCAGTATTTCCTCTTGTCTAACCGCCATTACATGTTTGGGGGCTTTCTATTATCTTTGGGGTTCTGCTCCGGGGCAGATAGCTTTCCTATTTCTATCTTTAGGTGTAGTTAGTTTCTCAGGCTGTGACGAGGCGTCTAGGACCAACGTAGGAACGCTCCACGGCTGCCTCTAGTTGTGGTGGTTAGTCAGGGTACTGCAATCCCATAGATTCCAACTGCTCTGGTGTATTGCCTTTTTTTTTACCTGCACTCCTCAGCTACCGAAACATAACAGGAGCCTCCAGCACCGACCTCCACCCGCAGAGCCGCACTCCACATAGAGAATAATGGAGCCTCCAGCACCTACCTCCACCCGCAGAGCCGCACTCCACATAGAGAATAATGGAGCCTCCAGCACCGACCTCCACCCGCAGAGCCGCACTCCACATAGAGAATAATGGAGCCTCCAGCACCGACCTCCACCCGCAGAGCCGCACTCCACATAGAGAATAATGGAGCCTCCAGTACCGACCTCCACCCTCAGAGCCGCACTCCACATAGAGAATAATGGAGCCTCCAGCACCGCACTCCACATAGAGAATAATGGAGCCTCCAGCACCGACCTCCACCCGCAGAGCCGCACTCCACATAGAGAATAATGGAGCCTCCAGCACCGACCTCCACCCGCAGAGCCACACTCCACATAGAGAATAATGGAGCCTCCAGCACCTACCTCCACCCGCAGAGCCGCACTCCACATAGAGAATAATGGAGCCTCCAGCACCTACCTCCACCGCAGAGCCGCACTCCACATAGAGAATAATGGAGCCTCCAGCACCTACCTCCACCCGCAGAGCCGCACTCCACATAAAGAATAATGGACCCTCCAGCACCGACCTCCACCGCAGAGCCGCACTCCCATAGAGAATAATGGAGCCTCCAGCACCGACCTCCACCCGCAGAGCCGCACAACACATAGAGAATAATGGAGCCTCCAGCACCGACCTCCACCCGCAGAGCCGCACTCCACATAGAGAATAATGGAGCCTCCAGCACCGACCTCCACCCGCAGAGCCACACTCCACATAGAGAATAATGGAGCCTCCAGCACCGACCTCCACCCGCAGAGCCACACTCCACATAGAGAATAATGGAGCCTCCAGCACCTACCTCCACCCGCAGAGCCGCACTCCACATAGAGAATAATGGAGCCTCCAGCACCTACCTCCACCTGCAGAACCACACTCCACAGAGAATAATGGAGCCTCCAGCACCTACCTCCACCCGCAGAACCGCCCTCCACAGAGAATAATGGAGCCTCCTGCACCTACCTCCACTCGCAGAGCCGCACTCCACATAGAGAATAATGGAGCCTCCAGCACCGACCTCCACCCGCAGAGCCGCACTCCACATAGAGAATAATGGAGCCTCCAGCACCTATCTCCACCCGCAGAGCCGCACTCCACATAGAGAATAATGGAGCCTCCAGCACCTATCTCCACCCGCAGAGCCGCACTCCACATAGAGAATAATGGAGCCTCCAGCACCTATCTCCACCCGCAGAGCCGCACTCCACATAGAGAATAATGGAGCCTCCAGCACCTATGTGCAGTGCGGCTCTGCGGGTGGAGGTCGGTGCTGGAGGCTCCATTATTCTCTATCTCCACCCGCAGAGCCGCACTCCACATAGAGAATAATGAAGCCTCCAGCACCGACCTCCACCAGCAGAGCCGCACTCCACATAGAGAATAATGGGGCCTCCAGCACCTACCTCCACCCGCAAAGCCACACTCCACATAGAGAATAATGGAGCCTCCAGCACCTACCTCCACCTGCAGAACCGCACTCCACAGAGAATAATGGAGCCTCCAGCACCTACCTCCACCCGCAGAACCGCACTTCACAGAGAATAATGGAGCCTCCAGCACCTACCTCCACCCGCAGAGCCGCACTCCACATAGAGAATAATGGAGCCTCCAGCACCTACCTCCACCCACAGAGCCGCACTCCACATAGAGAATAATGGAGCCTCCAGCACCTACCTTCACCCGCAGAGCCGCACTCCACATAGAGAATAATGGAGCCTCCAGCACCGACCTCCACCCGCAGAGCCGCACTCTACATAGAGAATAATGGAGCCTCCAGCACCGACCTCCACCCGCAGAGCCGCACTCCACATAGAGAATAATGGAGCCTCCAGCACCTACCTCCACCCGCAGAGCCACACTCCACATAGAGAATAATGGAGCCTCCAGCACCTACCTCCACCCGCAGAGCCGCACTCCACATAGAGAATGGAGCCTCCAGCACCGACCTCCACCCGCAGAGCCGCACTCCACATAGAGAATAATGGAGCCTCCAGCACCTACCTCCACCCACAGAGCAGCACTCCACATAGAGAATAATGGAGACTCCAGCACCTACCTTCACCCGCAGAGCCGCACTCCACATAGAGAATAATGGAGCCTCCAGCACCGACCTCCACCCGCAGAGCCGCACTCCACATAGAGAATAATGGAGCCTCCAGCACCTACCTCCACCCGCAGAGCCGCACTCCACATAGAGAATAATGGAGCCTCCAGCACCTACCTCCACCCGCAGAGCCACACTCCACATAGAGAATAATGGAGCCTCCAGCACCTACCTCCACCCGCAGACCCTCACTCCACATAGAGAATGGAGCCTCCAGCACCGACCTCCACCCGCAGAGCCGCACTCCACATAGAGAATAATGGAGCCTCCAGCACCTACCTTCACCCGCAGAGCCGCACTCCACATAGAGAATAATGGAGCCTCCAGCACCTACCTCCACCCGCAAAGCCGCACTCCACATAGAGAATAATGGAGCCTCCAGCACCTACCTTCACCCGCAGAGCCGCACTCCACGTAGAGAATAATGGAGCCTCCAGCACCTACCTCCACCGCAGAGTCGCACTCCACGTAGAGAATAATGCAGCCTCCAGCACCTACCTTCACCCGCAGAGCCGCACTCCACATAGAGAATAATGGAGCCTCCAGCACCGACCTCCACCCGCAGAGCCGCACTCCACATAGAGAATAATGGAGCCTCCAGCACCGACCTCCACCCGCAGAGCCGCACTCCACATAGAGAATAATGCAGCCTCCAGCACCTACCTCCACCCGCAGAGCCGCTCTCCATAGAGAATAATGGAGCCTCCAGCACCGACCTCCACCCGCAGAGCCGCACTCCACATAGAGAATAATGGAGCCTCCAGCACCTACCTCCACCCGCAGAGCCGCACTCCACATAGAGAATAATGGAGCCTCCAGCACCTACCTCCACCCGCAGAGCCGCACTCCACATAGAGAATAATGGAGCCTCCAGCACCTACCTCCACCCGCAGAGCCGCACTCCACATAAAGAATAATGGAGCCTCCAGCACCGACCTCCACCCGCAGAGCCGCACTCCACATAGAGAATAATGGAGCCTCCAGCACCGACCTCCACCCGCAGAGCCGCACTCCACATAGAGAATAATGGAGCCTCCAGCACCGACCTCCACCCGCAGAGCCGCACAACACATAGAGAATAATGGAGCCTCCAGCACCGACCTCCACCCGCAGAGCCGCACTCCACATAGAGAATAATGGAGCCTCCAGCACCGACCTCCACCCGCAGAGCCACACTCCACATAGAGAATAATGGAGCCTCCAGCACCGACCTCCACCCGCAGAGCCACACTCCACATAGAGAATAATGGAGCCTCCAGCACCGACCTCCACCCGCAGAGCCACACTCCACATAGAGAATAATGGAGCCTCCAGCACCTACCTCCACCCGCAGAGCCGCACTCCACATAGAGAATAATGGAGCCTCCAGCACCGACCTCCACCCGCAGAGCCGCACTCCACATAGAGAATAATGGAGCCTCCAGCACCTATCTCCACCCGCAGAGCCGCACTCCACATAGAGACTAATGGAGCCTCCAGCACCTATGTGGAGTGCGGCTCTGCGGGTGGAGGTCGGTGCTGGAGGCTCCATTATTCTCTATCTCCACCCGCAGAGCCGCACTCCACATAGAGAATAATGAAGCCTCCAGCACCGACCTCCACCAGCAGAGCCGCACTCCACATAGAGAATAATGGGGCCTCCAGCACCTACCTCCACCCGCAAAGCCACACTCCACATAGAGAATAATGGAGCCTCCAGCACCTACCTCCACCTGCAGAACCGCACTCCACAGAGAATAATGGAGCCTCCAGCACCTACCTCCACCCGCAGAACCGCACTCCACAGAGAATAATGGAGCCTCCAGCACCTACCTCCACCCGCAGAGCAGCACTCCACATAGAGAATAATGGAGCCTCCAGCACCTACCTCCACCCACAGAGCCGCACTCCACATAGAGAATAATGGAGCCTCCAGCACCTACCTTCACCCGCAGAGCCGCACTCCACATAGAGAATAATGGAGCCTCCAGCACCGACCTCCACCCGCAGAGCCGCACTCCACATAGAGAATAATGGAGCCTCCAGCACCGACCTCCACCCGCAGAGCCGCACTCCACATAGAGAATAATGGAGCCTCCAGCATCTACCTCCACCCGCAGAGCCGCACTCCACATAGAGAATAATGGAGCCTCCAGCACCTACCTCCACCCGCAGAGCCGCACTCCACATAGAGAATAATGGAGCATCCAGCACCTACCTCAACCCGCAGAGCCACACTCCACATAGAGAATAATGGAGCCTCCAGCACCTACCTCCACCCGCAGAGCCGCACTCCACATAGAGAATGGAGCCTCCAGCACCGACCTCCACCCGCAGAGCCGCACTCCACATAGAGAATAATGGAGCCTCCAGCACCTACCTCCACCCACAGAGCAGCACTCCACATAGAGAATAATGGAGACTCCAGCACCTACCTTCACCCGCAGAGCCGCACTCCACATAGAGAATAATGGAGCCTCCAGCACCGACCTCCACCCGCAGAGCCGCACTCCACAGAGAATAATGGAGCCTCCAGCACCTACCTCCACCCGCAGAGCCGCACTCCACATAGAGAATAATGGAGCCTCCAGCACCTACCTCCACCCGCAGAGCCGCACTCCACATAGAGAATAATGGAGCCTCCAGCACCTACCTCCACCCGCAGAGCCACACTCCACATAGAGAATAATGGAGCCTCCAGCACCTACCTCCACCCGCAGAGCCGCACTCCACATAGAATAATGGAGTCTCCAGCACCTACCTCCACCCGCAGACCCTCACTCCACATAGAGAATGGAGCCTCCAGCACCGACCTCCACCCGCAGAGCCGCACTCCACATAGAGAATAATGGAGCCTCCAGCACCTACCTCCACCCGCAAAGCCGCACTCCACATAGAGAATAATGGAGCCTCCAGCACCTACCTTCACCCGCAGAGCCGCACTCCACATAGAGAATAATGGAGCCTCCAGCACCTACCTTCACCCGCAGAGCCGCACTCCACATAGAGAATAATGGAGCCTCCAGCACCGACCTCCACCCGCAGAGCCGCACTCCACATAGAGAATAATGGAGCCTCCAGCACCGACCTCCACCCGCAGAGCCGCACTCCACATAGAGAATAATGGAGCCTCCAGCACCGACCTCCACCCGCAGAGCCACACTCAACATAGAGAATAATGGAGCCTCCAGCACCTACCTCCACCCGCAGAGCAGCACTCCACATATATGGCTGCTCTGTGCACACAGGACCTGTGATGAGGTCACAGGAGGGGAGGAGTCAGGGGTCACATGATATCCGGAGTGCAGACGCTACATGGAGACTTCTCCTCAGTCAGTGACATTCCCGCCATTATTCCCCTCACTACTGGCACAATTCCCCCGCGCCGCCTTTTCTCCACAGTGTTATGTGTGGAATGTAACGTGTGATTTCTCTGGAGACAAATAGACCCCACACATGAGGGAATTATCACCAGTGACCGGACGGCTCCTATATGGCGACATCTGATTGTGCTATCGGCTCCATAACAGGAGCTAAAATGCCGAAATCTGGTCTGTTTAACCCCTTCTAGGGAGGTCGGCCTTCACAGACTATATTCAAAGTCCGGCTAAGGGTGCGTTCACATCAGTGTATTGTAAATCACTCTGATGTTCATCCCGGAGAGTTGGGCGATTGTGGATGTTTTCTATCCTGTCGTCCGTATACAATGAGCTTCTAACATCATCTGTTACTTACTATAAAGCTCCATGTAACGTAAAACTGTTTACAGGACTAAAAACGCAATCTTATATACAGAACTAAGAAAGAAATCTTATATACAGAACTAAGAAAGAAATCTTATATACAGAACTAAGAAAGAAATCTTATATACAGAACTAAGAAAGAAATCTTATATACAGAACTAAGAAAGCAATCTTATATACAGAACTAAGAAAGCAATCTTATATACAGAACTCAGAAAGCAATCTTATATACAGGACTAAGAAAGCAATCTTATATACAGGACTCAGAAAGCAATCTTATATACAGGACTAAGAAAGCAATCTAAGGGTGAGTTTCCACGATCAGTAAACGCTGCGTGTTTGGCGCTGTGCGCTGGCGCAGCGCCAGACACGCAGCGTCCAGATGTTACAGCATAGTGGAGGGGATTTCAAGAAATCCCGTCTCCACTATGCGTAACAATACGCAGGTGGCAGACCTGCGTAAACGGACATGCGGCGCGTCTTTTCAGACCGCAGCATGTCCTCGCGTATTGCGGCGACGGTGCGTCGCCGCAACAGAATATTACACAGGGCTATGTACCCTGCGTGTGTTCCGGAGGTGTTCTGAACACCTCCGGAAAGATCGCGCGTCATAAAGGGGGCGGGGCTTAGACGGAGCGGAATTTCCGCTCCGTCCAAAGCGCTGTGGTTCCGGACCGTGGAACCACAGCCTAATATACAGGACTATGAAACTGGTATTACACTTACCGGTAATTATATTTCCAGGAGTCCATCCTGACAGCATTATGGAGGACGCCCTCCTCTCCTTGCAGGGACAGGAAGAAACACACAAGAGGTTAAAAGGCCCGCTCCTCCCCCTCTACCTCAGTGATTAACAAGTACCACACATGGCTCATGAAATAACACTTTAATGATATCATCATATTACATCATATGAAAACATCAAACAAGGGGGGGAAATACCCATGCTGTCAGGATGGACTCCTGGAAATATAATTACCGGTAAGTGTAATACCAGTTTCCCAGGACGTCATCCTGACAGCATTATGGAGAGTACCAAAGAACCTCCTCAGGGTGGGATAACTGCCTGTAGAACCTTCCTTCCAAAGGCAGTATGTTGACCTGACATTACATCTAATCTGTAGTGTCTACAAAATGTATTAAATCTAGCCCAAGTTGCGGCCCTGCAAATTTGGTCTACCGAGGCACCTGCTCTCTCGGCCCAAGACGCTGAAATTGCTCTAGTAGAGTGAGCTCTCAGACCTTCCGGGGGACTAGAACCGTTTGCCTGATAGGCGTCTGAGATGACCTTAATTATCCATTTGGCTATCGAAGCCTTAGAGGCTTTTTTACCTTTGTTTTTACCTCCAAACAAAATAAAGAGGTTGGAGTCTAATCTCCAATTTTTGGTGGCTTCCAAATAGTCCAAAACTGCCTGTCTAACATCAAGTGAATGAAGAATTTGCTCCTTCTCATTAGAAGGTTTGTCACAGAAAGACGGTAAAATAATTTCCTGATTAATATTATCTTTGGACACCACCTTCGGTAAGAAGGCTGGGTCTAATTTTAAGATTATACAATCATCTCTGATCTGCAGATATGGGTAATTTATTGATAGGGCCTGAATTTCCCCTATCCTTTTGGCCGTAGTAATGGCTACCAAAAAGGCCGCTCGCCAAGTACAAAATGAAATAGGCATATCTTGGTTAGGAGCATAAGATCCCTTACATAATGCTCTAAGCACTAAATTTAAATCCCAGAGGGGAGTTAACTGTCTGATTGTGGGGCGTAACCTCTGAGTAGCTTTTACAAATCTTACAATCCAAGGGTGAGATGCCAAAGGAAAGTCAAGAAAAGAACTAAGTGCCGCAATCTGCACCTTAAGCGTACTTGGTTTTAGCCCTTTGTTAAAACCCGCCTGTAAGAAATCTAGGATCTTTGGTATGTTAGGGGAACCCTCCAAAATACTAGATCTGCCGCCCTCCAGACAGAACCTCTTCCAGATCTTTAGGTAGATGGCCGAAGTAACTGGCTTTCTACTGGCCTGAATAGTGGATATAACCTGATCTGAGAGGCCTTTTGCTTTTAAGATGTCCCTTTCAGGATCCACGCCGAGAGGTGTAGAGATTCTGGGTTCGGATGGTATACTGGGCCCTGGTGAATCACATTTCTTCTCAGTGGTAGCTCGATCGGGTTTCCCTCCATCATCCTCCCTAGGAGGGGAAACCAGCTTCTCTTTGGCCAAAACGGAACTACCAGGATTACTCTTGCCCGGTCTTCTCTGATTTTCCTGAGGACTGCCGGAATGAGTGCTAGTGGTGGAAAGGCATATGAGAGAGGTTCTTTCCAAACTTGGCTGAACGCATCTATCCCTTCCGGGAAATCTAGCGGGTCTAGAGAATAGAATCTGGGAACCTTCGAATTTTTTCTTCTTGCGAAAAGGTCTATATTTGGAGTCCCCCAACAGTGACATAGTTCCTGAAAAATGTCTTCGTTGAGCTCCCACTCTGTTGGACAAACTTCCTGCCGGCTTAAATAATCTGCCAGATTGTTGTGGGCTCCTTCTAGATGTACCGCTGATACTGAAAGAATTGTATTTTCTGCCCAGGAAAATATCTTGTTCGCCAGATTTTGAAGTTGAAGGTGTCTGGGACCTCCCTGATGCTTTAAGAATGAAACCGTTGTGACATTGTCGGACAAGATTCTGACATGTCTTCCGGCCAATACCTTCTCGTTTCGTCTTAGAGTCTCCCAAACTGCCAGTAGTTCTCGGAAATTGGAAGATCTTCTTCTGACATAATCGGGCCACTTGCCCTGAAAAAAATTTTCTTCTAAGTGGCCACCCCAACCCCACTCGCTGGCGTCTGTGGTAACCACTACGCAGGGAGAGGTGGTCCATAAACAACCTATTTGGAGGTTTGCAGGCTGCATCCACCATAGTAACGATTTCTTCACTGATACTGAGATTGGCATTTTCTTGTCTAGAGACATATGATTTCGGTCCCATGTTGAAAGAATTTGTCTCTGCAGAGGTCTGGAATGGAATTGCGCCCATCTGACACACTGGATACAGGCTGTCATCAAACCGAGAACCTTCATAGCATCTCTTATGGAGGTTCGCCGCTTCCAAAGTCCTTTGACCTTGGATATTACTTCTCCTTGTTTTCCTTTGGGTAATACAGATATTCTTCTTTTGGAGTCCAATAGAACTCCCAAAAAAATCTTCCTGTATTCTGGAATCAGGTCCGACTTCTCCCAATTGATTACCCATCCTAGAGATTCTAGGACTGCAATAGTTCTGTTTCTCTGGGTTTTTAAAACTTCTTTTGAATCTGCAATCAAAAGGAAGTCGTCTAGATATGGGATAATTATTATCCCCTGACTTCTCAGATAGGCCACTACCTCTGCTACCAGCTTTGTAAAAATACGGGGGGCTGAAGCTAGCCCAAAAGGAAGGCCTCTGAACTGGAAGTGTTCGGTCTGGGACGGCAGTTTCACTGCAAATCTTAGAACCCTCTGAGAAGAAGGGTGAATGGGAATCTGAAAATAGGCGTTTTTTAAATCGAGTGTACACATGACTGCCCCTTTGTCTATTAGCTGGGTTGCTGAGCGAATGGATTCCATTCGAAATCTTTTGTATTTGACAGATGAGTTTAGGGGTTTTAGATTTATAATGGTCCGGGTTCCCCTGACGGCTTTGGGATAGAAAATAGGGAAGAGTAGTGGCCCCTTCCTATTTCTTCTAGAGGGACCGGAACTATGACTTTTGAGCGTAACATATCCTGGATGTCCACCCACATGGGAGAGTCCAGCTGCACTACTGTTGGAGAAATATATCTTTCGGGGGGTGGAAATAAATGCTCTATTTTGTACCCTTCTGATATGGTTCTGAGAACCCACTGGTTTACAGTAACCTGTGCCCAGGCTTCTGAAAAATATCTGAGCCTTCCCCCGATAACCCTGGCGTCATTGTCTTTTGGACCTAGAGGATGAAGCGAAGGACGTTTTCCCTGAGTTCTGACTATAGGGAGCCTTATACGTTCTTCTATAGGACCTGTTCTGACTCCTGAAGTCAGGTTGACGTCTAGGGGGAAAACCTCTATGAAAGGGCTGAGGCTGTTTTGGTTTCTCTTCAGGAAACCTATTCTTTTTGTCGGAGGCGGATTCTAGGAACTCGACTAACGCCGGACCAAAAACCTTTGAGCCTGAAAAGGGAATAGAACATAATCTAGTTTTAGATGCATTATCCCCCGACCAAGATCGTAGCCAAATAGCTCTTCTAGCCACATTAGATAGAGAACTATTTCTTGCAGCAAATCTTACAGATTCCGCAGAAGAATCTGCAAGATAAGCCGTAGCAGATTTTATCAAAGGTAAAGAGGCTAGAATATCTGCTCTAGGCGTCTTATTGGAAAGATGATCTTCCAATTGATCTATCCAGAGGGCCATAGATCTAGCTACCGACGTAGCTGCTATATTGGTTTTAATAAGGGCTGATGAGGATTCCCATGCCCTCTTTAACATAATGTCCGCTCTTCTATCCATAGGGTCCCGAAGGCTAGAAGAGTCTTCAAAAGGAATGGATGTCTTTTTGGCTACTCTCGCCACTGGGACATCAATCTTAGGAGTATCCTCCCATAAACTTATATCCTCTGGATCAAAAGGTAGACGTCCTTTGAAGTCCTTGTTCAGAACAAGTCTCCGTTCCGCATCCTTCCATTCATCTAAAATCATAGTGCGGATGTGATCGCTAACCGGAAACACTCTTTTCCTCTGAAAAGTGAGACCTCCAAACATTAAGTCCTGTCTGGACTGCGGTTTCGGAGTTTCTTCAATCTGCATGGTATCTCTCACAGCTTTCACAAGGTCATCCGTGTCCTCAAGCTGAAATAAATATTTCCTATTTTGATCCTGAAAATCCTGAAGAAGTTCACCCTCTTCACCGGGATCCTCTGCCATCTGCACAGGTTGATCCATAGAACTCCCATCAGATTCCTCTAGATCCGTCTCCCATCTTACTCGCTTTCTTGGACTAGACTGACGTTGTTTGGACATATCAGCTATAGAGGCCTGCACCTCTTCACGAATTAATGCTCTCATTTCATCCCGAAGCGACGTTTGTTCACTTTCCAAGATCTTGGAAGTACATGGCTTGCAGAGAGCTTTCTTATAAGAACTTGCTAATTTCACATGACATACTGGGCATCTATTAGACTTTGAAACAGATTTGCCCGACTTTTCCACAGTAGATTGGGGAGTTGCTGATCCCTTCTCCTAAAATTTAAGATTAGGGATAATCAGTGCTTAAGTTTCCCAGACCTCATCAGATAACAAGTCTGGGTAACCACAGGGATTGTAGCGCCACCGCGCTCTTACCCCTCCTTCGACTGCTCCTTCCTCCATGGTTGCACAGCAGGATAGACTTCACCCCTCAAGAGAAGGATACCGCTTGTCTGGTGGCAATAGACTGTCTCAGCTGCTTTCAAAAACCCGCCCGGACAAATGACCCGGAAGTAGATTTTAATACCTTTGCGTTCCACGTGGAACGCACCTCTGCTGAGCCCCAGCTTCCTGCTCATCTCCCGCCCGGAAGTGCCTTACCTCCTGCGAGAGAGCGCGTACCAGCGCGCTTGTCCATTCCAGGAGTCGAGAGCCCCCCACCGGGAGGAACGACTCTAACCCAGGCGCCGTCCGCTGCCTGGTCTCTACGGCTGAGGGACTCCCCACTAGGAAGTTTCGAGCCCGGGCTGCTCCCCAAGGATCGGGTGCCGACCTCGCCGTCCCATCTCCCAGCCCTCCGTAAGTAGCGCCGACGCGCTCTGCCTCCTGTGTGTCCCTCCGTGCAGGGACAGGAAAACACTGAGGTAATGGGGGAGGAGCGGGCCTTTTAACCTCTTGTGTGTTTTTTCCTGTCCCTGCAAGGAGGAGGAGGGCGTCCTCCATAATGCTGTCAGGATGACGTCCTGGGAAAGCAATCTTATATACAGAACTAAGAAAGCAATCTTATATTCAGAACTAAGAAAGAAATCTTATATACAGAACTAAGAAAGCAATCTTATATACAGGACTAAGAAAGCAATCTTATATACAGGACTAAGAAAGCAATCTTATATACAGGACTAAGAAAGCAATCTTATAACAGGATAAGAAGCAATCTTATATACAGTACTAAAAAGCAATCTTATATACAGGACTAAGAAAGCAATCATATTCAGAACAAAGAAAGCAATCTTATATACAGGACTAAGAAAGCAATCTTATATACAAGACTAAGAAAGCAATCATATAGAAAACTAAGAAGCAATCTTATATAAGGAATAGAAAGCAATCTTATATACAGAACTAAGAAAGCAATCTTATATACAGAACTAAGAAAGCATCTTATATCAGAACTAAGAAAGAAATCTTATATACAGAACTAAGAAAGCATTTATATACAGGACTAAGAAGCAATCTTATATACAGAACTAGAAGCAATCTTATATACAGGACTAAGAAAGCAATCTTATATACAGGACTAAGAAAGCAATCTTATATAAGTACTAAAAAGCATCTTATTACAGGACTAAGAAAGCAATCATTTCAGAACAAAGAAAGCAATCTTATATACAGGACTAAGAAAGCATCTTATTACAGGACAAGAAAGCATCATACAAAACTAAGAAAGCAATCTTATATACAGGACTAAGAAAGCAATCTTATATACAGAACTAAGAAAGCAATCTTATATACAGAACTAAGAAAGCAATCTTATATCAGAACTAAGAAAGAATCTTATATACAGAACTAAGAAAGCAATCTTATGTACAGGACTAAGAAAGCAATCTTATATACAGGACTAAGAAAGCAATCTTATATACAGGACTAAGAAAGCAATCTTATATACAGTACTAAAAAAGCAATCTTATATACAGGAATAAAAACAATCATATTCAGAACTAAGAAAGCAATCTTATATACAGGACTAAGAAAGCAATCATATCAGAACAAAGAAAGAAATCTTATATACAGGACTAAGAAAGCAATCTTATATACAGACTAAGAAAGCAATCATATACAAAACTAAGAAAGCAATCTTATATACAGGACTAAGAAAGCAATCTTATATACAGAACTAAGAAAGCAATCTTATATACAGACTAAGAAAGCAATCTTATATACAGAACTAAGAAAGCAATCTTATATACAGGACTAAGAAAGCAATCTTATATACAGGACTAAGAAAGCAATCTTATATACAGGACTAAGAAAGCAATCTTATATACAGAACTAAGAAAGCAATCTTATATACAGAACTCAGAAAGTAATCTTATATACAGAACTAAGAAAGCAATCTTATATACAGAACTAAGAAAGTAATCTATATACAGAACTAAGAAACCAATCTTATATACAGGACTAAGAAAGCAATCTTATATTCAGAACTAAGAAACCAATCTTATATACAGAAGTAAGAAAGCAATCTTATATACAGGACTAAGAAAGCAATCTTATATTCAGAACTAAGAAAGCAATCTATATACAGGACTAAGAAAGCAATCTTATATACAGGACTAAGAAAGCAATCTTATATACAGGACTAAGAAAGCAATCTTATATACAGACTAAGAAAGCAACTTATATACAGAATAAGAAAGTAATCTTATATACAGAAGTAAGAAAGCAATCTTATATACAGAAGTAAGAAAGCAATCTTATATACAGGACTAAGAAAGCAATCTTATATACAGAAGTAAGAAAGCAATCTTATATACAGGACTAAGAAAGCAATCTTATATACAGAACTAAGAAAGCAATCTTATATACAAAACTAAGAAAACAATCTTATATACAGGACTAAGAAAGCAATCTTATATACAGGACTAAGAAGCAATCTTATACAGAACTAAGAAAGCAATCTTATATACAGGACTAAGAAAGCAATCTTCTATACAAACTAAGAAAGCAATCTTAATACAGAACTAAGAAAGCAATCTTATATACAGGACTAAGAAAGCAATCTTATATACAGGACTAAGAATCAATCTTATATACAGAACTAAGAAAGCAATCTTATATACAGAACTAAGAAAGCAATCTTATATTCAGGACTAAGAAAGCAATCATATACAGGACTAAGAAAGCAATCTTATATACAGGACTAAGAAAGCAATCTTATATACAGAACTAAGAAAGCAATATTATATACAGGACTAAGAAAGCAATCTTATATACAGAACTACGAAAGCAATCTTATATACAGGACTAAGAAAGCAATCTTAAATACAGGACTAGAAAACAATCTTCTATACAAAACTAAGAAAGCAATCTTAGATACAGAACTAAGAAAGCAATCTTTTTATACAGGACTAAGAAAGCAATCTAATATACAGAACTAAGAAAGCAATCTTATATACAAAATTAAGAAAGCAATCTTATATACAGAACTAAGAAAGCAATCTCATATACAGAACTAAGAAAGTAATCTTATATACAGAAGTAAGAAAGCAATCTTATATACAGAAGTAAGAAAGCAATCTTATATACAGGACTAAGAAAGCAATCTTATATACAGAAGTAAGAAAGCAATCTTATATACAGGACTAAGAAAGCAATCTTATATACAGAACTAAGAAAGCAATCTTATATACAAAACTAAGAAAACAATCTTATATACAGGACTAAGAAAGCAATCTTATATACAGGACTAAGAAAGCAATCTTATATACAGAACTAAGAAAGCAATCTTATATACAGAACTAAGAAAGCAATCTTATATACAGAACTAAGAAAGCAATCTTATATACAGGACTAAGAAAGCAGAAAGCAATCTTATATACAGACTAAGAAAGCAATCTTATATACAGAACTAAGAAAGCAATCTTATATACAGGACTAAGAAAGCAATCATATATCAGAACATAAGAAAGCAATCTTATATACAGGACTAAGAAAGCAATCTTATATACAGACTAAGAAAGCAATCTATATACAGACTAAGAAAGCAATCTTATATACAGGAACTAAAAGCAATCTTATATACAGAACTAAGAAAGCAATCTTATATACAGAACTAAGAAAGCAATCTTATATCAAACTAAGAAAGAAATCTTATATACAGAACTAAGAAAGCATCTTATATACAGACTAAGAAAGCAATCTTATATACAGGACTAAGAAAGCAATCTTATATACAGACTAAGAAAGCAATCTTATATACAGACTAAGAAACAATCTTATATACAGACTAAGAAAGCAATCTTATATACAGGACTAAGAAAGCAATCTTATATACAGACAAGAAAGCAATCTTATATACAGGACTAAGAAAGCAATCTATATACAGAACTAAGAAAGCAATCTTATATACAGAACTAAGAAAGCAATTTATATACAGACTAAGAAAGCAATCTTATATACAGAACTAAGAAAGCAATCTTATATACAGAACTAAGAAAGCAATCTATATACAGAACTAAGAAAGCAATCTTATATACAGAACAAGAAAGCAATCTTATATACAGGACTAAGAAAGCAATCTTTATACAGACAAGAAAGCAATCTTATATACAGGACTAAGAAAGCAATCTTATATACAGACTAAGAAAGCAATCTTATATACAGAACTAAGAAAGCAATTCTATATACAGAACTAAGAAACAATCTTTATACAGGACTAAGAAAGCAATCTTATATACAGGACTAAGAAAGCAATCTTATATACAGAACTAAGAAAGCAATCTTATATACAGAACTAAGAAAGCAATCTTATATACAGAACTAAGAAAGCAATCTTATATACAGACAAGAAAGAATCTATATACAGACTAAGAAAGCAATCTTATATACAGAACTAAGAAAGCAATCTTATATACAGAACTAAGAAAGCAATCTTATATCAGAACTAAGAAAGCAATCTTATATACAGGACTAAGAAAGCAATCTTATATACAGACTAAGAAAGCAATCTTATATACAGGACTAAGAAAGCAATCTTATATACAGAACTAAGAAAGCAATCTTATATACAGACTAAGAAAGCAATCTTATATACAGAACTAAGAAAGCAATCTTATATACAGAATAAGAAAGCAATCTTATATACAGGACTAAGAAAGCAATCTTATATCAGACTAAGAAAGCAATCTTTAATACAGAAATAAGAAAGCAATTTATATACAGAACTAAGAAAGCAATCTTATATACAGACTAAGAAAGCAATCTTATATACAGGACTAAGAAAGCAATCTTATATACAGAAATAAGAAAGCAATCTTATATACAGACTAGAAAGCAATCTTATATACAGAACTAAGAAAGCAATCTTATATACAGAACTAGAAAGTAATCTTATATACAGACTAAGAAAGCAATCTTATATACAGAATAAGAAAGCAATCTTATATACAGGACTAAGAAAGCAATCTTATATACAGAATAAGAAAGCAATCTATATACAGGACTAAGAAAGCAATCTTATATACAGAACTAAGAAAGCAATCTTATATACAGAACTAAGAAAGCAATCTTATATACAGGACTAAGAAAGCAATCTTATATACAGACTAAGAAAGTAATCTTATATACAGAAGTAAGAAAGCAATCTTATATACAGAAGTAAGAAAGCAATCTTATATACAGGACTAAGAAAGCAATCTTATATACAGAAGTAAGAAAGTAATCTTATATACAGGACTAAGAAAGCAATCTTATATACAGAACTAAGAAAGCAATCTTATATACAAAACTAAGAAAACAATCTTATATACAGGACTAAGAAAGCAATCTTATATACAGGACTAAGAAAGCAATCTTATATACAGAACTAAGAAAGCAATCTTATATACAGGACTAAGAAAGCAATCTTCTATACAAAACTAAGAAAGCAATCTTATATACAGAACTAAGAAAGCAATCTTATATACAGGACTAAGAGAGCAATCTTATATACAGGACTAAGAAATCAATCTTATATACAGAACTAAGAAAGCAATCTTATATACAGAGCTAAGAAAGCAATCTTATATTCAGGACTAAGAAAGCAATCATATACAGGACTAAGAAAGCAATCTTATATACAGGACTAAGAAAGCAATCTTATATACAGAACTAAGAAAGCAATATTATATACAGGACTAAGAAAGCAATCTTATATACAGAACTACGAAAGCAATCTTATATACAGGACTAAGAAAGCAATCTTAAATACAGGACTAAGAAAACAATCTTCTATACAAAACTAAGAAAGCAATCTTATATACAGAACTAAGAAAGCAATCTTATATCCAGGACTAAGAAAGCAATCTAATATACAGAACTAAGAAAGCAATCTTATATACAGAATTAAGAAAGCAATCTTATATACAGAACTAACAAAGCAATCTCATATACAGAACTAAGAAAGCAATCTTATATACAGAAGTAAGAAAGCAATCTTATATACAGAAGTAAGAAAGCAATCTTATATACAGGACTAAGAAAGCAATCTTATATACAGAAGTAAGAAAGCAATCTTATATACAGGACTAAGAAAGCAATCTTATATACAGAACTAAGAAAGCAATCTTATATACAAAACTAAGAAAACAATCTTATATACAGGACTAAGAAAGCAATCTTATATACAGGACTAAGAAAGCAATCTTATATACAGAACTAAGAAAGCAATCTTATATACAGGACTAAGAAAGCAATCTTCTATACAAAACTAAGAAAGCAATCTTATATACAGGACTAAGAAAGCAGTCTTATATACAGGACTAAGAAAGCAATCTTATATACAGGACTAAGAAAGCAATCTTATATACAGAACTAAGAAAGCAATCTTATATTCAGAACTAAGAAAGAAATCTTATATACAGAACTAAGAAAGCAATTGTAATGTATGTAGTACAGTTCATATAGCGTCCTGTGCTTGGGTGCGATGAAAATACATGAGACACAGGTTTGGTATAGAAAGTCTTGTATTACTTCATACAAGTTGGCAAAAATAGTCACACAGTTTGCAGACACAGAAGCAGGAGACACAGCAGGCCAGAGTTATCTGAGCTCAGCAATCACTCTCCACAACAGGTTCAGGATCTTCTTCCCTGTTACCGTAAGTCCATGCAAACGTGGGTCTTTCAAAGAGCAGGGTTCAGAGTCCACAAGTGCTTCAGAGTTCCTCAGTAGGAATAGCTGGAGTACAAGGTCCAAGGCTTTAGGAGTCAGGTCACAGGTTCACTGCAGGCTAGATTCTGAAGCACTGATTGCTCAGCTGTGGTTGCTTAAGAAGCAAAAGGAGAGAATCAGGGCGGGAACATGCAAGCTGGAAACTCCATTTTGACTGAGGGCAAGATAGCTGCAGCAAGACAGAAAGTAAAATGGCTGACGAACAAACTGAGTTTCAGGAACATGTACACAGAACCTTACATTACTCCCCCCTTAGGGACAACCTCCGGATGACCTCAGGCCAGGCTTGTGTGGGTACCTCTGATGAAACTGACGGAGCAAGCGAGGAGCATTAACGTTATTGACTGGTTCCCATGAGTTGTCCTCCACTGGGTAGCCCTGCCATTTAATCAGATATTGTAACTGATTTCTATACAACCTGGAATCTAAAATCCTTTCCACCACAAATTCTTCCTGACCATCGACTAGCACTGGGTCAGGGCAAGGAGAAGAACGTCCAGGAAACATATTGGGTGTCGCAGCCTTTAGTAGGGATACATGAAAGACAGGGTGGATTCTCATAGTTCTGGGCAGTTGAAGACGACAAGCAACGGCACTTATAATTTTACTGATTTTATAGGGTCCAATGTACTTATGTCCCAACTTAGACGATGGAATCCTTAACTTAAGATTTCTGGTTGACAGCCAGACCAAGTCTCCTACCTTGAAAGCTGGTGCAGGTTTACGAAATTTATCTGCTGCTTTCTTGTACCTTTCCTGAGCCGATTCCAGATTCTCCTTTAGAAGATCCATATTCTTCTGTAAAGACGTGATTCAGCCACTGCTGGTAAAGGCGTTTCTATGGGAAATCGTGGTAGAATGTTAGGATGATAACCTAGATTAGAGTAAAAAGGAGACTGCTTAGTGGAGGCACTCTGAGAGTTGTTATACGAGAACTCAGCTAATGGAAGTAGATCCACCCAATCATCCTGTAGGTGGCAGATAAAGCAGCGGAGATACTGCTCCAGGGTTTGATTGGTTCGTTCGGTCTGTCCATTAGTCTGGGGATGAAAAGCAGAAGAAAGGTTTACTTTAATGTCCAATGCTGCACAGAAATTTTGCCAAAACCTAGAAGTGAATTGCACCCCTCGATCCGAAATAACCTCATCTGGTACTCCATGTAAGCGAAACACATCTTTAATCATCAAATCTGATGTCTGTTTTGCAGTGGGTAAGCCGACACAAGGGATAAAATGAGCTGCCTTTGTTAGACGGTCAACCACCACTAGAATGGTGTTCTTCCCTTAAGAGGTTGGTAACTCCACAATGAAGTCCATAAGAAATGGATCCCCACGGGCGGGACGGGGTGGGAAGAGGCTGTAACAGACCAGTTGGTGAGGAGCGAGGTGTTTTGCATCTTGCACAGACTTCACATGAAGTGACATAGTTTAAAACATCCTTCCTGCAAGTGGGCCACCAAAAGAAACGAGAGAGAAATTCCTGTGTCTTTAGAATTCCTCTATGCCCAGCTATCTTGGAATCGTGAATGAGTTGCAATACTCTTAATCTGACTTTCAGGAATATACAGACGTTGTCCCTGAATCCACACACCATTCTTAAAGACAAGACTTACGTCCCTTGGGGGTTGTGCCAGAAAGGAATCCGCATGGTATGCTTCCTTGATGTCCTTAAGTAGGTCTTGATTATGAATTACTCCTAGGAATCTAGAGTCAGGAAGAATAGTCTTAGGAGGAGTAATTGGACGTGTCTCTGCTGAGTAAATCCTAGAGAGTGCATCAGCCTTTCCATTGCGCGATCCTGGTCTATAAGAGATGATAAAATTAAATTGGTTTAAGAAAAGATTCCAGAGAGCCTGGCGAGGAGTCAGGCACTTAGCCGACCTGATAAACTCAAGGTTACGATGATCTGTCAGGACGACTATTTGCTGTGCAGCTCCCTGAAGAAGGTGTCTCCATTCTTTGAAGGCGGCAATAATGGCCAACAACTCTCTATTGCCCACATCGTAGTTCCTCTCAGCCGAAGACAACTGCTGGGAAAAGAAGGCACAGGGATGCAAGACATTCTTCTCACCTGTTCTCTGAGAGAGTATAGCTCCAACGGCACAGTCTGAAGCATCCACCTCTATTATGAAGGCAAGCTCGAGGTTGGGATGTACTAGGATAGGTGCAGTGGTAAATTTATCTTTTAGACGGGAAAATGCTTCCTGGGCTTGGGGAGTCCAGGAGAACCTAGACTCTTTCCGGGTAAGTTGGGTGATAGGTGACACTACCTCAGAGAAATTTCTAATGAAACGTCTATAGAAGTTGGCAAACCCGATGAAGCGCTGTACCTCCTTCACATTTCTAGGACTTGGCCAATCCTTGATGGCTTGGGTCTTGCTTCCATCCATACTAATTCCTTGTGTAGACAGTACATACCCCAGAAATTGAATTTCGGTCCTATGGAATTCACACTTTTCAAGTTTGATGTAAAGATGATTTTGTCTTAGACTTTCCAAGACCATTCTCACATGTCCATGATGTTCCTCTGTGGAGTTAGAAAAAATTAGAATATCATCCAAATAAATTACCACGAATGTATCTAGGAGATCCCTGAAGATGTCATTCACCAAGTGTTGGAAAGTGGCTGGGGCGGTACTCAGACCAAAAGGCATAACTAGATATTCAAAGTGTCCATAGCGTGACCTGAATGCAGTCTTCCATTCATCCCCAGGTCTAATACGGACTAAGTTATAGGCCCCACGAAGATCTAGTTTAGAGAAAATTTTGGCATGTCGCACTCTCTCCAATAACTCAGGGATTAAAGGCAATGGATAACGGTTTCTAATAGTAACCTTATTGAGTTCTCTATAGTCTACGCATGGTCTCAGAGATCCATCTTTCTTCTTTACAAAGAAGATGGGTGCACCTGCAGGAGATGAAGAGGGGCGTATGAAGCCCTTGGCTAGATTTTCGTCTATGTAATCCTTTAAAGCCTTTAGCTCGGGCCCCGCCAGGGGGTAGATCTTACCAAAAGGTATCTCTGCTCCAGGCAATAATTCAATTGGACAATCATATGGACGGTGAGGAGGAAGCTGGTCAGCGTTCTTCTTGTCACATAAATCCACATAGTCCTGGTATACAGCTGGTAGTTCAGGGACTGACATGGTTCCTTTAGGAACAGAGCAAGCTGAAACTTTTAGACTCATCTGTTTCTCTGGAAAGTGTAATTCCTTGGTCTCCCAGTTAATGGTAGGATTCTGAGCCTGCAGCCATGGTAGCCCTAGAATAATGGGAAAGTGGGGAGAAGAGATAAGCATAAAGGACAGTTTCTCTTGATGATCTTTACCCATAAGAACCCTCAAAGGCTCTGTTTCCTGATCCACTGGTCCAGAGGTCAGCAGGGAGCCATCCACAGTTTCCATCTGTACTGGAGTAGCCTTCTTCACTGAACGTATCCCCTGTTTCAGAGCAAAGGAGACATCCATAAAATTTCCACTTGCCCCTGAGTCGATCATAGCAGAGCTAGACACCCAAGCTGAGTCAACCCAGAGTTTGATGGAAAGAAAGCAATGAGAATTGTTTTTCTTACAACTCAGCTGGGACCACTGAGGAAACTTGAAAAATGGCAGCGTTTACACAGTCAACGTCCTCAGAGGTAACGGAGTTTAAGTCAGAGAAATCAAGATCTGTTGCTGCAGATCTCTCTGGAGCCTGAGGCTCGGACCTGACAGATCCCCTCTCGCAACACTCACAATGAATGAGTGCTGCAGTATTACGAGAACGGCTGGGGCAGTTTATAATGAAGTGCCCTGACTTACCACAATAGAAACATAGATTTTCCTTAAAACGATGTTCCTTGCGTGCATCACTAACCCGTCGTTGTAAAGAGTCTACCTGCATGGGTTCAGGTTCCTGTGTAATCCTACTCAAAGGTTCCTTAGCTGGAGAGGAAGGTAGGAAAAGGTTAGTGCGATTGCTTTCGAACCATCTCTCTTGCCTGCGTTCAGTCAGACGAGTATCAATACGGATGCAGTAGTTAATAAAGTCACCTAACGCAGTGGGAGGGTCGGCACGAGCAAGTTCATCCTTAATCAGTGGAGATAACCCCTTTCGAAAAATAGATTTTTTGGCGGAACTGTCCCAGGTGGTATCAAGGGCCCATCTCCTGAAATCCAAGGCATATTCAGCTACCGAGTGCTTACCTTGGCGCAAAGCTAACATGGCTGCATCAGCTGTTGCACCTCGATTAGGGTCATCAAACACCTGCCCCATGGCTGAAATAAAAGCATCAAGGTGATTCAAACAATCATCCTCAGTCTCAATCAGAGGGTTTGCCCACATCAAAGCCTTGTTGGTAAGCAACATAATTATAGTAAGCACCTTAGATCGTTCAGTGGGAAATTGTGAAGCATGTGCAGAAAAAAAAAGATTGCATTGATTAATAAATCCCCTGAATTTCTCACGTTCACCGCCAAAACGAAAAGGGGGCAACTTGGGAATCCCAGAACTCGGGGCTACGGCAGGAGCCTGGACTCGCTCTTCTAGAACCTCAATCCTGGCTCGCAAATCCTGGGCAGTCTGTCCAAACACTTGCAAATTGTGATTAGTGAGGTCCTGTAGGCTTGAAAAACGGGTCTTTATATTCTGCAAATCTGCAAGGATATTATCAGTCACTCCGCAAAGTTCCTTTATGCGGGCCTCCATTTTCCAGATCTTTTAAGACAGGAGTACTGGAAGAAGAGGAGAGGAGAAAAAAAAAAACAATAGTGTTTACCTGTGGTAACACTGCAGAGAGAAAAAAAAAATTAAGGGAACTGCTCACCTGGAATGGTTGTGAGAAGTCAGAACCACTATCATCACAGAAAGTTCACCCGAACATCTGATATCCACAGTTACAGCAGACAAAAAAGAGAAAAAAAAAAACAATAGTGTTTACCTGTGGTAACACTTGCAGAAAAAAAAACACTTAAGGGAATTGCTCACCTGGAATGGTTGTGAGAAGTCACAACCACTGTCATCACAGAAAGTACAACTGGATGTCTGATATCCACAGTTACAGCAGACACAGCCTTTCCAGACCCAGCAGACACTAACGTTTTGGCTTCAGAATCTTGTAATGTATGTAGTACAGTTCATATAGCGTCTTGTGCTTGGGTGCGATGAAAATACATGAGACACAGGTTTGATATAGAAAGTCTTGTATTACTTCATACAAGTTGGCAAAAATAGTCACACAGTTTGCAGACACAGAAGCAGGAGACACAGCAGGCCAGAGTAATCTAAGCTCAGCAATCACTCTCCACAACAGGTTCAGGATCTTCTTCCCTGTTACCGTAAGTCCATGCAAACGTGGGTCTTTCAAAGAGCAGGGTTCAGAGTCCACAAGTGCTTCAGAGTTCCTCAGTAGGAATAGCTGGAGTACAAGGTCCAAGGCTTTAGGAGTCAGGTCACAGGTTCACTGCAGGCTAGATTCTGAAGCACTGATTGCTCAGCTGTGGTTGCTTAAGAAGCAAAATGAGAGAATCAGGGCGGGAACATGCAAGCTGGAAACTCCATTTTGACTGAGGGCAAGATAGCTGCAGCAAGACAGAAAGTAAAATGGCTGACGAACAAACTGAGTTTCAGGAACATGTACACAGAACCTTACAGCAATCTTATATACAGGACTAAGAAAGCAATCTTATATACAGGACTCAGAAAGCAATCTTATATACAGGACTAAGAAAGCAATCTTATATACAAGACTAAGAAAGCAATCTTATATACAGTACTAAAAAAGCAATCTTATATACAGGAATAAGAAAACAATCATATTCAGAACTAAGAAAGCAATCTTATATACAGGACTAAGAAAGCAATCTTATATACAGGACTAAGAAAGCAATCTTATATACAGAACTAAGAAAGCAATCTTAAATACAGGACTAAGAAAACAATCTTCTATACAAAACTAAGAAAGCAATCTTATATACAGAACTAAGAAAGCAATCTTATATACAGGACTAAGAAAGCAATCTAATATACAGAACTAAGAAAGCAATCTTATATACAGAATTAAGAAAGCAATCTTATATACAGAACTAAGAAAGCAATCTCATATACAGAACTAAGAAAGCAATCTGATATACAGAACTAAGAAAGCAATCTTATATACAGAACTAAGAAAGCAATCTTATATACAGAACTAAGAAAGCAATCTTATATACAAGACTAAAAAAGCAATCTTATATACAGAACTAAGAAAGCACTCTTATATACAGAACTCAGAAAGCAATCTTATATACAGAACTAAGAAAGCAATCTTATATACAGGACTAAGAAAGCAATCTTATATACAGGACTAAGAAAGCAATCTTATATACAGGACTAAAAAAGCAATCTTATATACAGAACTCAGAAAGCAATCTTATATACAGAACTCAGAAAGCAATCTTATATAAAAACTAAGAATGCAATCTCATATACAGAACTAAGAAAGCAATCTTATATACAGGACTAAAAAAGCAATCTTATATACAGAACTAAGAAAGCAATCTTATATACAGAACTAAGAAAGTAATCTTATATACAGAACTAAGAAAGCAATCTTATATACAGGACTAAAAAAGCAATCTTATATACAGAACTAAGAAAGCAATCTCATATACAGAACTAAGAAAGCAATCTTATATACAGGACTAAAAAAGCAATCTTATATACAGAACTAAGAAAGCAATCTCATATACAGAACTAAGAAAGCAATCTTATATACAGGACTAAGAAAGCAATCTTATATACAGGACTAAGAAAACAATCTTATATACAGAACTACGAAAGCAATCTTATATACAGGACTAAAAAAGCAATCTTATATACAGAACTC
This sequence comes from Oophaga sylvatica, assembly GCA_033576555.1. NCBI lineage: Eukaryota > Metazoa > Chordata > Amphibia > Anura > Dendrobatidae > Oophaga > Oophaga sylvatica. The sequence goes on from JARQOD010000003.1 coordinate 15,447,689, forward strand.
AGAAAGCAATCTTATATACAGAACTAAGAAAGCAATCTTATATACAGGACTAAGAAAGCAATCTTATATACAGGACTAAGAAAGCAATCTTATATACAGGACTAAAAAAGCAATCTTATATACAGAACTCAGAAAGCAATTTTATATACAGAACTCAGAAAGCAATCTTATATACAGAACTCAGAAAGCAATCTTATATAAAAACTAAGAATGCAATCTCATATACAGAACTAAGAAAGCAATCTTATATACAGGACTAAAAAAAGCAATCTTATATACAGAACTAAGAAAGCAATCTTATATACAGAACTAAGAAAGTAATCTTATATACAGAACTAAGAAAGCAATCTTATATACAGGACTAAAAAAGCAATCTTATATACAGAACTAAGAAAGCAATCTCATATACAGAACTAAGAAAGCAATCTTATATACAGGACTAAAAAAGCAATCTTATATACAGAACTAAGAAAGCAATCTCATATACAGAACTAAGAAAGCAATCTTATATACAGGACTAAGAAAGCAATCTTATATACAGGACTAAGAAAACAATCTTATATACAGAACTACGAAAGCAATCTTATATACAGGACTAAAAAAGCAATCTTATATACAGAACTAAGAAAGCAATCTCATATACAGAACTAAGAAAGCAATCTTATATACAGAACTAAGAAAGCAATCTTATATACAGGACTAAGAAAGCAATCTTAAATACAGGACTAAAAAAGCAATCTTATATACAGGACTAAGAAAGCAATCTTATATACAGGACTAAGAAAGCAATCTTATATACAGGACTAAGAAAGCAATCTTATATGCAGAACTAGGAAAGCGAAATATATAATGGTATTTAACTATTTCAAGCTACTTCACTGAATCCTGCATGTGTCCTACTTATGTTATTCATCTTAGCAGCATATATAATGGTATTTAACTATTTCAAGCTACTTCACTGAATCCTGCATGTGTCCTACCTATGTTATTCATCTTAGCTGCATATATAATAGTATATAGTTATTTCAACTTACTCTGTTTGTCCCCTTATGCTATGAGGTCAAGTAACTTTTCAAAGTGGTTTATGATCCATGTAGGCCTGGACACTTGTTTATCTGGTCACTACATTTATTGTGTCCTGCTGTCTCAACTTTGATTGATTGCTAATGAGTGAAAAAAAAAGTAATAGATCTTAGAACTGGCCTCCTATATATTCAGACATAGCCTGGGGAAGCATTTATGCAGGGGCGCATTTATGTACATTTATCAAAGTACGGGCAGTTATAACATAGCAGTTAGACAGGGTAGGAGACAGGTAAGAGAAATTAATAAATCTAATCCCTGTACATTTGGATTGCCACAAATATATATCATATGCATTTGTATAACTTATATCCTGGCTGCTGCATTCACTCACATCCACCACCCTTGCATTACCTCTTTACACTCTATCCATATTGGCCCCTCTGTCCTTTCCTCTCCTATGTATAGCACTCATGCTCTTTTCACATTGCTTAACAGCACAGATCCATTCATTCGCACCAACCAACACACAAGACGCTTTCACAAATCACTTAATCATCTGCTCACTCTTTCTATCCTTCTCCTTGTCGCAGGAGATATCTCTCACAACTCCGGCCCCTCATGTTATAGTAACTCGAACTCCTCAACTGCTACACTCAGAAACCCCTCTAATCTTATTAATATTCCCTGCATGCCTTCTATCTCTTTTAATTGTGCCCGTTGGAATTCTCGCTCAGTGTGTAATAAACTCTCCTTCATCCATGACTTCTTCCTTTCCGATTCTCTTAACCTTCTGGCTCTTACTGAAAACTGGATCAAGCAGTCAGACACCACTGCTGCTGCTCTTTCATATGGTGGACTACACTTCTCTCATACCCCAAGATTGGACAACAGAGTAGGTGGAGGCGTTGGTCTGCTCCTATCACCCAAATGTACCTTTCAGGTTATCCCTCAAGTACAGTCACTTGTCTTCCCTTCTTTCGAAGTCCATGCTGTCAGACTCTAAGTTCCCTTCTCCATGCGAGTGGCGGTGGTATCGTCTTCTGGACCCCTCCCATCAGTTTCTGGATCACTTTGCCACCTGGCTTCCACACTATCTCTCCTGTGACATCCCCACCCTCATCATGGGAGACTTCAACATTCCCATTGCCCTTCCCCTCTGACCATCTGCTTCTCACCTTTTATCTCTAACCTCCTCTTTCGGCCTCTCGCAGCATACTAAATCCCCCACTCATGAAGACGGAAACTCCCTTGACTTGGTCTTCTCCCGTCTTTGCTCAGTGGATGATTTCACAAACTCTCTGACCACAATCTTTTTTAATTCTCTATCAAGAAGTGCCATCCGGCCCAGGTCACCCCCACTTTCCACACTTTTAGAAACATACAGGCCATTAACACCCAGAAACTTATGAAGAACTTGCAGTCATCATTGGTCCCTATCGCCTCCCTCTCATGTCCTGATTCTGCACTGAAGCATTACAATGAAACAATTCAAAGTGCCCTGGATGAAACTGCACCTCCTTTTACATAGAACAACTAAGCACATGACGGCGACCACCCTGGCACACGCTGCAAACACGCTTCCTACAGCGGTGCTCCAGGTGCGTCGAACGTCTGTGGAGAAAATCCAATCTACCCGAAGATTTCATTTATTATAAGTTTATGCTTAAAACATACAACACTGCCCTTCACCTCTCCAAACAAACCTATTTCAACACCTCTTCACCTCACTATCCAATAACCCTAAACGTCTCTTTGACACTTTTCATTCCCTACTTAAGCCAAGAGTGCAGGCCCCAACCTCGGATCTCCACGCTGAAGATCTAGCTAATTATTTCGAAGGAAAAATTGGCCATATCCGACAGGAAATTATCTCCCAATCACCTTATACCATGCACTGTCCTCCCTCCCCCACCGTATCTAGCTCACTATCTGATTTTGAACCAGTAACAGAAGAAGAAGTAATCAGGCTCCTTGCATCTTCTCGCCCTACCACTTGCACCAGTGACCCACAGGCCACATATTGAACAGTCTGGTATCTCCATCAGACACCTGATCTATCTGTGGGCTACAAATTGTTGCATTTCATGTCTACATTCACCTTTTTTTAGTGAGTCTTACACTAGTTCTCTAGACTATTTTGGTGTAAACAATATAAAAATCTAGGCCACATATTGAACAGTGTGGTATCGCCATCAG
>JARQOD010000003.1:15451010-15503953 GCA_033576555.1 Oophaga sylvatica
CTTCACCGACAACCACCGCTGGCGCTATGACTCGCAATCCGGCAGTCTCGCTGCTTACCAATTCCGTGGTTTCCATTCCGGACCTCGACTTTCAGCTCCTCCTCGTTTTGGAGGCGACCCTGCCTGGCTCGGGTTTCATTAACCAGTGCACCCTGCACTTTGAACTCCTGTCCCACCAGTTTAACTCCGACCGGGCCAAAATTGCCTTCATCATGTCCCATTCACCGGAGAGGCTCTGGCCTGGCTTAATCCTCTTTGGGAGAGAGAAGACCCCCTGGTGTCCGACCTGCCTGCCTTTCTCTCGGCCTTCCGGAAGGTATTCGACGAACCGGACGGAAGACCTCCTCTGCATCATCTCTGCTACGCCTCCGTCAGGGAGGTCTCACCGTGGGTCAATATGCCATACGTTCCGTACCCTTGCCTTCGGAGCTGGCTTGGGATAATGACGCTCTGATATCTGTCTTCTGGGAGGGTCTGTCCGGTCGTATTAAAGATAACTTGCCGGTCGGGACATTCCAACCTCTCTCGATGACCTAATAACTCTTGCCAATCGAATTGATCTACGGTTCCAGGAGCGCGCCAAAGAGGTCACCCGTGAGAGAAGGTTTCCTCGTCTAGCTCCTACTTTTCAGAAGACCCGTAAACTCCTTCCGTTTCTCCCAGGTACACACTTCTGAGCCTATGCAGGTTGACCAGACCAAGATGGTCAAAGCCCGTCAGGACTTACGCCGTGCCGAGGGGAGTTGCTTCTACTGTGGCAGTAAGGAGCACCTGGTCCGTACCTGTCGGAGAGGTCGGGAAACGCCTGTGTCTAGGTTCGCTCGGAGAGGTCAACCTAAACAAGAATAAATCCTCTTCATCTCTGCTGCTGTCAGTCTCAATTCTCCTCGGTGAGAAACCGTTATTTCGAACTAGCTCAACTTGATTCTGGAGCAGCTGGGAATCTTGTTTCACAGGCTCTAGTAGAAAAATACGCATTCCTACCAAACCTCTGGTTGTACCAGTATCTGTCGCGGCTGTGGATGGGGTCTCCTACCACGTCCCATCCAACTTATCACCGAATCCATAACCCTACAGGTGGGAATGCTGCATTCTGAGAGCATCTCGTTTCATGTTCTGCCTGGACTCTCTCACGCTTTCTTATTAGGTCTACCTTGGCTCCAAAAGCATGCACCCGTGCTCGACTGGCAGACTGGAGAGATCCTTCGCTGGGGACAGGACTGTCATAAAACGTGTTTGGTTCCTGTTCATCCCGTCCGTCTTCTCCTACACCAACTAATCTACCAGGGCTCCCGATTCCATATTGGTCATTCGCTGATGTCTTTAATAAAAAGGAAGCAGAGACATTACCCCCTCACAGACCTTATGATTGCCCGATCGACCTGCTACCCGGTACTACGCCTCCCCGTGGGCGTATTTACCCATTATCCGCTGCTGAGACCAGGTCAATGTCCGAATATATCGAGGAGAATTTGGCCAAGGGATTCATCCGGAAATCTACCTCCCACGGGAGCAGTTTCTTCGTAAAAAAGAAAGATGGCTCTCTCCGTCCCTGTATAGACTACAGAGGTCTAAACCTGATCACGGTGAAGAATAAGTACCCTCTTCCGCTCATTCCAGAATTGTTTGATCGTCTGAGGGGGGCTAGAATCTTCACAAACTGGATCTTCGTGGGCATATAACCTGGTCCGTATCCTGTCGGGGAGATAATGGAAGACGGCATTCAACACCCGGGACGGCCACTACGAGTATTTGGTGATGCCCTTTGGTCTCTGTAATGCTCCGGCAGTCTTTCAAGAGTTGGTCAATGACATCTTCCGGGACCTTCTCTACTCCTGCGTTGTGGTGTACCTAGACGACATCTTGGTCTTCTCTCCGAATCTCCAGTCTCACCGGAGGACGTTCGTCAGGTTCTGCTCAGGCTCAGGCAGAATCACCTCTTTGCTAAATATGAGAAGTGCCTCTTTGAGCAGACCTCGCTTCCGTTTTTGGGCTACATCATTTCTCAGACAGGTCTACGAAATGGATCCGGAGAAACTATCTGCCATTGAGAAATGGCCCGACCGGAGGGATGAAGGCCATTCAGCGGTTCCTGGGATTCGCAATTATTACCGCCTCTTCATACCGCACTTCTCTTCCCGGACTGCTCCAATCTCCGCGCTCCCCGCAAGGACGCTAACCCAAACAGTGGACGCCCAAAGCAAGGAGGCCTTTCTTTCCTTAAAACAGACCTTCTCTTCCGCTCCAGTGCTGCATCGCCCGGACGGCAACAAGCAGTTCTTCCTGGAGGTGGACGCTTCCTCCTCTGGAGCTGGAGCGTACTTACTCAAAAGTCTTCTTCCGGAGGATGGTATCTTGCGGCTTCTTCTCCAAACTCTTCTCCTCTTCTGAGCGCAATTACTCCATAGGAGACCGAGAGCTATTGGCCATCAAGTTGGCATTGGAGGAATGGCGTTACCTACTCGAGGGGGCTCTTCATCCGGTGATCATTTACACTGACCACAAAATTTGGCTTACCTCCAGCATGCCCAGAGACTTAACCCTCGCCAAGCCCGGTGGTCCTTGTTTTTTGCTCGCTTGACTTTCTTTTACATTTCCGCCCGGCAGACAAGAACATCAAAGCGGATGCCTTGTCCCGGTCCTTCCTGGTGTCGGATCTCGAGGAGGAACCTAAACATATCATCGATCCCGCCAGAGTGATGCAGGTGGCTCCCGTGAGTCTAAATCGTCTCCCTCCTGGTAAGACGTTCGTATCGGTACCCGATCGGGAGAGGATTCTACACTGGGGTCATTCGTCTAAACTAGCTGGCCACGCTGGTCAGAAAAAGACCCTCCAGCTCATTACCCGGCATTACTGGTGGCCTACCCTGCACAAGGACGTAATAGACTTTGTTTCTGCCTGTGCTTCCTGTGCCCGCAACAAAGTTCCGAGACACCTGCCTGCCGGCCGCCTTCTTCCGCTTCCTGTACCCGCTGCCCCCTGGCAGCATATAGCCATGGACTTCATAACTGATCTTCCCGTCTCTGCTGGTTGTACGGTCATTTGGGTGGTCGCGGATCGATTTTCCAAGATGGCTTACTTCATTCCCCTGCCAGGCCTTCCATCAGCACCCGAGTTGGCTAAAGACTTTATCCGCCACATCTTCCGTCTTCATGGTCTGCCTCGTCACATTGTGTCGGATCGTGGGGTACAGTTCACCTCACGTTTCTGGAGAGCCACTTGTAAGTTGTTAGACGTCTCCCTGGATTTCTCCTCCGCCTACCACCCACAGTCCAATGGTCAAGTGGAGCGGATCAATCAGATTCTGACCAGTTATCTCCGGCACTTCGTTAATGCCCATCATTCTGATTGGGTGGATCTCCTGCCATGGGCCGAATTTTCTTACAACAATCACGAGAGCAAATCTTCCTCCAAATCTCCGTTTTTTGTAGTCTTCGGTCAGCATCCTCGGATCCCTGTTCCCGTCTCCACCACTGTGGACAATCCAGCTGCGGAATCTCTTGTCAACGAATTTTCCTCCATATGGGAGAGTACCCGGTCCGCACTCATTTGTCATCCGAGCGCATGAAGAAACATGCTGACAAAAAACGTCTGGATCCCCCTCAATTCCGTCCTGGAGATAAGGTCTGGCTCTCGTCCAAGTATGTCCGGCTCAAGATTCCTTCCTACAAGTTAGGTCCTCGGTTCATCGGTCCTCTGGAGGTCATCAGTCAGATCAACCCGGTGTCCTATAAATTAAGACTCCCGGCCAATTTGCGGATTCCTAACTCCTTCCATGTATCTCTCCTCAAACCGGTGGTTCTTAACTCTTTTGTCAAGCCTACAGGTACACCTCCTGCTCCAGTTTCTGCTGAAAACGAATTTGAGGTAGAGAACATTCTGGCCACCAAAAGGGTAAGAAGGAAGACCTATTTTTTGGTGGATTGGAAGGGGTTTGGTCCTGAGGAGAGAACGTGGGAGCCTCGGGAAACATCCATGCCCCTCCATCCTAGCTAAATTTCTTTCGGGCCTAAAAAAGGGGGGGCCTAAAGGGGGGGTACTGTAGCGCCGGCGCCAGCGTCCCTGTCCTCTGCCAGGCAGGGACGCTGTTCCCCTGCGCCAGCGTCCTCTGCCAGGCAGGGACGCTGTTCCCCTGCGCCAGCGTCCTCTGCCAGGCAGGGACGCTGTTCCCCTGCGCCAGCGTCCTCTGCCAGGCAGGGACGTCGCTCCCCTTACCCTCACACAGCGTCCTTCCGCCCTGCTGGGGCTGCGCGCTCCTTCCCTGCCACTGGGCTTAGGGCGCGTGCACGCCCCCGCTCTTAAAGGGGCCGCGCGCATCTTTCAAAAAAGGTCCCCGGCCAATGCCGGTGGACTCCACCTTATATAAAGCACCTCCTCCTTAATGGAGGTGCCCGAGCAATGTTGTTGCACTGTTCACTACTCTGCTTCAGCCCTCAGGTTCCGTTACCAGTTACCTGCCTGTTTCCTGCCCGTTTGTTGTTTGCTACCTGTCCGCTAGCCTACCTGGAGGCTCCATCGTCCGACAGTCTGCCCGCCATCACCTGCCAGTCTGTCTATGGACCAGCCTGCCCGTTTATCTGCTGATGTTCACCGGTTACCAGTCTGCTAGCCTACCTGGAGGTTCGGCCATCACGTGCAGTGATCATCGGCTATTCCAGAGACTCTCGCCTGCTCACTTCTGGGCGCTCATCTGCCATCTGCCTGCTAGCCTACCTGGAGGTTCGGCCGTCATATGCGGTGACCATCGGCTATTCCAGAGACTCTCGCCTGCTCACTTGGGGGCGCTCATCTGTCATCTGCCTGCGAGCCTACCGGGAGGCTCAGCCATCTCAGGTCGTATATACCTGTCTATCCAGAGACTACCCCGGTCACTTGCCGTGACCACCTGCCTGTCTATCCAGAGACTGCCCCGGTCACTTGCCGTGACTTCCTGCCTGTCCAGAGACTGCCCCGGTCACTTGCCTGCCTGTCTATCCAGAGACTGCCCCGGTCACTTGCCTTAACCTCCTGCCTGTCTGTCCAGAGACTGCCCCGGTCACCTGCCGTGACTTCCTGTCCGTCTTCCCCGGGCGCCACCCGCTCCCTTACAAGGAAAGCCTCCTTGTATAATAGCTCAGAGGTTCCGCCTCCTAGACCCGTTACATCCAATACAACAGAGGCAGGGTAATACTGGCAAAGTTCTGGGACACTTTTATAAGACCCTCCCATCGAACTGGCCCAGAGTCGGGGGTACTGTCACAAGGACTGGAAAGTTTGGTACGATGCTAAAGTAGTATCTTGTTGACCGTACCAATGTCCTCCGTGATTCCTCTGTGTCATGTATAGTGTACAGTTCCTATAGCGTCTTGTGCTTGGGTGCAAGGAAAACACAGGAGACATAGGTTGAAATGAAATGACTTGTATTACTTCATACAAGCATGCTGAAAAGTTCACACAGTTTGCAGGAACAGCGACAGGAGACACAGCAGGCCAGAGTAACTTCAAGCACTACAATAAATCTCCAAAGCAGGTTCAGGATCTCTTCTCTGTACCGTAATTCCTCTGCAAACATGGATTCACCAAACAGCAGGTTTCCAGAGTCCAAAAGTGTTCCAAGGTTCCTCAGTAGGGAATAGCTGGAGTACAAGTCCAAGGCTTCCAGGAGTCAGGCCACAGACTGACTGAGGCTTGATTCAGGAGCACTGATTGTTCAGCTGAGGCTGCTTAAGAAGCAAGAGGGAAGAATCAGGGCGGGAACATGAAAACTGGAAACTCCATATTAACTGAGGACAAGAGCTGCAGAAAGACAGAAAGCAAAATGGCCGACGGAAAACTGAGTTTCCAGGAACATGTCAACAGAGACAAAGAACCTTACATTACTCCCCCCTTAGGGACAACCTCCGGATGACCTCAGACCAGGCTTGTCAGGGTACCTCTGATGAAACTGGCAGAGCAGGCGAGGAGCATTTACATTATTGACTGGTTCCCATGAGTTGTCCTCCACTGGGTAGCCCTGCCATTTAATCAAATATTGCAACTGATTTCTGTACAACCTGGAATCTAGAATCCTTTCCACCATAAATTCTTCCTGACCATCGACCAGCACTGGGTCAGGGCAAGGAGAAGAACGTCCAGGAAACGTATTGGGTGTTGCAGCCTTTAGTAGGGATACATGAAAGACAGGGTGGATTCTCATAGTTCTGGGCAGTTGAAGACGACAAGCAACAGCACTTATAATCTTATTGATCTTATAAGGTCCAATGTACTTATGTCCCAATTTAGACGATGGAATCTTTAATTTAAGATTTCTGGTTGACAGCCAGACCAAATCTCCTACCTTGAAAGCTGGTGCAGGTTTACAAAATTTATCTGCTGCTTTCTTGTACCTTTCCTGAGCCAATTCTAGATTTTCCTTTAGAAGATCCATATTCTTTTGTAAAGAAGTGATTCTTTCAGCCACTGCCGGCAAGGGCGTATCTATGGGAAATTGAGGAAGAATGTTAGGATGATAACCTAGATTGGAGTAAAAAGGAGACTGCTTAGTGGAGGCGCTCTGAGAGTTGTTATAAGAGAACTCAGCCAGTGGAAGTAGATCCACCCAATCATCCTGTAGGTGGCAGATAAAACAGCGGAGATCCTGCTCCAGGGTCTGATTGGTTCGTTCTGTCTGTCCATTACTCTAGGGATGAAAAGCAGAAGAAAGGTTTACTTTAATGTCCAATGCTGCACAGAAATTTTGCCAAAACCTTGAAGTGAATTGCACTCCTCGATCCGAAATGACCTCATCCGGTACTCCATGTAAGCGAAACACATTCTTAATCATCAAGTCTGATGTCTGTTTTGCAGTGGGTAAGCCGACACAAGGGATAAAATGAGCTGCCTTTGTTAGACGGTCAACCACCACTAGAATGGTGTTCTTCCCTTGAGAGGTTGGTAACTCCACAATGAAGTCCATAGAAATGGATCCCCACGGGCGGGACGGGGTGGGAAGAGGTTGCAACAGACCAGTTGGTGAGGAGCAAGGTGTTTTGCATCTTGCACAGACTTCACATGAAGTGACATAGTTTAAGACATCTTTCCTGTAAGTGGGCCACCAAAAGAAACGAGAAAGAAATTCTTGTGTCTTTAGAATTCCCCTATGCCCGGCTATCTTGGAATCGTGGATGAGTTGCAATACTCTCAATCTGACTGTTTCAGGTATATACAGACGTTGTCCCTGAATCCACACACCATTCTTAAAGACAAGACTTACGTCCCTTGGGGTTGAGCCAACAAAGAATCCGCATGGTATGCTTCCTTGATGTCCTTAAGTAGGTCTTGATTATGAATCACTCCCAGGAATCTAGAGTCAGGAAGAATAGTCTTAGGAGGAGTAAGTGAAAGTGTCTCTGCTGAATGAATCCTAGAGAGTGCATCAGCCTTTCCATTGCGCGATCCTGGTCTATAAGAAATGACAAAATTAAATTGGTTTCGGAAAAGATTCCAGCGAGCCTGGCGAGGAGTCAGGCACTTAGCCGACCTGATAAATTCAAGGTTACGATGGTCTGTCAGGACGACTATTTGCTGTGCAGCTCCCTGAAGAAGGTGTCTCCATTCCTTGAAGGCGGCAATAATGGCCAACAATTCTCTATTGCCCACATCGTAGTTCCTCTCAGCCGAAGACAACTGCTGGGAAAAGAAGGCACAGGGATGCAAGACATTCTTCTCACCTGTTCTCTGAGAGAGTATAGCTCCAACGGCACAGTCTGAAGCATCCACCTCCATTATGAAGGCAAGCTCGGGGTTGGGATGTACTAAGATAGGTGCGGTGGTAAATTTATCCTTTAAACAGGAAAATGCTTCCTGAGCTTGCGGGGTCCAGGAGAACCTAGACTGTTTCCGGGTAAGTTGGGTGATAGGTGACACTACCTCAGAAAAATTCTTAATGAAACGTCTATAGAAGTTGGCAAACCCGATGAAACGCTGCACCTCCTTCACATTTCTAGGAATTGGCCAATCCTTGATGGCTTGGGTCTTGCTTCCATCCATACTAATCCCTTGCGTAGATAGTACATACCCCAGAAATTGAATTTCGGTCCTATGGAATTCACATTTTTCAAGTTTGATGTAGAGATGGTTTTGTCTTAGGCGTTCTAAGACCATTCTCACATGTCCATGATGTTCCTCTGTGGAGTTAGAAAAAATTAGAATATCATCCAGATAAATCACCACAAATGTATCTAGGAGATCCCTGAATATATCATTCACGAAGTGTTGGAAAGTGGCTGGGGCGGTACTCAGACCAAAAGGCATAACTAGATATTCAAAGTGTCCATAGCGTGACCTGAAAGCAGTCTTCCATTCATCCCCAGGTCTAATACGGACCAAGTTATAGGCCCCACGGAGATCCAGTTTAGAGAAAATTTTGGCATGCCGCACTCTCTCCAACAACTCAGGTATTAAAGGCAATGGATAACGGTTTCTAATAGTAACCTTATTGAGTTCCCTATAGTCTATGCAGGGTCTCAGAGATCCATCTTTCTTCTTCACAAAGAAGATGGGTGCACCTGCGGGAGATGAAGAGGGGCGTATGAAGCCCTTGGCTAAATTTTCGTCTATATAATCCTTCAAAGCTTTTAGCTCGGGCCCCGCTAGGGGGTAGATCTTACCAAAAGGTATCTCGGCTCCAGGCAATAATTCAATTGGACAATCATATGGACGGTGAGGAGGAAGCTGATCAGCGTTCTTCTTGTCACATAAATCCACATAGTCCTGGTATACAGCTGGTAGTTCAGGGACTGACATGGTTCCTTTAGGAACAGAGCAAGCTGAAACTCCTTGACTCATCTGTTTCTCCGGAAAGTGTAATTCCTTGGTCTCCCAGTTAATCGTAGGATTCTGCGCCTGCAGCCATGGTAGCCCTAGAATAAGGGGAAAGTGGGGAGAAGAGATAAGCATAAAAGACATTTTCTCCTGATGATCTTTACCCATAAGGACCCTCAAAGGCTCTGTTTCTTGATCCACTGGTCCAGAAGTCAGTAGAGAGCCATCCACAGTCTCCATCTGTACTGGAGTAGCCTTCTTCACTGAACGTATCCCCTGTTTCAGAGCAAAGGAGATATCCATAAAATTTCCACTTGCTCCTGAGTCGATTATAGCAGAGCTAGACACCCAGACTGAGTCAACCCAGAGTTTGATGGAAAGGAAGCAATGAGAATTGTTTCTTTTACAACTCAGCTGGGACACCGCTGAGGAAACTTGAAAAATTGCAGCGTTTATACCGTCATCGTCCCCAGAACTAACAGAGTTTAAGTCCGAGAAATCAAGATCTCTTGCAGCAGATCTCTCTGGAGCCTGAGGCTCGGACATGACAGAGCTCCTCTCGCAACACTCACAGTGAATGACTGCTGCAGTAGTCTTACGAGAACGGCTGGGGCAGTTTATAATGAAGTGCCCTGACTTACCACAGTAGAAACATAGATTTTCCTTTATACGATGTTCTTTGCGTGCATCACTAACCCGTCTTTGTAAAGAGTCCACCTGCATGGGTTCAGGTTCTGGTTCCCTTGTGATCCTACTCAAAGGTTCCTTAGCTGAGGAGGGAGGTAGTAAAAGGTTAGTGCGATTATTTTCGAACCATCTCTCTTGTCTGCATTCAGTCAGACGAGCATCAATACGGATACAATAGTTAATAAAGTCACCTAACGCAGTGGGAGGGTCGGCACGAGCAAGTTCATCCTTAATCAGTGGAGACAACCCTTTCCGAAAAATAGATTTTTTAGCGGAAGTGTCCCAAGTGGTATCAAGAGCCCATCTCCTGAAATCCAGGGCATATTCGGCTACTGAACGCTTACCTTGGCGCAAAGTTAACATGGCTGCTTCAGCTGTTGCACCTCGATTGGGGTCATCAAACACCTGCCCCATGGCTGAAATAAAAGCATCAAGGTGATTCAAACAATCATCCTCAGTCTCAATCAGAGGGTTTGCCCACATCAAAGCCTTATTGGTAAGCAACATGATTATAGTAAGCACTTTGGATCGTTCAGTGGGAAATTGTGAAGCATGTGCAGAGAAAAATAAATTGCATTGATTAATAAATCCCCTGAATTTCTCACGTTCACCGCCAAATGAAAAGGAGGTAATTTGTGGATCCCAGAACTTGGGGTTATGGCAGGAGCCTGGGCTCGTTCCTCTAGAGCCTCAATCCTGGCTCGCAATTCCTGGGTAGTCTGTCCAAACACTTGCAAATTATGATTAGTGAGGTCCTGTAGGCTTGCAAAACGGGTTTTTAAAGTCTGTACATCTGAAAGGATTGTATCAGTCACTCCGCAAAGTTCCTTTATGCGGGCCTCCATCTTCCAGATCTTTTAAGGCAGAAGTGCTGGAAGGAGAAGAGGAAAGGAAAAAAAAAAAAAAAACAATAGTGTTTACCTGTGGTAACACTCCAGAGTAAAATTTTAAGGGAATGCGCTCACCTGGAATGGTTGTGAGAAGTCACAACCACTGTCATCACATAAGGTATTAAACGGACATCTGATATCCACAGTCACAGCAGACACGGCTTTCCCAGACCCAGCAGACACTAAACATTGGCTCCTGAATCTTGTCATGTATAGTGTACAGTTCCTATAGCGTCTTGTGCTTGGGTGCGAGGAAAACACAGGAGACATAGGTTGAAATGAAATGACTTGTATTACTTCATACAAGCATGCTGAAAAGTTCACACAGTTTGCAGGAACAGCGACAGGAGACACAGCAGGCCAGAGTAACTTCAAGCACTACAATAAATCTCCAAAGCAGGTTCAGGATCTCTTCTCTGTACCGTAATTCCTCTGCAAACATGGATTCACCAAACAGCAGGTTTCCAGAGTCCAAAAGTGTTCCAATGTTCCTCAGTAGGGAATAGCTGGAGTACAAGTCCAAGGCTTCCAGGAGTCAGGTCACAGACTGACTGAGGCTTGATTCAGGAGCACTGATTGTTCAGCTGAGGCTGCTTAAGAAGCAAGAGGGAAGAATCAGGGCGGGAACATGAAAACTAGAAAATCCATATTAACTGAGGGCAAGAGCTGCAGAAAGACAGAAAGCAAAATGGCCGACGGAAAACTGAGTTTCAAGGAACATGTCAACAGAGACAAAGAACCTTACACTCTGTGCCTTTTAATTATTGGGTATCCAAGCTGGACACGTGGCATGAACTGGCTCTCTACACCTTGGAGGTCCTGGCTTGCCCTGCCGCTAATGTTTTGCCGCTGGTAGAATTATTTCTGATAAGCCTTCTAGACCTGTCCTCTGCTTTCGACACAGTTGACCACTGCCTCCTACTACAGATCCTCTCTTCTTTTGGCATCAAAGACCTCGCCCTATCCTCGATCAAATCATACCTCTCCAACCGCACATTCAGAGTCTCTCACTCCCACACTCCCTCCTCATCCGACCCTCTCTCTGTTGGAGTCCCCCAAGGCTCGGTACTAGGACCCCAACTCTTCTCAATCTATACACTTGGCCTGGGGCAACTCATAAAGTCCCACGGTTTCCAGTACCTCCTTTATGCCGATGATACTCAGATCTACCTCTCTGGCCCAGAAATTCCCTCTCTGCTCTCCAAAATCCCGGAGTGTCTATCAGCCATATCCTCTTTCTTCTCCTGCCACTTCCTCAAACTGAATGTGGACAAATCTGAACTGATTATCTTTCCCCCATCTCACAGATCTTCCTTACCTGACCTATCTATAACAATTGACAACATCACTCTTTCCCCCGTACTGGAGGTCCACTGCCTTGGAGTAACCCTTGACTCTGCACTGTCCTTCAAACCGCACATCCAAGCTCTCTCCACATCCTGCCACCTCCAGCTCAAAAATATTTCCAGAATCTGTCCCTTCCTCAACCCTCACTCTACTAAAATGCTTGTGCACGCCCTCATCATCTCCCGTCTCGACTACTGCAACATTCTTTACTGTGGCCTCCCTGCTAACTCCCTCGCACCTCTCCAGTCCATCCTTAACTCTGCTGCCCGACTAATTCATCTCTCTCCTCGCTACTCCTCCGCTTCTCCCCTCTGCAAATCTCTCCACTGGCTTCCTCTCCCTCAGCGTATCCAATTCAAATTACTAATACTGACCTACAAGGCCATCTATAACCTGTCTCCCCATATGTCTCTGAACTAATCTCCCGATACCTTCCCTCACGTAATCTCCGATCCTCCCAAGACCTCCTTCTCTCCTCCACACTTATTCGCTCGTCACCCAACCGCCTCCAAGACTTCTCCAGAATAGCCCCCATCCTCTGGAATTCTTTGCCCCAACACGTCCGACTATCAACCACACTCGGATCCTTCAGACGGAACCTGAAAACCCACCTCTTCAGGAAAGCTTACAGCCTGCAATGATCCCCGCTGCCTCCTTACCACTACTGGAGCTACCGCCTCACCATCACTGGAGCTGCTGCAACCCCCCAACCTACTGTCTCCTTCCCCACCATCCTGTAGAATGTAAGCCCGCAAGGGCAGGGTCCTCTCCCCTCTGTATCAGTCTGTCATTGTTAGTTTGTTTACCGTAAGTGATATCTGTAATCTGTATGTAACCCCTTCTCATGTACAGCACCATGGAATCAATGGCGCTATATAAATAAATAATAATAATAATAAGCGCATCTCTTATAACTGACTCTTATAAAAAAGAACAAGAGCTGATTGGGGCAGACTTCTCTACACCACTGAATGATAACAGCAAAACATAACTTCCAATACAGTGTCTTTTTTGGGAGGTGTATTACCATGCACCTCTTCACACCCACACATGGATATACGCTTCCTGACTTTGGCTATTTGGTGTGTTATCCTCCTCCTTCTCCTCATCATCCACCAGCACTAGATCAACATGGTGACCGTGGTCAGTGATGCGACAGCCAACTTAGTGTGTAAAAGGGTGTTGTTGATGCCCTTTTCATTAAAAATATTTACACAGTAGGTTGATATGTATTCCCCAGAGGGAAATGTATGTCAGCCCATACACTTAGTGTATGGGCATTCCAAGTATAGGAGACCCACTCCTTTAAACTGGGAAGACCTTTTTCGGAGGTCATCCTCCACATCTCTACAGACACCACCACTAGAACACGAGGGTTAAGGGGGTTTTACGTTTAGCGATGCAGCAGCGATCCCGACCACGATACGAACCTGTCAGGATCGCTGGTGCATCGCTAAATGGTCGCTAGTGAGCTGCCACATAGGCAGATCTCACAGCAACTTAGTGATGCAGCAGCGGTCATTACTTACCCTTCAGACGCGGCGATCCTGACATCCTCCCGCCCGCTTCCACGCATCGCTCGTCGGCGCCAGCAGGAAGTGCCCGACGAGAAATGGAGCTGTACATTCTCGCGCGATCAGTGACAGACAGCGGGTGAGCCGGTCGGAGGTAAGTATCACACAAAGCGATATCGCTAGCAATATCGCTGCTGCGTCACCAAATCGGTGATGCTTTAGCGATATTGCTGGCGATATCGCTATGTGTAAAAGGCCCTTGAATGTGTTCAGTGATGCACCAGCCACTATATTGTTTTGCAAGGGTGTTTATGATGTCCGTAACAAAAAATATTTACACAGTAAGTTGATGTGTACCCCCCAGGGGGAAATGTTTGTCAGCCCATACACTTAAGGTACTGCCACACTAAACAATCCCGCTAGCGATCACAATAACGACGCATACTAATGCGATCGTTAGCGGGATTGTTTCTATATCGCTAAATGCGGCCACATTTAGCGATATAGTTAACGACGCTATCGCCGTTAGCGATCTTCTTAACGACTTTAGCGGTACAAAAGTACCGCTAAATCGCTAAGAAAAGGTGCCACACAGCGATAAGATACTTACCCAGCGGGAGCGCCAGCGATGAAATAGGGTCCGGAACGATTCCAGCGACGAGCGAGATCACAGCAGGAAGCTCGTCGCTGGAAGCTGCCGCACTGAACAATATCGCTAACGGGATCGCTAAATAGTGACGTTTTTTAGCGATCCCGTTAGCGATATTGTTTAGTGTGGCATACCCTTTAGTGTATGACTATTACAAGTATAGGAGTCTCGCTCCTTTGTAATGGAAACAGATTTTTAGGAGGACTCCTCCACGTCTCTTGCAAGTGGTATTTGGGTGGGTCTAAATTTGAGGCAGGCCTTGCATTCTTTGCATAGGAAAACAGTCTTGCAGACCCACTTCCTAATAATATGAACTTTGTTGGTTGTTCTTCTTCAACACGGTAATGCTATAATGCTGGGTCTTAAGCCTCACCACTGCAATTCACCAATGCAGGTTCTTCAGCCTCAACATTGCAATTCTCCACTCCTGGTTCTTCAGGCTCAACACTGAAATGCTCCACTGCTGTATATTCTTCCTCAACACTGCAATGCTATAATGCAGGTTCTTTGTGCTCAACATTGCAATGCTCCACAGCTGTGTGTTCATCCTCAACACTGCAATTCTCCACTGCCAGGTCTTCAGCCTCAACACTGCAGTGCGACACTGCTGGGTCTTTAGCCTCAACACTGCAAATGTCCACTGCAGGGTCTTTAGTGTCAACACTGCAATTGCCCACCGCCGGGTCTTCAGCCTCAACACTGCAATGCTACACTGCTGGATCTTTAGCCTCAACACTGCAATTGTCCACTGCAGGGTCTTTAGCATCAACACTGTAATTGTCCACCGCTGGGTCTTTAGCATCAACACTGCAATTGTCCACTGCCGGGTCTTCAGCCTCAACACTGCAATGCTCCACTGCTCGATCTTTAGCCTCAACACTGCAATTATCCACAACAGGGTCTTTAGCATCAACACTGTAATTGTCCACCGCCGGATCTTCAGCCTCAACACTGCAATGCTACCCTACTGGATCTTTAGCCTCAACACTGCAATTGTCCACTGCATGGTCTTTAGCATCAACACTGTAATTGTCCACTGCTGGGTCTTTAGCCTCAACACTGCAATTCTCCACTGCATGTTCTTCAGCATCAACACTGAAATTGTCAACTGCAGGTTTTCCAGACTCAACACTGACATTCTACACTGCCGGGTCTTCATCCTCAACACTGACATTTTCCAATGCAGGTTCTCCAGGCTCAACAAATCACTACGTAGCCAAACACTATGTGAGTACCAAATGACTAATGTGAACTTGGTTTTCATGTGGCCATCCAGTACGTGGGTTCAAAGGCTTATTGGGGTGCATGTTACTTTGGTGCAAGGCAGGCCTTGCATTCAATGCATAGGCTAACACTATAGGAGTACCAAATGGAAAAAATTGGAACTTTGGTTTCATGTGGCCATCAAGGACGTCTGTTCCAAGTGTTATTGGGGTGCGTGTTACTTTGGTGCAGGCAGGCCTTTCATTCAATGCATAGGCAAACACTATGCGAGACCCACTTTCTTATAATGGGAACACTTTTTCATGAAGCCCTCCTGTACGTCTCGTCAAAGGGGTATTGGGGTGCGTCCTAATTTTTGGCAGCCCTGCCACTCACTGCATAGGCAATAGCAATATAGGAGACCCACTGTTAGATAATGGGAACAACAAAGCATAGCCAGCTGATGGCCCTGAAGAAAATTAATGCCGCCTGATGCCCCTATAAAAATAGGCTTTGTGACTTTCAGAGTCCTTCCTTCATAAATGAAACAGGATGTGTCTGATGATGTGTCACACACCACATGGCCAGATAAGGTTGTTAAATGTTAAAATGACAATGCATCTGTATTGGTTGAAAGCAATGCTGAAGTTGAAAAACGCATCAAAAACCCAACGTGTGAACATAGCCCAAGTGGTGGAAATAAATTTTTTTGGGGTTATTTCTTTTGCCTTACATACAAATTATTACCCTGGAAAGGATGTTCCTTAACATAATTCCCCGGAAAATCCATTTTGGTTTCGTTTTTGTATGTTTTAGTGTGAGCCTGTAAAAGTGGTGTCACACTCTGACAACATTGGTCACAGCAGTGACCTAGGAGTCAGAAATGCTTCCAGGGGTATTCCCCATGATCCCATGTCATTTGAGCACTGTTCCTATCGATTTCAGATGTTTTTAGACCCTAAAATGACCCCTGGTGGGGGATTGCAGCAAAAATGCGCAGTTTTCCCATAGACTCCCATTGGGCTCATTGCTCGGGTCGAGTACCCGAGTATTGCAATTTGATTGACCAGAGCAACGAGCACCCGAGCATTTTAGTGCTCGCTTATCACTACTAGTGTACAGTGTGCCCTGTTGATCTCCAGCTCCTTAACAATAGGATCACAAATGATATTATCGAATAATATCCGCAGTGTTGGCGTAATCACTTGTGTATTGATGCCTTTAGGTATACCCCTTATCTGCATATTATCGTGATTTTCTTGGTCATCCACCATATTAAACAAACTATTTATTTGCTGGCTGTGAAGATCCAGTGTTTGTTTATGAGCATTTTGATGGCCCAAAACTTACGACATCATCATCTAATCTCTGCACCTTGTCAGTAAACTGTGACAGGCTAGAAGTGAGGGAATGTATTTGTTTTGTATGTGATCCCCAGTCTTTCTATATATTGCTTCATGCCTTGCTAAGAATTGATAGACGCAATATGATATACAAATCACTTATGGTGTTCCCCATATTAGAATCCCCTGTGGATTTGGTGGTGGTAAATTCCCCTGTGAAGTAAGCACTGCTCAGTATGTGGGCTTCAGTGAGATAGGGAGATTTGTGGAACAGTTTTTGTGTGAGGCCGACATTAAGAGAGAAAAAGTTGGTGCAGGACTTTCAGGCTTGAGGAGTTTGGCATCATGAGGGTTAAGATTGCTGCTTTTTCTGGCTTAGGTAAGGCAGTAACGGTGCTGGAGAGGGAAGATGAGCCCTTCTGTAAGAAATGCTGCATACTAGACATGCTGATAGAGGTGAAGGACCTCAGACTATCCTCTGATCTCTTGTCTTTCTTTCTCATAACGAACGGCTTATGGGAGGTGTGGGAACACGGGAGGGGGTCGGAGGGAACCCAGAGTCCGCTAGCCAGAACCACATGGACCAGGGATCATCCTGCCAAACGCCTGCTCTCCCTTTAAACCCTTTAACCCCAAGGGTGGTTTGCACGTTAATGACCGGGCCAATTTTTACAATTCTGACCACTGTCTCTTTATGAGGTTGTAACTCTGGAACGCTTCAACGGATCTTCAATCTTCGATTCTGAGACTGTTTTCTTGTGACATATTGTACTTCATGATAGTGATAAAATTTCTTCGATGTAACTTGCATTTATTTATATAAAAAAAACAGAAATATGGCAAAAATTTTGAAAATTTTGCAATTTTCAAACTTTTAATTTTTATTCCCATAAAACAGAGAAATATGTCGCACAAAATAGCTAATAAATAACATTTCCCACATGTCTAGCTTACATCAGCACAATTTTGTAACCCAAATTTTTTTTCTTAGGAAGTTATAGGGTTAAAAGTTGACCAGCGATTTGTCATTTTTACAACAAAATTGACAATACCACTTTTTTAGGGACCACCTTATATTTGAAGTCACTTTGAGGGGTCTATATGGCAGAAAATACCCAAAAGTGACACCATTCTAAAAATTGCACCCCTCAAGGTACTCAAAACCACATTCAAGAAGTTTATTAACTCTTCAGGTGCTTCACAGGAGCTGAAGCAACGTAGAAGGAAAAAATTAACATTTAACTTTTTAGTCATAAAAATGATCTTTTACAAACAATTTTTTTTCACAAGGGTAAAAGGAGAAAATGGACAGATAAAGTAGTTGAGCAATTTCTTCTGAGTACGCCGATACCACGTATGTGGGGGAAAACCACTATTTGGGCACACGGCAGAGCTCGGAAGGGAAGCAGCTCCGTTTGACTTTTTCCCTTGATGTGCCTAAACAGTGGAAACCCCCCATAAGTGACACCATTTTGGAAACTAGACTCCCTAAGGAACTTATCTAGATCTGTGGTGAGCACTTTGAACCACCAAGTGTTTCACTAAAGTTTATAATGCCTGGGCGTAAAAAAAAAAAATTCCACAAAAATGATGTTTTAATCCCCAATTTTTATTTTCCCAAGGGTAACAAGACCCCAAAAGTTATTGTGCAATTTGTCTTGAATACTTTGATACCCCATATGTGGAGAAAACTACTGTATGGGAAAACGTCAGGGCTCGGAAGTGAACTAGTGACGTTTTGGATTGCAGACTTTGATGGAATGTTCTGCGGGCGTCATGTCGCGTT
This sequence comes from Oophaga sylvatica, assembly GCA_033576555.1. Lineage (NCBI taxonomy): Eukaryota > Metazoa > Chordata > Amphibia > Anura > Dendrobatidae > Oophaga > Oophaga sylvatica. Next base: position 15,469,212 of record JARQOD010000003.1, read on the forward strand.
TGTAGAGCCCCTGATGTGCCTAAACAGCGGAAACCCCCCACAAGTGACACCATTTTGGAAACTAGACCCCTAAGGAACTTATCTAGATGTGTGGGGAGAACTTTGAACCCCCAAGTGCTTCACAGAAGTTTATAACTTAGAGCCAAAAAAATAAAAAATATTTTTTTTCCACAAAAATGATATTTTCGCCCACAATTTTTTATTTTCCCAAGGGTAACTGTTATGTTTTGGTAGCTGAGGAGGCAAGAGGCAGCCTAACACCAGAGAGGTTGGAAACTAATAGGTTGCAGACCTCTAAACTAACCGCACAACTAGAAGCAGCCGTGGAGCGTACCTACGGTGGTCCTAGACGCCTCGGCACAGCCGGAGAGATAGCTATCCCTGAAGATGGAAAGAGGAAAGCTAACTGCCCCGGAGTAGACCCAAAAGAGTAGGAAGCCCCCAAACATATAATGGCGGTTAGACAAGATGAAAATATGAACACAGACAGAAAATAGATTGAGCAAACGCTGGGGCCCAAAACAGTCTAGATAGGATAACACAGGAGAGAATACTGTCTGCAACCCAGAAAAACCCTAGGAAAAAATTCCAACACTTCTGAATCCAAAAACACTGAGACCACACGGTCTCGACCACCTATATCAGATCTCTGGTGTGGACACGTAGCTACCCAGCTGTAAAATATCACAAGAACTGAGCAAATGAACAAATACAAAAACGAACGGAGACCAGCCAAAGCCCCCACAAGGGGACCCGGCTGAAGACAAAAAGCAATGCAACAAAAAGCAAGGAATTCAAACCACAGTAAAAAAAAACTGAAAGAGACTTATCTGAATGCAAGTAGGAGACAGCAGAAAAGCAAGCTGAATTCCAACCTAGACCAGGAAGAACACTTGATCACCGGCGAGGATCATGGGAGGTCAGCTCACTTATATTAGGCCAGTCAGTATCACCTGACAACCACTCGTCAGCTGCAGGTGTAGGACTCTTGGTGTTCCACATAGGTTCAATACCCTCAGCAACCACCAGAGGGAGCCTCAGCTCCGAAGTCGTCTCCAATACGTTCACAACAGTACCCCCCCCTTGAGGAGGGGCCACCAGGACGATCAGGATTAGCTCGGTGTTAGGCATGGACCAGTCTTTCAGCATGAATGTCAGAAGCAAACACCCAAGAATTGTCCTCCTGACCATAGCTTTTCCACTTCACCAAGTACTGGAGTCTCCGCCTGGCCAAACGGCCAATATCTTCTCAACCACATACTCCAAATTGCCCTCAACCAAAACAGGATCAGGAGGCGCAGCCATAGGAACCACTGGCTTGACAAATCTCTTCAATAAAGATTTGTGAAATACGTTGTGAATCTTGAACGTTCCTGTAAGAAGCAAATGGAAGGAAACGGGATTAATAATCTCCACGATCTTATAAGGTCCAATGAACCTTGTCTTAAATTTTGGAGATGCAACCTTCATAGGGATATTTTTTGAGGACAACCAAACCAAGTCACCCACTTTAAATCAAGGACCATCAGTCCTATGTCGGTTGGCAAACCGCTGGGCCTTCTCCTGAGAGAGGGACAACTTATCCACTACTTGATCCCAAATCTGCTGCATTCTCTCCACAATAGAGTCAACACCAGGACAGACAGAAGCCTCCACCTGCCCTGAAGAAAATCGAGAATGAAACCCGAAATTGCAGAAAAATGGAGACATCAAGGTGGCAGAACTAGCCCTATTATTCAAAGCAAACTCAGCCAAGGCAAAAAGGAGACCCAGTCATCTTGATCAGCAGATACAAAACATCTCAAATAAGTCTCCAAGGTCTGGTTTGTTCTCTCAGTCTGTCCATTAGTGGAACGCAGAGGAAAAAGACAGCTGAACTCCCAGTTTGGAACAAAATTACTCCAAAATCTGGACACAAACTGGACTCCTCTGTCAGACACAATGTTCTCTGGAATGCTGTGCAACCGAACCACCTGTTGAAAAAATAAGGGCACCAACTCAGAGGAGGATGGCACCTTAGGTAGTGGCACAAGATGTATCATCTTGGAAAACCTATCACAGATCACCCAAATAATGGTCATTCTCAGATACAGGGAGGTCGGAAATAAAATCCATAGAGATATGGGTCCATGGCCTCTTGGGCACAGGCAGTGGCATTAACAAACCACTAGACCGAGAGCAAGGTTTGGACCGAGAACAAGTTCCACAGGACTGCACAAAGTCCCTGACATCACGAGACAAAGTGGGCCACCAAAAGGACCGACTCACCAAATCTCTGGTACCAAAAATACCAGGATGGCCAACCAACATGGAGCAATGAATCTCAGACATCACATTCTTCCTCAACTGGTCTGAGACAAACAATTTCCCAGCAGGGCAACGTTCAGGTTTATCCTCCTGAAATTTCTCCAAAGCCAGTGTCAAATTGGGTGAGAAAGCGGAAAGAACCACACCCTCCTTCAGAATAACAGCAGGCTCAGTTACCTCAGGAGAATCCAGGAAGAAACTCCTCGAGAGGGCATCCGCCTTAACATTCTTAGTGCCCGGGAAAAAAGAGACCACAAAATTAAATGTGTGAAACACAAGGCCCACTTGGCCTGTCTAAGATTAAGTCGCTTGGCTGATTCAAGATAAACCAGGTTCTTGTGATCCGTGAGGACCACCACCTGATGCTTGGCTCCTTCCAGCCAATGTCTCCACTCCTCAAAAGCCCACTTCATGGCCAATAACTCTCGATTACCCATATCATAGTTGCGTTCCGCTGGGGAAAACTTTCAAGAGAAAAAGGCACAAGGGTTACTCTTAGAGATCTCAGGATCTCTTTGGAACAAAACGGCTCCTGCACCAATCTCAGAAGCATCAACCTCCACCTGAAATGGTAGAGAAACATCAGGTTGGTGCAGAACAGGAGCAGAAGTGAATCTCTGCTTAAGCTCCTGAAACGCAGAAACTGCCTCAGGAGACCAATTCACTACATCAGAACCCTTTTTGGTCAAATCAGTCAGTGGTTTCACAATACCAGAGAAATTAGCTATAAATTTACGATAAAAATTAGCAAAACCCAAAAATCTCTGAAGAGCCTTCAATGTAGTGGGTTGAACCCAATCACAAATGGCCTGAACTTTCACCGGGTCCATTTCAATAACAGACGGAGACAAAATGAATCCCAGAAATGAAACCTTCTGTACGTCAAAAAGACATTTGATCCCTTCACATACAATGTGTTTTCTCTCAAAATCCGGAATACAGTCCGAACATGTTCCACATGAGAATCCCAGTCATTGGAAAAAATCAAGATATCGTCCAAATAAACGATCAGAAATGTATCCACGAAAACCCGGAAAATATCGTTCATAAAGGATTGGAAGACGGAAGGGGCATTAGTGAGCCCAAAAGGCATCACTAGGTACTCAAAATGCCCCTCTGGGGTATTAAACGCCGTCTTCCATTCATCTCCATGCTTGATGCGAATAAGAGTATATGCCCCCCTGAGGTCAAGCTTGGTAAACCAACAAGCACCCTTCACTCTGGAAAATAGGTCAGAAATCAAGGGTAACGGATATTGATATTTAACAGTGATCTTATTCAGCAGACGATAATCAATACACAGCCTCAATGAGCCATCCTTCTTGGCCACAAAAAGAAAGCCGGCGCCCAAGGGTGAAGAGGATGGTCTGATATGACCCTTCTCTAAAGACTCTTTGATATAAGATCGCATAGCCTCATGCTCAGGTACAGATAAATTAAAGAGCCGACCCTTGGGAAATTTACAACCGGGTACTAAGTCAATAGCGCAATTATAACTCCTATGAGGAGGTAAGGATGCAGACTTACTCTCACTAAACACATCAGAAAAATCAGTCAAATAGTCAGGGACATCTTGAGACTGGGGGGAGGCAGAAAAAACATCTTGAGACTGGGGGGGCAGAAAAAAACAGGAGTGTCAGCACGAACACGTTGACAACCCCAACTGGTCACAGACACAGATTTCCAATCTAAAATAGGATTGTGAGTCTGTAACCAAGGAAAACCCAGTACAACAATGTCAAGTACATTATGTAACACCAAAAATTTGCAATTCTCTTTGTGGTCCGGGTCAACCCGCATTATCACCTGGGTAGAAAACTGGAGTTTATTCTCCGCCAAGGGGGTAGAATCAATGCCCAGCAAAGGAATAGACTTCCGTAGGAGTATCATAGGAAAACCACAACGTTTGGCAAAATCAAAATCCAACAGGTTTATAGCTGCCCCTGAATCAACAAAAGCCTGAACTGAAAATGTGGACATGGAGCAAATCAAGGTAACAGTCAACAGAAATTTAGTCTGAACACTACCCAAAACAACAGAGCGCGCAAAACGTCTTCCCCGCTTGGGGCAGACGGAAATAGCATGAGAAGCGTCACCACAATAGAAGCACAACTTATTACGCTTACGAAATTCATGACGCTGTGCCCCAGAAGTCACTTTATCACACTGCATGGGCTCAGGGGCTGGCCCGCAAGGCATCACAATCTCACGCATATTTCTATGCTCGTGCAGACGTCTGTCAACTTGAATAGCTAATGACATAGAGTCATTGAGCCCAGAGGGGACAGGGAATCCCACCATATCATCCTTTACAGTCTCTGCCAGACCCCTCCGATAAAGAGCTGCCAGAGCATCATCATTCCATTTAGTAAGGACAGCCCACTTTCTGAATTTCTGACAATACAGCTCAGCAGCTTCATGACCCTGATTCAATGCCAACAAGGTTTTTTTCAGCTTGATCAGTAACATTAGGTTCATCGTACAATAACGACAGAGCCTGAAAAAACACATAAACATCATTCAAAACAGGATCCCCAGGTGTCAGGGAAAAGGCCCAATCCTGAGGGTCACCGCGCAACAGGGAGATGACAATTTGAACCTGCTGCGCTGTGTTCCCTGAGGATTTAGGCTTCAAAGCAAAAAACAGCTTACAGTTATTTTTAAAATTCAAAAACTTAGACCAATCCCCCAAAAATAAATCCGACAGAGGGATCCTAGGTTCCACAGCAGGCAACCCAGCAAGATAGATAGCAATACTCCGAACTTCAGCAGCAAGCTGCTCCATACGATTGGACAAATGCTTGACCTCCATTGGGGAAAAAAATCCTCCTCAGTCCCTGAAAAAAAGAGGGAAAAAATGTAACAGACAAAAAAAAAAAATTTCTGACAACTCTGACAACCTTTTTTTTTTTCTTTTTACTATTTTTTCCCTTCTATTGAGTACCATAGAATTTCAGTATGGCCGGTGATTCTGTTATGTTTTGGTAGCTGAGGAGGCAGGAGCAAAAAACCGCATAGGCAGCCTAACACCAGAGAGGTTGGAAACTAATAGGTTGCAGACCCCTAAACTAACCGCACAACTAGAAGCAGCCGTTGAGCGTACCTACACGCCTCGGCACAGCCGGAGAGAAAGCTATCCCTGAAGATGGAAAGAGGAAAGCTAACTGCCCCGGAGTAGACCCCAAAAGAGTAGGAAGCCCCCAAACATATAATGGCAGTTAGACAAGATGAAAATACGAACACAGACAGAAAATAGATTGAGCAAACGCTGGGGCCCAAAACAGTCTAGATAGGACAGCACAGGAGAGAATACTGTCTGCAACCCAGAAAAACCCTAGGAAAAACTCCAACACTTCTGAATCCAAAAACACTGAGACCACACGGTCTCGACCACCTATATCAGATCTCTGGTGTGGACACGTAGCTACCCAGCTGTAAAATATCACAAGAACTGAGCAAATGAACAAATACAAAAACGAACGGAGACCAGCCAAAGCCCCCAAAAGGGGACCCGGCTGAAGACAAATAGCAATGCAGCAAAAAGCAAGGAATTCAAACCACAGTAAAAAAAAAACTGAAAGAGACTTATCTGAATGCAAGCAGGAGACAGCAGAAAAGCAAGCTGAATTCCAACCTAGACCAGGAAGAACAATTGATCACAGGCAAGGATCATGAGAGGTCAGCTCACTTATATCAGGCCAGAAAAATATTTAGACTTGAGAGTCCTCAGTGGTTGATACCTTTTAATGGCTAACTGAAAAGATGGTAACAAATTGCAAGCTTTCGAGACTACTCAGGTCTCTTCATCAGGCAAAGACTAATACAAAATCTGAAGAATCACATATTTATACACAAGAGGACCACAGGAATAATGCAATGGGTAAGACAAGTGACATGAAGCAGAACTGTCATTATGGCAGAGGGATGAACATAAATATTGGAACAGTTCATAGATAAGGAGTGAAAGTTTTATTACCCTCTGATTGGAGTCTGCTGTTGTGTTTTGATGCCCCTAAAAGGTCAGAGAAGCAGATTCCTTAATTGATGTACACAGACTTGAATCCGTGTGATATATTCATTCCAGCACTAAGAGTGTCAAAGGTCATCATAAGTTTATATTCCCAAACCTTTCTATCTTTCTCAGATTTGAAGTTAGATTTTAATACAAGTAATTCCATATCCATCATGCTATGACCGGGCATACAAAAGTGTTTTGCCACAGGTAAATCCATTCTTTTTTCTCTTATTGTGGCGATGAGAATTCATCCTTGTTCTCAGTTTTTGCACGGTCTCTCCCACATACAGACCCCCAGTTGGACATTTCGTACAAATAATTAGGTACACCACATTAGATGTGATGCAGCTGAAAGTACCTGGGATCTTGTAGTCCTGATGGGAGTTGGGGATCTTTATCTTGTCCGTGGTCATTATAGATGCACAGGTTTTGCATTTCTTCTGGTTGCAAGGAAAGGTTCCTGCAGCTGTTGGGGAGGACAGGGAGCTTCTGACAATGATGCTTCTTAGATTTGGGGGCTGCCTAAAACATAGTAGTGGGGGGTCTGGAAATATGGATTGTAATCGGGCATCTTTTTGTAGTAAAGGTTGTAGTTTCCGTGCAGCTCCCCTTAGCATCTCCAGATTTGGATTGTAGGTGACCACTAGAGGCACCCGGTTATTTTCTTCTTTAGCTTTGTAATGTAGCAGGTGATTCCTTGATATTCTGGTGGCTCTTGTAATTTGGTTTTCAATTGTTCTTGGATGGTAGCCCTGGTTCAAAAAGGTCTTTCTGAGGCGAATAAGGTGTTCATCTCTATCCATAGGGTTGGAACATATACGATTGTATCTGATGGCTTGGCTGTAGACAATAGAGTTTTTTATGTGTTTTGGATGGAAACTGTCCCATTTAAGGTATGTTGGACGGTCGATTGGCTTCTGATACAGGGATGTCTCTATTTCATTGTTCTTTAGCTTAATGGTGGTGTCTAAAAAGTTAATTTCAGTGCTGGAGTAGTTAAGTGTTAAGTTGATGGTGGGATGAAATTGGTTGAACTGTTCATGGAACGTCTTTAGCTGTTGTTCAGACTCCGTCCAGATGATTAAAATGTCATCAATGTAGCGGTAGTAGGCCCGAGGCCTGATGGGACATGAGGACAAAAATTTGCTTTCAAGCTTGGCCATGAAAAGATTTGCATACTGTGGAGCCATTTTACTTCCCATAGCTGTGCCAGTCTCCTGAAGATAGATCTTGTTGTCAAATTCAAAGTAATTGTGGGTGAGGATGAATTTTGTGAGTTTCACCACAGAATCAGCATCATTCCCGGTGTTTCCCATGAAGACTTTGCAGGCATTTAATCCATCCTGGTGTGGGATATTAGAGTACAAAGATTCCACATCCATGGTGGCCAGGATGGTTCCTTCTGGTAGGGGACCTATTGCTGCTAGTTTATTCAGTAGGTCAGTTGTGTCCTGAATGTAGCTGGGTGTATCCTTTACCAGGGGTTTAAGAATACCCTCTACCCATCCAGATACCTGCTCAGTAAGGGTGTCCACACATGAAATAATCGGCCTCCCTGGATTCCCAGCTTTGTGGATTTTGGGAAGCATGTAAAACGTCCCTGTTCTTGGACTTTCTGGTATCAGGTCATCAGCTCTTATGGATTTGTCAGACAGACAAGATACCAACTTGCTTAGTTCCTTGTAATAGTCCTGTGTAGGGTCCGACTCCAGTTTTCTGTAGTAGCGTGTGTCCGTAAGTTGTCTGTTTGCTTCCTTCATATAGTCTGATGTGTTCATCATGACTATTGCACCTCCCTTGTCAGCAGGTTTAATGATGATTTCTTTGTTGGTTTTCAGAGACTGTATGGCCTTTCTCTCCTGGGCACTGATGTTGGAGGCTTGTCTCTTGTTGGTGGCTATGATGGTGGATTTTATCAAATGTCTGAATGAGTCTATATATTTATCCAAATGAGGGTTACGTCCAGGTGGAGGTGTCCAGTCTGACCTCTTCTTGGTTGTTGGATCCCTTTTCCTTCAGTCCGAGTGTTTTCTGAATCTTCTGTATCATTGAAGTATTCCCTCAGGCGCAGTCTCCTGAAAAAATGTTCCATATCACTGCAGAGTTCGGTTTTATCCAGGGCCTTAGTAGGACAAAATGAGAGTCCTCTAGAAAGCACGGCAAGCTCCACTTTGTTGGGTTTGTAATCCGAGAGATTGATGACACAGTTAGATGCTTTTGTGTCTGAAATGGAGTGGTTGTCAGAGTTGTCAGGTTTTGGTTTTGTTTTGTATCTGTTAGTATAGAGTCCGGAATGGAGGCGCAGTCTGTGTAGTTTCTTTTCCTTGTTTTGAATCAGAAAGGTCCGTAGTTTGTTATAGTATTGTTGTAATTTTTGCTCTGTGCTTTCTGTAAGTGTTTTCCTCAGAGTTTCTGTTACGGCTGGCGGAACGCACAAAATAATATAAATAGTAAGTGCGTTCGCAGCCCGGGTCCACCGTGCAAGCGGAGCTTGCTGCTAGTAGAAATGGCGCGAGAAGCAACTCTGTTATCCCGCAGAGTCGCCAACATAAATGCCGTAATGCGCTGTGGCAATAAGTGCGAACTCTGTTACTCCACAGAGCCGCTAGAGGGAGAGCCGCAGCGCTATATGGCGATGTGTGCACACTCACTAGACACAACTGAGTGGCAAAGAAAACACGCTAGGGCGCTGTCTAGCGTTGAAAGCGAACCCTGTTACGTCACAGGGCCGCTGAGAAAAAGTACAGTGTCCTGTCAGGCTCTCAGGTACACAGTTAAGTGCTACGCGTTCATAAAGCGTGATCATGTGCTAATGTCCTCGCGGGAGTCACCCGCAATCTATGGCGTCTGAACGCCAGACCCTGAATACGGCAATCAAAACTCCTCACCGGTTATGCCGGTAATCTAGGGCATCTAGGACACCGACCCTGACCAGCTACCATACCAAACTCCTCACCGATTAAGTCGGTATTCTAGTGGCTTATTTCAGCCGGGTCCCTATCCACACATACACATGACCACACTGGGAAATACAATGATTGATATTAGCGCATGGCGGCCCAGCCATGCTACCCTTTTATACCAACAGCTACAGGACCTTCCAGGAACAAGGATCAATGAGAAGCTGTTACAAACAAACGTAGCTACATGACCTTCCTGGCGGACCAATAGGAGCCGCTGCAGCACCTGAACATGTGACCCCTGATCTCCAATGAGAGATCTCACTCTGGGCATGCTCAGATGGGAAAACGCAGGACTTTGTCTCAAAGACGACTGCTCCAGCACTGGCTATAATAGCAGATCCAGGAAAGGCAGCAGCAAGTCACTGCACAGTAGAGGAGTGGGCAAGATGCCTGGACCGACGTCTCTGCTGAGCAGGCTCCACTGCGGCTGGAGATGAATGGGAGACCACAGCGGGACGGGTTCGAGACTCCCCTTGTGCAGCAGCGGGAAATTGAACCCTAACATTACCCCCCCTCCTAGGGCCCCCCCTTCTTTGGGCCTTGCTGCGCTCAAAGACAGCGATGAGCTGTGGAGCGTGAATATGCTCGGCAGGCTCCCAAGACCTATCCTCAGGCCCATAGCCCCTCCAGTCCACCAAATAAAACTTTTTGCCCCGTACCACCTTACACCCTACGATGGCGTTCACCTCATGGTTATCCGTAGATGAACCCGATGTCCCGGCAGATGACTCAGAAAACCGGGACATGAGCACGGGTTTCAGGAGGGATACATGAAAGGTGTCGGAGATACCCAGGCGTGGTGGAAGAGCCAAACGGTATACCACAGGGTTAACCTGCTCGAGGACCTTGAAAGGACCCAGGTAGTGGGGTGCCAACTTAGTGGACTCAACTCACAGCCTGATGTTACGGGCGGAGAGCCACACCAAGTCCCCAGGAGCAAATGTTGGAGCGGGGCGCCGATGTGCGTCGGCAGAGGACCTCATCCTCTCCTTGGACGCCTGAATGGCATCCTGGGTACGGTCCCAAATGTCCCGTGCCTCCACAGCCCAGTCTGCCACCCTGGAGTCGGCGGAAGACACGGGCATGGGCACCGGAACCCGCGGATGCTGACCGTAGTTCAGAAGGAAAGGAGTCTGTCCGGTGGAGTCAGCCACAGCATTGTTTAATGCAAACTCAGCCCATGGTAGCAAGGATGCCCAGTCATCCTGCCTGGCAGAGACAAAATGTCGTAGATAGGTGACCAAGGTCTGGTTGGCCCTCTCTACCAACCCATTCGTCTCAGGATGATACGCTGAAGAGAGATTTAACTCAATACTGAGTAGACGACAAAGCTCTCTCCAGAACCGAGACGCAAACTGGGGACCTCGGTCACTGACAATTTTGTCCGGCATGCCGTGTAGACGGAAGATGTGCCTAACGAACAACGCTGCCAGAGCCCGTGCAGAAGGTAACCGTGGTAGTGGCACCAGATGCACCATTTTAGAGAAATGGTCGGTGATTACCCAAATGATGGTGCAACCCCGAGACTTGGGCAAGCCCACCACAAAGTCCATCCCAACCATCTCCCAGGGCTTGTCTGCCACCGGCAAAGGATAAAGTAAACCAGCTGGCCGTTGTCGTGGAGACTTATTTTTGGCGCAGGAGACACACGCCCGAACATAGTCCCCAACATCACGGACCATATGCGGCCACCAATATGTCCTCGCCAGCAATTCAGATGTCCTCTTTGCCCCAAAATGTCCACCAACCCTGGACGAATGTGCCCAAGAGAGTACCTCCGGTCGCAAATTGGTAGGCACAAAAGTCTTGCCCGGGTGCACAGACTCTAGTGAAACCGGAGCCACTGTTCTCAGGCTCTCTGTGGGAACAATAAGCCGAGGCTCCTCTATCTCCTCTTCAGAGGACACCACAGAGCGAGAGAGAGCGTCGGCACGAATGTTCTTCTCTCCAGAGAGGAAATGGAGTGTGAAATTAAACCGAGAGAAGAACAAGGACCATCTGGCCTGGCGAGAGTTAAGCTGCTGAGCTGTCTGCAGATACACCAAATTTTTGTGGTCGGTGAAGACTTGGAAGGGAAAACGGGCCCCTCCAACAGATGTCTCCACTCAGAGAAGGCCAACTTCATGGCTAGCAACTCCCTATCCCAGATGGAATAATTCCTCTCCGCTGAAGTGAAGGTCTTAGAGAAGAAGAAGCAAGGATGCTTCCGACCTTGAGCATCCTTTTGGAAGAGGACTGCTCCAGCACCAACGGATGAGGCATCCACCTCCAATAAAAATGGCTTATCAACATCGGGGCGATGTAGGATGGGAGCGCTAACAAAATGAGACTTAATAGAAGAGAAAGCCGTGGAGACCTCTTCCGACCACAATTTGGGATTTGCTCCCTTCTTGGTGAGGGCTACCAAGGGAGCTACCAAGGTAGAGAAATGCGGAATGAACTGGCGATAGTAATTAATGAACCCCATAAAGCGCTGCACCGCTTTTAGAGAGTGAGGTTCCTGCCAGTCCATCACAGCCTGTAGTTTGGCCGGATCCATAGTCAATCCCTGGGTTGAGATGATATAACCAAGGAAAGGTAAAGACTCCAGCTCAAACATACATTTCTCTAACTTAGCATAGAGGGAATTAGCCCGTAAGAGGTCGAAGACTCTGCAGACATCTCTCCGGTGGGAGTCAATATCTGGAGAGAAGATGAGTATATCATCCAGATAGACTACGACCGAGGTGGAGAGCATATCCCGGAAGATGTCATTGACAAAGTCTTGGAAAACGGCTGGAGCATTACAGAGCCCAAAGGGCATCACCAGATATTCGTAATGCCCATCCCTGGTATTAAAAGCCGTCTTCCATTCGTCCCCCTCACGGATGCGAATCAGGTTATAAGCACCGCGCAGATCTAGTTTAGTGAATACTCTTGCTTCCCGAAGCCTATCAAAAAGCTCAGAAATCAGGGGCAACGGGTACTTGTTTTTAACGGTGATGGCGTTAAGACCCCTGTAATCAATACACGGACGCAATTCTCAGTTTTTCTTCTGCACGAAGAAAAATCCCGCCCCTGCCGGTGACACCGACTTCCTAATAAACCCTCTTGCCAGGTTCTCCTGAATATATTGCGACATGGCCTCTGTCTCAGGAAGAGAGAGGGGATAGACCCTTCCCCGAGGAGGTTCTGCGCCAGGCAAGAGGTCGATAGGACAGTCATAGGGGCGATGAGGCGGAAGAGTCTCCGCAGCCTTCTTGGAGAACACGTCTGCATATGACCAGTAGTGCTTGGGAAGTAGAGTAAGATCTGCGGGTAACTCCGTAGTGGTAACCTGAACGCAACTTCTGACACATCTGCCTCTACATACATCACTCCAACCCAGTATCCTACCCGAAGTCCACTCTATATGTGGGGAGTGGAAATGGAGCCAAGGTATACCTAGTAGGATCTCGTCTATTCCCTCGGGAAGGACGAGTAGGGAAATAAGTTCCTGATGGGAAGGAGATACAGACAATGCAAGTGGAACAGTCTGGTGTGTAATTGTCACTGTCACAGTCACTGATTTGTCAAGCGCCACCAGAGGTATTGCATGACGGCGAGCAAAGCTAGAGGACATGAAATTCCCCTCTGCTCCTGAGTCCACGCAAAGGTCGGCGGTGAGAATGGAAGTACCAACAGTGATTGTCCCTTTAAGTGTCATCTTGGAGGAAAATGTCGCTGTCTCTAGTGAACCTCCTCCCAGGGCCAATAGACGCGATCGCTTCCCCGATCGCTGTGGACATTTGTTGGCATAGTGTCCTGTCTGCTGACAACGGTTACAGACCACGGATACTCGGACGGACCGAGACTTAGGTCCTGCATGAGGAACTTCTGTGGCCTTTTGGGGTTCGGACGCCAGATCGGGAAATTCGAGAGGTTTGGCAAAGGTGGGAGCCAACCGAAACCTCTGCCTACACTGGGCCCGCTCCAACCTCCGCTCGTGAAAACGGAGGTCAATGCGGGTAGATATGGAGATAAGCTTCTCCAGTGTGGCGGGAATCTCCCTGGTAGCCAAAGCGTCTTTAACATGGTCAGCCAGTCCTCGCCAGTAGATTGGAATAAGAACTTTATCAGACCAATCTAGCTCAGAAGCTAGAGTCCGAAACTGGACGGAAAACAGACTGACCAAAGACGTACCCTGTGCCAATGCCAGCAGTTGTAGCGCCATATCGTGGGTGACCTGAGGTCCTAAAAAGACCTTTTTAAGAGCCTCCAAGAAAAGAGAAGCACTCCGCACCACACGATCGTCGCGCTCCCACAGCGGCGTTGCCCACTCCAACGCTCTGCCCGAGAGTAGAGAAAGTACAAAACCCACTTGTGCCCGATCCGTGGGAAAACGTGCAGCCAGAAGCTCGAGCTGTATAGAGCACTGACTCACGAATCCCCGACATTGCTTGCTACCACCGGCAAACTTGTCAGGAAGCGGGAGGTGGGATAATGTAGGGGCAGAGGTGGCAGAAGACAAACTGGCTGCAGCCACGCTAGCAGCCTGAACAGCGACTGCGGTAACATCCACAGCTGAGGTTGTGCGCTCAAGAGCCGCCAACCTACCCTCCAGCTGCTGGATGTACTGCGATAGACGCTGTTCATCCGCCATTTTACTAGCCAGACCCTGGCGCTAATATTATGTTACGGCTGGCGGAACGCACAAATTAATATAAATAGTAAGTGCGTTCGCAGCCCGGGGTCCACCGTGCAAGCGGAGCCTGCTGCTAGTAGAAATGGCGCGAGAAGCAACTCTGTTATCCCGCAGAGTCGCCAACATAAACGCCGTAATGCGCTGTGGCAATAAGTGCAAACTCTGTTACTCCACAGAGCCGCTAGAGGGAGAGCCGCAGCGCTATATGGTGATGTGTGCGCACTCACTAGACACAACTGAGTGGCAAAGAAAACACGCTAGGGCGCTGTCTAGCGTTGAAAGCGAACCCTGTTACGTCACAGGGCCGCTGAGAAAAAGTACTGTGTCCTGTCAGGCTCTCAGGTACACAGTTAAGTGCTACGCGTTCATAAAGCGTGATCATGTGCTAATGTCCTCGCGGGAGTCACCCGCAATCTATGGCGTCTGAACGCCAGACCCTGAATACGGCAATCAAAACTCCTCACCGGTTATGCCGGTAATCTAGGGCATCTAGGACACCGACCCTGACCAGCTAACATACCAAACTCCCCACCGATTAAGTCGGTATTCTAGGGGCTTATTTCAGCCGGGTCCCTATCCACACATACACATGACCACACTGGCGCATAGCATACAATGATTGATATTAGCGCATGGCGGCCCAGCCATGCTACCCTTTTATACCAACAGCTACAGGACCTTCCAGGAACAAGGACCAATGAGAAGCTGTTACAAACAAACGTAGCTACATGACCTTCCTGGCGGACCAATAGGAGCCGCTGCAGCACCTGAACATGTGACCCCTGATCTCCAATGAGAGATCTCACTCTGGGCATGCTCAGATGGGAAAACGCAGGACTTTGTCTCAAAGACGACTGCTCCAGCACTGGCTATAATAGCAGATCCAGGAAAGGCAGCAGCAAGTCACTGCACAGTAGAGGAGTGGGCAAGACGCCTGGACCGACGTCTCTGCTGAGCAGGCTCCACTGCGGCCGGAGATGAATGGGAGACCGCAGCGGGAAATCGAACCCTAACAGTTTCAAATTGCCCTTGGACTTTACTCCTTATGCTGTAGCAGACATGCAAAAGATGGTTCCTTAGTCTTTCAGAAGTCCTGTGACAAAGGTTTTGTGCATAATGGGTATTGTAGGTGTGAAGAATTGGGTTTGTAATCCAGAGTCCTTTAACTACACAGACTGCGCCTCCATTCCGGACTCTATACTAACAGATACAAAACAAAACCAAAACCTGACAACTCTGACAACCACTCCATTCCAGACACAAAAGCATCTAACTGTGTCATCAATCTCTCGGATTACAAACCCAACAAAGTGGAGCTTGCCGTGCTTTCTAGAGGACTCTCATTTTGTCCTACTAAGGCCCTGGATAAAACCGAACTCTGCAGTGATATGGAACATTTTTTCAGGAGACTGCGCCTGAGGGAATACTTCAATGATACAGAAGATTCAAAAAACACTCGGACCGAAGGAAAAGGGATCCCAACAACCAAGAAGAGGTCAGACTGGACACCTCCACCTGGACGTAACCCTCATTTGGATAAATATATAGACTCATTCAGACATTTGATAAAATCCACCATCATAGCCACCAACAAGAGACAAGCCTCCAACATCAGTGCCCAGGAGAGAAAGGCCATACAGTCTCTGAAAACCAACAAAGAAATCATCATTAAACCTGCTGACAAGGGAGGTGCAATAGTCATGATGAACACATCAGACTATATGAAGGAAGCAAACAGACAACTTACGGACACACGCTACTACAGAAAACTGGAGTCGGACCCTACACAGGACTATTACAAGGAACTAAGCAAGTTGGTATCTTGTCTGTCTGACAAATCCATAAGAGCTGATGACCTGATACCAGAAAGTCCAAGAACAGGGACGTTTTACATGCTTCCCAAAATCCACAAAGCTGGGAATCCAGGGAGGCCGATTATTTCATGTGTGGACACCCTTACTGAGCAGGTATCTGGATGGGTAGAGGGTATTCTTAAACCCCTGGTAAAGGATACACCCAGCTACATTCAGGACACAACTGACCTACTGAATAAACTAGCAGCAATAGGTCCCCTACCAGAAGGAACCATCCTGGCCACCATGGATGTGGAATCTTTGTACTCTAATATCCCACACCAGGATGGATTAAATGCCTGCAAAGTCTTCATGGGAAACACCGGGAATGATGCTGATTCTGTGGTGAAACTCACAAAATTCATCCTCACCCACAATTACTTTGAATTTGACAACAAGATCTATCTTCAGGAGACTGGCACAGCTATGGGAAGTAAAATGGCTCCACAGTATGCAAATCTTTTCATGGCCAAGCTTGAAAGCAAATTTTTGTCCTCATGTCCCATCAGGCCTCGGGCCTACTACCGCTACATTGATGACATTTTAATCATCTGGACGGAGTCTGAACAACAGCTAAAGACGTTCCATGAACAGTTCAACCAATTTCATCCCACCATCAACTTAACACTTAACTACTCCAGCACTGAAATTAACTTTTTAGACACCACCATTAAGCTAAAGAACAATGAAATAGAGACATCCCTGTATCAGAAGCCAATCGACCGTCCAACATACCTTAAATGGGACAGTTTCCATCCAAAACACATAAAAAACTCTATTGTCTACAGCCAAGCCATCAGATACAATCGTATATGTTCCAACCCTATGGATAGAGATGAACACCTTATTCGCCTCAGAAAGACCTTTTTGAACCAGGGCTACCATCCAAGAACAATTGAAAACCAAATTACAAGAGCCACCAGAATATCAAGGAATCACCTGCTACATTACAAAGCTAAAGAAGAAAATAACCGGGTGCCTCTAGTGGTCACCTACAATCCAAATCTGGAGATGCTAAGGGGAGCTGCACGGAAACTACAACCTTTACTACAAAAAGATGCCCGATTACAATCCATATTTCCAGACCCCCCACTACTATGTTTTAGGCAGCCCCCAAATCTAAGAAGCATCATTGTCAGAAGCTCCCTGTCCTCCCCAACAGCTGCAGGAACCTTTCCTTGCAACCAGAAGAAATGCAAAACCTGTGCATCTATAATGACCACGGACAAGATAAAGATGCCCAACTCCCATCAGGACTACAAGATCCCAGGTACTTTCAGCTGCATCACATCTAATGTGGTGTACCTAATTATTTTGTCACGGGTGTGTCGCTGCGAAGATCGTCGCGATTGCACACCCTGACTTCTCACAGCTGAGTTTCTGCTGCTGGGTGTTTTTCGACAGTGAGAGTTAATTCTCCCTCTCTCTGTGCTGGACAAGAACAGCCTCGCTCAGCTGCAATTAATGTTGCGATAATTGGATTCCTTCAAATACCTGCCTGTCTGCTGGGGAAGTGTCGGTGAAAGCATTCATGCAGACCAGCAGAGCGGATCATATTGAGAAGTCTAAAGCTAAGAGTACCTGTTGTGGTTTTCTCCTCTTCTCGCTTTATTATTTATCTCCTTACCCATTGGTGTTCCCTCTGTAGTTGTAGTTTTGTATGCAAGGTGTCTTTTATTTTACCCCTTGTACTGTCTCGTTCGTCTTATACTGTGTGTAGGCAGTTACCTTCCCGTTCCCTGTGGTGGTAATCAGGGTCCTTCTCAGGACTAGATTACAGTGGTCAGGGATTCACAGGAGATAGGGTTACGCTGGCGGCCTGGACCTCTGTACCATCAACAGTACCTCCAGGTAGAGGGATTAGTCAGGACCCCAGCTTAGGGTCAGCATAGACCCCGGTCCTCCTGTATGCAGAGACAGCGTGACATTTTCACCGACCCCTAAAGATTTTCTCCAGTCACCATGGATCCAGTAGTCAGTCTAGCTCGGCAGTTGCAGTTTATCCATGGAGCTGGCGGACGTTAAGTCCAAGGTCTTGTACCCCCCAGAGCAGGCCGGACCTGAACCTAAAGTAGCTCTCCCTGACAGATTCACTGGGGGCCGGGACAAGTTTTTTGCTTTCCGGGAGGCATGTAAATTGTACTTTCGGCTGCGACCTCGGTCATCTGGGAGTGAAGAACAAAGGGTGGGGTTTGTCATCTCGCTCCTACAAGGAGACCCCCAATCCTGGGCGTTCACTCTCCCCCGGGTGCCCCAGCTCTCCTGTCAGTGGATAGGTTTTTTGCAGCTCTGGGTCTTGTATATGATGACCCGGATCGGGTCTCCCTTGCTGAATCTAAGTTACGTAGGATACAGCAGGGAGATCGTCCGGCGGAGGAATTCTGTTCGGAGTTCCGTAGGTGGGCCACGGACACCCAGTGGAATGACCCGGCTCTTAGGAGCCAGTTTTGTCAAGGTTTATCTGACAAATTAAAGGATGTGCTGGCACAGTATGACCCTCCCACGTCACTGGAAGCTGCTATGGCCCTTGCTATTCGTATTGACAGACGTCTTCGGGAGAGGTGCGGGGTAACTTCGCCCCCTGTGATGACTCTACCTTCCTCAAGGGTCCCTGGTCAGTCCAGAGGAGCCTATGCAATTAGGAGGGACATCATTCCGGGGGAGGGGATCGGTGGGGCGCCACAAAACAAGAAGTTGTTTCTTCTGTGGGAAAAAGGGACATTTTATTGGGGGGTGTCCATCCCGTCCTTTGCAGAGTGAGAAGTCGCCGGAAAACTATTGATCCCAGATTGTGTGGTGGACGGCAATCTGGGAGTAAGTATTTCGTCCCTAAATTCGTCTCAGTTTCTCGTACCGGCGGAGGTGGTGGTGGGTGCGAGAACTGAGAGGATATCTGTTCTTCTGGATAGTGGGGCCGGGGCTAATCTGGTGGATGCTCGCTTTGCCCGGGTTCAAGGTATGCGATTGAGTGTGTTGGCTAAACCCGTCCCCATATTCTCGATCGACGCCAGACCTCTCGGTCAGGGAAGTTTTTTGCAAGCAGTGCATAACATAGATCTTCAAGTGGGGGCGTTACATAAAGAACTGTTGTCTTGTTATGTGTTGGAGGGTCTTCCTACTCCTATAGTGCTGGGCCTTCCTTGGTTAACTAAGCATAACCCGGTTATTAATTGGCAATCCAGAGAGATAAGCCAATGGAGTGAATTCTGTAATAAAAACTGCATGAAAACGGTCATTGGTGCGGTCGCTCCTAGGGCCTTACCTCCATTTCTGGTGGACTTTGAGGATGTATTCTCAGAGAAAGGGTGTCAAGAACTACCTCCTCATTGCGAATATGACTGTGCTGTTAACTTGATCCCTGGGGCCAAATTACCGAAATCTAGGTTGTATAACCTTTCTGGTCCTGAGAGACAGGCCATGAAGGATTATATTTCAGAGAGTCTGGCTAAGGGGCATATTAGACCTTCATCTTCCCCGGTGGCCGCGGGGTTCTTCTTTGTGAAGAAAAAAGATGGAGGCCTACGCCCTTGCCTGGATTTCCGTGAGCTTAATCGGATTACGGTCCGAGATCCGTATCCGCTCCACTTATTCCCGATCTCTTCAATCAGATCGTGGGTGCCAAATGGTTCTCTAAGTTGGATCTCAGGGGGGCGTACAATCTGATTAGGATGAAGGAGGGGGATGAGTGGAAGACGGCGTTTAACTCTCCGGAGGGGCATTATGAGAACCTTGTCATGCCATTTGGTCTGAGTATTGCCCCGGCGGTGTTTCAACACTTTGTAAATGACATCTTTTGCCACCTAATGGGACAGTTTGTGGTCATATATCTGGATGATATCTTAATTTACTCGCCGGATCTTGTGTCTCATCAGGAGCATGTTAGGCAGGTGTTACAGATCTTGCGGGATAATAAACTGTACGCCAAATGGGAGAAGTGTGTGTTCGCCGTACAGGAACTTCAGTTTTTAGGATTCCTGGTGTCAGCATCCGGTTTTCGTATGGACCCTGGGAAAGTGCGGGCAGTTCTTGAGTGGGATCTGCCAGTGGATCTTAAGGCATTACAATGTTTCTTGGGGTTTGCTAACTACTACCGAAAATTCATTCGTAATTTTTCGTCCATAGTTAAACCTCTCACGGACATGACTAAAAAAGGGACGGATTTTTCAAAGTGGTCTGACAAGGCTTGTCAAGCGTTTTCTTTCTTGAAAAAATGTTTTGCTTCAGCACCCATACTTATTCAGCCTGATGCGTCACAGCCGTTCATTGTTGAGGTGGACGCTTCCGAGGTAGGGGTGGGAGCAGTATTGTCACAAGGTTCGTCCCCTGGTAAATGGCATCCATGTGCCTTCTTCTCTAAAAAATTGTCGTCCGCGGAGAGGAATTATTATGTCGGCAATAGGGAACTCTTGGCCATTAAGTTAGCTTTTGAGGAGTGGCGTCATTTTTTGGAGGGGGCAGTCCACCCGGTCACCGTCATTACCGATCACAAAAACTTGCTATATTTAGAGTCTGCTAAACGTCTGAATCCCAGACAAGCTAGGTGGTCGTTGTTTTTTACCAGGTTTAATTTTGTCGTCACATATCGTCCTGGGTCAAAAAATGTTAAGGCGGATGCCTTATCTTGCTGTTTCCCAGGGGCTGGGAATACGGAGGACCCGGTTCCGGTCCTTCAGGAGGGTGTGGTGGTGTCGGCAGTATGCTCTGAGCTTGAGGAGGAGGTATTGGAGGCTCAGGGGGACGCCCCTGTAGGACCTCCAGGGAGACTGTTTGTTCCAAATCAGTTGCGACAAAAGGTGATCGAGGCACACCATAATTCAGCTTTGGCAGGACACCCAGGGAGTAAAGCAACTGAGGATCTTCTCTCGCGCCGGTTTTGGTGGCCTAACTTACATAGGGAGGTGGTAACTTTTGTCGCGTCCTGCGAGGTTTGTGCGCGCTCTAAGACCCCACATACCCGTCCGTCTGGGACCCTCTTACCTTTGAAGATCCCGGAGCGTCCGTGGACTCATCTGTCTATGGACTTCATTACGGACCTCCCGCCATCTTCGGGTAAAACAGTCATACTCGTTGTGGTGGACAGGTTCAGCAAGATGGCACATTTTATCGCTCTTCCTGCTCTTCCTAATGCTAAAACCCTTGCGCAGGTGTTTATTGGGGAGATTGTAAGACTTCACGGGGTACCCTCCGATGTGGTGTCGGATCGGGGGTCTCAGTTTGTGTCCAAATTCTGGAAAGCATTTTGTACACGGCGGGGGATGCAGTTGTCATTTTCATCGGCTTTTCACCCGCAGACCAATGGTCAGACAGAGCGTCTGAACCAGAGCTTGGAGACATATCTCCGGTGTTTTGTGTCAGAGAACCAGGAGGACTGGGCTTCTTTCTTGCCTCTGGCGGAGTTTGCTCTAAATAATAGGCGGAGCGAGTCCACTGGTAAGTCCCCATTTTTTGGGGCATATGGTTTTCACCCTCAGTTTTGTACCTTCAATAGGGGGGGTGTAAGGTTCTTTGTCTCTGTTGACATGTTCCTTGAAACTCAGTTTTCCGTCTGCCATTTTGCTTTCTGTCTTTCTGCAGCTCTTGCCCTCAGTTAATATGGAGTTTCCAGTTTTCATGTTCCCGCCCTGATTCTTCCCTCTTGCTTCTTAAGCAGCCTCAGCTGAACAATCAGTGCTCCTGAATCAAGCCTCAGTCAGTCTGTGACCTGACTCCTGGAAGCCTTGGACTTGTACTCCAGCTATTCCCTACTGAGGAACCTTGGAACACTTTTGGACTCTGGAAACCTGCTGGAAACCTGACGTCATCATTCAGCGGCCGGCTGTGTCAGAGAGCGGGGACGCTGGACAGGTAAGACGTGTCTCTGTGTGTGTCTGTGTCTATGTAGTGCGGTGCTTTGTGTGTGTGTGTGTGTGTGTGTGTATGTATGTGAGAGAGTGCTTATGTGCTGTCTGTGTGTGATGATGGGCAGGCATTGCTGATAATGGGGAGGCATTGATGATGATGGGGAGAAGATGATGATAATGGGCAGGCATTGATGATAATGGTCAGGCATTGATGATGGGGAGAAGATGATGATGGGCAGGCATTGCTGATAATGGGGAGGCATTGATGATGATGGGGAGAAGATGATAATGGGAAGGTATTGATGATAATGGGCAGGCATTGATGATGGGGAGAAGATGATGATAATGGGCAGGCATTGATGATAATGGGCAGGCATTGATGATGGGGAGAAGATGATGATGGGCAGGCATTGCTGATAATGGGGAGGCATTGATGATGATGGGGAGAAGATGATGATAATGGGCAGGATTGATGATAATGGGCAGGCATTGATGATGGGGAGAAGATGATGATGATGATGGGCAGGCATTGATGATGATGGGGAGAAGATGATGATAATGGGCAGGTATTGATGTTAATGGGCAGGCATTGATGATGGGGAGAAGATGATGATAATGGGCAGGTATGTATATATACAGTATACAGTATATATATATATATGTATATATACAGTATTGAGTAGAACGGAGTTAATTATATTAGTCCGGCCCTCTAAAACCATCCCAATTTCTCATGTGGCCCCCTGGCAAAATTAATTGCCCACCCCTGCTCTAGAGGAACGAGCCCAGGCTCCTGCCATAACCCCAAGTTCTGGGATCCCCAAATTACCTCCTTTTCGTTTTGGCGGTGAACGTGTGAAATTCAGGGGATTTATTAATCAATGCAATTTATTTTTCTCTGCACATGCTTCACAATTTCCCACTGAACGATCCAAAGTGCTTACTATAATCATGTTGCTTACCAATAAGGCTTTGATGTGGGCAAACCCTCTGATTGAGACTGAGGATGATTGTTTGAATCACCTTGATGCTTTTATTTCAGCCATGGGGCAGGTGTTTGATGACCCCAATCGAGGTGCAACAGCTGAAGCAGCCATGTTAACTTTGCGCCAAGGTAAGCGTTCAGTAGCCGAATATGCCCTGGATTTCAGGAGATGGGCTCTTGATACCACTTGGGACACTTCCGCTAAAAAATCTATTTTTCGGAAAGGGTTGTCT
The DNA here is from genome assembly GCA_033576555.1 of Oophaga sylvatica. Classification (NCBI taxonomy): domain Eukaryota; kingdom Metazoa; phylum Chordata; class Amphibia; order Anura; family Dendrobatidae; genus Oophaga; species Oophaga sylvatica. The sequence continues at coordinate 15,492,071 of JARQOD010000003.1, forward strand.
CCACTGATTAAGGATAAACTTGCTCGTGCCGACCCTCCCACTGCGTTAGGTGACTTTATTAACTATTGTATCCGTATTGATGCTCGTCTGATTGAACGCAGACAAGAGAGATGGTTCGAAAATAATCGCACTAACCTTTTACTACCTCCCTCCTCAGCTAAGGAACCTTTGAGTAGGATCACAAGGGAACCAGAACCTGAACCCATGCAGGTGGACTCTTTACAAAGACGGGTTAGTGATGCACGCAAAGAACATCGTATAAAGGAAAATCTATGTTTCTATTGTGGTAAGTCAGGGCACTTCATTATAAACTGCCCCAGCCGTTCTCGTAAGACTACTGCAGCAGTCATTCACTGTGAGTGTTGCGAGAGGAGCTCTGTCATGTCCGAGCCTCAGGCTCCAGAGAGATCTGCTGCAAGAGATCTTGATTTCTCGGACTTAAACTCTGTTAGTTCTGGGGACGATGACGGTATAAACGCTGCAATTTTTCAAGTTTCCTCAGCGGTGTCCCAGCTGAGTTGTAAAAGAAACAATTCTCATTGCTTCCTTTCCATCAAACTCTGGGTTGACTCAGTCTGGGTGTCTAGCTCTGCTATGATCGACTCAGGAGCAAGTGGAAATTTTATGGATATCTCCTTTGCTCTGAAACAGGGGATACGTTCAGTGAAGAAGGCTACTCCAGTACAGATGGAGACTGTGGATGGCTCTCTACTGACTTGGACCAGTGGATCAAGAAACAGAGCCTTTGAGGGTCCTTATGGGTAAAGATCATCAGGAGAAAATGTATTTTTTGCTTATCTCTTCTCCCCACTTTCCCATCATTCTAGGGCTACCATGGCTGCAGGCGCAGAATCCTACGATTAACTGGGAGACCAAGGAATTACACTTTCTGGAGAAACAGATGAGTCAAGGAGTTTCAGCTTGCTCTGTTCCTAAAGGAACCATGTCAGTCCCTGAACTACCAGCTGTATACCAGGACTATGTGGATTTATGTGACAAGAAGAACGCTGATCAGCTTCCTCCTCACCGTCCATATGATTGTCCAATTGAATTATTGCCCGGAGCCGAGATACCTTTTGGTAAGATCTACCCCCTAGCGGGGCCCGAGCTAAAAGCTTTGAAGGATTATATAGACGAAAATTTAGCCAAGGGCTTCATACGCCCCTCTTCATCTCCCGCAGGTGCACCCATCTTCTTTGTGAAGAAGAAAGATGGATCTCTGAGACCCTGCATAGACTATAGGGAACTCAATAAGGTTACTATTAGAAACCGTTATCCATTGCCTTTAATCCCTGAGTTGTTGGAGAGAGTGCGGCATGCCAAAATTTTCTCTAAACTGGATCTCCGTGGGGCCTATAACTTGGTCCGTATTAGACCGGGGGATGAATGGAAGACTGCTTTCAGGTCACGCTATGGACACTTTGAATATCTAGTTATGCCTTTTGGTCTGAGTACCGCCCCAGCCACTTTCCAACACTTCGTGAATGATATCTTCAGGGATCTCCTAGATACATTTGTGGTGATTTATCTGGATGATATTCTAATTTTTTCTAACTCCACAGAGGAACATCATGGACATGTGAGAATGGTCTTAGAACGCCTAAGACAAAACCATCTCTACATCAAGCTTGAAAAATGTGAATTCCATAGGACCGAAATTCAATTTCTGGGTATGTACTATCTACGCAAGGGATTAGTATGGATGGAAGCAAGACCCAAGCCATCAAGGATTGGCCAATTCCTAGAAATGTGAAGGAGGTGCAGCGTTTCATCGGGTTTGCCAACTTCTATAGACGTTTCATTAAGAATTTTTCTGAGGTAGTGTCACCTATCACCCAACTTACCCGGAAACAGTCTAGGTTCTCCTGGACCCCGCAAGCTCAGGAAGCATTTTCCTGTTTAAAGGATAAATATACCACCGCACCCATCTTAGTACATCCCAACCCCGAGCTTGCCTTCATAATAGAGGTGGATGCTTCAGACTGTGCCGTTGGAGCTATACTCTCTCAGAGAACAGGTGAGAAGAATGTCTTGCATCCCTGTGCCTTCTTTTCCCAGCAGTTGTCTTCGGCTGAGAGGAACTACGATGTGGGCAATAGAGAATTGTTGGCCATTATTGCCGCCTTCAAGTAATGGAGACACCTTCTTCAGGGAGCTGCACAGCAAATAGTCGTCCTGACAGACCATCGTAACCTTGAATTTATCAGGTCGGCTAAGTGCCTGACTCCTCGCCAGGCTCGCTGGAATCTTTTCCTAAACCAATTTAATTTTGTCATTTCTTATAGACCAGGATCGCGCAATGGAAAGGCTGATGCACTCTCTAGGATTCATTCAGCAGAGACACGTCCACTTACTCCTCCTAAGACTATTCTTCCTGACTCTAGATTCCTGGGAGTGATTCATAATCAAGACCTACTTAAGGACATCAAGGAAGCATACCATGCGGATTCTTTGTTGGCTCAACCCCCAAGGGACGTAAGTCTTGTCTTTAAGAATGGTGTGTGGATTCAGGGACAACGTCTGTATATACCTGAAACAGTCAGATTGAGAGTATTGCAACTCATCCACGATTCCAAGATAGCCGGGCATAGGGGAATTCTAAAGACACAAGAATTTCTTTCTCGTTTCTTTTGGTGGCCCACTTACAGGAAAGATGTCTTAAACTATGTCACTTCATGTGAAGTCTGTGCAAGATGCAAAACACCTCGCTCCTCACCAACTGGTCTGTTGCAACCTCTTCCCACCCCGTCCCGCCCGTGGGGATCCATTTCTATGGACTTCATTGTGGAGTTACCAACCTCTCAAGGGAAGAACACCATTCTAGTGGTGGTTGACCGTCTAACAAAGGCAGCTCATTTTATCCCTTGTGTCGGCTTACCCACTGCAAAACAGACATCAGACTTGATGATTAAGAATGTGTTTCGCTTACATGGAGTACCGGATGAGGTCATTTCGGATCGAGGGGTGCAATTCACTTCAAGGTTTTGGCAAAATTTCTGTGCAGCATTGGACATTAAAGTAAACCTTTCTTCTGCTTTTCATCCCCAGACTAATGGATAGACAGAACGAACCAATCAGACCCTGGTGCAGTATCTCCGCTGTTTTATCTGCCACCTACAGGATAATTGGGTGGATCTACTTCCACTGGCTGAGTTCTCTTATAACAACTCTCAGAGCGCCTCCACTAAGCAGTCTCCTTTTTACTCCAATCTAGGTTATCATCCTAACATTCTTCCTCGATTTCCCATAGATACGCCCTTGCTGGCAGTGGCTGAAAGAATCACTTCTTTACAAAAGAATATGGATCTTCTAAAGGAAAATCTAGAATTGGCTCAGGAAAGGTACAAGAAAGCAGCAGATAAATTTCGTAAACCTGCACCAGCTTTCAAGGTAGGAGATTTGGTCTGGCTGTCAACCAGAAATCTTAAATTAAAGATTCCATCGTCTAAATTGGGACATAAGTACATTGGACCTTAAAGATCAATAAGATTATAAGTGCTGTTGCTTGTCGTCTTCAACTGCCCAGAACTATGAGAATCCACCCTGTCTTTCATGTATCCCTACTAAAGGCTGCAACACCCAATACGTTTCCTGGACGTTCTTCTCCTTGCCCTGACCCAGTGCTGGTCGATGGTCAGGAAGAATTTATGGTGGAAAGGATTCTAGATTCCAGGTTGTACAGAAATCAGTTGCAATATTTGATTAAATGGCAGGGCTAACCAGTGGAGGACAACTCATGGGAACCAGTCAATAATGTAAATGCTCCTCGCCTGCTCCGCCAGTTTCATCAGAGGTACCCTGACAAGCCTGGTCTGAGGTCATCCGGAGGTTGTCCCTAAGGGGGGAGTAATGTAAGGTTCTTTGTCTCTGTTGACATGTTCCTTGAAACTCAGTTTTCCGTTGGCCATTTTGCTTTCTGTCTTTCTGCAGCTCTTGCCCTCAGTTAATATGGAGTTTCCAGTTTTCATGTTCCCGCCCTGATTCTTCCCTCTTGCTTCTTAAGCAGCCTCAGCTGAACAATCAGTGCTCCTGAATCAAGCCTCAGTCAGTCTGTGACCTGACTCCTGGAAGCCTTGGACTTGTACTCCAGCTATTCCCTACTGAGGAACCTTGGAACACTTTTGGACTCTGGAAACCTGCTGTTTGGTGAATCCATGTTTGCAGAGGAATTACGGTACAGAGAAGAGATCCTGAACCTGCTTTGAAGATTTATTGTAGTGCTTGAAGTTACTCTGGCCTGCTGTGTCTCCTGTCGCTGTTCCTGCAAACTGTGTGAACTTTTCAGCATGCTTGTATGAAGTAATACAAGTCATTTCATTTCAACCTATGTCTCCTGTGTTTTCCTCGCACCCAAGCACAAGACGCTATAGGAACTGTACACTATACATGACAGGGGGCTCTTCTGGGGTTCCCGAGGAGGAACGATTTTCGTCGTCACTTGCTTCAGTGTGGAGAGGAGTGCTGAATAATCTGAGTACTATGGGGAACCGATACAAACGTATGGCTGATAGGAGGAGAGTGTCTTGTCCGGACCTAAGTGTGAACGATCTGGTATGGTTGTCTACCAAGAATATAAAACTTAAGGTTCCCTCCTGGAAACTGGGTCCCAGGTTCATTGGGCCATACAAGATCAGTTCTATAATTAATCCGGTTGCATTCCGTCTTGACCTCCCTCCCACATTTAAAATTCATAATGTGTTCCACAGATCGTTGCTTAAGAGGTATGTGGCGCCGGTGATACCTTCACCTTTACCTCCTCCTCCTGTGGTGGTCAATGGTAACTTGGAGTTCCAGGTGTCGAGAGTCATCGATTCACATCTGAATCGCCGGTCCCTTCAGTACCTTGTTCATTGGAGGCGGTATGGTCCTGAGGAGAGGACGTGGGTTCCTGCGTCGGATGTTAACGCAGACCGATTGGTTCGGGCCTTCCACACTACTCACCCAGGTAAACCCGGCCCTGAGGGTCCGGAGGCCCCTCGTAGAAGGGGGGGTACTGTCACGGGTGTGTCGCTGCGAAGATCGTCGCGATTGCACACCCTGACTTCTCACAGCTGAGTTTCTGCTGCTGGGTGTTTTTCGGCAGTGAGAGAGTTAATTCTCCCTCTCTCTGTGCTGGACAAGACCAGCCTCGCTCAGCTGCAATTAATGTTGCGATAATTGGATTCCTTCAAATACCTACCTGTCTGCTGGGGAAGTGTCGGTGAAAGCATTCATGCAGACCAGCAGAGCGGATCATATTGAGAAGTCTAAAGCTAAGAGTACCTGTTGTGGTTTTCTCCTCTCCACGCTTTATTATTTATCTCCTTACCCGTTGGTGTTCCCTCTGTAGTTGTAGTTTTGTATGCAAGGTGTCTTTTATTTTACCCCTTGTACTGTCTCGTTCGTCTTATACTGTGTGTAGGCAGTTACCTTCCCGTTCCCTGTGGTGGTAATCAGGGTCCTTCTCAGGACTAGATTACAGTGGTCAGGGATTCACAGGAGATAGGGTTACGCTGGCGGCCTGGACCTCTGTACCATCAACAGTACCTCCAGGTAGAGGGATTAGTCAGGACCCCAGCTTAGGGTCAGCATAGACCCCGGTCCTCCTGTATGCAGAGACAGCGTGACATATTTGTATGAAATGTCCAACTGGGGGTCTGTATGTGGGAGAGACCGGGCAAAAACTGAGAACAAGGATGAATTCTCATCGCCACACAATAAGAGAAAAAAGAATGGATTTACCTGTGGCAAAACACTTTTGTATGCCCGGTCATAGCATGATGGATATGGAATTACTTGTATTAAAATCTAACTTCAAATCTGAGAAAGATAGAAAGGTTTGGGAATATAAACTTATGATGACCTTTGACACTCTTAGTGCTGGAATGAATATATCACACGGATTCATGTCTGTGTACATCAATTAAGGAATCTGCTTCTCTGACCTTTTAGGGGCATCAAAACACAACAGCAGACTCCAATCAGAGAGTAATAAAACTTTCACTCCTTATCTATGAACTTTTCCAATATTTATGTTCATCCCTCTGCCATAATGACAGTTCTGCTTCACCCCACTTTCTTACCCATTGCATTTATTCCTGTGGTCCTCTTGTGTATAAATAGGTTTTCTTCAATTTTGATTAGTTTTGCCTGAGAAAACCTGAAGTTCGAAACTTGCAATTTGTTACCACTTTTCATTAAACCATAAAAGGTATCAACCACTGGGTCTCTCAATCTAAAAATATTTTTCTATTACGGCTAACACACGAAATAACACTTTCTTATATCACCATCGTTTCATGACAACCACCGTCACTGCAGGTGTAGGACTCTTGGTGTTCCACATAGGTTTAATACCCCACAACCAACCACAGGGCCCACTCCGAATCATCTTAATACTTAAACGGGTAACAGAAGAAACAGCCCCAAAATTATTGGCAATTTCCTGGTACCTCATACCAAATATTGGGGTAAACCACTGTTTGGGGGCATGGCAAGTCAGATGGAAGGAGCACCATTTGACTTTTTCAACGCAATTGGCTGGAATTGAGATCAGACGCCATGTCACCTTTTAGAGCCCCTGATGGCTTAAACAGTGGAAACCCCCCAATTCCCTTACTCCAACCCTAACCCCAACACACCCTAACCCAAATCCCAACCAAAAACCTACCCTAAACACAACCCTAACCCTAATCCCAAACCCTAATTTTAGCCACAACCCTAACTTTGCCCAACCTTAACCCGCCCCAACCCAAAACTTTAGCCCAAACCCCTAACTTAGCCCCAACCCATTCCTAACTTTAGCCTCAATCCTAACTTTAGCCCCAACCCTAACCCTAATTGGAAAATAAAATACTTTTTTAATTTTATTATTTTTCCCTAACTAAGGGGTGATAAAGGGGTGTTTGATTTACTATTTTATAGGGTTTTAATGTTGGCAGTGTCACACGCTAAAACCTTTTTTATTGCAAAAAATAGTTTTTGTTCCCACTTTTGAACTATAATTTTCCAGTTTTTTATCATTTTTTTTTTGGGGGGGCGTTTATACCTTTCCCCCGTGTTAAAAATTGATAAAACATTTTCATTCGTCGGGCAGTACATTACAGCGATACCTCATTTTTTATCTTTTTTTATGTTTTGGGCTTTTATAAATAAGACAATTTTATTAAAAATAATTATTTTGCATTGCTTTATTCTGCAATTTAACTTTTTTTTTTTTCACTGATGATGCTGTATGGGTTTAATTTTCGGGGGACAAATTTTTTCAGGGCAGTACCAGTTTATATCCGTCTTTTTTATTGCGTGTGTTAGGGGTCGGTTCACGCCTCTGCACAGGGGGAACCTCAACCATTCTGCTGCGGTCTCCCATTCTTCTCCCCCCACGAGTTTTCTCACAGAACGTTTGGGGGCCCGGGTCTTGCTCACTCAATGTGCAAAGGAATACTGCTTCCTTTTGGGGTTTGCCATTATACCATAAGGTCAGGGAAAACTGATTTGGGACTAAGTCCTGTTTTTCCCCTTCTACTGCCCAGGTAAGATCTCTCAGGAAATCAGGGGCACATCTCAGTCGCAGCAACCCCCCTTGGTCCTCCGGGGGGTTAAAATGCCATTCTGGGCGTTCCATTTTTCTTCGGAAGTCTTGCATTGCTGCCAAAAAAAAGGGGTTCATGGCCGAGGGGCCCTTTTTTTAGAAATTTTTTATGTCTTTGCGAGTGTGGCCCCCTTACATGGGTTAGGCCGGGGGAAATAACCCCTAGAATACTGGGACCCCCGGTGAAGTTTTGTTGCACGTGTTTGGGCTTGGGTGAATGCCTCTAGAATACCGGGGTACCCGGGGGGGGAGTTGGTTGTTTGCGTTTTGTTTGTATGACCACGGACTGCCACCACTCGCGTTATCTGGGGTTCCTGGGGGGGGGAACGGACACGTCTCTACCAAGGACTTGGGAGTAACAAGTTCGCTCTTACCGCCATAAAAGGCCACAGATTCTATATCGCGATCTGGGGAGTAATAGAGCTCGCAAAACCCCATTTTGTCCATCTTCTCACGGCCTGCTGCATGGGGGCCCCGGGGGTGCGAACACCCAATTTTTTTTTTTATTTGTGCATTCCGCCAGCCCAACATAATATAGCCCGGGTTTTGGGTAGAAAAAAACTGGATAACGTTACAAGGGGACTTTTACACTGGGGGGTAGGTTGGGGGTTTGACGCCACCTCAGCTGTGGATGTTACCGGCGCTGTTCACCCCCGGTGGCCGCCATTTGTCCCCCCGCCCAACCTTCCCTACATTATCCCACTTCCCCTTCCCCCGACAATTTGCTGTGGCGCAATGTCGGGGGGGTTTGATCGTGCTCTAACCTCGACCTTCTGGCTCCAAATTTTCCCCACAGATCGGCACAATTGGTTTTTTATTATCTCTTCTGCAGGCAGAGCTTTTGAGTGGGCAATGCCGCTGTGGGACGCGACGAGGGGTTTGTGAGGACCTTCCGTTTTTTTGGGGCTCAAAAAAGGTCTTCAGGGGGGCCTCGTGTCACCGACGATAGGGCCCCCCAACTGCTGGAAAAATTCACGGGGCACCATGGCAGCCTTTGCTGCCAAAATTTTAATGTTTTATTAGAAATATTCAACCCCAAAAAAAAAATGGTAATGGGCCCCTTAAGAAAATTGTACACTAATGGTACCCAACGTTTCGGCCCCTCCCGGCCTTACTAGGGGGCTAGAAAAACAAAATTTTTTTTTTTCTTTTTTTACCCAGAAAGGCCCCCGGGGGGCCCAAGGGGTACCAGTTATTTTAAATTTTTTTATATGGCACCTTTTCCTATCTTTTTTTGGTTAAAAATTTTTTCAAAAAAAACAAACTCTTTTTTTTCATTTTCCCCAAACCTGTGTGCGGTGAACCTTATTCTCTTATATTGTTGGTACCATCTCGTCCAATTCACCAACCTTATCCCCATCCCCCATGCACACCATTTGTTACTACAATTTCAGATCGCCCCCATTTAAATGGCCGGGGAAAGTCCCACCTGGGCTGGGGAGGACGGGGGGCCATGTAAGGACAAATTGGCCCCCGGGAAATTTCCCCCCACACTGGAGAAATTTAACGCAAATTCCCCCCTCGCCTCCGTTTCACGAGCGGAGTTTTTTGGGGGGGGGCCCTTTGGAAGATTTCGGGGGGGGTCCCACCTTCGCCAAACCTTAAAATTCCCGTTCAGACCCACCCCAAGAGGCCTGAGGTTTCTCGACGGGACCAAAGGGGGGGGCCCCCTCGAGCATCCATGGTCTTTTAAAAGTGTGCCCAGCCGGGAAATTTCCCAAACCAATGTCCCAATGATCGTTCAAGTTCGCGCCCCTAACAATGGGAGCAGGGCATGACACAGTGGCGTTTGCTTCAAGTTGTTTAAAAAAAAGGGACAATTCTTTGGACCATCCACTCTCGCAATTGACTTTGTGGGGACTGGGGGGCTGAAAGGAATCTTATTCCGGGGCCTTTGTTCTTCCCACGCAATACCCATGTTTCCCCAAAAACCTGGGAATGTGCGATAGTGAAGGTTTTGACCTGCCCTAAAAATCACCCCAAACTACCCTTACCCCATCATGTCCCCCCCCATGGGGGAATATATCCTTTTTTGTCCTTCCTGTGGAATAGAAATTTCCCCCGGGGGGAATACCCGGCCCCTTTTGCCTCCCCCAATTTTGATGTCCTTGGGAGGAAGGGGGGGGGGGTACTTTTGTACGAGATTTTAAAGGGAATGTTTTAGGAAATTTTAATTGGGAAAAAATCTTCCTGAAGTGTTTGCTGCTTTGTTCCCAATTTTCTTTAAAAATTTTTTGGAGCGCTCAGAATGAAATGAAAACGTCCCGGAATGTCATATAGCAGTTGTCAAGACCCCACATTATTATTCATTAAAGGGTTTTTAAATACGTTTACAAAAGGGGTGGTTAGTAATTTAAAACAACAATTAAAAGCTGTTAGATTATTGGCGTTTAGTGTAAGAGAAATTTTGATAAAAGGTTAAAATTCAATTTATTGTTTTTTTTTTTTTGCCCGGCTTTCTTGCTACTAGTAAAGAAAACAATAAATACCTATTAAGACCTCGCTGTTGCTTAAAGGCCAGGTCTCTTTAAGACTGATTATAGCGGGTCACTTTTTGCAAAAGGTGGCCGGGTTTTTAGCAAAAGAGATTATCTAACGGAATCATATATATGAAATATTTGAATAATGGAATACATATAAATTTCCTGACACCCCCCCTTTAAAAACCCTTCCCAAAAACCGCTCCTTCCCCAAACGCTGCAACTCTTTTGTGCTGCCGGGGGTTTAATATGCTTTTACATGCCTCCCCCCCGAAACGACTTTTCGCAAATGGGCGGGCAGGGGACTGTCCCCGAGGGGGGTTATTGGGGTTTCAATCATATCTCTTTTTTAACACATGTTCAAAAAAAGGTTATTCTTCATCAGGTGGGCATCTGTTGGGGGTCAAGCATCCACACATCCCCTTATGGTTAGTTTCTCCTGGTACGGAGCTTCCTTTTAATGCGATATGGATCCCCAACGGCTTTCTCTCTAGTTACAAAAAATTGGGTCATCTGGGACCTGGACAGGCCACAATTTGGCAAAGAAAAACCAAAAGGACATTATTTTTACCCCAAATTAATTACATAAGCAAAAAAGAATCATTTTGCATATTCTGCTGCGAGGGAAAATGCCCCAAATTGGGGGCAACCCAAAAAAAATTTATATGGTGACACTTTTTGGGGTTTTGGAAGGGGCCTTACCAAACATGCAATTGGGTGTTTCATGCCAGGGTTTCGTGTCTCGGGGGAATTTTCAGCATCCTATTCTTAAAATTTTTCCTTTTATTTTCTCCTTCCCCCCTGCTTTGGGGGGGGGAAGGATGTGTAGGCCTAAATCTGCCCTACTCAACCGACCCTTTTTTTCAATTTGCTGTAATGGGGGTCCCCGATACTTTTTTCATTTCAAAACCCACTCCACTTTTTTCCAAAAAAACTGCTTTGCAGTAGTCTTTGTGACTTTTGGAAATTCTGTCCATCTTTAAAAAAATTCTTTGACCACAAAGGGGGATTTGAATCCTTCACTTTTTCGAATCGATGTGGTCATTTGGTCCCTGAACTGGAGAGTGTCTTGCCGATGATGAGGGGCTTCTTCCCCCCTCCATTTTTATTTGCCGCAGGTCAAACAGCTGTGGTGAATTTGGCTGTTAGGGTGGGACCCTGAAGCGAACCTAAGCACCAATCAGATCTTCACTGGCTTTATATGGGGTGTGGGGGCCCCCGTGCCCTTTTGGCCACCATAGGGCATACTTTTTTGGGGCCAGAAAATTTTTTTTAAATCCATTATTTTTACCTTTTCCCTTTTCCGGTTGCTTTTTTGCCACCCCTTTCCTTTTGGAGCTTGGCTTGCAATTCTTTAGCAGATCCCAAGTTTTTGTCGGTTTCTTGTCTTTTGTCGTCATTGTAGCCATCCGGGGCTAACCCCCCCATTCTCCATTTGTCTTCCTTTTCCCCCTTTTTGGTGCCATGTCCCCATGTTTTGCTCCCCTCTTCGTCTCGTTTTCCCCCCTTTTTTTTTTCAAATTTTCCCCCATTTTGAAGTTGGGTACCCCACATCCCTGAAGGGGCCCCAAGCTTCACAGCTGTCCCTTTGCTGTGATGAATCCCCCTTTACCCAGTGGCCCCAAAGTCGTGTGCCATCCAGCGAGACCTGTAGTCGGGGAGATTTTCAGTCTTGCTTTGCCCCTGGCGGGGCCCTTTTCACGCATAGTTTTTGCTTCCTGGCTGACAGGTAGGTGACAGACTTCTACCCAGGGTTTTTGATTGCTTCACGCACTTCCCCTTGGAAACTTATCACGCAAATCTGGAGCCTCCAAGTAAGGTAAATTCTGTAAA
>JARQOD010000003.1:15504053-15553827 GCA_033576555.1 Oophaga sylvatica
TTGCTTTTTTAATGGTATAAAACCCCAGCTTTCTATCTCCTAAAGCATAAATATTGCTTTTTTAATGGTATGAAAACCCAGCTTTCTATGCTCCTGAATGCATCATATATATTGCTTTTTTAATGGTATGAAAACCCAGCTTTCTATGCTCCTGAATGCATCATTATATTGCTTTTTTAATGGTATGAAAACCCCAGCTTTCTATGCTCCTGAATGCATCATATATATTGCTTTTTTAATGGTATGAAAACCCAGCTTTCTATGCTCCTGAATGCATCATATATATTGCTTTTTTAATGGTATGAAAACCCCAGCTTTCTATGCTCCTGAATGCATCATATATATTGCTTTTTTTAATGTATGAAAACCCCATGCTTTCTATGCTCCTGAATGCATCATATATATTGCTTTTTTAATGGTATGATTTGCTCACCCATCTTCCTGTGCACATAATTGTACTCCATACTTCTTATCTTCACCACACATCTGAGTGTCTGTGTAACACCTACCCCCTTTTATGACTTTCCTTTAACTCTGGCATTTGGCCTGAGCAATCCCAGCCCATTCCCAATCACACCTGATTCCCTTAGCTGCATTATTTAGTCAGTGCAATGGGTCTGCTCCAGACTTTGTCTGCTCCACATATTTCAAATCCCATATTTCAAATTACAGATTCTAATTACACTACTGTGAATTAGACTAGATTGGACTGGAATTTGGCTGCAAGGTAACATAATTTAAAACACTATGTTTCATTTTCTTATCACTTTCACCCCCATCCTCCTTTCTTTCTCCTTCCCCTGTTAATCCCCCACCTAGTAAGGAATTAGTCATTTCCCCCTCCATTCTCTCCAGCCATCTCACCTTTCCCACAGAACTGTTCCTCCACATACAATCCTTTTCACAAGAACACACGGCCACACCATGGCTTATCCTGCTCCCACCTTCTAACGCTCTGTCTGCTACTCCTCATCGCTGGCGATGTATCCCCAAATCCTGGCCCTCCTCTCACATCCCCACACTCATTTCTAACACCCTGCCACGATCTTCCACACGTTTTTGCAACCCTGTCAACCTCATACCTATCCATCCACACCCCCTCCCCCAGTCCCCCTACCCGGAGCACTATGGAACGCACGCTCCGTCTGCAATAAACTGTCATTTGTCCACGACCTCTTTATCACCAACAAACTCTCCTTCCTTGCCATCACGAAACCTGGCTCACCCCTCTGACACAGCCTCTCCAGCTGCGCTCTCCTATGGCGGATTCATCTTTCTCACACCCCTCGCCCCAGCAACAAACGTGGTGGAGGAGTTGGCTTACTCCTGTCTGATACCTGCTCCTTTACCCCTATTCAAATTTCCACCCTCCGCTGCATTCCCTCGTTCGAGTGCACTCCTCCGCATCTATTCCCCCTCCAACCTCCAGCTGGCTGTCATCTACCGCCCCCCGGAACTAGCCATCTCCACCTTTCTCGACCACTTCACCACCTGGCTACTCCATTTCCTCTCTGCTGACTCCCCACCATCATTATGGCGACTTCAACATCCCATTGACAACTTCCACCCCGGCAACCTCTAAACTTCTTTCGCTCACAGCTTCCCTTGTGCCTCACTCAATGGTCCTCTGTGGCCACTCACAAAGGCGGTCACCGTGGACCTTATCTTCACCCGTCTCTTGTTCCCTCACTAATCTCACTAAACTCCCCACTCCCCCTGTCTGACCACAACCTACTGCATTCTCTTCCCTCTCCTTGTTATACGCATCCCCCACTCCACAAACTCACCCACCCGCAGAAATCTCAAACACCAATTTACAATCGCTCTCTGAGTCCCTCCTCCCTCTCACAGACATAGCCTCACTTAATGACACAGATGCTGCTTGCCACATTTTATAACACACAATAAAAAACCACACTTGATTCGGCCGCCCCCCTCATGCAGAGCAAAACTCGTACAATCAACAGGCAGCATGGCTGACCAGCCTGACCAAGAACTGAGACGGGCTTCCAGGGTTACCGAGCGGAGATGGAGAGAAACCCACTCATCAGCACTTCAACGCATACAAGCAGTCCCTTGCCAGCTTCAAGTCCACGCTCTCTGCCGCAAAACAAACTTACTTTGCATCTCCATATCCTCCCTGTCTCACAACCCTAAACAGCTCTTCAACACTTTCAATTCTCTACTCCATCCCACAGCACCTCCTCCCCTCTCCTCTTCATTTCTGCCGAAACTTTGCCTCCTTCTTTAAGCAAAAGATTGATACTATCAGAGAAGGCTTTGGCCCGCAGCCCCAATGCCCCTCTTAGCCACTCAGCCCTGTTCTTCCAAAACAGCTTCACCACCATGACAGAAGATCAGCTCTCCATCTCCTGTCAAGATCACCCTCCCACTTGCGCGCTTGACCCACTCCCGTCCCCTCATCCCTAAACCTTGCCACAGTCTCTTCCCTACTCTCACACACCTCTTCAACCTTTCACTTACAATGGTTGTCTTTCCTTCATCCTTCAAACATGCCTCAATCACCCCGATCCTCAAAAAGCCCTCCCTCGACCCATCCTCAGCGTATAGCTATCCCCGATATCTCTTCTCCCCTTCGCCTCAAAACTACTGGAACAGCATGTATATCTTGAACTGTCCTCCCACCTTTCCTCCTGCTCCCTCTTTGACCGGTTACAATCAGGCTTTCGACCGCATCACTCAACTGAAACTGCCCTAACTAAAGTCACCAACGACCTACTAACCGCCAAGAGCAAGCGACACTACTCTGTCCTCCTTCTCCTGGACCTATCTTCTGCCTTTGACACCGTAGACCATTCCCTCCTCCTACAGATTCTCTCATCTCTTGGTATCACAGACTTGGCCCTATCCTGGATCTCATCATACCTAACAGACCGAACTTTTAGTGTCTCCCTCTCACACACCACCTCCTCACCTCGCCCCCTGTCCGTCGGTGTTCCCCAAGGCTCAGTCCTAGGACCCCTACTCTTCTCCATCTACACCTTCGGCCTGGGACAGCTCATACAATCCCATGGCTTGCAGTATCACCTCTATGCCGATGACACGCAGATCTACCTATCTGGACCTGACCTCACCTCCCTACTGACCAAAATCCCACAGTGTCTGTCTGCTATCTCAGCCTTCTTTTCTGCTCGCTTTCTCAAACTGAACATGGACAAAACAGAATTCATCATCTTTCCCCCACCTCATTCTACCCCTCCACCAGGCCTATCCATCAATGTCAATGGCTGCTCGCTTTCCCCAGTCCCACATGCTCGGTGCCTTGGGGTGATCATCGACTCTGCCCTCTCTTTCAAACCACATATCCAAGCCCTCGCCACCTCCTGCCGCTCAAACTCAAAAATATTTCCCGGATACGCTCATTCCTCAACCATGAAACCACAAAAACACTAGTGCACGCCCTTATCATCTCCCGCCTCGACTACTGCAACCTCCTACTGTCTGGCCTCCCCTCTAGCACTCTGGCACCACTCCAGTCCATCCTACACTCTGCTGCACGACTAATCCACCTGTCTTCCCGCTATTCCCCAGCCTCCCCACTATGCCAGGCCCTTCACTGGCTTCCTATTGCCCAGAGGCTCCAGTTCAAAACCTTAACCATGGCATACAAAGCCATCCACAACCTTTCTCCTCCATACATCTGTGACATGGTCTCCCGCTACCTACCTACACGCAACCTTCGATCCTCTCAAGATCTCCTTCTCGACTCCCCCCTCATCTCTTCTTCCCACAACCGCATACAAGACTTCTCCCGGGCTTCCCCCATACTCTGGAACTCCCTGCCGCAAAACATCAGACTTTCACCAACAACGGAGACCTTCAAGAAAAACCTGAAGACCCACCTGTTCCGACAAGCCTACAACCTGCAATGATCCTCAGTCTACTGAACCATCGCACGACCAGCTCTACCCTCTCCTAGTGTATTCTCACCCATCCCTGTAGACTGTGAGCCCTCGCGGGCAGGGTCCTCTCTCCTTCTGTACTTGTGTGTCCCTTGTCTAGCACATGTTTATTGTATCTGTCTATATTTTTCCCTTTTCATATGTAAAGCGCCATGGAATAAATGGCGCTATATAAATGTATAATAATAATAATAATAATAATAATAATAATAATAGCAGCTGTGACTTTAGATCTTCCAGTGTTGCTACCCCACCTGTGGCATGCACACAGAGAGGACATAACGACAAGCGTAGGAAGATGACAGTCCATTGAGTTGATACAAGATTTCCCCACACATATCCATGGTTCAGCGATAGTCAAATGTGTCAGCTCTGTATTTCTTCAGTTGGAGTGATGATGCCATGACTTCTGAAATGTAGACTATCCGAACACAGGCAGAACCTCTCTTTTTATAGGTCACAACTTCTCATTCAGTCATTCCACCACAGCCTTGGGGGAAGGAGGCAGGAGGCTATCCCTCACTGCAGGAGTGTGCAAACAACATGCAGTCCTTCATATTGCAGAGCACTAATTGTCATACACATATTAACAAAATTCAAACATTGTTCCTTTGTTTCCCAAAGATAGTAGAACAATACAAGGACAGATACAATAGCTAATCAGCAGCCCGTCAACAAATGGCAGCCAGTGAACAATAATTTAGTAAAAATAAGGGCCAACAGTCATTGTTACATGAACTCTTGCTCATGTCCATGGGCCTACTGAAATAACGTCTGGATAATTCCGATTAAATGCAATGTCGCCACAGGAGGCAGTAAATTGCTTAAAATTCCCAACGAAACCTGGTCTGAAGAGAGAGTTTTCAGTGTGTATATCCTCTCGGTGCTATGTCCAGGCCGTGCCACTCCTATTGATGTTCAACACGTCAGAAGGCGGCAACAGTGAAGCGTAGCCCTAATTGGGCGCAGGGCTTGTGTGATGCAACAACCTTATGTGAGCCCTGGGAACAGAAGTTCTGACACCACTGGAACAGCGCCTTCACAGAAGGGGAGTATGCGTGTTTTTATTTTAATGAGGGCAAACATGAGGAATGACAAGAGGATGTACTAGTAGTGGACAACCCATTTAAGAATATACAGTTTTCGGTTAAAACATTTCCAACATTCTGAACATGAGAGAGGCTTCTCCCTTGTGTGACTTCTCTTAAGTTTATTAAGAATTGGTTTCCATGTAAAACATTTCCCACATTAAGAACATGAAAAAGGCTTCTCCCATGTGTGAGTTCTTTGGTGACTAATAAAAGATGATTTCTGAGCAAAACATTTCCCACATTCTGAACATGAAAACGGCTTCTCCCCTGTGTGAGTTCTGAGGTGAGTATTAAGAACGGATTTCTGAGCAAAACATTTCCCACATTCTGAACATGAAAAAGGCTTCTCCCCTGTGTGAATTCTCTGGTGGCCATCAAGGTGCGTTTTCCGAATAAAACATTTCCCACATTCTGAACATGAAAAAGGCCTCTCCCCTGTGTGAGTTCTCTGGTGGTAATTAAGAGCGGATTTATGGTTAAAACATTTTTCACATTCTGAACATGAAAAAGGTTTATCCCCTGTGTGAGTTCTCCGATGATTTTTGAGATTTGATCTCTGAACAAAACATTTCCCACATTCTGAACAGGAAAAAGGCTTCTCCCCTGTGTGAGTTTTCCGATGATTATTAAGATTTGATTTCTGAACAAAACATTTCCCACATTCTGAACAGAAAAAAGGCTTCTCCCCTGTGTGGGTTCTCTGGTGGATATAAAGAAGCGTTTTCCTATTAAAACATTTTCCACATTCTGAACATGAAAAAGGTTTCTCCCCTGTGTGCATTCTTTGGTGTATAACAACATCTGATTTCCGGTTAAATCGTTTCCCACATTCTGAACATAAAAATGGCTTTTCCCCTGTGTGAATTCTCTCATGCCTAACAAGATCTGATTTTTGGTTAAAACATTTCCCACACTTGGAACAAGAAAATCTATTCTTCGCTGTGTGAATTTTTTGATGTTTAAGAAAATACTTTTTGAGGGGAAAACTGTTTTCATATTCTGAACATGAAAATTGCTTGTTTGCTTTAAGATCAGTTTGTTTTTTAATGCTTATTTTGGGACTTTGATTTTCCTTAGAAGTCGGTAATGAATTAGAAGAGAGGACCTGTCTCAAAGGATCAGATGATAGATCTTTGCTGTGAAAGGATGATGGTATATCTGGAGCAATGGAATTCACTACAACTGTGTCCTGTGGGATCTCAAGATCATCCAATTTAAAAAATGAAGATGTCAGCTGTCCCTCTGATCTCCTGGTACACTCATCTGCCAAGAATAAAACCAATTATCATTTTTGAATAAAATATCTTTGAACTTTTTATTTTTGATCATTTTTACTTAAACCGTTTGTAAAAAGGGGAAGTTATTTAAAAAAATGAATTACTCCCCAAGACAATTAACTTAACACTCAACTACTCCAGCACTGAAATTAACTTTTTAGATACCACCATTAAGCTAAAGAACAATGAAATAGAGACATCCCTGTATCAGAAGCCAATCGCCCGACATACCTTAAATGGGACAGTTTCCATCCAAAACACATAAAAAACTATTGTTTACAGCCAAGCCATCAGATACAATCGTATATGTTCCAACCCCATGGATAGAGATGAACATCTTGGTCGCCTCTGAAAGACCTTTTTGAACCAGGGCTACCATCCAAGAACAATTGAAAACCAAATTACAAGAGCCACAAGAATATCAAGGAATCACCTGCTACAGTACAAAACTAAAGATGAAAATAACCGGGTGCCTCTAGTGGTCACCTACAATCCAAATCTGGAGGTACTAAGAGGAGCTGCATGGAAATTACAACCTTTACTACAAAAAGATGCCCGATTACAATCCATATTTCCAGACCCCCCACTACTGTGTTTTAGGCAGCCCCCAAATCTAAGAAGCATCATTATCAGAAGCTCCCTGTCCTCCCCAACAGCTGCAGGAACCTTTCCTTGCAACAAGAAAAAATGTAAAACCTGTGCATCTATAATGACCACGGACAAGATAAAGGTCCCCAACTCCCATCAGGACTACAAGACCCCAGGTACTTTCAGCTGCATCACATCTAATGTGGTGTACCTAATTATTTGTACGAAATGTCCAACTGGGGGTCTGTATGTGGGAGAGACAGGGCAAAAACTGAGAACAAGGATGAATTCCCATCGCCACACAATAAGAGAAAAAAGAATGGATATACCTGTGGCCAAACACTTTTGTATCCCCGGTCATAGCATGATGGACATGAAATTACTTGTATTAAAATCTAACTTTAAATCTGAGAGAGATAGAAAGGTTTGGGAATATAAGCTCATGATGACTGAATATATCCCATGGATTTATGTCCTTGTACATCAATTAAGGAATCTGCTTCTCTGACCTGGGGGCATCAAAACACAATACCAGACCCCAATCAGACGGCAATAAAACTTTCATACTCCTTATATATGAACTGTTCCAATATTTATGTTCATCCCTCTCCCATAATGACAGTTCTGCTTCACATCACTTGTCTTACCTATTGCATTATTTCTGTGCTGTGTATAAATATGTGATTCTTCAGTTTTTGTTTTAATCTTTGCCTGATGAAGAGACCTGAGTAGTTTCGAAAGCTTGCAATTTGTTACCATCTTTTCAGTTAGCCATTAAAAGGTATCAACCACTGAGGACTCTCAATTCTAAATATTTTTCCCCAAGACAATGACAGTTCACAATCTAATAGAATACCTCATAGGTGAACCAGTTGAGCGTGGTTTTCAACCGTTTGTTCATTCTTTCAAATATTGGAATAAAAAGCCACCAAACAATGTTATGTTGGAAATAATACCAATAAAAACGTCTATTCATCTCATAACAAACAAGTTCCCACTCAGATGTATCATGTCACTGAAAAAACAGAGGTTTCCACATTATTAGTGCCTCAAAGGATCTTGTGATTCAACTTGACTTCCATAAACCAATCCAGCAATATCCTCACTCCCAAAGTTAAATCTCCCCCTCACTTCTGAGCCTTGTAGTGTGCCCAAACCACATTTAGCATTCATGTATTTGGCATTGCTATAATGACAAGAACCCACTTAATTTAAAGTGTGCATGCCTCCTGAAGTACAATCTGGGTGCTAAGTGTTGGGCAATAAAATGGCATATTTGTAATTTTCATTCTCGAACATCCACTTCATCATAATTTACAGAAAGTGGCTGGGAAGTCAAAACAGTCACTACTCCTACAGATTAATTCACTGAGGGTTATAATTTCCAAAATGGCATCACTATGGGGATTTCTACTGTTCTGCTTTTCTGCAATTTTGTCATATTAAGGCCTCTGCAAATGGTGTGTCCAATCTCCTCTGGGAGCTGCTCCTGCGATATCTGTTTCTGTCATCAGGTGCCGCCTTATTCATTCTGCAGATGGCGCTGGTGATGCAAGAGACATCAGAACCAGAAGTTCTGGGCGGCGCAAGCTCTATCTATCCATCCACTTGGCTTCTTTATTCGTTTCCTGTTGTGACTCTGGCCATTTACGGACTACTCTATTGTGTTCTGATTTTATATTTTCTCTGTCCTCCTGGTTCTGACCCAGCTACCTGACTATTGTTCTTGCCATATCACACCACAGAACAGATAACACTGTCGTGCAAGCTCTGGATCTTTGTGTAAGTCCTGGTCTACAGTTTTGCCCAAAAGTTTACATACCCCAGCAGAATTTTTGCTTTCTTGGCCTTTCTTCAGAGTATATGAATGGTAACACCAAAACGTTTTCTTCACTCATGTATAGTGGTTGGATGTGGCCATTTATTGTCAAACTACTGTGTTTTCTCTTTTTAAATCATAATGACAGCCCAAAACATCCAAATGACCCTGATCAAAAGTTCACATATCCTGGTGATTTTGGCCTGATAACATGCACAGCAGTTAACACAAATAGGTTTGAATGGCTACTAAAGGTAACTGTAACAACCCTGCTGGCATCACTGCATGGCCTCCCATCCCTCACACACCAATTTGCTCACTGCTCCAGGGTATGCTGTGATTTCTGTCTGCTGCCAGCTCCATGCTTTGTACCTCTTGCTTTCTGCCTGCTCTCTGCATGCATCCTGGCTGTGCGCATAGGGGGGCGGTGCCAGAACTCTCTGGTTCTCATGGAATCAGGGTGCACCTGTCTAATGTGTCCCTGACCAATTAGAAAGAGGCCTCTAGTATTTAGGACAGCTCCACCCTGTGGATCTTGCCTGCGCAATGTGTTAACTCAGTTAGTGTCTTGCTACTGAGCTGCCAGGTCTTGCTCTGTGTTCCTCCTTCCTTGGAGGTTTCACTCCTAGTTTTGCCTTGTACCTGTCTGTCTGCCCTCCAGGAGTCAGAATATCCTGGTCTCTGTGCTGTTACTCCTGACCTTGTCTTGTACTTGGCCTTGACACCCTCCAGGAGGCAGAATATCCTGGTCCCTGTGTCTTTGTCCCTGTACCTTATATGATCAAAAAACCTAGCACTCAACTTCAGTATTTTTGGGCAGAAATTTATTGTAGTACACAAAATGTTTCGGTCAGTGATGACCTTCAGTTACGTGCCTTGCTAAGAGAGGAACATATGGTTCTCAGGTCAAGAGCCTGGAGTGCAACGCTGTCTTAGTGTTATGTAAAGAACAGCCTGTAAAGCTTATATGAGATCGGGCTGTGAGTCCCCTGACACGGTATCCACACGATAATGTACAACCATATACAGGGTATTGTCTGAAGCTGGAAAATAATTTGTAAGATCCATTTGTTTCCTATTATCCTTTGTGGAGTATTCCAAAGTTAACTCCAGACGTAGTCTGCTTCATATATTTCAAATCCCATATTTCAAATTACAGATTTCTAATTACACTACTGTGAATTAGACTAGAATTCTAGAATGCATTTGGCCACACATGAATCCTACAGCATTGTCATCATCACCTTGTGACTGAGATGTTCTTCTGTTCCCACAGGTATGAACTGCAAACTTCCCTATCTTTCCAGTGCTCCAGAATGCCCCATCTGTATTGCTTTGTTCTATGGTATGAACTGCAAACTTCCCCATCTTTCCAGTGCTCCTGAATGCCCCCATGTGTATTGCTTTGTTCTATGGTATGAACTGCAAACTTCCCCATCTTTCCAGTGCTCCTGAATGCCCCCTTGTGTATTGCTTTTTCTATGGTAATAACTGCAAACTTCCCCATCTTTCCAGTGCTCCTGAATGCCCCCATTTGTATTGCTTTGTTCTATGGTATGAACTGCAAACTTCCCCATCTTTCCAGTGCTCCTGAATGCCCCCATGTGTATTGCTTTTTCTATGGTATGAACTGCAAACTTCCCCATCTTTCCAGTGCTCCTGAATTCCCCCATGTGTATTGCTTTGTTCTATGGTATGAACTGCAAACTTCCCCATCTTTCCAGTGCTCCTGAATGCCCCCATGTGTATTGCTTTGTTCTATGGTATGAACTGCAAACTTCCCCATCTTTCCAGTGCTCCTGAATGCCCCATGTGTATTGCTTTGTTCTATGGTATGAACTGCAAACTTCCCCATCTTTCCAGTGCTCCTGAATGCCCCCATGTGTATTGCTTTGTTCTATGGTATGATTTGCTCACCCATCTTGTATACATAATTGTACTCCATTCTTATCTTCACCACACATCTGAATGGTCTGTGTAACCCCTCCCCCTTTTATGACCTTTCCTTAACTTTGTACATCTGACCTGGGCAGTCCCAGCCCACTTTCCAATCTCACCTGATTGCCTTTAGCTGCATATATATTCAGTGGCATGGGTCTGCTCCAGACGTATATAGAAAGACTGGGCACACTCGTAGTAGTGTTTTGAGTAAAAATTGTTTAATACATGCAGTGGTCACTTAGCTAAAGCAAACGTTTCGGTCCAAAGACCTTCATCAGTGTGCTAGTAACAGTGCTGTATATAGAAAAGCATGACTTGCATATGAAACTGCATAGAGTCGCAGGGAACAATAGTGGTCCGTGTATATCTCCAGTAATCGCGGTCTCACAATGTCTTCAGATCTATTAATGGAAACTGCTGACTATGGATGCAAACCGCAGTGTGTGGGTGGCCTGGGACCAAGGACGCGGAATCCACCGCTAGTCTCTATGCAGTTTCATATGCAAGTCATGCTTTTCTATATACAGCACTGTTACTAGCACACTGATGAAGGTCTTTGGACCGAAACGTTTGCTTTAGCTAAGTGACCACTGCATGTATTAAACAATTTTTACTCAAAACACTACTACGAGTGTGCCCAGTCTTTCTATACACGATATTTGGTTTGGGAACCTACTGTGGCACCTCTTTTTGTAGCTGTGCTAGCATTTCCTTTACTTATATGCTCCAGACGTAGTCTGCTTCATATATTTCAAATCCCATATTTCAAATTACAGATTTCTAATTACACTACTGTGAATTAGACTAGAATTGGACTGGAATTTGGCTGCAAGGTAACAATTTAAAACCACTATGTTTCAGTTTCTTTTAACTTTGACCCCCATCCTCCTTTCTTTCTTCCTATCCCCTGTAATCCCCCCACCTAGTAAGGAATTAGTCATTTCCCCCTCCATTCTCCCCACCCATCTCACCTCCTCCTCAGAACTGTTCCTCCACATACAATCCTTCTTACCAAGACACACACGGCCACATCATGTCTTATCCTGCTCCCACCTTCTAACGCTCTGTCTGCTACTCCTCATCGCTGGCGATGTATTCCCAAATCCTGGCCCTCCTCAACACATCCCCACACTCATTTCTAACACCCTGCCACGATCCTCCACACGTTTCTGCAACCATGACAACCTCATACCTATCCATCCACACCCTCCTCCCCCGGTCCCACTACCCGGAGCACTATGGAACGCACGCTCCGTCTGCAATAAACTGTCATTTATCCACAACCTCTTTATCACCAACAAACTCTCCTTCCTTGGCATCACTGAAACCTGGCTCACCCCCTCTGACTCAGCCTCTCCAGCTGCGCTTTCCTATGGCGGATTCCATCTCTCTCACACCCCTCGCCCCAGCAACAAACGTGGTGGAGGGGTTGGCTTACTCCTGTCTGATACCTGCTCCTTTACCCCTATTCAACTTCCACCCTCCGCTGCTATTCCCTCGTTCGAGGTGCACTCCGTCCGCATCTATTCCCCCTCCAACTGGCTGTCATCTACCGCCCCCGGAACTAGCCATCTCCACCTTTCTCGACGACTTCACCACCTGGCTACTCCATTTCCTCTCTGCTGACATCCCCACCATCATCATGGGCGATTTCAACATCCCCATTGACACTTCCACCCCGGCTGTCTCTAAACTTCTATCGCTCACAGCTTCCCTCAATGGTGTTATGAATGTTTTAGAAATGAATTCTGAGCAGAAGCTCCCTCTGGTGGTTACAAACAGTACTGAACCATTCAATGAGGATTGGCAATCAGGAATTAAAGACTGGCTGGATATAAGGGAAATTTCCCCCCATCATGGTTGCCGGTGATCAATTGTTCTTGTCTCAACTTTGTTTCCTGGTTCCCTTGGAAGCTTGCTGAGACTTCCCTCTTCTCCTGTTCTCAGATAAGATATTTTCTGTTTTTTGTTTTTGTGCTTGCCATTTGCATTTTTCTCTGCATTTCTGTGAGGTTATCACCGGCCAAAACTGAAAATTATATGGTACTCACAGAAGGGAAAAATAGTGTGGGAAGAAAAAAGTTGTCAGAGATTTTTTTTTTTTTCCTGCATTTTTTTCCCCTCTTTTTCTCTGGGTGCTGAGGAGGATTTTTTTTTCTCTCAATGGAGTTTGCACAGTTGTCTGGCCGTGTGGATCAGCTTGCCACTGAAGTTCGGAGTATTGCTACCTATCTTGCAGGGTTGCCGGTTGTGGAACCTAGGATCCCCATGCCAGATTTGTTTTGGGGGGATCGAGCTAAATTTCTGAATTTCAAAAATAACTGTAAGTTGTTTTTTGCCTTAAAACCTAAGTCCTCAGGGAGCGCAGCACAGCAGGTTCAAATTGTCATCTCTCTCCTGCGCGGCGATCCTCAGGATTGGGCTTTTTCCCTGACACCTGGGGACCCTGTTTTGAGTAATGTTGATGCATTTTTTCTGGCTCTGGGGTTATTGTACGATGAACCTAATGTCACTGATCAAGCTGAAAAAACCTTGTTGGCATTAAATCAGGGGCTTGAGGACGCTGAGTTGTACTGTCAGAAATTCCGAAAGTGGGCAGTTCTGACCAAATGGCATGATGATGCTTTGGCAGCCCTTTTTCGGAAGGGTCTGTCAGAGAATGTAAAAGATGTTATGGTGGGTTTCCCTGCTCCCTCTGATCTCAATGATTCTATGTCATTGGCGATTCAAACTGACAGACGTTTGCGTGAGCGTAGAGGTATGCGTGGAATGGTGTTGCCTTGTGAACCAGCTTCTGAACCCATGCAGTGTGATAGAGTGGCTTCTGGGGCACAACATCATGAGTTTCGAAAACGCAATGGGTTATGTTTCTACTGTGGTGATGCCTCTCATGCTATTTCAGTCTGCCCTAAGCGGGGAAGACGTTTTGTTCACTCAGTTGTCTTGGGTAGTGTTCAGACTAAATTTCTGTTGACTGTTACCCTGATTTGCTCCCTGTCCACATTTTCTGCTCACGATTTTGTTGATTCGGGAGCAGCTATTAACCTGATGGATTTTGATTTTGCTAAACGTTGTGGGTTTCCCTTGATACCCCTACGGAAGTCTATTCCCCTACTGTGGATTGATTCTACCCCTTTGGCTGAGAATAAACCCCAGTTCTCTACTCAGGTGATAATGAGGGTTGAACCTGATCATCAGGAGAGTTGCAAATTTTTGGTGCTGTATAATCTGCATGACATTATTGTACTAGGTTTCCCTTGGTTGCAGTCTCATAATCCTGTTTTGGATTGGAAATCTGTGTCTGTAACCAGTTGGAGCTGCCAATGTGTTAATGCCAACACTCCTGTTTTTTCTGCCTCTCCCCAGGCTCAAGATGTGCCTGACTTTTTGACTGATTTTTCTGATGTGTTTAGCGAAAGTAAATCTGCATCCTTGCCCCCCCATAGGAGCTATGACTGCGCTATTGAATTAGTGCCTGGTAGTAAATTCCCTAAAGGTCGCCTTTTTAACTTGTCTGTACCTGAACATGACGCTATGCGGTCTTATATCAAGGAGTCATTGGAGAAGGGTCATATCAGACCATCCTCTTCACCCTTGGGTGCTGTTTTTTTCTTTGTGGCCAAAAAGGATGGTTCATTAAGGCCGTGTATTGATTATCGTCTCTTGAACAGTATCACTGTGAAATATCAATATCCGTTACCCTTGATTTCTGACCTGTTTTCCAGGGTGAAAAGTGCTACTTGGTTTACCAAGCTTGACCTCAGGGGGGCGTATAACCTTATTCGCATTAAGCACGGGGATGAATGGAAGACGGTGTTTAATACCCCGGAGGGGCATTTTGAGTACCTAGTGATGCCCTTTGGGCTCACTAATGCTCCTTCTGTCTTCCAGTCCTTCATGAATGACATTTTCAGGGATTTTGTGGATAAATTTCTGATTGTTTATTTGGATGATATCTTGATTTTTTCCAATGACTGGGACTCTCATGTGAAACATGTTCGGACTGTGTTCCAGATTTTGAGAGAGAATGTTCTGTATGTGAAGGGATCAAAGTGTCTTTTTGGCATACAGAGGATCTCATTTCTGGGATTCATTTTGTCTCCATCTGTTATTGAAATGGACCCGGTCAAGGTTCAGGCCATCTGTGATTGGGTCCAACCTACTTCATTAAAGGCTCTTCAGAGATTCTTGGGTTTTGCCAATTTTTATCGTAAATTTATTGGTAATTTCTCTGTTATTGTTAAACCATTGACTGATTTGACCAAAAAGGGTTCTGATGTGGTGAATTGGCCTCCTGAGGCAGTCTCTGCGTTTCAGGAACTTAAACAGAGATTCACTTCTGCTCTTGTTCTACGGCAGCCTGATGTTTCTCTGCCATTTCAGGTGGAGGTTGATGCCTCTGAAATTGGGGCAGGTGCCGTTTTGTCCCAAAGAGATCCAGAGACCTCTAAAAGTAACCCTTGTGCTTTTTTCTCTCGAAAATTTTCTCCAACTGAACGTAATTATGACGTGGGTAATCTGGAGTTATTGGCCATGAAGTGGGCTTTTGAAGAGTGGAGACATTGGCTGGAGGGAGCCAAACATCAGGTGGTGGTCCTCACGGACCATAAGAATCTGGTTTATCTGGAATCAGCCAAGCGACTTAATCCTAGACAGGCCAGGTGGGCCTTGTTTTTCACACATTTTAATTTTGTGGTTTCCTTTCTTCCTGGCACTAAGAATGTTAAGGCGGATGCCCTCTCGAGGAGTTTCCTTGCGGACTCTCCTGAGTTATCTGATCCTGCTGTTATTTTGAAAGAGGGTGTAGTTCTTTCCGCCATCTCGCCCAATTTGAGACTGGCTCTGGAGGGGTGTCAGGAGGATAAACCCGAGCGCTGCCTGTTGGGAAATTGTTTGTCCCAGACCAGTGGAAGAAGAGTGTGATGTCTGAGATTCATTGTTCCGCGTTGGCCGGTCATCCAGGAATTTTTGGTACCAGAGACTTGGTGAGTCGGTCCTTTTGTGGCCTACTTTGTCTCGTGACGTCAGGGAGTTTGTGCAGTCCTGTGGGACTTGCTCTCGCTCCAAGCCTTGCTCTCGCTCTAGTGGTTTGTTGATGCCATTACCTGTACCCAAGAGACCATGGACCCATATCTCTATGGATTTTATTTCCGACCTCCCTGTTTCTCAGAGAATGACCGTTATCTGGGTGATTTGTGATAGGTGTTCCAAGATGATACATCTTGTGCCATTACCTAAGTTGCCTTCCTCCTCCGAATTGGTGCCTTTGTTCCTTCAGCACGTGGTTCGGTTACACGGCATTCCTGAGAACATTGTGTCTGACAGAGGAGTCCAGTTTGTTTCCAGATTTTGGAGGACTTTTTGTTCTAAACTTGGTGTTCAATTGTCTTTCTCCTCTGCTTTTCATCATCAGACCAATGGGCAAACTGAGAGAACAAACCAGACATTGGAGACTTATCTGAGATGCCTTGTGTCTGCTGATCAAGATGACTGGGTCTCTTTTTTGCCTTTGGCTGAGTTTGCTCTTAATAATAGGGCAAGCTCTGCCACTTTGATGTCTCCATTTTTCTGCAATTGTGGGTTTCGCCCTCGATTTTCTTCGGGACAGACGGAGGCTTCTGTGTGTCCGGGTGTTGACTCTGTTGTGGAGCGTATGCAGCAGATTTGGGACCAGGTAGTGGAGAGGTTGTCCCTCTCTCAGGAGAAGGCCCAGCGGTTTGCCAACCGGCATAGGACTGATGGTCCTCGGTTTAAAGTGGGGGACTTGGTCTGGTTGTCCTCAAGAAACATCCCTATGAGAGTTGCATCTCCTAAGTTTAAGCCTAGGTTCATTGGACCTTATAAGATCATGGAGATTCTTAATCCTGTTTCCTTTCGTTTACTTCTTCCAGGGACATTTAAGATCCATAACGTGTTCCACAAGTCCTTATTGAAGAGGTTTGTCGAGCCAGTGGTTCCTATGGCTGACCCTGTTTTAGTTGAGGGTAATCTGGAGTATGTGGTTGAGAAAAAATTGGATTCTCGTTTTTCTAGACGGAAACTCCAGTATTTGGTTAAGTGGAGAGGTTATGGTCAGGAGGACAATTCTTGGGTGTTTGCTTCGGACATCCATGCTAGGCGACTGATCCGTGCATATCACAAAGCTCATCCTGACCGACCTGGTTGCACAAATGAGGTTCGGTGACCCCTCCTCAAGGGGGGGGTACTGTTATGAATGTTTTAGAAATGAATTCTGAGCAGAAGCTCCCTCTGGTGGTTACAAACAGTACTGAACCATTCAATGAGGATTGGCAATCAGGAATTACAGACTGGCTGGATATAAGGGAGGTTTCCCCCCATCATGGTTGCCGGTGATCAATTGTTCTTGTCTCAACTTTGTGTCCTGGTTCCCTTGGAAGCTTGCTGAGTCTTGCCTCTTCTCCTGCTCTCAGATAAGATATTTTCTGTTTTTTGTTTTTGTGCTTGCCATTTGCATTTTTCTCTGCATTTCTGTGAGGTTGGCCAGGTTCCCCTCCCCAGGGGGCTTGGGCTCCTCTCTGTTCCTCTGGAGCCACTGCTGTTTGTTCATTTGCCTTTTCCAGTTTTTTCTGTGGCTGCGGCTTAGTTTTGTTACACCAGAGAACTAATTTAGGTGGTAGAGGTCGTGTGATCTCAGGTATTTTTGCAATTAGTAGCATTGACTTTTTTTTAGGGTTTTTTGAAATTGCAGTAAGTATCCTTCCTATCCTTTTCTGTCTAGGCAGATTGGGCCCCAGCATTTGCTCATACTATTTTCTGTCTGTGTCTGTATTTCCTCTTGTCTAACCGCCATTACATGTTTGGGGGCTTCCTATGTTCTTTGGGGATCTGCTCAGGGCAGATAGCTTTCCTCTTTCTATCTTTAGGTGTAGTTAGCCTCTCAGGCTGTGACGAGGCGTCTAGGACCAACGTAGGAACGCTCCACGGCTGCCTTTAGTTGTGGTGGTTAGTCAGGGTACTGCAATCCAGTAGATTCCAACCTCTTGGTGTATTGCCGTTTTTGCCTGCTCTCCTCAGCTACCAAAACATAACACAATGGTCCTCTGCGGCCACTCACAAAGATGGTCACACGCTGGACCTTATCTTCACCCGCCTCTGTTCCCTCACTAATCTCACTAACTCCCCACTCCCCCTGTCTGACCACAACCTACTGACATTCTCTTCCCTCTCCTCTGTTAGTATGCATCCCCCACTCCACAAACTCACCCACCCTCGCAGAAATCTCAAACACCTCAATTTACAATCGCTCTCTGAGTCCCTCCTCCCTCTCACAGACATAGCCTCACTTAATGACACAGATGCTGCTGCCACATTTTATAACACCACAATAAAAGCCACACTTGATTTGGCCGCCCCCCTCACGCAGAGCAAAACTTGTACAATCAACAGGCAACCCTGGCTCACCGGCCTGACCAAAGAACTGAGACGGGCTTCCAGGGCTGCCGAGCGGAGATGGAAGAGAATCCATTCTACCGAGCACCTCAACGCATACAAGCAGTCCCTTGCCAGCTTCAAGTCCACGCTGTCTGCCGCAAAACAAACTTACTTCGCATCTCTCATATCCTCCCTGTCTCACAACCCTAAACAGCTCTTCAACACTTTCAATTCTCTACTCCGTCCCCAGCACCTCCTCCCTCTCCTCTCATTTCTGCTGAAGACTTTGCCTCCTTCTTCAAGCAAAAGATTGATATGATCAAAGAAAGCTTTGGCCCGCAGCCGCCAATGCCCCTCTTAGCCACTCAGCCCTGTTCTTCCAAAACCAGCTTCACCACCATGACAGAAGATCAGCTCTCCACTCTCCTGTCACGATCACACCTCACCACTTGCGCGCTTGACCCACTCCCGTCCCACCTCATCCCTAACTTTGCCACAGTCTTCATCCCTACTCTCACACACCTCTTCAACCTTTCACTTACAAATGGTGTCTTTCCTTCATCCTTCAAACATACCTCAATCACTCCCATCTTTAAAAAGCCCTCCCTCGACCCATCCTCTGTGTCTAACTATCGCCCGATATCTCTTCTCCCCTACGCCTCAAAACTACTGGAACAGCATGTATATCTCGAACTGTCCTCCCACCTCTCCTCCTGTTCCCTCTTTGACCGTTTACAATCCGGCTTCCGACCGCATCACTGAACTGAAACTGCCCTAACTAAAGTCACTAACGACCTGCTAACCGCCAAGAGCAAGCGACACTACTCTGTCCTCCTTCTCCTGGACCTGTCTTCTGCCTTCGACACCGTGGACCATTCCCTCCTGCTACAGATTCTCTCATCTCTTGGCATCACAGACTTGGCCCTATCCTGGATCTCATCATACCTAACAGACCGAACATTTAGTGTCTCCCTCTCACACACCACCTCCTCACCTCGCCCCCTGTCTGTCGGTGTTCCTCAAGGCTCAGTACTAGGACCCCTACTCTTCTCCATCTATACCTTCGGCCTGGGACAGCTCATAGAATCCCACGGCTTGCAGTATCACCTCTACGCCGATGACACGCAGATCTACCTATCTGTACCTGACCTCACCTCCCTACTGACCAAAATCCCACAGTGTCTGTCTGCTATCTCAGCCTTCTTTTCTGCTTGCTTTCTCAAACTGAACATGGACAAAACAGAATTCATCATCTTTCCCCCACCTCATTCTTCCACTCCACCAGACCTATCCATCAATGTCAATGGCTGCTCGCTTTCCCCAGTCCCGCATGCTCGGTGCCTTGGGGTGATCCTCGACTCTGCCCTCTCTTTCAAACCACATATCCAAACCCTCGCCACCTCCTGCTGCCTCAAAATCAAAAATATTTCCCGGATCCGCTCATTCCTCAACCATGAAACCACAAAAACACTAGTGCATGCCCTTATCTCCCGCCTCGACTACTGCAACCTCCTACTGTCTGGCCTCCCCTCTAGCACTCTGGCACCACTCCAGTCCATCCTACACTCTGCTGCCCGACTAATCCACCTGTCTCCCCACTATTCCCCAGCCTCCCCCCTATGCCAGGCCCTTCACTGGCTTCCTATTGCCCAGAGGCTTCAGTTCAAAACCCTAACCATGACATACAAAGCCATCCACAACCTTTCTCCTCCATACATCTGTGACATGGTCTCCCGCTACCTACCCACACGCAACCTTCGATCCTCTCAAGATCTCATTCTCGACTCCCCCCTCATCTCTTCTTCCCACAACCGCATACAAGACTTCTCCCGGGCTTCCCCCATACTCTGGAACTCCCTGCCGCAAAAGATCAGACTTTCACCAACAACTGAAACCTTCAAGAAGAACCTGAAGACCCACGTGTTCCGACAAGCCTACAGCCTACAATGATCCTCAGTCTACTGAACCATCGCACGACCAGCTCTACCCTTTCCTAGTGTATCCTCACCCATCCCTGTAGACTGTGAGCCCTCGTGGGCAGGGTCCTCTCTCCTTCTGTACTTGTGTGTCCCTTGTCTAGCACACGTTTATTGTACCTGTCTATATTTTCCCATTTCATATGTAAAGCGCCATGGAATAAATGGCGCTATATAAATGTGTAATAATAATAATAATAATAATAATAATAAAGTGATACGTCAGAATTGAAAAATGGGGCCTTATTAGGAACACAAAACTGGCTGTGGAAAATGGTTAAATCAGAGTATTTTGGGCAGTAACTACTGTAGTGAAAAACAGTGACTATAAACAATAACACACCTACTGAAATTAACAAACTCAACAGTTTTCATCAGTAAAAAATGAGTAACTAGTGGAGAAACCTCTCTGGAGTAATTAGAGTATGGGGCTCGGTGACTCTTGACAATTTAAACTATCATAAGAGCCAATATTTTCTATCAGATGAGTTTTAGACATTTAAAGAGAACTTTTTATAATAGTGCAGAGCTGATGTATCTTAAATTTAGATCTCGGGCACTTGGAAGAGGCAATGGAGACCTTTTTGTAAAGATACCAGGGAGTTACAGACTCAGATAAGTGAGGCAGACAGATTCCACCATAATCAAACTATCATACAGAATGAACATGTAAAAAAAATACAGAATAAAAAATGTTACATCCCAAAAACATAGTATGTATGAGGGGAGAGCGCCAACACTAAACCGGAGTTGCCCTCATTTATGGTGGACCATTAGAGCTACTATGAGTCCTGACCAAAAGACTAGAGAAAGTATTAGTGTTCCCCATATCAGGAAAGATTGTGCAATAATCTGAATTCTTTAGCATAAAAAGCAATGCAATTTTTCAGGTGGCATTAATCCATGAAACCAGGGCACGAACCATGCCAACACATCTCCTGCAGGCGTGAATACATGTATATTACAGCCATCAGCCAATCACATTTTAGAGATATATCATGTGTAGTGTAACTAATGGCCGCATAATTAATGGGAATTATGTGTCACAGGGATTGCTGCTCCCTGTGATGTAACCTGGAATATTTTTTCTTTAGTGCACGTAAGCCCTAAAAGGCTGCTGTTAACATTTGGGTCCATGTTACGGGTAGCAATGAAAGATGGGAGGGTCTGGCTACCCATATACCTCACACCCAGGTGAGGATACTCACTGTACCCCTCTTCTCCTGTGTGTGGTTGTGAGTTTGAGGACCTGCGGTGATGTCACGATCACGTGACTAGCCGTGTGATAAGTACCTGGGTGTGGTTACATCTATGTAATGGAGGTGTGTTTGGCACATGGCAGTGAGTGTTTTGGAGTCTGTCAGTGTGGACGGATTTCCATGTGACAAGGCTGGACACCACAGAGTGGTCTGTGTGCAGTGCTGGCTAGTCTGAGCCAGAGTGCGACATCACCGGAGTGGACGGTCTGACAACCGTGAGTGATACGGACTGGGGTCAGTGAGAAGTATTTGTGGGATACCTCTGAGGAGAAGATGCATCCGGGAACCTGTGTGGCAGACACCAGCAGGTAATGGACAGGAATCCGTGTTATGCTGACTGGGGTTAGTGATAAGTGTTTGTGGGATACATCTGAGGAGAAGATGCATCCGGGAACCTGTGTGGCCAACACTAACAGGTAACGGACAGGAGTCCGTGTTATGCTGACTGGGGTCATTGAGAGACTGTGGTCTATAAAGCTGAAGGCGTTATGGACATTGTACTGGCAGCTGCATGCTACTAGGTTCCTGAGGAGCGGTTTATACTGTGCTTTAATAAACCGAATGGACTTTTTTTTTTTTAACCCTGAGTGTCCCAGCTTATGCCTCAATAACCAGCAAAGTGAGTAATCCCCGTCCACAGATAGTGTGGGACGCTACACATGGCAAAGGTGTAATGCTTTTTTCTGACGTTTATCACAATCCTCCTTGAAGTTAGTCGGTTTAAAAAAAAAACAGAAAAGTCAGGATAAAGGGAAACTCTGTTGTTATTGTACAAAAATATTTAGAATTGAGAGTCCTCAGTGGTTGATACCTTTTAATGGCTAACTGAAAAGATGGTAACAAATTGCAAGCTTTCGAGACTACTCAGGTCTCTTCATCAGGCTAGACTAATACAAAATCTGAAGAATCACATATTTATACACAACACAGCACAGAAACAATGCAATAGATAGGACAAGTGACGTGAAGCAGAACTGTCATTATGGGAGATAGAGATGAACATAAATATTTTAACAGTTCATAGATAAGGAGTGTGAAAGTTGTATTGTCCTCTGATTGGGGTCTGGTATTGTTGTGATGCCCCCAGAAGGTCTGAAGAGCAAATTCCTTAATTGATGTAAAAAGACATAAATCCATGCAACACATTCATTCCTGCACTGAGTGAGTCAAAGGTTGTCATGAGTTTATATTCCCAAACCTTTCTATCTCTCTGAAACTTGAAGTTAGTTTTTAATACAAGTAATTTCATGTCCATCATGCTATGACCGGGGATACAAAAGTGTTTGACCACAGGTATATCCATTCTTTTTTCTCTTATTGTGTGACGATGAGAATTCATCCTTGTTCTCAGTTTTTGCCCTATCTCCCCCACATACAGACCCCCAGTTGGACATTTAGTACAAATAATTAGGTACACCACATTAGATGTGATACAGCTGAAAGTACCTGGGATCTTGTAGTCCTGATGGGAGTTGGGGATCTTTATCTTGTCCGTGGTCATTATAAATGGACAGGTTTTACATTTTTTCTTGCTGCAAGGAAAGGTTCCTGCCGCTGATGGAGAGGACAGGGAGCTTCTGACAATGATGCTTCTTAAATTTGGGGGCTGCCTAAAACACAGTAGTGGGGGGTCTGGAAATATGGATTGTAATCGGGCATCTTTTTGTAGTAAAGGTTGTAGTTTCCGTGCAGCTCCCCTTAGCATCTCCAGATTTGGATTGTAGGTGATTACTAGAGGCACACGGTTATTTTCATCTTTAGCTTTGTAATGTAGCAGGTGATTCCTTGATAATCTGGTGGCTCTTGTAATTTGGTTTTCAATTGTTCTTGGATGGTAGCCCTGATTCAAAAAGGTCCTTCTGAGGCGACCAAGGTGTTCATCTCTATACATGGGGTTGGAACATATTATACAACGATTTTATCTGATGACTTAGCTGTAGACAATAGAGTTTTTTATGTGTTTTGGATGGAAACTGTCCCATTTAAGGTATGTTGGACAGTCGATTGGCTACTGATACAGTGATGTCTCTATTTCATTGTTCTGTAGCTTAATGATGGTGTCTAAAAGGTTAATTTCAGTGCTGGAGTAGTTGAGTGTTAAGTTGATGGTGAGATGAAATAGAATAAAAACTGTTTGTGGAATGTCTTTAGCTGTTGCTCAGACTCCGTCCAGATGATTAATTAATCATAGCATGATGGACATGAAATTACTTGTATTAAAAGCTAACTAAGTCTCAGAGAGCCAGAAAGGTTTGGGAATATAGACTCATGACAACCTTTGACACACACAAGGCAGGAATGAATGTGTCGCATGGATTTATGTCTTTTTACATCAATTAAGGAATTTGCTCTTCAGACCTTCTGGGGGCATCACAATAACAGACCCCAATCAGCGGACAATACAACTTTCACACTCCTTATCTATGAACTGTTCCAATATTTCTGTTAATTTCTGTCTCCCATAATGACAGTTCTGCTTCATGTCACTTGTCCTATCTATTGCATTGTTTCTGTGCTGTGTTGTGTATAAATATGTGATTCTTCAGATTTTGTTTTAGTCTAGCCTGATGAAGAGACCTGAGTAGTCTCGAAAGCTTGCAATTTGTTACCATCTTTTCAGTTAGACATTAAAAGGTATCAACTTCTGGGGACTCTCAATTCTAAATATTTTTCTGTCTACTGGCTAACACGGTACAAAGATACACATCTTTCCTGTACAGTCATGGCCAAAAGTTTTGAGAATGACACAAATATTATATTTTCACATGATATGCTGCCCTCTGGTTTTTATGTGTGTTTAACAGATGTTTTTATCACAGACAGAAATATAATAATTGCAAACATATGAGAAACAAAAGCTTATATTGACAGTTAGAATGAGTTAATGCAGCAAGTCAATATTTGCAGTGTTGACCCTTCTTCTTCAGGACCTCTGCAATTCTCCCTGGCATGCTCTCAATCAACTTCTGGACCAAATCCTGACTGATAGCAGTCCATTCCTGCACAATCAATGCTTTCATTTTGTC
Organism: Oophaga sylvatica; assembly: GCA_033576555.1. Taxonomy (NCBI): domain Eukaryota; kingdom Metazoa; phylum Chordata; class Amphibia; order Anura; family Dendrobatidae; genus Oophaga; species Oophaga sylvatica. Next base: position 15,528,346 of record JARQOD010000003.1, read on the forward strand.
AGAATCTTTAGGTTTTTGTTTGTCCACCCGTCTCTTGATGATTGACCACAAGTTCTCAATGGGGTTAAGATCTGGGGAGTTTCCAGGCCATGGACCCAAAAATCTCTATGTTTTGTGCCCTGAGCCATTTAGTTATCACCTTTGCTTTATGGCAAAGTGCTCCATCATGCTGGAAAAGGCATTGTTGATCGCCAAACTGCTCTTGGAGAGTTGGGAGAAGTTGCTCTTGGAGGACATTATTGTACCATTCTTTATTCATGGCTGTGTTTTTAGGCAAGACTGTGAGAGAGCTGATTCCCTTGGCTGAGAAGCAACCCCACACGTGAATGGTTTCAGGATGCTTAACAGTTGGCATGAGACAAGACTGGTGGTAGCGCTCACCTTGTCTTCTCCGAATGAGGCGTTTTCCTGATGTCCCAAACAATCGAAAAGGGGATTCATCAGAGAAAATAACTTTACCCCAGTCCTCAGCAGTCCACTGCCTGTACCTTTTGCAGAATATCAGTCTGTCCATGATGTTTTTTCTGGAGAGAAGTGGCTTCTTTGCTGCCCTCCTTGAGACCAGGCCTTGCTCCAAGAATCTCCGCCTCACAGTGCGTGCAGATGCACTCACACCTGCCTGCTGCCATTCCTGAGCAAGCTCTGCACTGCTGGTAGCCCGATCCCACAGCTGAAACACTTTTAAGAGACGGTCCTGGCGCTTGATGGTCTTTCTTGGGCGCCCTGGAGCCTTTTTGGCAACAATGGAACCTCTCTCCTTGAAGTTCTTGATGATGCGATAGATTGTTGACTGAGGTGCAATCTTTCTAGCTGTGATACTCTTCCCTGTTAGGCCATTTTTGTGCATTGCAATGATGACTGCACATGTTTCTTTAGAGATAACCATGGTTAACAGAAGAGAAACAATGATGCCAAGCACCAGCCTCCTTTTAAAGTGTCCAGTGGTGTCATTCTTACTTAATCATGACAGATTGATCTCCAGCCATGTCCTCATCAACACCCATGGAGCAATCACTGAAAAGAGGTTAGCTGGTCCTTTTAAGGCAGGGCTGCAATGATGTTGAAATGTGTTTTGGGGGATAAAGTTCATTTTCTAGCCAAATATTGACTTTGCAAGTAATTGCTGTTAAGCTGATCACTCTTTATAACATTCTGGAGTATATGCAAATTGCCATTAGAAAAAGTGAAGCAGTAGACTTTGTAAAAATTAATATTTGTGTCATTCTCAAAACTTTTGGCTATGACTGTATTGTTATTGTACAAAAAGTCACACTTGACCCTCACTGCACATTTAATGTTGTCAGTCATAAAAATGAAGTTTGGTCAGAAACACTGGACCTGGTCTCGTAGGGACCATATGAGACATTCAGCAGCACAGAAGTGAGAGAAGGTAGATTCATCCAATAAGATATCAGGATTCTAGGAAGCCAACAGCATCATTACCCTCCGCTTTCTCTTACAGGCCCATCATAATATTTTTGTTCAAGTGATTTTCTAACTTGTCAGCACATTCTACATATGCTGTCATTTGGCTTTGTAGTTTACAGATCTGGACAGGTAAGAGTCAGTGGCTTCTAATCTCAGGGGGTAGGTGGATCCTCCAGGATGTAAGTTCTATAAAAAAGAGCTTTCAATACCCAAAGTCATTTTTACAGTTTTTGGTAGAGGAAATGTTGTGGCGAAGAGGCAAAATGGACATCACACAACTATGATACAGCCGGACTACACCAACAATAAAGCAGCCACAACCGGTGAGTGATAAGAATCTGTGTCTTCTCTGCATTTAGTGGTTACTACTCACCTGGGTAGTCATATGTAGGAATCTCCTCTTTACACCGTTTATGACCCCTCACATATGTCTCTGTAGTGTTAATATGGGTCAGATCTTCACCCTGAAACAAATATTGTAAAAGTTACAGATAGATGGAGAAGTCACATCTATGATCAGCTCTAATCCTGCTATCTCCACCGTTCTCATTACACAAGTATAAAACATATAATACTGGTGGATAAAACAGGACTGAGCACAAGACCTTCACAGCCGTCTACACATCATAGTAGAGATCTCATAACCAGAGATGAGCGAGCGTGTTCGGAAAACGTTCGTCAATCTCAAATTCAGCACTAAGGTAGCAAATTCGGATTCGTGTTTGCTTTTACGATCCTTTTTACTCAAAGTCGGTCACAGTTTATTAAATCTTCGCTTTTACACTAATGCTTTTATTACTTTGGCTAGGATAGTGGTGCTGTATGATGAGCGGGGGATGAGTTTGATGAGAGGAAGGGCTGTGTCTAGGTCAGAGCAGCATGTGGAGAGGTTACAGCAGCGGAGTGCGCTTTTTTTTCTTCCCTTAACTTTCTGTGTGTTGAGTCCGGCAACCAATTAGGGCGCAGAAACCATCCACAACGTCAAGATACAAGGTCTTCTGGGATTGGTTGCCAAAGTCACATGTTCCTGAACATATAAAAAGTGGACATCTTGTTTTGCTGGTGCCATTTGCTCAGTGTCACCGTGCAGAGAGGTTGCTCCTGCACTAGGGCTGGTGCTGATGAAAGTTAACTTATCCTGTGTGAAATTGATCTTTCAGCATCGAAGTAGATTGTGCAAAAACTGTGTGGCATTCTCTGGAAGACCCATCAGAAGGCCATATTTCCACTTAAAATTTGTTAGGCCTAATATTGGGGTACAACCACTAGGCCCAATTAGCTACTACAAATCATTTGTGCTAAAACTGTGTTTCAGTGGCAAATCAGAAGGCCAGATTTCCACTTAAAAACGGTTAGGGATAACAGTGTTGCTCAGGCACACTATCTAAGAAAATAAATAGTGATTGTTAATTTAGTGACAGGTGACTGACAGCTGTGGGCCTAAAGGGTATGCCACACTAAGCGAGATCGCTAGCGAGATCGCTACTGCGTCACCATTTATGACGCAGTAGCGATCTCGTTAGCAACTTAGCTGTGTGTGACATGTAGCAGCGATGTGGCCCCTGCTGAGATGTCTCTGATCGCTTATGAACGTTCTGAGCCGGTTTTTGGTCGTTGGTGTCCCGCTGGTGAGCCTGAATCGCTGAGTGTGACACCCTTTATGAACGACTTCACCAGCGTCGCAGGTGGGACTAGGTTTTCCCAACGACCGCAAAGGTTGTTATACAGATCGCTGAGGAGTTGTGTTTGGAATCACAGATCACTGATGAGTTGTGTTTGGAATCTAACTAGCGATCACATAGCGATCGCACTAGCGATCTCGCCAGGTTAAGTCGTTGTCGTGATCGCTGGTGCGATCGCTAAGTGTGGCAGTGCCTTAAGGTTGTGAAACAGCAGGGTGCAAGAGGGGAAGGGTACTTACAACATAAGTGGGAAAAAGGGAGGTCGTGGTGGAAGGGGGAATAGGCTTGGTGTTGGATGTGCACTTTGATTAGGTGTTAATGTGAATGAAAGCTTAAATAAACAAAACACCATTATGTCCTATCCAAAGACCACTGACATCTGTTACTGGCTGGCCTACCCGACTCACTTTGGCAGCCCTACAGCAGTACACCTTGTAGATGATGCTCAGGCAGAGCATATGCTTGAGTGGATGGCAAGCACTGCATCAAGTGACCTCTCTTCCTCTTGATCCAACTTAACATCACACAGAGTGCAATACTCAGAGGTGGCACGCCAATAACCCTTGTTTCCCTCAGCGTCAAAAATTTGCAAACACCCAACTGACTGTGGGGAACTCAGATATGCCATTCTGAAAAGCTGTTCACATATTGTATTCCATGGGCATCAGAGGTCTGCTCCGAAGAATCACAGAATCCAGAAGAGAAAAGCATCTGCACCAATGCCCAAAATTTTTTTCATGTTGGATCCAGGCGGGATTATGAAGGGTCAGAGCAGAATCCAGACCCTCCTCACCAGACATTAACCACCAAGTGTGGAGGTGATCCTGATGAAACTCAGATACCAGAGGCGAATGAAGACTGTACTGTGGTGTCAGGGCAGGAAGAGGAGGAGAGTGACTCTTATTGTGAGGCGTGTGAGAACAGAGAGGATGACGATGAGGATGTAGATCCCACTTGGTGTGAACCTTGAGATATGCAGCTGAGTAGCTCAGCAGAGGAGGTGGAGGAGGAAGATGAGGTTACGTTGTGGCTTCCCACACAAACATGAAGTGACTTAACCATGACAAGCACTGCATACTCAGCCCCAACTCTGCCTGTGGCCAGCACCGGTCGTCAGTGAGCAGTTCGCAGGGGCAGCAAGAGTTGCCTAGCCTGGGTGTTTTTTGATACCACAATGGATAACCCAACACACGTTATCTGTCAAATTTGAAATAAAAAGTTCAGTAGAGGCTAAAATTGTAATAATTTGACAATTACATGCATGAACCGGCACATCTGCGATCAACATGCCTTAGTGTGGGATTCTCACTGCGCTAAAATGCGGACTAGTAGGCCTCACCAATCACTGCCCATCCCATCAACCTCATCTGCTGCTTCTTCCTCTTGCATCACCATTTCAAATGTTTGCACACAGGTCTCCAGCTGCAGAAACTGCAATTTACTACCACCATAATCGGAGTAAGTGAGAGTCAGTCAGCTGTTTTGGAAGTAGACATGACTGCTGCTTTTATGTCACCTATCAAAACACATCTTTCTCAATTCACCATAACATCTCCACCTGCATCTCACTCACAGTCTAGAAGTTTGTCCTGTTCTCTGTACTTCACCCTCTTTCAGCACAGTAGCCAGCTATCAGTTCTGCAGATGTGGTAACGTAAAAAAATGTTTCCTCCTACACATGGCAAAGCTAAGAGCTTGAACTCCACCATCTCCAATATGTTGGCCACGAAAATGCTGCCTTTCAACCTGGTGGATACAGATGATTTATGAAAGTTAATGACCGTTGCAATTCCCCAGTATCAGTTGTCCAGTCACCCTTACTTCTCAAAAAAAAAGCTGTGCCTGCGCTACACCAGCATGTCACTGACAAAATTACCCTTTCCCTGAAAAAAATCTATATCTTCACCACTGACACCTGGACAATCAAACATGGCAGGGGCATTACATCTCGCTGACTGGGCACTGGGTGACTCTGGTGGTTGTGGGGGCAGGTGGTCAAGGGGCTGCTCCACAAGTCTTTGAATCCCCAAGGCTTGTGGGACAAACCTCTGTATCTAACAGTTTCTCCACTGCTTCTGCCTCCTCTAGGGCCTCTACCTGTGCCCTCAATCTCTACCTTAATCAGACACGTGTTCCAACAGTGCAGATAGAATCTTCCCCACCTCTGTACTGCAGAGCCATGGCTCAACACAATCAGGCAGTATAAATCAAATAAAGGAAATGCACTACTCAAAAATAGAAAAATACAAATTTTATTTAAATACACAAATTTAAAATGTACCAAGAATGGCAGTGATAAACCAACAAAGCAGGGAGGCTGGTAACCAACAGGTGCAGCAGCAATAAGGATACCATATAATAAGGAGAAAATGTAGGGACCTAATGCAAAAATGCAAATAGTAACTAAACTCAGGGCATGACAATGTAAAGAGAGTGATGCACACACATCCTAAGTCAAGGCTAGAGTGTTTAAATACCACAATAAGGTCCGAAAAAAAAAAAAAGACATAAATAAATGGCCCAGCTGAGTATACCTGAGTGAGACCGCGTCCCTGCCACCCCAACGCGCGTTTCGGCGCGGTGCCTTCTTCCGGGGGTATGGCATCACATAAAACAGAGCGGTATAATATCCATAGTGGCCAATCAGACAGAGAGTGTCGGAATTCCCAGCTCTCATAGCGGCGCATGAGCGACCCCGTAACCCGGAAGTGACTACCACCGAGTGCGTCATCAGCTGGGCAGGAACGCAGCGCCCAGCCCCGCCCACAGTGAAGTGGGTTAGCTGGGAGCGCGTCACCGGCAACAGCCGATTGAAGACGCCGTCGGGATAGCAACCATCGGGCAGGGAGCGCGCATGCGCACGGGAGCAAAATGAAGGAATATTGTGGGACAAAAAGTGAACACAGAACGGAATAAAAAACCAGCACATAAAAAAAGGTACCAATACAGATACTAAGATAAAGTTTACAAAAAAGAGCTAGATACACAAAAATAAGCAGGTGCATAATAGGAGCAAAGTGCAGGTACTGCAATAAAAATAAAACATAGATATAAATTAAATTACAGTTGTGTAATATATAATATATAGTAATATTACATGATAATAATGTAATATAAGTGAGTACCAACAGTGAATGAGGACAAAATGCGACCAAAGAAGATATATATAAGACGACTTGTAGATCCGTTCCGTCTGAATGAATGCCAAGGAAATATACATCAGTCATTGGATCAAAGAATCTAAAAAAAAAGATGATAAATTAAAACATAATAAAAGATGCCATTAAAAGCATGCTACAAGTGATCAGAGAAAGGACGCAAAACTCAGACTCTCATTTAAACCTTGGGGATGAAGAGTACGTAGCCTCCAGATCCATCTAGCCTCTCTCTGTGCCAGCAGGCGCCCATAATTCCACCACGTAAATTTGGAACCAACCTATCAATGCCCCTAACCAAAAAGCCAGAAGGATCACAAGAATGGTGAGTTTTAAAGTGGCGGGGTATAGTTTTTAGAGACCCAACGTCACTCTCTTTAGCAGCCGCCAAATATCACGAACGTGTTCACGTACACGTAATTTAAGGGCACGAGTTGTAAGGCCCACATAAATCATCTTGCATGGACATGTACCATAGTACACAACCATGCTCGTAGAGCAGGTAATAGATTGGGTAATAACAAATTCATTCCCATCAGAAGAAGAAATTTTTTAGCATGGATAATATTAGGGCAAGCAATGCATTTGCCACAAGGTCTGGATCCCCATGTTTGTGCAATGGGGAGTGGGGATGGAGGGAAATAAAGGAGGAGGAGTGGGTGGTTTAAGATAGCTCCTCACTAAATGGTCACCCAAATTGTCGGATCTCCTAGCAACCACCGAAGGTCTATCCGATAAATAGTTTTTCAAAACAGGGTCCACAAGCAATATGGGCCAAAATTTTTCAATAGCATTATACATCTCCCTCCATCTAGAATGAAATTGAGTAACCAAACTCACCTGATTCCTAGATTGACGTTGAGCAGATGAATACAACAGATGTTGTCTATCAGTTTTCTAGCTCGATTATATGCCCTCTTAATCGATCTTTTACTGTAACCGCGATCTAGAAAGCGTTGCTTCATGTCCTCAGCTTGTGCCTCAAAGGTCTCATCAGAGGAACAAATCCTTCTAATTCGTAGAAATTGACCTGTGGGGACTGAATTAATCACGTGGGGAGGGTGGGATGATGACGCATGTAAAACGGAATTGACCGATGTATCCTTACGGAAAACATCGGCAGACAGAGACCCATTAGAGTCTCTCTCCACCATGACATCCAAAAAATCAATCCTCTGAAAATTACATTTGTAAGTCAAATGAATATTGAGATATTCTCATTCAAATTATTGAAAAATAACTGTAAATCAGAAGATGTACCTCGCCAGATGAGGAAGATATCATCAATGTAGCGGGTCCAAAAGATGACCCGCTCCATTGATGAACCCTCATCCGACGAGAAAAGATCCCTCTCCCACAGCCCCAGGAACAATTAGCATACGAAGGCGCACAAGCCGCGCCCATTGCGGTTCCCTGGAGCTGTAGGTAGAAGGATCCATTAAAACAAACAATTATGAGTCAAAAGAAAACGTAAAATTCAATCAAAAAGTTGATGTCACTGGTGTTGAGACTCGTCATGAAAGAAATTGTGAAACAGCCCTCAGGCCATCCTCGTGGCGAATATTAGTGTATAATGACTCTACGTCACATGTGACAAGGAGCATGTCCTCATCAACATGTACGGAGTCAATTTTCTTCAAAAATTCCGAAGTATCCTTGAGATACGATGGAATTGTCTCCACGAGGGGCCTGAGGAATGAGTCAATGTACTTGCCAATGTTCTCCGTAAGCCCACCCACCCCCGAGATAATAGGCCTACCTGGAGGATTTTGGAGGCATTTGTGCACCTTAGGCAAGAGGTAAAGGGTCGGCATACAGGGGTCTTTAACCAGCAAAGTGTCCAAAACTTGCGGAGTGATCACATTAGCTGTTAATGCCTTATGTAGAATTTTACCAGTTCTTCCCTGAATGAAATCAAAGGATTAAAGGTAAGTTTCTTATAGCAACGTGTATCCCTCAGCTGCCGTTGAGCTTCAGAAACATATAGCTTAGTTGGCCAGACAACCACGTTTCCCCCTTGTCAGCTGGCTTGAAGATCACATCGTTCAATTTCTTAAGTCTCTTAGCCCAGAAAGTTCTGTACAAGAAAGATTACCTTGAGATATATTTGTAGGAATTTTCTCAAACTCATTAGAGACAAGTTTAACAAGAGATCACACTCGGGCACAGTGACAAGGGAGGAAACTTTCTAGATTTTGGATATATGGAGGGGGGCACCTTACCTAAAGATGGATTATTATGTTCAAGTGCCAGCTCCTCCAATATACGGAGGGCCTGTTGCTCCTCAGGAAGTGGAAAATTTTGTTGAATATGTTCGTCATGATGCCATTTCTTGAAAATTAAAGATCTTGCAAAAAAGTGCAGATCTTTCAAAGCTAAAAATGAATCAAAACGCATACTGGGTGAGAAAGAAAAACCCTTAGACAAAAGAGAAATTTCATCAGTAGAGAAAGTGTGTTCAGATAAATTAATTACCTTTAGGGTATCCTTTTTCTGATTAAGCATAGGACCCCGTTTTCTATCATCAGTTTTTTGTTCCCATTTCCTCTTGCCTTTGGTGCCAAAGCGAGTGCGAATAGAGTATACTGAAGCATCCGAGGTTTCACCAGAAGAAGAGATCGAGGAAACAGAAGAAGATCTCTGTATTTTGGGAAATGATCTAGCCCTTCTCCATCTGTAAGCAGTCTTATTTTGAAAGTCTGTGCTATCACGTAATAGTTTTTTAGCATGGGTACCTTTGATCTGTGCTTCCCATTCGCCAGAACATTTGTCTATTAAAGTCTCAAAAGCAGAAATAGTATCCACAGTGGCAATTTTTTTAAATTTAGAAAAAAGCTCATCAATCTCAATTTCCATAGAGGAAAGAGATTTTTTGTTAAAGCCAACTAATAATTCCATAAACTGTAGAGAGGCTTTATTGCAGATATCCTCCCAATTAGAAATAAACTGCTCATCAGTCACAGGAAAGGAGGGGAAAATCTGAATCCGGAGGCCACGTGGTATCAACAATTTTTTTAAATAATTTTCAAGGAACGCCTTGTTCCACCAAAGTTTAGTCCGTTTGTGCAACAATTTTTTAATTTGAGTCTGGATAATAGCAATATCTCCCTGATCACTTGTAGACATGTTAGTTGGACCACTATCAAAAACCTGCGCAACTTGTGATTGCCAGGCCACATCCCTGGATCTGTAATCCATCCTGGTCAGGAGGTAACTGTGAAAATACACAGAATAATAGTAAATCTTATATACCAGACCGAAAAATACCACCAATTGGTAAAATAGGGATATAATCAGAGTAGAACATGCAAAATGTATAAATCAAATAAAGGAAATGCACTACTCAAAAATAGAAAAATACAAATTTTATTTAAATACACAAATTTAAAATGTACCAAGGATGGCAGTGATAAACCAACAAAGCAGGGAGGCTGGTAACAAACAGGTGCAGCAGCAATAAGGATACCATATAATAAGGAGAAAATGTAGGGACCTAATGCAAAAATGCAAATAGTAACTAAACTCAGAGCATGACAATGTAAAGAGAGTGATGCACACACATCCTAAGTCAAGGCTAGAGTGTTTAAATACCACAATAAGGTCCGAAAAAAAACAAAAAGACATAAATAAATGGCCCAGCTGAGTATACCTGAGTGAGACCGCGTCCCTGCCACCCTAACGCGCGTTTCGGCGCGGTGCCTTCTTCCGGGGGTATGGCATCACATAAAACAGAGCGGTATATATATCCATAGTGGCCAATCAGACAGAGAAGTGTCGGAATTCCCAGCTCTCATAGCGGCGCATGAGCGACCCCGTAACCCGGAAGTGACTACCACCGAGTGCGTCATCAGCTGGGCAGGAACGCAGCGCCCAGCCCCGCCCACAGGTGAAGTGGGTTAGCTGGGAGCGCGTCACCGGCAACAGCCGACTGAAGACGCCGTCGGGATAGCAACCATCGGGCAGGGAGCGCGCATGCGCACGGGAGCAAAATGAAGGAATATTGTGAGGACAAAAAGTGAACACAGAACGGAATAAAAACCAGCACATAAAGAAAGGTACCAATACAGATACTAAGATAAAGTAATTTGTATTTTTCTATTTTTATACACTTGCATGTTATACTCTGATTATATCCCTATTTTACCAATTGGTGGTATTTTTCGGTCTGGTATATAAGATTTACAATCAGGCAGTGTTTACATTAAAATTCCCTGGAGATCGCAGTCACACAGCTCGAGTTGTGGACAGGTATCCAAGCTGAGTTAGAGCAATGTCTGTCTCCACTAAACCTGGAGCCAGGGAAGGTTATATGTGATAACGGTGCAAAGCTGGTGGCGGTCCTACGCCATGGCAACCTCACATACTTGCCTTGCATGGCTCACATCCTCAACCTGGTGGTACAGCAATTTCTCCACAACTATCCTAGCCTGGATGCACTGCTGCAGAAAGGATGGTCACTGTGTGCTCACTTCCGACGATTGCACCCAGCAGATCATTGACTTGCATCGCTGCAGAGGTCTTTCGGCTTACCGGTTAACCATTTGAATTCCCCTCTACACATGTTGCAGTGGCTGTGGCAGCAGCAACACGCCCTGGTGCAGTATGTGTTTTTGCATAGCCTGGGCCAGCGCAGTACAGACGTAGTGCAAATCATGCTTGCGGAGTGGGCACAGCTGAAGGACCTCTGCACCTTTCTGCACAGTTTTGAAATGGCTACCAAGATGGTTAGCACTTACAATGCCATCTTCAGCATCACCATTCCGATCATCTACATGATGGAACACACTTTGAATAGTCTGCTGAGGAGTTGATGGTTCCAGAGGAAGAGTTGGAAGCAGAGGAGGAGGCTGAAGGGTAAACAATATCTCAAATCAAATGTTTTCACACAGGTGGGTACCATGGGAGGGTGGTTTACAGCAATCAAGGGGGTCTCATGTTACCAGACAAACTGCTAGTGAAGATGCAGGGACAGAGGAACAAATTGAGGAGGATCAGGTGATGGACACGCGTCAGGAGATGAAGAGGATAATGATATGCTCTCTTTTCCATGGTTGGTGCCAGGGGATGGAGGAAGCAGCTTTGAGTGTTAACCTGCCACCAACACAGGATGGACTTGGACCTCATGGAAGCGACACATAAGCGCTTTCTTGCTGTACTATCTTCAACACGATACCCATATTCTTAGGGTTAGAAATAGTGCTGATTACTGGGTTGCCACTCTGTTAGATCCATGGTACAAGAGTAAATTTAGCCCGATGCTTTCCCCCCTGGAAAGGGATGTGCACATGCTTGAGTATCAAAATACAATTGTAGACAATCTTCAGTGGTTTTCCCTAAGGCAGCAGTGTGGCACACAGTGTGCATCGCAGTTCTAGATATCAAACCCAGGGAATGTCAAGGTGTCATACCAAAAACATTAGCAGGAGCAGCACTGTAAGTGGCATAAACACTTTCTGTGAGTCATTTAACACATTTTTTAGAGCAACCTGTGCACTAGCAGAACAGAGAACAAGTCTGACACGTTGACACGATTGGAGAGGATGTGCAGGAGTATCTGGATCTCAATATCAATGCCATCAGGTGGGGATTGGACCCTTTAACATTTTGGTCTTCAAAAATAGAAGAGTGGCCTGAGCTTTACTGTCACACATTTAAGGTTTTGTCACACCTGGCAGCCAGCGTTCTCTCAGAACGTGTCTATAGTGCTGCTGGTGGTGTCCTGACAGATACGTGCATCCGGTTGTCCCCTCAAACTGTAGACTGCCTAAATTTCATTAAAATGAAAAAGTTAAGGATCTCCAATAACTTTTGCACACCATTTGCATATTGGGCAGACTAAGCGATGGTGTCATTTTTAGCGTCATGTATTGAGCTTGCATTATTGCAGTCTATGCCATTTTTGTGGTGTCTTCTGTGCCTGCTGTTGCTATTGTTGCTGATGTTACAAACAACTTTTTGAAATGTGGAGATTCCAAGTTGGGTCTCCATCAGGTGGGTTGCCTGTGGTTGAAGGTGTGTCAGAGGCCTATTATACGGTTTCTACTCAGGATATCGATGCCACTTTAGTGCTGTGTGACAATTATTTTTTAATTTTTTCTACCAATAGTAGTCTATAAAACTGATGTTTGTGCCATCTGAGTGTGGCTGGAATAAAAAAAAAATTGGAGCTGTTGCATGAGGTGTGAGGTCTCCCAGTTAAGAAGGCTTACACTGCTCCCTTAACCACCAAGTCCTCATTAAAACTTAAAGGGAATCTGTCACCCTAAATTTTCGGGATTTTTAAATGATGGCAGTCATGTCAGATGGGCGGTGTTTTGGGTACTTGCCTTAACATGTTGTTCGCCGCTGTCTCCATTATTTCTGGGAATTGTAGTCGTTGCCCTCCATATAACGCACCTGCGCATTGCAATCTTGAATTGCGCACGCGCAGTATGCTTTGCCCACAGATTGAAATGCGCAGGCGCGTTATATGGAGGGCAACGACTACAATTCCCAGAAATAATGGAGACAGCGGCGAGTATTCTCTGTTAAAGTAAATCCCATATTAACCCTTGCTCTGCCTCCTGTCCGTTACTGCATCTTGTAACCTGCTCACATATGCATTTGGTTTTGTCTCCCATTGAATCTAATTCTACTCATGACACCTTCTCTCCATCCACCTGATGATCTTGAGAAACATTGGGATCTTCTTGTTTACAGTCTTGTGTAAGAAGAGGACGAGGACATCTCTCTGGTGTTTTCCCCTTACTGGATAGACCTGGAGGAAACACATTCAGGGACTGAATTAATTCTTTACATATAGATAATTATATGTCATAGGTATTTAGTCCTGTGTATTACCTTTTGATGTGAGGGGCTGGCGAATCTCCATCATGACGTCCTTGTACACATCTTTGTGTCTTTCTAAATACTCCCACTCCAACTTGGAGAAATAGACAGCGACATCCTGACACCTTATAGGAACCTGACACATACAATGAAACTGTCATCCCCAAATCCCTTAAATAGTGTTACTGTATAATGTCCCAGCATTCCCAGCAGTGTCACCTCTCCAGTCAGCAGTCCCAGCATTCCCAGCAGTGTCACCTCTCCAGTCAGCAGCTCAATCATCTTGTAGGTGAGTTCTAGGATCTTCTGGTCAGTGAGGTCCTCATATATCAGGGGGTGAGTTGAAGGCTCCATGAGTGGGCTCAGGGGTCTTCCCCATCCCTCAGACATAGGGAACTGACAGCGCTCACTAGAGGTCTTCTTCACTACTATGTAATCCTGGTTATGGAGAGACACATTAATAAATCTCACTACAGACATTTCCAGAGTCCTCACCTCTCCAGTTCTGTCCATCTGTTATTCCCATAGATAAGAATGATGTAATGTGAGGTCATCAGAATCTCTCACCTCTCCAGTAAGCCGGAAGAGGATCTCTAGGATAAACTGTATTATCCTCTCTGCCATCTTGTCTCTGTCCATATCCATCTTTGATAGGAATATCAGGAAAATTCTCTTATATAGTAGATCTTCAATGAGAGGATCCGATATTGTAAAGACCTGAATGAGAAGATGAGCCGATGTAACATCATAAAAATACTGTGTAATAATACAATTACTGGAGATAATAAGGGGAATATATGAGGATATTTATTATTTTACAGTATTTAGTTTTTTTCTTTATATCTACCAATAAAACCTATATATTTTAGGCCACAGACAACAAGCTGTTTCTTCCTCGGAGTCGGCAGCTGAATACGTTTCTCATAGACTCATCTTCCATAACGCCAATTCTCGTCTCATTTACCGACACTGGAATCGGCATTAGCAATACTGCAGGAGATATTCATTACACGTGACATGAGAAATAACTACCGCATTTTTCGGACCATAAGACGCACTTTTTTCCCAAAAAATTTTGGGGGAAAATGGGTGTGCTTCTTATGGTCGCAATATACCAAAAAATCCGGTGGCGGCGGCGGTCCCGATGCAGCCTCCCTGTGGTGCGTTGGTGTCGGGGCAGCAGCGGGGCTCTGTGCTGCGTGGGGGCTCCGCCGGCGTTTCGTCATAGCCCGAAAGCCCCCCGCAGCTCCGCTGCTGCAATGCTGTGGCTTCCTGAAAGATGGCCACCAGGGGCCTCCGGAAAGATGGCTGCCGCATACTCATTCAAATCTCGGCATCGAGATCTCTTCCCGAGATCTCATTTCCCGAGATTTCAGGACAAGATCTCATTGCCGAGATTTGAATGAGTATGTGGCAGCCATCTTTCGGAAGGCCCCTGGCAGCCAGGTTTCAGGAGGCCTCCGCGTTGCAGCAGCGGGGCTGCAGGGGGCTTTCGGGCTAGGACGAAATGCCAGCGGAGCCCCCACGCAGCACAGAGCCCCGCTGCTGCCCCGACAACACCGCACCACATTGGGACCGCCACCAGATTTGTGAGTATATTGCCACCCCACAGAGCACAGCCACCCCGCACAACACAGCCACCCCACAGTGCACAACCACCCCACAGAACACAGCCACCCCACAGAGCACAACCACCCCACAGAGCACCACCACAGCACCAGCCTGGACCACCGAACGACCCCAGTGACCACTCATCTACCTGTGCTGATCCCTTCGCTGGTAAGCTGAATTCGGACTGTAAGACGGACCCCCATTTAAAGACACATTATTTTTTTTCCCTATTTTCCTTCTGAAAATTTGGGGTGCGTCTTATGGTCCGGTGCATCTTATAGTCCGAAAAATATGGTACTTCATGATGAGGACGACATCTTCATCTTCTACTACGGCTCTAGAAACATATTTGGCCGGAGTCCGTCACTGACGCCATAACCACCGGCCGTCTATATGAATGTTTCCCGTCTTCCCCGCACTGTAATCTTCTATCACATTATATCTCAGGTCTGATTCACACACAGAAGTTTGAGGCTTTTATTAAAAGATTTTTTGTTTGCACAAAATTGGCACCAAGAATTCTTGTAAAAATAAAAAAAACATAAAAAAGCAGAAGTTACATTTTGTTATTTTTTAACTCGTTAAACATTTGTTTTAAAAAAAAAAAATTAACTCTTTTGGGCATCAGAACATAGATGTACACCGCAGGGATGGCACAGGTGCGGCTGTAACAAAAACGCTGGCAGTTTAACCACTTGCTGCTGTCAAAAGCAAACATGGCATCTAAGAAGGTGTGACAGAGTTCGGCTGAATGCTCCTCCGAACCCAAGCACTCGATAGTATGGGGCGGCCTAGTTACTATGATACTTACACGCCTAATAATGGTGTCTGGGCTGCAATGTATGAAGGTCTATTAGGTCAGAGGCAGCGTCCAATAAGTTACCTTTTATCGCCCCCCTACATATTAGGCTAAAGTTACATGAAAGCACTGATTTGGGGGGTTTGGTCGACTATATAATGTATTTGGGGCCTCCCGACAGGTGATGTCAGGGCAGAGAAGGATCTGGCATCCTGAATTTCAGAGGATAATCCATTTGTTCTTCCTGTAGATAATCCTCCGCTAGAGGAGTCTGGAGGCGACTCTCTCATACAGACCACAGGAAAGCTGGAATATTTGTGTGTATGGGGGAGTCAGGAGAGATAGCCGTCTGCCAAATGACAGTTCAGCCAACACTTATCTCATGTGTATGAGGCTGTTAGCATTAAGGTACTGCCACACTAAACAATCCCGCTAGCGATCACTATAACGACGCATACTAATGCGATCGCTAGCGGGATTGTTTCTATATCGCTAAATGCGGCCACATTTAGCGATATAGTTAACGACGCTATCGCCGTTAGCGATCTTCTTAACGACTTTAGCGGTACAAAAGTACCGCTAAATCGCTAAGAAAAGGTGCCACACAGCGATAAGATACTTACCCAGCGGGAGCACCGACGAGAAAATAGGGTCCGGAACGATTCCAGCGACGAGCGAGATCACAGCAGGAAGCTCGTCGCTGGAAGCTGCCGCACTGAACAATATCGCTAACGGGATTGCTAAATAGTGACGTTTTTTAGCGATCCCGTTAGCGATATTGTTTAGTGTGGCATACCCTTTAGGCCAGGGTCACACTTGAAAGTGTGATGTGAGAAACTCACATCAATACCCGGTACTGCCGCTGGCACTTGGGACCAGAGTGTGCGGCTGCAAAGAAATACAAGCAGCCGCATAATCCGGTCTGGAGTGCCGGCGGCAGTGCCGGGTATTGATGCGAGAGACTCACGTGAGTTTCTCTCATCACACTCACAAGTGTGACCCCGGCCTTACACTGACAGGCAGTGATGATACACGGCACTACAGGAGTATTAGGGCACACAAAATGCATGTGTTCTCGTCTTAGTTGTCTGCTGCCAAATTGTATATGAATATTATGGCCGGAGAAATCACAGGACATGGACAATGAGTCGTGTCTCAAATGAATTCTGGTTTATTGGTTGAAGTATACAATAATTTATAGGAAAAATAATGGACTTTACCACACATCACCTCATTGCCTTATCTCATAATTATTGCTAGTCATTGCTGACGTCTGTTGCCCACATGTAATTATCTATATTACTCTAGTGGTTAATAGGTCAATCTGACATCTGTCTTGCACGTAGCATGTCGATCTTTGATCAACATGAGGTGAGTGGTGACTGATACATCGTGGTACAATTATGCTAGAGGCCATTCAAACATTATTCAGTATTTGTGATTCTTATATACATTCAGCAATGCGTCCATATTGTCTGCAAGAGAATATTTTGGATATTTTCACAATCAAATACATATCCTTATCAGTACAGTGCATCACCAGAGCCATCAGAGCTTGTATGTTGTATGACCACTGTAGGGATTCGCTCTGGTAGGCAGTGACCGGGCCGCAGTAATAAGGCCACACACAGGCTTCAAGTCCAAATTCAGTGGTTTAATAACACTTTTCCAATCCGGATAATGGAAACATAACAGAACGTAAATACACTCCAGCTTGGAGAACCACTGTTCCCAGACTTACCCTTGCATGGGACGGGCTTGACTAAGCGGCTGCAGGTCAGCAGTGACCGCCAGGTGCCATTCCCCGGGTGGTCTGGAATCGGCTTGCTTGAGCTTGCTGACACACTGTACCAAAAACCATGGCTACAGGCTACAAGCTCCTTCTCTTCCTTGCAATACACTCCGGAGGTGTCTCCCAGACCTCCTTCCACTGGCTCATCCTAGCCAGTACTGATTCCCCTTTCCAAACACACAGGTTCCATTAAATATCCCTCAACTACACCTATAGGTGCATTACACATCAACTAAGCTGCTCACGTGACTATGACCTCATCACAGGTCATTGTCTTTAGGGAAAATCCCAGCCAAACTTTAGCCTGCTGGGAGAAATATATCTCCCATCCAGCAAGACCCCTTTTGGTGTACCACATACCTCCCCCCTTTGTTCAACCCTATGGGGGTGGTCACATGTCATTAACCCGGGACCCCGCGACCAGGCGTCCATGTCACCTTGTTCCACCAGTCGAGAGGGCTGTCTCAGTTGGGATTGGTCGTCATACAACATCTCACATTTGTTAGGCCTCCCCCGCCCCCCAGCGGTCAGTATGTCGGCCTTGGGCTTCAGCCTTGGAGTCACCATCTGTCTGTGTCACCAGACCGTTTCTAGTCAACCCCCTTTCCAAGTGTGACCCTTTATCCGACCTTTCCTTCCATGGCCGCCTCCTACGGTTGTTGCGGTCATGAGTCCACCGTCCTACTGGCCGATCTGAGTCTGACTCTGGGTCATTCCGTCCACTACAGGGTCTCCCACTTTGGTCACTCAGCCCTGAGCTACTTATACGTCTTTCATCAGGCCTTTTCTAGTACTCTCTCTGCTGGCCATTTCTCTCCATTTCCTGCAGCTCTTCATGGATCTGCTCCCTCTCACTTCCTAGCTGCTCGATTTCCTTCAGGTACACCACGTGATACCCCAGGAGCATCCGGATATTCTCAAGACTCTCCCTGGAACCGACAACCAGGAATGGAACCATCCCATCTTCACTTCTGACCTGGGCTACATCATCAGCCGGAATCCTCAGTCTCTTCACACCGGATCTATTCACCATTTCTTGCATCACTTTTCCACGTCTTCCGATGACTTTCCCCACCAAATTTCTGGGTACCAGAATGATGTCTTCCACCAAGTCCAGACGATTTTGAGCTTCCCTCTTCAGCTCCAGGTGTCGAGCGGCTTTCCTATTCTCCATCATGATCCTCTGTTTCATGTGGAGACCTTGAAGATGCATATCCTTCAAGACAGCCACCCGCTTCTCTGTGACTTCCCTAGTCGACAGTATCACCAACTGGTTTGTCTCAGGTGCCCAGTGCACACTACATGCTTCCACTACTTTTTCAAAGGCCTCATGCACACCCTCACTGGTGCAAGCTTCTCGCATGTCTTTGGGTACCTCTATCACGTACTTGAAAACCAAAGTCTCACCTTCTTGGACCGATTGTTGGACCTCATCGGCCTGTTTTCCAAGACACCGACAACTCTTGGGTGGCCACCTGTGTGGCATTTCCCTTGCTGGATTTCTTTCTCCGTCGAGGCCCCTTCTTCGGTCAACCTCTCCTGTTCGCTCTCCTTCATTGCAATCCTATCAGGAGAGCGTGAGAGTTCGAGTTCTCGGTTATTTGTATATTTCTGGAGCTCGACATTAGCCTCCTCTAACTTGAGCTCTTGGAGAACTTTATCCCGCTCCTCTGTCAGGCAGCGACACTCATCCATCTTCCAGGGAAGCTCCTGCTTATGCTTCTCTTGGGCCTCTCTGAGCACCTCTATATCTTTCAACACGGCCTTGTTCACAGACTGACACGCTGACAGATGACCTCTGAGATTAGAGACTTCCTTTTCTAGCTCCTCCACTCGGTGCTCAATCGCATGTCTCAGGACCCTTTCTAGCTCGACTGTCTCTCTTACGGTCTCTCTAAGCAGTGCTATCTCCTGGTCCTGCTCTCTTCCAGCCAGCACCAGTCTCACCATCACTTCTGTCATTACATTTTCAGAGGGGCTCTCTTCCCCACCCACACTCTGACTAACAGCACGTCACTGATTTTCCTTCCCTCAAATCTTCACAGGGTGCAATTTGGTCAACGTCCTTGTGGGGTCCTTCCTCACTGTACTCTTTTATCCTCTTAAAGTGACAGTCACACCCCATAGTACGGTGAACCCTCAAGACACTCCCCTTCGGGGAGTCAGTTCCACTCTGTTCACCTACCACATCAGTGTCAGTCATACGGTCATACTCTTCAGGGGACCTCAGGTCAGTGAGGTGGGCAGACGCAGCCTTTCCTCTTGTGTCACTGTCTGACCCGTCAGTTTTTGGAGACATCACTTTCCCAACGTACGTCGCCCCAACAGCAAAGAGACCTCCATTCAGCGACTGTAGAGGAACTCTCCCCTCCCACAATTCTGAGAACAGCCCAGAGTCCCGGCTTATTACCACCGGACAAGCTAAGTTTGGAACTATAGCTACCTTATTGTTAGAACCCTCTTGTTAGATTTTGTTTCAGTTTGCTGGTCACATGACCTTTTTTCCCTATTTAGTCTGGCTCCGCCCTTCTGGCTTTGCTGGACTTCATTGTATTATCTACTCTTAAGCTAGCCGGGTGCTTAGGTGCCTTACTCTGTCAGTTTTGCTTAATCTTAGGATCTCGTAGTAATTTGTTTTCTGTTTAATTTTCCCTGCTACAATTTCTGTTAGGAGGTGTCCACCTTCTCTCCCAGTCCCTAGATCTTGTAGGGATTCCTCCCTCGCAACTATAGGTCTTCGTTCAGACTAGCTGAGGACTTTAACGGGTCTGGTCGCAGGATCAGGTTCCCTGTTACATCGTAGGGATCAAGCTCTGTTTTATTGTAGGGACAGAGTTCCCATCTTTCCTTAGTGCTTGTAGCAGTTCATAACAGTAAGTCCAGCCAAGAAATAAATAAAAAAAATCTCTAAGGAAAGATTTTCTGTTTTCATCATGGTGTCGGTTCGGGATTTGGCTGAACGCCTGCAGGGTCTCTCTCTGGAGGTGGCTGAAATCCAGCAACACGTGAGTAGTTGTTCTGGAGCACATTTCGTGGAGACAAAGGTACGTTTGCCTGATTTATTTTTTGGTGAACAACAAGATTTTTTTTCTTTTAAAAATGCTTGCTTGTTGTATTTTCGTTTGAGACCCAGATCCTCTGGTGATGAATCACAGCGCATAGGGTTCATAATGTCACTTTTGCGCAAAGAACCTCAGGACTGGGCCTTTTCTCTGCAGCCTAGTGATCCATGCTTTGGATCAGTGGATTTTTTTTTCTGCTTTGGGGTTGTTGTATGACGATCCGGATCGTGTTTCATCAGCTGAGACAGAGTTGAGACGTTTGAGACAGGGATCGGGTAATGCGGAAAAATATTGTACTCACTTCCGTAGGTGGTCCACTCAGGTGGGCTGGAACGATTCAGCTTTGAAAAGTTTATTTCTTGCAGGATTAAGTGAAAGGGTTAAAGATTTGCTGATTGCTTATCCTATACCTGGTAACTTGCAAGAGGCTATGCAATTAGCCATACGGGTGGATAGGAGACTGCGTGCAAGGGTTAATGAGAGTAAGTCTGCTTTGTCAGCTCCAGGTTTGGAGAAGGAATGTACTGACATTGCAGAGCCAATGGAAATTGGAGCAATGGCACCTCACTCTCGGGAAAAAGAACGCAGAATTGCTCAAGGTTTGTGTTTCTACTGTGGTAAATCTGAGCATTTCATTAAGAACTGTGCGCTTCGAATGAATAAAGAGAGAAAAAAAAATGAGGTCAGTGTCGCCCGCATAGCTTGTTTAAACAATAAAGGTGTCTTTCTTTCTGCTACCACTGGTGTTGAGGAGGAATTAATGGAGTTTTGGGTATTTGTGGATTGTGGTTCAACTCTCAATGTGATTGATGGGAAATTTTTGGAAAAACTAAAATTAAAACCCAAACTTCTATCTTCTCCTATTAATGTGGTGTCTGTGGATGGCTCTCCCTTGAAAAATGTTACTCACCATATCTGTGAATTTCCTCTTACTATTAATGGTGTTCATCAAGAGAATTTGGATTTGGTAGTTTTGAATAATTTACCTTCTCCGGTGATTTTGGGGTTACCCTGGTTAAAATTGCACAATCCGGTACTGGATTGGTCTACCAATGAAATTAAGTCCTGGAGTCCTAAGTGTTATGACAAGTGTTTGAACGGGCGTATTGCTGCTGTAGTTAAGGGGGAGTTACCTGTACCTATTCAGGATTTTTTGGAAAGTTTTACTGATAAGGAATCGCAGGTATTGCCTCCTCATAGAGATTATGATTGTGCGATTGAATTTGTCCCTGGAGCAACTCTTCCTAAAAGTCGTTTATTTAATTTGACTATTCCTGAGAGAAAGGCTTTGGAGGAATACATACAGACAAGCTTGGCCGCCGGTCATATTAGGCCTTCCAAATCTCCTGTGGCGGTTGGATTTTTTTTTGTTAAAAAAAAAGACGGCGGTTTACGGCCTTGTCTAGACTTTCGTGAGATTAATACGATTACTGTACACAATCCTTACCCACTGCCATTGATTCCTGATTTGTTTAATCAGTTAGTGGGGGCCAAGTGGTTCTCGAAAATTGATCTTCGAGGGGCATACAATTTGTTGCGCATGAAGGAGGGGGATGAATGGAAGACTGCGTTTAACACTCCACTGGGTCATTTTGAGAATCTGGTCATGCCTTTTGGACTTTCCAGTGCTCCGGCATTTTTTCAGAATCTTATTAATGACATCCTTAGACCTTTGATCGGCAGAAGTGTGGTTGTGTATTTGGATGACATTTTGATTTATTCACCGGATTTGGAGTCTCATTGGAGGAGTGTGCGTGAAGTATTACAGTTACTGAGTGATAATTCACTTTTTGCCAAACTAGAAAAATGTGAGTTCGCTGTACAGAGACTTAGTTTTTTGGGCTACATTGTCTCCAGTGAAGGTTTTGAGATGGACCCTGTGAAAGTGCAAGCTGTGTAGGATTGGCCTAGACCTATTGGTGTGAAATCAATACAGAGGTTTTTGGGGTTCGCCAATTATTATAGAAAATTCATAAAAAAATTTTCTGTGATTGCCAAACCTCTGACCGATCTCACCAGGAAAGGTGCTGATGCGGTTCAGTGGACTACTGAGGCCATTGAGGCTTTTGTGTTGCTAAAGGAGAGGTTCAGCTCTGCTCCCATCCTTACGCAGCCTGATGTGACTAAACCATTTTTGGTTGAGGTTGATGCTTCTTCTGTGGGGGTCGGCGCGGTGTTGTCTCAGGAAAAGACGGATGGAGTACATCCCTGTGCTTTTTTTTCAAATAAATTTTCTGAGTCTGAACTAAATTATGATATCAGTAATCGGGAATTGTTGGCAATTAAACTCGCATTTGAACACTGGCGTCATTTTTTGGAGGAGGCGGAATTTCCCGTTCAAGTCTTCACCGATCATAAAAATCTGATCTACCTTGATGCTGCCAAACGCTTGAATGCCCGTCAGGCTAGGTGGGCACTGTTTTTCTCACGCTTTAATTTTACCGTTACTTACATCCCAGGTACTAAAAATGTTAAAGCTGATGCTTTGTCTCGCAGCTTTTCTCCTATGGTGGGTACTGAGGAGGAGGAAAACATTTTTCAAGAGGGGGTTGTTATTGCGGTTTTGGACTCCGTGTTGGAAGATGAGATTCTTAAAGCACAGGAGAATGCCCCATCTAACACGCCGCATGGGAGGTTGTTTGTGCCTGGTACCCTGAGGAGAGATTTGTTTGTTGAATGTCATGACTCTCGGTTGGCAGGTCATCCTGGAATCTCTGAGACCAAGAGACTTGTGGGTCGCAGCTTTGGTGGCCTGGATGGCAGAAGGAAGTCATTAAGTGGGTGCGTCAATGCACTGTGTGTGCTAGATCTAAGTCTTCTCATACTCCTGCTGCAGGGTTGCTTTGCCCTCTGGAGGTCCCTAGTGCACCTTGGACACATTTGGCTATGGACTTTATTACTGACCTTCCCCCCTCTGAGGGTTTCACTGTCATCTGGGTGGTCGTGGACCGTTTTAGCAAGATGTGTCACTTGGTTCCTTTCATCAAATTTCCCTGCGCTAAGACTCTCGCTAAGGCCTTTGTCAAGGAAATAGTCAGACTACATGGTGTTCCTACTGACATTGTTTCTGATAGGGGACCTCAGTTTGTGGCTCGTTTTTGGCGCGCCTTTTGTGACAGGTTGGGAGTTCATTTGTCGTTTTCATCGGGATATCATCCTGAGTCTAATGGCCAGACAGAAAGGAAAAACCAGGATGTTGAGCAGTCCTTGCGTTGTTTTGTGACTGATAATCAAGAGGGGTGGTCTGAGTTTCTGCCACTTGCTGAGTTTGCTCTTAACAATCATACATCCGCTTCTGCTGGTTGTTCGCCTTTTTTTTGTTGTACTGGGAGACATCCGTCTTTTGGGTCATTTTCCAAGTTGGGATCGGCTGTACCTGAAGAGGAGAATTTTTCTGGTGTGTTGCAGAGAGTTTGGACTGATGTGCGTGGTAATCTTCAGGAGGCTAACAAAAGATCCAAAGTGTATTTTGATAGAAAACGACAAGAGGTTTTGTTTGCTATTGGTGACATGGTCTGGTTGTCCTCTAAGAATCTGCGCTTGAGGATTCCGTCTAAGAAATTGGGTCCTAAGTTTGTAGGGCCCTTTAAGGTGCTTCAGGTTATTAACCAATCTGCTGTTAAGTTGGAGCTTCCCACCTCCTGGAAGATTAATCCGGTGTTTCATGTTTCTCTCTTGAAAAAAGCTGAGGTCTCAGATGGAGACGTCTCGGCCACTGTTCCCCTGGTGGTGGAGGACGGGCAATATGAGATTTCCCGCATCCTAAATTCTAGACGGTATAGAGGGGGTTTGCAGTACCTCGTCGCTTGGAAGGGTTATGGACCCGAGGATAACTCATGGGTGAGGGCGGATGATGTTTCTGCGTCTAGACTTGTCAAAGCGTTTCACAAGAGGTTTCCGGATAAGCCTAAGTCCTAGGGGATCCGGAGGATCCTCTTAGAAGGGAGGGTACTGTTAGAACCCTCTTGTTAGATTTTGTTTCAGTTTGCTGGTCACATGACCTTTTTTCCCTATTTAGTCTGGCTCCGCCCTTTTGGCTTTGCTGGACTTCATTGTATTATCTACTCTTAAGCTAGCCGGGTGCTTAGGTGCCTTACTCTGTCAGTTTTGCTTAATCTTAGGTGTTGTGAATGGGTTTGAAATGAGTTCTGAGCAGAGGCTCCCTCTGGTGGTTACAAGCGGTACTAGTGAAGATTGTGAGGACTGGGAATCAGGTGTTACTGACTGGTCTTATATAAGGGAGTCATTTTCCCATCAGGGTTGCCGGTGATCAATTGTTC
The DNA here is from genome assembly GCA_033576555.1 of Oophaga sylvatica. Lineage (NCBI taxonomy): Eukaryota > Metazoa > Chordata > Amphibia > Anura > Dendrobatidae > Oophaga > Oophaga sylvatica. The sequence goes on from JARQOD010000003.1 coordinate 15,552,983, forward strand.
TGGTCTGAATCCTTCTTTCCAGTTTCCCTTGTAGCCTGCTGTGTCGTGTCTGCATCTCCTGCTATCAGATAAGACATTTTCTTCTTTTTGTTTTTGTGCTTGATTTTTGCATTTTGTCCTGCACTTCTGTGGGGGCCTTCAGGGTCCCCTCCGGGGGCTTTTGCCCTCTCTGTTTAGTTCAGCCACTGAGTTTTGTACTTTTGCTTTTTCCAGTTTTTTCAGTGGCTGCTGTTTTGTTTTTGTTACACCAGAGAACTAATTTAGGTGGTAGAGGTCGTGTGATCTCAGGTGATTTTGAAATTAGTAGAGTTGGTGTTTTTCAGGGTTTTCTGAGATTGCAGTAAGTACCCTTCCTGTCCTTTTCTATTTAGATAGTTTGGGCCCCAGCGTTTGCTCATTCTATTTTCTTTCTGTGTCAGTATTTCCTCTTGTCTAACCGCCATTACATGTTTGGGGGCTTTCTATTATCTTTGGGGTTCTGCTCCGGGGCAGATAGCTTTCCTATTTCTGTCTTTAGGTGTAGTTAGTTTCTCAGGCTGTGACGAGGCGTCTAGGACCAACGTAGGAACGCTCCACGGCTGCCTCTAGTTGCGGTGGTTAGTCAGGGTACTGCAATCTCATAGATTCCAACTGCTCTGGTGTATTTCCTTTTTTACCTGCACTCCTCAGCTACCGAAATATAACAGTATCACCGGCCCATAAATTGTATGGTACTCACAGAAGGGAAAAAATATTGTGAAGGAAGAAAGGTTGTCAGAGTTGTCAGAGATATTTTTCTGTTTGTTGCATTTTTTTTTTTCCCTCTGTATCTCTGGGTGCTGGGGAGGATCTTTTCTCCCAATGGA
>JARQOD010000003.1:15553927-15626133 GCA_033576555.1 Oophaga sylvatica
CAGAGAGTTTGACTGATGTGCTGTAACTTCGGGGCTAAAAAAAAAACCAAGTTTTTTTTTGATAGAAACGACAAGAGGTTTTTTTGCTATTGGTACGGGGTCTGGTTGTCCTCTAAGAATCTGCGTTAACCTAAAAGAAATTGGGTCCTAAGTTTGGGGGGCCCTTTTAAGGGCTTCGGGGTTATTAACCAATCTCTGTTAATTGGATTTTCCCCCTCCGGAAAATTAATCCGGTTTTCTTTTTCCTCTTAAAAAAAGCTGACTCAGGGGAACGCTCGCCACTGTTCCCCTGTGGGGGGACGGAAATAGGTTTTTTCCCGCATCCTAAATTCTAGGGGGGTAAGAGGGGGTTTGCAGTACCCGCGCTTAAGGTTATGACCCGAGGAAACTCGGGGTTAGGGGGATGAGTTTCGCGTCTAGACTTTCAAAGCTTCACAAGAGGTTTCCGGATAAGCCAACCAGGGGATCCGGAGGATCCTCTTAGAAGGGGGGGTACTGTTAGAACCCTCTTGTTTTTAATTTTTTTATTTGGCTGGTCACATGACCTTTTTTCCCTATTTAGTCTGGCTCCGCCCTTTGGCTTTTGCTGGACTTCATTGTATATCACTCTTAAGCTAGCCGGGGCTTAGGTGCCTTACTCTCATTTTTGTTAATCTAGTGTTGTGAATGGTTTGAAATGGTTCTGACAGAGGCTTCCCTCTGGGGTTACAAGCGGTACTATGAAGATTGTGAGGACTGGAATCAGGTTACGACTGGTCTTATATAAGGGATCTTTCCCACAGGTTCCGGTGATCAATTTTCTGGTCTGAATCCTTCTTTCCGTTTCCCTTTAGCCGCGTGCTGCTGCACTCCCTGCTATCAGATAAGACATTTTTCTCTTTTTGTTTTTGGTGCTTATTTTCATTTTGTCCTGCACTTCTGTGGGGGCCTTCGGGGTCCCCCCGGGGGCTTTTGCCCTCCTTTTATTCAGCCACGGGATTTTTGTACTTTTGCTTTTTCCAGTTTTTTTCATGGCTGCTGTTTTTTTTTTTACACCAAGAACTAATTTAGGTGGAGAGGCGTGTGATCTCGGTGTTTTTGAAATTATAAGGGTGTTTTTCAGGGTTTTCTGAGATTGCATAAGTACCCTTCCGTCCTTTTCTAATTAGATATTTTGGGGGCCCCAGCGTTTGCTCATTCTATTTTTCTTTTTTGTGTCATATTTCCTCTTGCTAACGCCATTACTGTTTGGGGGCTTTCTTTTCTTTGGGGTTCTGCTCCGGGGCAGATAGCTTTCCTATTTCTGTCTTTAGGTTATTTTAGTTTCTCAGGCGTGCGAGGGTCTAGGACCAACAGGAACGCTCCACGCTGCCTCGTTCGGTGGTTTAGTCCGGTACTGCAATCTCATAATCCAACTGCTCTGGTGTATTTCCTTTTTTACCTCACCCTCAGCTACCGAAATATAACAGTATCACCGCCCCTAAATTGTAGGTACCACAAAGGAAAAAATATTGTAAGAAGAAAGGTTGTCAGATTTTCAGAGAATTTTTCTGTTTGTGCATTTTTTTTTTCCCCTGTACTCTGGTTGGGAGGATCTTTTCTCCCAAGGGTTTTTGCACATTGTCTGGCCGTGTGGATCACTTGCCCTGGGGTTTTCAAGTAGCTGCAAACTTGCTAGGTTGCCTGTTTGAACCTAGGACCCCCCTGCCAATTTGTTTTTAGGGGACGACTAATTTCAGAATTTCAAAAAAATTGTAAATTGTTTTTTTTGCCTTAAAATCTAAGTCCTCAGGAAACCACGCAGCAGTTCAAATTATCATCTCTCCCGCGCGGCGACCTCAATTGGTTTTTCCCTATACCTGGGACCTTTTTGAGGAATTTGATCTTTTTCAGGCTTTGGGGGTTATTGTACGAGAGCCTAATGTCACTTAAAGCTGAAAAAGCCTGTTGGCATTAATCGGGGCTTGAGAGCTGATTATACTGTCAGAGATTCCAGGGGGCAGTCCTGACCAAATGGAATGACGACGCTTTGGCGGCCCTTTTTCCGGAAGGGTCTGCGGATAATGTAAAGGATGAGGGGATTCCCTGTCCCCTCTGGTCTAAATGTTCTATTCATTAGGATTCAAATTGACAACTTGGTGAGCGGAGAAGTATGCGTGGAGTGGTTTGCCTTTGAGCCCTTCTACCCAAGTGGATGGAGTGGTGTCTGGGGCACAGCGCATGATTTCGAAACGCAAGGTTATTTTCTACTGTGGTATGCCTCTCATGCTATTTCACTGCCCAAACGGGAAAGACGTTTTGCCGCTCATTGTCCTTGGGTAGTGCAACTAAGTTTTATTAACTTCCACTCTGATACCTCTGCCCATTTCTGCTCACTTTCGTTGATTCTGGGCAGCTAATAACCTTATGGATTAAGATTTTTGCAAAACGTTTTGGGTTCCCTTGATACCCCAAGAAGTCTATTCCTCACTGGGATCGATTCCACCCCTTTGGCTGAGAAAAACCCCTTTTCACTCAGGGATAATGGGGGAACCATCACCAGGAGTGTGCAAATTTTTGGTTCTATAAATCGCAGACATTATAGCGGGTTCCCTGGTTACAGCCAAACCTGTTTTTTGGGTTGAAAACTTGTCTGAACCAGTTTTGGGGGTGCCAATGTTTAATACCAACAACCCTTTTTTTCTGCCCCCCCCAGGCTCAGGATGTTCCTGACTTTTTGTTTGATTTTCTGAGGTTTAGCAAAGTAAATCCACCTTTTCCCCCCCCATAGACATGACTGCGCTATTGAATTAGTGCCGGGTAGTAAATTCCCTAAAGGCCCTTTTAACTTGTCTGTACCGAACATGAAGCTATGCGGTCTTATACAAGGAATCATTGAGAGGGCTATCCACCCCCTCTTCACCCTTAGGTCCGGTTTTTTCTTTGTGGCCAAAAAAGAGTTCATTAAGGCCGTGAAGATTATCGCTCTTGAACAATATTACTGGAAATTTAATACCCGACCCTTGATTCTGACCTTTTTTTCCAGGGGAAAAACGCTACTTGGTTTACCAAGCTTGACTCGGGGGGGCGTATCCTTTATTGCATTAAGCACGGGATGAAATGGAAACCATTCAATACCCCCAAAGGGCATTTTGATTACCTAGTGAGCCTTTGGGCTCATTAATGCCCTTCCGTCTTCCATCCTTCATGAATACATTTTCAGGAATTTTTTGTGGAAAAAATTTTCTGATTGTTTCATTTGGATGATACTTGATTTTTCTAATGACTGGACTCCAGTGAAACAGTTCGAACTGTATTCCAATTTTGAGAGAGAATGCTCTGATGTGAAGGGACAAGTGTTTTTTTGCTACAGAAGATCTCATTTCTGGGATTCATTTTTCCCCATCTGTATTGAAATGAACCCGGTCAAGGTTCAGGCCACTGTATTGGGTCCAACCACTTCATTAAAGGCTCTTCAGAGATTTTTTGGGTTTTGCCAATTTTATCGAAATTTATTGTAATTTCTCGTTATTGTTAAACCATTAACTGATTTGACCAAAAGGGTTCTGATGGTGAATTGGCCTCTTGAGGCAGTTTGCATTCAGGAACTTAAGCAGAATTCACTTCTGCTCCTGTTCTAACGGCAGCCTGATGTTTCCTACCATTCAGGTGGGGGTTATGCCTCGAAATTGGGCAGGTGCCGTTTGTCCCAAAAAGATCCAGAACCCTAAAAAGTAACCCTTGTGCCTTTTTCTCTCGAAAATTTCTCCTACTAACTAATTATGACGTGGGTAATCGGAGTTATTGCCATGAGTGCTTTTGAAGATGGAGACTTGGCTGGGGAGCCAAACATCGGGGGGTGGCCTTAGGACCTAAAGAAAACTGGTCATCTGGAATCTCCAACGACTCAATCCTAGACAGCCCAGGGGGGCCTTGTTTTTCACACGTTTTAATTTTGTGGTTTCCTTTTTCCTGGCACTAAGAAGTTAAGGCATGCCCCTCGAGGATTTTTTCTTGCGACTCTCCGATTTATCATCCTTCGTTATTTTGAAGGAGGGGATTCTTTCCGCAACTCGCCCAATTTGAGACTTCTCTGGAGGGGTGTCAGGAGATAGGCCCGAGCGCTGCCCGTGGAAAATTGTTTTCCCCGGACCAATGGAAAAAAGTGTATTCTGATTTCATTGTTCCGCTTGGCTGGGCATCCCGGAATTTTTTGTACCAAGACTTGGTTAGTCGGTCCTTTTTGTGGCCTCCTTGTCTCGCGATGCAGGGAATTTGGCAGTCCGCGGACTTTGCCCTCGCTCCAAGCCTTGCTCTCGCTCTATGGTTTGTTATGCCATTGCCTGTCCCAAAACCATGGACCCATATCTCTATTGATTTCTTTTTCCGATCTTCCTGTTTCTCAGAAATGACCACCTTGGGTAATTTTGGTAGGTTTTTTCCAAAATGATACATCTTGTCCATTACCTAAGTTGCCTTCCTCTCTGAATTGTGCCCGTTGTTCCTTCACACGGGTTCGTTTACACGCAATCCTGAGAACATTGTGTCTGACAGAGGAGCCAGTTTGTTTCCAGTTTTTTGGAGGACTTTTGTTCTAAACTGGGTGTTCAATGTCTTTCTCCTCGGCATTTCATCCTCAGACCAAAGGTCAAACTGAAGAACAAACCAACATTGAGACTTATCTAAGAGCTTTGGTCTGCTGACAGGATACTGGGCTCTTTTTTCCTTTTGGCTGATTTGCTCTTAATAATGGCTACCTGCCACTTTATGTCTCCGTTTTTCTGAATTCTGGGTTCACCCCGATTTTCTTCGGGACAACGGAGGCTTCTGTCTGCCAGGTTTGACCTTTGTGAGCGTAGCAACAGATTTGGGGGCCCAGTATGGAGAGGTTTTCCCCTCTCCAAAAGGCCCAGCGGTTGCTAACCGGCATAGGACTGTGGTCCTCGTTTAAAGTGGGGGACTTGGTCTGGTTGCCTCAAAGAATATTCCTAGAATACATCCCAAATTTAAGCCTGTTCATTGGACCTAATAAAGACATGGAGATTTTAATCCGTTTCTTTTCGTTTGCTTTTTTCCAGGACATTTAAGATCCAAAACTGTTTCCAAATCCTTGTTGAAGGGGGTTTGTTGAGCCAGTGGTTCCTCTGCTGTCCTCCTGACCCTGTTTTGTTGAGGGCAACTGAATGTGGTTGAAAAATATTGGATTCTCGTTTTTCAGACAAGACCCAGTATTTGGTTAAATGAGAGGTTTGGTCAGGAAACAATCTTGGGGTTTGCTTCGGACATCCATGCTAGGAGACTTATCCGGGATCATAGAACTCACCTGACACCTTTTCTCAAATGAGGGTTCGGTGACCCCTCCCAAGGGGGGGGATGTTGTAATGGGTTGAAATATTCTGAGCAAGGCTCCCTCTGGTTGTTACAAGGGTACAGTGAAGATTGTAGGACGGGAATCTTTTACGAAGGTCTTATATAAGGGATCTTTTCCCCGGTTGCCGTGATCAATGTTCTGGCTAATCCTTCTTTCCAGTTTCCCTGTAGCCCTCTGGTCGTGTCTGTATCTCCTGCAATCAGATAAGACATTTTATTCTTTTGTGTTTGTGCTATATTTTTGCATTTTGTCCTGCACTTCTGTGGGGGCCTTCAGGGTCCCCTCCGGGGGCTTTTGCCCTCTCTGTTTAGTTCAGCCACTGATTTGTACTTTTGCTTTTTCCAGTTTTTTTCAGTGGCTGCTGTTTTGTTTTTGTTACACCCAGAGAACTAATTTAGGTGGTAGAGGTCCGTGTGATCTCAGGTGATTTGAAATTAAGAGTGGTGTTTTTCAGGGTTTTCTGAGATTGCATTAAGTACCCTTCCTGTCCTTTTCTATTTAGATAGAATGAGCAAACGCTGGGCCCAAACTATTTTCTTTCTGTGTCAGTATTTCCTCTTGTCTAACCGCCTTACATGTTTGGGGGTTTCTATTATCTTTGGGGTTCTGCTCCGGGGCAGATACTTTCCTATTTCTGTCTTAGGTGATTAGTTTTCTCAGGCTGTACGAGGCTCTAGGACCAACGTAGGAACGCTCCACGGCTGCCTCTAGTTGCGGTGGTTAGTCAGGGTACTGCAATCTCATAGATTCCAACTGCTCTGGTGTAATTTCCCTTTTTACCTGCACTCCTCAGCTACCGAAATATAACACTTAGGATCTCGTAGTAATTTGTTTTCTGTTAATTTTCCCCTGCTACAATTTCTGTTAGGAGTGTCCACCTTTCTCCCATCCCTAGACTTGTAGGGATTCCTCCTCGTAACTATAGTCTTCGTTCAGACTAGCTGAGGACTTTAGCGGGTCTGGTCGCAGGATCAGGTCCCCCCTTACATCGTTGGGATCCAAGCTCAGTTTTATTGTATGGACAGAGTTCCCATCTTTCCTTAGTGCTTGTACAGTTCATAACACTTATGGTTTTTAATGTCCCTGACCGTCTCTAGGAACACACAGGCCTCAAAAAGTCCTCGTGACCCATGGAGACAGTGACTCGATCTTACTTGTGTCAATAATTTTATCGGGTACAGCCCTCACTAGGGTCACCGAGCTCCCAGAATCGACCAGTCCATACACCTCCTCCTCACCATTCATCTGTAGTGCACACCCACATAGCCCTCACCTGAGGGTAACTCAACTGACAGACTAGACAGACATACCACCATTGTCCCGGGCAACAATCCGATGGTAACCTTTGCGGCCGTGCTTTTTGCCAGCTCCTCCCCCTTTTTGGGCCATCACCCCTCTTCGGTCACTGCCCTCCTGTTGACTCCACTTCTTTTAGGGACAACCACCCCCCTCGGGGTTTTTTCACCCCTTTTTGGGAAATCACTCCTGTTTGGGTACCGCCCCCTTTTTGGGACTACACCCCTTTTTGGCAACCATCACAGTTTGGTCCCCGCCCTCTTTTTGGCAACCATCACATGGACTCCCCCACGGCCCCTCAGGACCCCAGTTTCACACAGTACCTGTAAACAGTCTTTTTTTTAGGGCGTGTACTGGCCCTTAAGAGTTTGTGTGCCTCGTTCACACTGTCCTTCTTACAACACAGCTCCTGCTGGCACTGCCACAGCTCCTGCCGCAGCCACTGCAGTTCCTGCTGCCGCAGAACCTCTTACTGCAAGTCCCCTGTAGCTCCCGCTACAAGTCTCTGCACGCTTCCGCTGTGCTGTGTTAGTGACCCTCCGATCCACAGCAACCTTCGTAACCCCGCTGAGTTACAGCCAGATGCTTATCACCATCATAACCCCACCGAGTTCACCTGGTTATTTTGTCACTTTTTCACCCAGGACATCAACTGCTGCAGGAAAAAACAAACCATCCGAAAAACACGCCTGACCCTCACGCAGTGCCCGCATTCAAGCCACCAAATGTGGGATTCGCTCTGTAGGCAGTGACCGGCCGCAGTAATAAGGCCACAACACAGCTTCAAGTCCAAATTCAGTGGTTTAATAACACTTTTCCAATCCGATAACAGAAACATAACAGAACGTAAATACACTCCAGCTTGGAGAACCACTGTTTCCCAGACTCACCCTTGCTGGGACGGGCTTGACTAAGCGGCTGCAGGTCACATGACCCCCAGGTGCCATTCCCCGGGTGGTCTGGAATCTGCTTGCTTAGATTGCTACACACTTTACCAAAAACCATGGCTACAGGCTGGCTTCAGCCAAGCTCCTTCTTGCAATACGCTCCGGAGGTGTCTCCCAACCTCCTTCCACTGGCTCCATCCTAGCCAGTACGATTCCCCTTACAAACACACAGTTCCATTAAATATCCCTCAACCACACCCATAGGTGCATTACACATCACCTACTGCTCACGTGACTATGACCTCATCACAGGTCATTGTCTTCAGGAAAATCCCAGCCAAATTTAGCCTCGGAGAAATAACTCCCATCCAGCAAGACCCCTTTTGGTGTACCACACCACACAATGAAGGTATTAAAAAAAAAAAAGTGCAATGTGAAAAAAAAAAAAAAAAAAAAACACAGTTTTCACAACAAGAAGTTTCCCTCACTATATGGAAAACAGAATCACTGCACAATGTTAGTTCATGTATTTTTGGATTATAAGACGCACTTAATTCCCCAAAATTGGGGGAAAATGGGGGTGTGTCTTATAATTCGAATAACCTTACCGCTGCGATGGAGCAGGGCACAGGTCGCTGGGCAAATGTGGCACATTGCGCAGGCCACAGGCTGCGATGAGGTGCGACACTGTGGGTGTTCGGTGGTGTGGGGCTCCTGCAATATTTGTGAAAAGCCCGGACCCCCGCACTTCCATGTTTAAATTGCAGTGAACTCCGGGAAAATGGCTGCCAGGCAGCCCATGCACAGATGAGATCTCTGCAACAAGATCTCAGGAGATGAGATCTCAGCACGAAGATCCCATCTGCAACATGCCAGCCCCCGGCAGCCATTTTCCAGGAGTCCACCGCAAAGTAAAACCATGAAAGTTCGAGGGCTTCAGGCATTCACAAAATGTCGGTGGAGCCCCCCACCATCAAACACCAGCAGCATCGCACATCCGAACACCCCTTTCTTCCCATTCTGGGGTCCATAGCATGGCCCCACTAACTTGCCCTCCACCAGCTCGACCCGGAACCCGCTTCACCGCAGCCACCACCCCCGAAGCAATAAGATGCATGGATGCAAGAAGCACACCATTTTTGAATCTTATAATCCGGTCATCTTATAAACTGGAAAATACGGTAAGTCATGTCATACAACTATTTATACTCTATTATCTTGTACACAGTGAAGTAGATAGCAGTCACAACACTATGAATGCTCTTCTGCATTTTTCAGAGTCAGGAACTTTCTGGTTACATGTGGTGGTCCATAACTTTTGTTACAACTATAACAGTCCAGCAAGCCATTATGGAAGTCCCATCATCCCCTGTGAAACCAAATCCGATTTGTCTAAGATAAGGAATCCTTCTTAACTTAATCCCCTTTAATTAGGCCTTCTGTAATCAGGGCAAGGTTCCCTCTATTTTAAATAGCCTAAGGGCCCGTCTCATATAGCGATATCGCTACCGAGATCGCTGCTGAGTCACTAGTTTTGTGACCAGCACGATCTCCCCACGATATCGCTGTGTGTGACATTCAGCACGATCACCCCCCTGCCGGTATCGCTGATCGTCGCTGAAATGTCAGGACATTTTTTTGATCGCTGGTCTCCCCGCTGACAGCACGCATCGCTGCGTGAGACAGGCGGGAGACCAGCGATCCGCGGAACCAAGGTACACAGCGGGTTTCCAGGCGCAGGGCTGTGCCAAAACCCCTGTGTACCTTGGATACCAGCGCCCTGAAGCAGGGTGCTGGTAACCAAGGTACACAGCAGGTTTCCAGGCACCGCACAGCGCCTGGAAAACCCACGTGTACCTTGGTTACCAGCTCCCTGCATCAGGGCGCTGGTACCAACGTACACTGCGGTAACTAAGCGATGTTACCCACATGTCGCTGTGCTGACGCTGCCTGAGCTGCCTGTTGACAGCTCACAGCGATCATGTACGATACACCACGATCCTGACAAGTGCATATCGTTGTCGGGATCGCTGGTTATCGCTAATGTGAGACCCACCCTTAGAGCCTGAGCTAAGGACCTCACCCCCTGCTCTTTGTCTCAGCTTGCTCCTTGCTAGAATCCGGATTTTCACACTGCCATATATCTTTGCTTTCATTCAGAATGTACTATCTGAAGTCTCCCTCCTGGCACACAACACCATATCAATTCAAGACTGCAATCAATAGACCAAAGGCCTGTATTTCGCATCTGACACATGACAATGAAGTGCCCATGTAGCTCAGTATGACGGTTCCCACATAATATGATGATCCCCACAGACCCCACACAGTATGATGGCCACTACAACCGCTACACAAAATATGGATCCCCACTTAGTATGGAGGTCCTTACAGTCACCACAGCCCCTCACCACATAATGGCCCCCACTAACCACCCACTCATTGTTATAACCTCACACCTCTTCACTTAATATGATACCCCCAAATTCCTGATATTTCAAATAAACACACACTACTCACCCAACCCGTTCCTGAGTTGTGCTGCTCCATTCTGTGCAGTGTGTACCGAGTCTCCATACTACAGGTGTGATGTGGTGACATCATGTGCATGCAGTGCATGGAATCTCAGATCACAGGTAAGGCTGAATGGTGGATCAGGAAACTTCTGACTCCCTGATTCACTATCTATCATGGTTTCACCATCAAGGGAATGCGGATATCACTGAAATTATATGATAGGGAAGGACGTCGACCAGTGCCTCACTGAGTCCTGTACATCATAACGGGCCCCGAGGCCTGCCGTAATGAAAGATACACCCCTGCCCTATCCAACTATCGTATGGTAAATATTTCATAGATTAGTATCTGCACCAAGAATGGAAGTAAAGGTACTGTCACACTAAGCAGATCTTTATGATTGGTTAGCTGAGGAGAGTAGGCAAAAAAAAGGCAATACACCAGAGAGTTGGAAATCTACTGGATTGCAGTACCCTACTAACCACCACAACAAAGCACCGTGGAGCTTCCTACGTTGGTCCTAGACGCCTCGTCACAGCCTGAGAAGCTAAACTACACCTAAAGATAGAAAAGGAAAACTATCTGCCACGGAGCAACCCCAAAGAACATAGGAAGCCCCCAAACATTAATGGCGTTTAGACAAGAGGAAATACAGACAGACAGAAAATAGTAATGAGCAAACATTGGGGGCCCAATCTTCCTAGAAAAAAAGGACAAAGGACACTACTGCAATCCAAAAACCCAAAAAAAATACCAACTCACTAATTGCAAAAACACCTGAATCACACGACCTCTACCACCTAAATTAGTTCTCTGGTGTAACAAAACTAAGCAGCAGCCACTGAAAAAACTGAAAAGGCAAATGAGCAAATAAACAGTGGCTCAATAAACTGAGAGGAGCACAAGCCCCGGAGGGGACCTGCGACCTCCACAAAGTGCAGGACAAAATGCAAAAAGCAAGCACAAAAATAAAAGCAGAAAATATCTTATCGTGTACAAAGATGCAGGCAAACACACAGGCTTCCAAGTGAACCAGGAAACAAAGTTAAGACAAAACAATTATCACCGGCGACCCTGATGGAGGAACTCCCTTTATAAAGGGTAATCCCACACTAAACAACATCGCTAACGGGATCGCTAAAAAACTCACTATTTAGCGATCCCCGTTAGCGATGTTGTTGTGTGCGGCATCTGCCAGCGACGAGCTTCTGCTGTGATCTCGCTCGTCGCTGGAAATCGTTCCGACCCTATTTTTGTCGCTGGCGCCCCGCTGTAAGTAACTAATCGCTGAGTGTGGCACCTTTTTAGCGATTTAGCGTACTTTTGTACCGCTAAAGTCGTTAAGGAATCGCTAACCGCATAGCGTCCTAACGACATCGCTAAAAAGGAGCTTCTACGATAAGAAACAATCCCGCTAGCATCTCATTAGTATGTGACGCTAACGAGATCGCTACGGGATTGTGTATGTGGCAGTACCTTAAGACCAGTCTGTAACACTGATTGCCAATCTTCACAATCTTCATTGAATAGTTCAGTACTGTTTAACCACCAAGGGAGCTTCTGCCAAAATCATTTCTAACACATTCACAACAGAGATCGCTACGAGATCGCTAAAGCTCAGCGATTTTATGACGCAGCATGATCTCGTAGCGACGCACTGTGTGTGACATTTAGCGACGTTGAGGCCCCTGCTGCGATGTCACTGATTGTTTATGAACGTCTGAGCCGTTTTTGGTCGTTGGTGTCCCGCTTGTGAGCCTGATCGCTGGAGTGTGACACCCTTTAGAACGACTTTACCAGCGCGCAGGCGGGACTAGGTTTTTCCCAACGACCGCAAGGTCTTAAACAATCGCGGACTGCTGATTGAGATCTTTGTGTTTGAACAACTAGCGACCAATAGCGATCGCACCAACGATCTCCCAGGTCGTGTCGTGTCGTGAACGCGTGCGATCGCTAAGTTGACAGTGCCTTAAGTGAGTAATTTCTAAATAGCTGTGGTGTAGTGTAGTGGATGGTAACAAATTGTGTATGTAGAGGGCAGTATTGTGGAACATAAAAGTAGGGGGGAAGTACTGTGGTAACAGTATACTGTGTCTGAGGAGGATGCCAACCTGTGGGAACATTATACGCGTGGGGATGGCGGTACTGTGGGAACATAAACTTTGTATGCGGGGTGCGGTACTGTGGGAACATTATACTGGTGTGGGGTGACATACTTTGGGAACATTATAATTTAGTTGGGATGGCAATCTTGTGGAAACATAATAATGTGTGTGGGAGATGGCGTACCATGAAAACAGTAACCGTGTTGGGGTTCATAGACTCAAAAAGTTAGAGTTTAAGGCACCTCCAGAGTTATCATGTCCAACCCCCTGCTCAATGAAGGATTCACTAAACCATTTCAGACAGCTGTCTGTCCAGCCTCTTTGAAGACTTCCATTGAAGAGAACTCCATCTGAGTGGAGCCTGTTTTAACTCTTGATCCCCCTCAAGTCAAAAAGTGTTTTCTAATTTCTGATCTGTATCTTCTCCCTTCAGTTTAATTCCATTGCTTCTTGTGTTTCCATGTGCAAATGGAATAATGATGATCCCCCTACACTGTGACATCCCTTCAGATACTTGTAGCAGCCATCAAGTCTCTTCTACACCTTGCAAGCAAAATTCCCAGATCCTTTACCACTCCTCATAGGACATATTTTTTTTTTTTTTTAATGTTGTGCCCAGAACTATACACAGTATTCCAGATGAGCTGACCAAAGAGGAGTAGAGGGGGATAATTGCTTCATGTGCGCTAGACTCTATACTTCTCTTAATACATCCTAGAACATGTTTGACTTAATTGCTGCTGTATAACACTGTTTGACTCATGTGAAGGTTGTGTTCTATTACCATACCAAGGTCTTTCACACTGTGCTCTTGCTTAGTTCTATTCCTACCATTCTGCAATGTTATTTTCATTTTTTTTGCCCAGATGTAGAATCTTGCATTTCTCCTTTAAATACCACTGTATTAGTCACTGCCCATTGTTCAAGCTTTATCAAATCCTTCGAATAAGTTTCTGTACTTCTCTAGTGCTGGCGATCCCTCATAGCTTTGCATTTCTGAAAATTTATATTTACCTCATTCCTTTATCTAGATAATTAATAAAAATGTTGACTAAAGCCTGGTCTCCCATAGCGATACACCACAATCCCGACAACGATATGCACTTGTCAGATCGCTAGCGTATCGCTACATGATCGCTGCTGAGCTGCAAACAGGCAGCTCAGGGCAGCGATCAGCACATCGACACGCGGGTAAACATCGCTAGTTACCCGCAGGTGACCTTGGATACCAGCGCCCTGAAGCAGGAGCTAAAAACCAAGGTACACATCGGGTTTCCAGGCGCTGCGCATGCCTGAAACCCGCTGTGTACCTTGTTACCACTCCCTGCATCAGGGTGCTGGAACCAAGTACCAGCGGTTTTCTAGCACAGCCCTGCGCCTGGAAACCCGCTGTGTACCTTGTTACCACTCCCTGCATCAGGTGCTTTATCCAAGGTACACATGGGTTTCTAGGCACAGCCCGCGCCTGAAACCCGCTGTGTACCTTGTTTACCAGCGGATCGCTGGTCCCCCCCTGTCACGCAGCAATGCGTGCCTGTCAGCGGGAACCAGCATCAAAAAAATGTCCAGGACATTCAGCACGATCAGCGACACCCAGCAGGGGGCTGATCGTCGCTGAATGTCACACACAGCGATATCGCTGGGGAATCGCTGCTGTGTCACAAACTAGTGACTCAGCAGCGATCTCCCCCAGCGAGACGCTGTGTGAACGGGGCTTAACACTGGCGTCAGGACAGAGCCTTGTGGTACACCCCACTGAAACACTCTCCAATTGCATGTGGAACCATTTATTACACTCTTTGAGTACATCACTGAGCCAGTTATGAACTCACCTAACCGTAGCTTTGTGAATCCCATACTTATATCATTTTTTCAATAAGGATAGTATGACATACTTTATCAATGCATTGCTGAAGCCGGATATACATATCTACTGCATTGATAGTACTGTGGGAACATTATACTGTGTGGGGGGGACGCAGTACTGTGGGAACATATACTGTGTGGGGGAATGACATACTGTAGGAGCAATATACTGTGTGTAGGGGATAGCAGTACTTGGGAACATTATACGTGTGGAGGGAATGACAGTAACTGTGGGAACATTATACTGTGTGGAGGGGGATAGCAGTACTGTGGGAACATTATACTGTGTGGAGGGAATGACAGTACTGTAGGAGCAATATACTGTGCATGGTGGAATGACTGTATTGTGGAAACACTATACTGTGAGGAGAAAATGGTGATACTGTGAGAAGATTATTCTGCGTGTGGCTAAATGTTGCTACTGTGGGAACATATACTGTAGGTGGGTATGGTGGTACGTGGAAATATAGTCTTTTTATGAGGGATGCCAGTACTATGGAAACATTATACTGTGTGAGGGGCGTCATGCATGCTGCATAAGTTTGGTAAGAATGTGTGTATTAAGTGAAAAATCTTCAGCCCTATGCGGCAAGAAGACTGCCATAATGTCGTCAAGGTGGGACCCTCCGGAACCAATGGAAGAGTAAGGTTTCAGGAAGTAAGAGTCTAGATGGCACACACGTAAGATGACCTGATGATACAGTTTTCTGGACATAAAAGGCCGGTGCGCTAAAATGGGAGCAAATTTTGCGCCAAAGGACGTGTGCCAGGGAAGAATCTGAGGCCGAGGAACCAGGCCATGGTAAACGTGCCAATGCAGCAGGTTGTGCCGCCCTGGAAAGTATAATCATGCTGCCACCAGATGAGTCCCAGAGTCCAGACTACGCCTATCAAGGCCCGAGAACCAGCCCTCCCTATATCGGTACGAAAGTCATCCACTGTTGGTCATGCACCAATGATCTGAGAGGAGAATCCGCTCAGGAGTGTACAACCGCAGTAAAAAATTAGAGTGGCGAGTGAGCTGGGCTGTTGCTTCCAGCACGGACGTAGGGAATAGGTGTTGTCTGGCTAGTACAACATACATGGTGGGGCCAGTTGAAGCGAAGACGGCCCTGTGAGCCTTGATAGACTTTGTCAGGAGGAAATGTGGCCCATATGCGTTGGGACTGTTAAAGAAATGGTTAATTTCTATTCTCTAAAATAAAATAAATACTAGCAAATAGTTCTATCATGAAGTATGGTTATCATCTGTCTACAGCCCCATCTATTTGACATTTATAATTGTGGTCAAGTTGACATTTATAATTGTGGTCAAGTTCCTGTTTTCCCAGAATGTGAAGGACAAATTCTCAGAAAAACAAGATAATATGGTTTGGGTCCAAAATTGTGCAATAAGTCATAAACCACCCATGGACACGACGCCAGTACTAGTCACTGGCCAAGGACAAACGATGAGAACGTGAACTTTCAACACTGAAGAACATTCTCGAATATCACAGAAAAGGAAGATTCCATATTTGGTCAAGAAATTATTCTTATATCCGAATAAGCACATGACAACCTATTGTAAAACACTCCATATTTGTGCCAATTATTATGTAACCTTGTGGTTTTGGGCTATAAAAGGTCCCCCTTCAAACCATTAAAGGAGGAGATCTACTTGACACGAACTGTGTGTGTGTGTCTCTTTATTTCTCCCATAGATAGGTTCCTATCTAAATTAGAATGCCTGAGGTTGGACTAAAAGGGAACAATCCCTCTTCTCTATCAATTGAAGGCCCCAGCGAATGGGGAAAATCAGATTATATTCCCCTTTGACTCTCGTTCCAGACTGAACAAGGAATCTTACCTCCTGTCCGAGAGAGAGAAAATTGCCCGGGTAAGTGAGCAATTGCTTGCATCTTTTTTCTATCTCTCTTGACGAGGTGGTGGATAAATCAGTCTGCAGGGATTTCCAACTGGAATCCCCTCAGGTAAATAGTTGTGTACACTTGTTGTTTGTTTTTGTCTTATTTGTTTGTTTATGTGGTTATTTGTTTATATGTTTATGTATTAACCAATACTAACCAATTGACTAATCTATTGACTTTTTTATCCATTTATTTATTTCTTGACCAATTGTTTATTCATGGTTTAAGGCAAATCTGTGTAAGTGCTGTTAACAATTGTTTTGTTTCATTATGAAGTACAATGAATTTCCATTTGTTTTGTCTGTATCTATATCAAGTGTTCCTGTCTGTTTGTAAGGATGTCAGAGTTTGTTAATACTGTAAATATTGCTATTATGAGTCGCACGTACCAGGGCTTTGGGTACTCGGCACCGAGCCCGTTCACTTCACTGGGGGATGTCACGGGTAGCGCAGCTCGTCCGTTGCCCTGGGCGCTCACTAAAGGGGGATATTTACAGGGATGATAGAATGTTCGTGACGCCACCTGTGGTTCCTTGTCAGGGTGACCAGCGCTGCAGGGTAAGTCCTCTGAGTGTTTGGGGCAGCAAGGTGTTAAGTCTCCCACAGGCGAGACTGATTTCTCAGAGTATATGGCGGTGTAGGGGTGCAGGAGCAATAATGCAGACACACACAAACAAGTCTCTTTCTGTACCTTTACTGGTGATATTTGCAGGCACGTCCCGGGAAGCCGTCAGGGTGGAGGATGCACGTCCAGTAATCCACTGAGTAGGTGTAGGGCCTCCTTACGCCTTTAATGTGTGTGAGTTTCTGACTTGCATAAAACAAAGCTTAACTCCGTGTTTTCAGCTACGCCCGGCTGACCTTGTGGTGAGGTCTTCTTGTGGACAGAACAGTGTCTTTGTGGCGGTACCTGCCAGACCCCCGTCTTCCTAACCTCAGTTATGTATCAGCACTGCTGGGCCCCTGCGACTTGAAGTCCAGGGTCTCCGGTGTCTCCTACCAGTCGTGCAGATGCTGGTAAGCGCGGACCCGGTGTCCGGTGGTTCAGAGTGGAGGTAAGCTATCAATGCTGGTTGACCTCGGTCACTCTCTTTTCCTCTTTCTTCCACCTGCCTTTCGTCCTACTCTCACCACTATCATAAGCACAAATTAGCAGCAGATGTCAGCTTTCTTTTCTTCACCGCTCTCCAAGCGTCGGCACGCTTACTTACTGAAACGCTCGCTGAAGCACTCTCAGTGGACTCAACTTTGACCAGACTAAGTGGCAATCCCGTCCACTGCTACTGGACTCCACGATGTAAGCTGAGTAGTTCCTGAAGTCCTTAGGCTTTCAGATAAGTCTTTCTTTGGCTAGTCTTTCCCTCTCTACTCGTCTGAGGTAACTAGACTGTCTGTCTCAGCCCTCCGGCTAAACTGATCTGAGGTAACTCACGTTCTGAGGTAAAACCAATGACTAGCTAACTCTCAGCTACATTGCCTTCATCTCACTACTGTCGTCTCAAGGGCTCCCTCTGGTGGAACCAGGGAAAATGTGAAGTGTTGTGTGCTTATAGGTTATCATGGATTTACCTTCCGTGCATCCTCCAGGGTAACATGTGGCTCCAGTCACAGCTGGGCTACACATCCCCCCTAGTTAATATCAGCACTCCCGGGCTGAAAAAGAAAACAATTTTTATAACATCAACAAATAAACATAATTATAACTCTTCCCTTGCGGGAGGTAAGGACACTTCAAACGTTTCATAATACAAGTAACATATATACAAATATTTACACAAATCTTATTTACATTTTTACACTTGGATATTGGTTCACTGGATTAATTTGCTAGGCCTACTCTTGGTACCTAACAGGTAACCTTCCTTTCGTTGTGCGTACTGACCTACGTGGTGTGGTGTCAGGTATAGTAGCCTCTGGCCTATCTGTCCTGCGTGCTGGCAAACTGTAAATCTGCCTCCACCTCTCTAGGGATCTGGCAAGCATACTAGCGACTGGGCAATGCGGTTCTATTTCGCCAGGGGATTCTTCTTCCTGAGACCCTACATCTGAAGGTTCCACGTTTGGAGATTCCATTCTTTGAGATTCTACTTCTGGAGATGCTACAGGAGCAAGTTCCTCACAAACTATTTCTTCTGCTGCGGCAACTGGTTCAACTCGACGTTGGGGTGCTTCTTGTGGTTGGTAAAATTGAAGTACTGGAATAATCACAGCGTTCCCGATACAAGGCCAATCTGCAGGAAAATCTCCTAGGTCCGTGTGTATGACTTCACCTGGTTTCTCTTTTTCCATAACAAGTTCTTCCTCATGAAGTTTTAACATGTCTGGACACAGTTTTAGGTGGTCTCTGGATACCGTGGTGGTCGTCTTTCCTCCATCTTTGCTACAGGTTTTCATGTTGTCAAACTTGGAATTTTGCACGACATATGGCTCTTTTTCCCACTGATCATCCAATTTGTGCATTCTCCTTTTTCTTTTTAGCACAATTTCTCCAGGCATAAAAGGCTTAGCTGGCGCACTTTTGTTGTAGTTCTCCTCTTGCTTTTCCCTTACTTTATTGAGACTATCTTCCACTCAGGCTTGTACTCTCCTGTACTGTTCCTGTCGATTCGTGTCCCAATCTTCAGTAGTAACATCAGCTTCTGGTTCTACAACACCAAGTTCCAAATCCATGGGCAGCTTTCCTGGCCTTGCTCGCATAAGGTAGGCTGGGGTGCAATTGGTGTAACTCACAGGTATGTGATTGTACAGATCTACCAGGTCAGGTAGTAGGTCTGGCCACCGATTCCTCTCCTCAAGTGGTACCGTCTTCAGCAGATCAATGACTATGTGATTCATCTTCTCACAGAGACCATTGGTTTGGGGGTGGTATGGTGTGGTTTTTATCTTCTCACACCCGTACAAGTGACAGAACTCTTTAAACAACTCGGCTTCAAAGGCAAGACCCTGATCAGTTAACACTTGCTCTGGATATCCATAGGGTCTGCAGAAATACGCTTGAAACGTCTTTGCTGCTGTTTCAGCTGTCAGATCTTTGACAGGGGCGACCACCAGGAACTGGAGTAGTGATCCACCATGGTCAGGGCATATGAGTATCCTGACCGGCTGGGTGACAACTTGACATGGTCCAAGGCCACGATCTCCAAGGGACGAGTCGTCTTGATGGGTTGCAGGGGTGCTTTCTGGCTGCTGTAGTCTTTTCTTCGGAGGTTACAGGACGCACAGTTTTTACACCATTTCTCGATGGAACTTCGCATTCCACCCAGTAGAAACGACACTTCAGTAGGGTTTCCAGCTTCTTCCAGCCAAAGTGCCCCGCTCCATCGTGGTAAGCTTCCAACACCATCTGGATGTCCGTTCTTGGAACTACTATCTGCCATGCCATCTCATGGGTTCTTGGGTTGACGTACCTTCGGCACAGCTTCTCTCGGTAGATAAACAGCCGGCTTCTCTCGTTCCACAGCTGCTTTGCTTGTTGAGACACATCCTTCTCCAAGGAGGAACCTTCCTGAGTTATCAGCTCCTTGATGCGGCTGACAACCGGGTCACTGTTCTGGGTCTCCTTCCAGCTGTGGTGAGGTAAAGGGTTTAACGTCTTACCACGTTGCCTCCTGTAGGTTCGTTGTTCGTGGATCATCCCATTTCTGTGGAATGCAGGTAGCTCAATCTCTTCTAGATCATCCAATTCCTCTTCCGTGTCGGACTCATGCGGCATTCTGGACAAGGCGTCAGCGTTCATACGGCCTGCCCTGTACTTGATGGTAAATTGATAGTTCGACAGCCGAGCCATCCAACGTTGCTCCATGGCTCCCAGCTTGGCTGTTTCAAGATGTGTCAAGGGGTTATTATCAGTGTAAGCAGTGAACTTGCTGGAGGCTAGGTAATGCTTGAATCTTTCTGTAATGGCCCAGACCAGCGCCAGGAACTCCAACTTGAAGCTGCTATAGTTCTCTGGGTTTCTCTCGGTCGGCCGGAGCTTCCTGCTTGCATATGCGATGACTTTTTCTTGGCCATTTTGCTTCTGACTGAGGACAGCTCCCAATCCTTCGTTGCTGGCATCAGTGTACAGCAGGAACGGCTGGCTGTAGTCAGGGTAGGCTAAGATCTCATCGCCTGTCAGGATCTCCTTCATCTCCTTGAATGCCTCAGCTTGTTCTTTACCCCAGTGGAATGGAGGATTTCTGCTCTTGAGGGATTGTCCTACCAGGAGGTCTTGCAGAGGCGCTGCCTTCTTGGTGTAGTCCTTTACAAACCTCCTGTAGTAACCTGTCAGTCCCAGGAACTGGCGCACCTCCTTGAGATTCCTTGGTTCTGGCCATTTCTGGATGGCAGTGACCTTCTCGGGGTCTGGAGCTACTCCTTCTGAGCTGACAATATGTCCCATATACTGTACCTTTTGTTTGAGCAGATGGCACTTTGAAGGCTTCAGTTTCATCCCGTATTTGGACAGTGACTCGAATACCTCTGCTAGGTGCTTCAGATGATCTTCATACGTCTTGGAGTACACAATTACGTCGTCCAGGTACAGCAACACGGTTTCAAAGTTGAGATGTCCCAGGCAACTCTCCATCACTCTCTGGAATGTTCCCGGGGCACTGCTGAGTCCAAACGGCATCCTGTCAAACTCACAGAGTCCCATCGGGGTGGTGAAAGCCGTCTTCTCACGATCCTCCTCAGCCACAGCTACTTGCCAGTACCCACTAGTGAGGTCAAGGGTGGAAAAGTAGTTAGCAGTTTTTAAGGCAGCTAAGGATTCCTCAATGCATGGTAAATGGTATGCATCTTTATGTGTAATGCGATTCACTTGTCTGTAATCTACACACATTCTCATGCTTCCATCCTTTTTCCTAACGAGGACTAGAGGTGCTGCCCAGGGACTACAACTATCCCTTATCACCCCTGCTTCCTTCATGTCACGCAACATTTCCTTAGCTTTCTGGTAGTGTGCTGGAGGTATAGGCCTGTACCGCTCTTTGATGGGAGGATGGCTGCCTGTAGGGATATGATGTTGTACTCCCTTAATTGTCCCAAAGTCAAGTGGGTGTTTGCTAAATACCTGTGTGTACTCCTGTACCACTCGTAGTACTCCTTGTTTCTGGTGGGCTGGAGTGGTGTCTGTCCCGACATGGAGCTGCTGACACCAATCCTCCACCTGTGTTGCTGGGTCATTATCCTCCGCTGGTTGGCAGGAGGCTAAGGACTCGGTCGTGAGAATGGAGTTGTTATCTACGGTATGTAATTTAGCAACAGTGGCATAACGTGGTAAATTTACTTCATCTTCTCCCCAGTTGAGAAGACGTACTGGTACCCTCCCATTTCGTACTTCTACTACCCCTCTAGCAGTCAAGAGTGCAGGTCTGTGCTCTGAACAATGGGGCTCTACTACTGCTTGGTAGTTCTGTCCTCTCAGACCTATTGCTGCTCTACACCATATAAGCATTTCACTCATTGGGGGTATCACAATGGGGTTCGGGTCTGTCACCCGTACATTACCAATTTCACCATCTGTCAGCTTCGCTTGCTGCTGGCACATCAGAGCCCGGATCTCCCTCTGGATCACTCCCTTTTGCTTTGGCCTGGCAACTTCGGCGAGCTGTTGGAGCAAAAACACAACTTCTCCCAGACAGTTACTAATAATGTTTGTACCTAAAACCACATTTAAGCCATTTTCCTCATTTACAGTCTTTACTACTAAGAGTCCCTAGTCATTCAGCTCCACTCTGCCCACCTTTACGTCCACGTTTTTGGCTCCGAGTATATCAACAGGGAGACCATTAGAGGCATACACAGCAAAGTCAGGACTCGGGGGCTGGAGACTGTCCATGGACCAAAACTTATTATACAGGACATCAGGTATGATGGTCACCTGAGATCCAGTGTCCAACAGGGCAGGGATTGCGATCCCGTCCAGGATGATGGACAGGTATGGTCTTCCTCCCACAAACCTGCGGTTCCAGTCTGAGGGGCCTGAAGAGTCTATTCCTGGGTGTTGGCCCTCGGACCCAGGATCTGCTCGTTTAAAGGACACTGTCGGGCTAGATGACCTTCTCTGTTGCAACGGTAGCAGATGATCTCTCAGCGAGGATGGTGCTGATCAGGGGTCGCTCCTGGGGGTGGCGTTGTCCTCCTCCGGTGGGGCGACATCCTCCTTTTCCTCCGATTCATCCAAGGGACATCCTCTGGGCAGTCAGCTAGCAGGATCTTTCCTCCTTCCTCCTTTCGCAGTTGCAGGGCACTCATTACAGCGGCCAGGTTTTTAGTCAGCTGGCGCACTTCTGAGCGCAGACAGTCCAACTCAGCAGATGGCGCTACCTGCGTTTTGGCTTCCGCCACCAGCGGGGAAAAGGTGGGTGCTGCCGGCTTTAGAGTGGCTTCACCCGGGTGACACTGGGTTGCCACCTCGGGCTTCTCCAGGGGGTCGCAGTCCTTTTATAGCCATATCTTTTAGGGCATCAAAGGTAGCGTCAGGATGATCCAAGGACCACCAGTGCACAGTTCTGCTTTCAGCTTGGGACCTCAGTCCCCGTACAAATTGTTCCTTCAACATTTTGCTTTCATTAATGGCACTTATAGGGTTGACCTGTTTGAGAGCTCGCAGGGCCCCCTGTAGTCGGCAGGCGTAGTCCCTAATACTGTCATCTGGTCTCTGGGAGCATTGGTAAAACCTCATCCGGAGATCTGTTTCAGTGCGGTCCTCAAAAATAGTCTGTAGTTTTAAGAAAATTGAAAGCACTGATTCCTGGTCTGCAGCTGTCCAAGTCTCTACTTCCCTTTCTGCAGCACCAGTCAGTTGTCCTATTACCACTGCAGCTCTTTGTTTCTCTGTCATAGGGTACATGTCCATTATGCTGCATATTTTGAATTTAAACCCTGACAGGGTATCTGGCTTACCGCTGTACTCAGGGAGCCACGTCGCTCCAGGCATGTATGGCAGCGTTAGCGGTACTATCGGGGCCACAGGACCAGGTGAGGGGCCAACGTTTCCACAACGCGCGGCAGCGCCGGCGGGTAAGTCACCAGAGCGGTCGCCTTGGGCCGCGCTGTCAACTTGCGGCTGCGACATGTCTGCGCCCCCTAGTTAAGCGTGGCCTACCTTCTCCTGAAGGCTGCAGCTCTGCCAGGCACAGCAATGTGGAAGGACCTGCGTCGCCGGCGCTCTGACGTCAGAGCGATCACTGAAGTTCTCCACAGGACCTGCCGCCACGTCAGCGTTGGGGACATGTCCGGGACTCCGCGCGCTTGTCACGCAGTCTTATGATATGTGTACGATGTCAGTAAACTATTCTTAAAAGAACAACACTCTATACAACATATAGATTAGCAACATCAGCATGTAAATATAGAATAGATTTACCTGACACGATATCCGTTGAACTCAGGGTTAATCTTGAGGACTTGATACACTGTCACAGGAAAGAGGAGGACCGGGGTCTAACCTGACCCTAAACTGGGGTCCTAACTAATCCCTCACCTTGGAGGTACTGATAATGGTTCAGAGGTCCAAGTCTCCAGCCTAACCCTGTCTCCTATCAGTCCCTGAACCCTGTAATCAGTCCTAAGAAGGATCCTGATTACCACCAAAGGGATATGGGCTGATCTCTGCTAAATATACAGATTAGACATATAAGACAGACTGGAGAAAACACAGACTTGCATACACACTCAAACACAGAAGGAACATAAATGATCTGGGATATTAAACTCTAAGCAAGGTGAGCTTAAAACAACTAAGGAGCTCTTTAACTTAAGTCTATACAGATTCAATCCTATCTGTGGTCTGCATGAAGAATATCACCGGCAACTCCCAAAACAGACAACCAGGGATTTAAAGGAAACCAATCAACAAATAATCAATTGCAGCCGGGAGAAACTGAACCCAGTCCCAGAACTGAGCACAGACAGAATTAACTCCCTAACTGCCAAACACAAAGAAACAGCAACTCAGCTGTGAGAAGTCAGAATGTGCAACCGCGACGATCTTCGTGGCGATGCACACATGACAGTACCCCCCCTTCTACGAGGGGCCTCCGGACCCTCAGGGCCAGGTTTGCCCGGGTGAGTTCTGTGGAAGGTCCGCACCAAACGATCTGCGTTAATGTCAGACGCAGGAACCCACGTCCTCTCCTCTGGACCATACCCCTTCCAATGTACCAAGTACTGAAGGGACCGGCGATTCAGACGTGAGTCAATGATCTTTGACACTTGAAACTCCAAGTTACCATTGACCACCACTGGAGGAGGAGGTAGAGGTGATGGTATGACTGGTGCCACGTACCTCTTAAGTAATGACTTGTGGAACACATTGTGGATATTAAACGTAGGAGGGAGGTCCAGACGAAATGCCACAGGATTAATTATGGAGCTGATCCTGTACGGCCCGATGAATCTGGGGCCCAGCTTCCAGGAGGGAACTTTAAGTTTTATATTCCTGGTAGACAACCATACCAGATCGTTCACATTAAGATCTGGACCAGAAACTCTCCTCCTATCAGCCATACGTTTATAACGGTTCCCCATAGCACTCAGATTATTCAATACACCTCTCCACACTGAAGCAAGTGACGACGAGAAACGCTCCTCCTCAGGAACCCCAGAAGGGCCCCCCCCATTGAAAGTACAAAACTGGGGATGAAAACCATATGCCCCAAAAAACGGGGACTTACCAGTGGACTCGCTCCGCCTGTTGTTAAGAGCGAACTCTGCCAGAGGCAAGAAAGAAGACCAGTCCTCCTGGTTCTCTGAGACAAAACACCGAAGATAAGTCTCTAGGCTTTGATTCAGACGCTCTGTCTGACCATTGGTCTGCGGATGAAAAGCCGAGGAAAATGACAATTGCATCCCCCGACGTAAACAAAATGCCCTCCAAAACTTGGACACAAACTGAGACCCCCTATCTGACACCACATCAGAAGGCAACCCATGAAGTCTCACAATCTCCCAATGAACACCTGCGCCAGAGTTTTAGCATTAGGGAGGGCAGGAAGAGCAATGAAATGTGCCATCTTACTGAACCTGTCAACAACCACCAGTATGACAGTCTTCCCTGACGACTGAGGAAGGTCCGTGATGAAGTCCATAGACAAATGAGTCCATGGACGCTCCGGAAGTTTCAAGGGTAAGAGGGTCCCAGACGGACGGGTATGAGGGGTCTTAGAGCGAGCACAAACCCCACAGGACGCGACAAAAGTTAAAACATCTTTATTAACGTTAGGCCACCAAAACCGGCGAGAAAGGAGATCTAAAGTAGCCTTACTCCCTGGATGTCCTGCTAAAGCAGAATTATGATGTGCCTCAATAACCTTTTGTCTCAACTGATTTGGGACAAACAGTCTCCCTGGAGGTCCTGCAGGGGCGTCCCCCTGAACCTCTAATACCTCCTCCTCAAGCTCAGAACATACAGCCGACACTACCACCCCCTCCTGAAGGATAGGAATCGGGTCATCCATTTTCCCGGCCCCTGGGAAACTGCGAGACAAGGCATCCGCCTTAACATTCTTAGATCCAGGGCGATAAGTGACAACAAAATTAAACCTGGTAAAAAACAACGACCATCGAGCTTGTCTGGAATTCAGACGCTTAGCAGATTCCAAATACAGCAGGTTCTTGTGATCAGTAATGACGGTGACCGGGTGGACTGCCCCCTCCAAAAAGTGACGCCATTCTTCAAAAGCCAACTTAATGGCCAAAAGTTCCCTATTGCCGATATCATAATTCCTTTCGGCGGACGACAATTTCTTAGAAAAGAAAGCGCACGGATGCCATTTACCAGGGGACGGACCCTGGGACAATATTACACCCACCCCTACGTCAGACGCGTCCACCTCCACAACGAACGGCTGTGATGCATCTGGTTGGATGAGAACGGGTGCCGAAGCAAAACATTTTTTCAAAGAGGAAAAAGCTTGGCAAGCTTTGTCCGACCATTTAGAAAAATCCGTCCCTTTTCTTGTCATGTCAGTGAGAGGTTTGACAACAGATGAGAAATTACAAATAAATTTCCGGTAGTAGTTAGCAAACCCCAGAAAACGCTGCAGAGCCTTAAGATCCTCTGGCTGATCCCATTCAAGCACTGCTCTCACCTTTTCAGGGTCCATACGGAAACCGGAGGCTGACACCAAGAAACCCAAAAACTGAAGTTCCTGTACGGCGAATACACACTTTTCCAGTTTGGCGTATAGTTTATTGTCTCGCAAGATCTGCAACACCTGTCTCACATGCTCCTGGTGAGACACAAGATCTGGCGAGTAAATTAAAATGTCATCCAAATATACGACCACAAACAGCCCCACCAGATGACGAAAAATGTCATTAACAAAATGTTGGAATACTGCTGGTGCAGTAGTCAGACCAAAAGGCATGATAAGGTTCTCATAATGTCCCTCCGGCGTGTTAAACGCCGTTTTCCACTCATCCCCCTCTTTTATCCTAATCAGATTATACGCCCCCCTGAGATCCAATTTAGAGAACCATTTGGCGCCAACAATTTGATTGAAGAGATCAGGAATCAGAGGGAGTGGATACGGATCTCGAACAGTAATCCGATTAAGTTGCGGAAATCCAAGCAAGGGCGTAGGCCTCCATCTTTTTTCTTCACAAAGAAGAACCCCGCGGCCACTGGGGAAGATGAAGGTCTAATATGCCCTTTGGCCAGACTTTCCGAAATATAATCTTTCATAGCCTGCCTCTCAGGACCAGAAAGGTTATATAACCTAGCTTTAGGTAACTTAGCATCAGGAAGTAAATTAATAGAGCAGTCATACACGCGATGAGGAGGCAACTCCTGACACCCCTCCTCAGAGAACACATCCCCAAAGTCCTCCAAAAAAGGAGGCAAAGTACTAGGCACGACCGCACTGATGACTGTGTTCATGCAGTTACTTTTGCAAAACTCACCCCATTGGCTTATCTCTCTGGACTGCCAATTAATCACAGGGTTATGTTTAACCAACCAAGGAAGTCCCAACACAATAGGAGTAGGTAGACCCTCCAACACATAACAAGATAATAGTTCCCTATGTATTGCCCCTACCCGAAGGTCAATGTTATGAACCTCATGAACAAAGCTACCTTGGCCGAGAGGCCTGGCGTCAATGGAGAATATAGGGATCGGTTTGACCAATACACTCAGATGCATACCTTGAGCCTGAGCAAACTGAGTGTCAACCAGATTAGCCCCGGACCCACTATCAAGAAGAACAGAAAATCTCTCCACTCTCGTACCAACCACCACCTCCACTGGTACCAGGAACTGAGAAGAACTAGCGGACGAAATACATACTCCCAGATTGTCGTCCACCACACAACCTGGGATTAACAGTTTTCCGGCGACTTTTTGCTCAACAAGGCACGGGATGGACATCCCCCAACAAAATGTCCCTCTTTCCCGCAGAAGAAACACCTTCTAGTCCTGTGGCGTACCGCCAATCCCCTCCTACGAAATGATGTCCCTCCCAACTGCATAGGCTCCTCCGAACAGACAAGGGGAACCTCAACATAAGGGACTTTAGTAGTAGGTGGAGTAACAACAGGGGGCGGAGTTACCTCGCACCTCTCCCGTAGCCGTCTATCAGTACGGATAGCTAGGGCCATAGCAGCCTCCAGTGATGGAGGAGAATCATACTGAGCCAAAACGTCCTTTAATTTGTCAGAAAGCCCATGACAAAACTGGCTCCTAAGAGCTGGGTCATTCCACTGAGTATCTGTGGCCCATCTACGGAACTCAGAAGCAAATTCCTCCGCCGGACGATCTCCCTGCTGTATCTTACGTAATTTTGTCTCAGCAAGAGAGACCCGATCTGGGTCATCATATACCAAACCCAGGGCAGTAAAAAATCGATCTACTGACTGTAGAGCCGGGGATCCCGGAGGAAGGGAGAAGGCCCAGGATTGAGGGTCCCCTTGTAGGAGCGAGATAACAATTCCCACTCTCTGCTCTTCACTCCCTGATGATCGAGACCGAAGCCGAAAATACAATTTACATGCTTCCCTGAAGGTAAAAATTTGTCTCGCCCACCAGTGAACCTGTCCGGGAGAGCTACTTTAGGTTCAAATCTGGTTTTCTCCGAGGGAGACAAAACTTTGGACTTAATGTCCGTCAGCTCCATGGATAATCCCTGCAACTGCAGAGCCAGCTGGGCTACTGGATCCATGGCAACTGGGAATAATTTTATGGGCCAGTGAAAATGTCACGCAATCTTATGATATGTGTACGATGTCAGTAAACTATTCTTAAAAGAACAACACTCTATACAACATATAGATTAGCAACATCAGCATGTAAATATAGAATAGATTTACCTGACACGATATCCGTTGAACTCAGGGTTAATCTTGAGGACTTGATACACTGTCACAGGAAAGAGGAGGACCGGGGTCTAACCTGACCCTAAACTGGGGTCCTAACTAATCCCTCACCTTGGAGGTACTGATAATGGTTCAGAGGTCCAAGTCTCCAGCCTAACCCTGTCTCCTATCAGTCCCTGAACCCTGTAATCAGTCCTAAGAAGGATCCTGATTACCACCAAAGGGATATGGGCTGATCTCTGCTAAATACACAGATTAGACATATAAGACAGACTGGAGAAAACACAGACTTGCATACACACTCAAACACAGAAGGAACATAAATGATCTGGGATATTAAACTCTAAGCAAGGTGAGCTTAAAACAACTAAGGAGCTCTTTAACTTAAGTCTATACAGATACAATCCTATCTGTGGTCTGCATGAAGAATTTCACTGGCAACTCCCAAAGCAGACAACCAGGGATTTAAAGGAAACCAATCAACAAATAATTAATTGCAGCCGGGAGAAACTGCACCCAGTCCCAGAACTGAGCACAGACAGAATTAACTCCCTAACTGCCAAACACAAAGAAACAGCAACTCAGCTGTGAGAAGTCAGAATGTGCAACCGCGACGATCTTCGTGGCGATGCACACATGACAGCGCTTTCTGCAGGTACGCCCCTTCTCTTTGCGCTGTAGTGCTGCAATTTGGCGGGCAATGGCGGACAATTGGCACCAAAAATCTCAAAAACAGCAACACAGTCTCTAGCACAAAAACAGTCCACTTCAGGCACACAGGACTCACGTATAGCGAGCTTCGTATCTTGTTCGTGATGCCAAAGATATGAGTCACACGTACCAGGGCTTTGGGGTACTCGGCCCGAGCCCATTCACTTCACTGGGGAATGTCACGGGTAGCGCAGCTCGGTCCGTTGCCCTGGGCGCTCACTAAAGGGGGATATTTACAGGGGATGATAGAATGTTTGTGACGCCACCTGTGGTTCCTGGTCAGGGTGACCAGCGCTGCAGGGTAAGTTCTATGAGGGTTTGGGGCAGCAAGGTGTTAAGTGTTATGTTTCGGTAGCTGAGGAGTGCAGGTAAAAAGGCAATACACCAGAGCAGTTGGAATCTATGAGATTGCAGTACCCTGACTAACCACCACAACTAGAGGCAGCCGTGGAGCGTTCCTACGTTGGTCCTAGACGCCTCGTCACAGCCTGAGAAACTAACTACACCTAAAGATAGAAAGAGGAAAGCTATCTGCCCCGGAGCAGATCCCCAAAGAACATAGAAAGCCCCCAAACATGTAATGGCGGTTAGACAAGAAGAAATACTGACACAGACAGAAAATAGTATGAGCAAACGTTGGGGCCCAATCTACCTAAATAGAAAAGGATAGGAAGGGCACTTACTGCAATCCCAAAAAAACCCTGAAAAGCACCAACTCTACTAATTTCAAAATCACCTGAGATCACACGACCTCTACCACCTAAATTAGTTCTCTGGTGTAACAAAATCAAAACAGCAGCCACTGAAAAAACTGGAAAAAGCAAATGTACAAACATCAGTGGCTGAACTAAACTGAGAGGGCAAAAGCCCCCGGAGGGGACCCTGAAGGCCCCCACAGAAGTGCAGGACAAAATGCAAAAATCAAGCACAAAAACAAAAAGAAGAAAATGTCTTATCTGTTAGCAGGAGATGCAGACACGACACAGCAGGCTACAAAGGAAACAGGACTCAAGGATTGAGACCAGAACAATTGATCACCGGCAACCCTGATGGGAAGGCGACTCCCTTATATAAGACCAGTCAGTAACACCTGATTCCCAATCCTCACAATCTTCACTGGACAGTCCAGTACCGCTTGTAACCACCAGAGGGAGCCTCTGCTCAGAACTCATCTCAAGTCCATTCACAACAGTACCCCCCCCCCTTGAGGAGGGGGTCACCGAACCCTCACTTGAGCAACCAGGTCGGTCAGGATGAG
Source organism: Oophaga sylvatica (assembly GCA_033576555.1). Lineage (NCBI taxonomy): Eukaryota > Metazoa > Chordata > Amphibia > Anura > Dendrobatidae > Oophaga > Oophaga sylvatica. The sequence continues at coordinate 15,584,107 of JARQOD010000003.1, forward strand.
TTCTATGATACGCACGGATGAGTCTCCTAGCATGGATGTCCGAAGCAAACACCCAAGAATTGTCTTCCTGACCATAACCTCTCCATTTAACCAAATACTGGAGTTTCCATCTAGAAAAACGAGAATTCAATATTTTCTCAACCACAAACTCCATATTGCCCTCAACCAGAACAGGGTCAGGAGGCAAAGCAGTAGGAACCACTGGCTCAACAAACCTCTTCAACAAGGACTTGTGGAACACGTTATTGATCTTAAATGTCCCTGGAAGAAGCAAACGAAAAGAAACAGGATTAAGAATCTCCATGATCTTATAAGGTCCAATGAACCTAGGCTTAAATTTAGGAGATGCCACTCTCATAGGAATATTTTTTGAGGACAACCAGACCAAGTCCCCCACTTTAAACCGAGGACCATCAGTCCTATGCCGGTTAGCAAACCGCTGGGCCCTCTCCTGAGAGAGGGACAACCTCTCCACTACCTTGTCCCAAATTTGTTGCATACGCTCCACAACAGAGTCAACACCTGGACAGACAGAAGCCTCCGTCTGTCCTGAAGAAAATCGAGGGTGAAACCCAGAATTACAGAAAAATGGAGACATCAAAGTGGCAGAGCTAGCCCTATTATTAAGAGCAAACTCAGCCAAAGGCAAAAAAAGAGACCCAGTCATCCTGATCAGCAGACACAAAGCATCTTAGATAAGTCTCCAATGTCTGGTTTGTTCTCTCAGTTTGACCATTGGTCTGAGGATGAAACGCCGAGGAGAAAGACAATTGAACACCAAGTTTAGAACAAAAGGTCCTCCAAAATCTTGAAACAAACTGGACTCCTCTGTCAGACACAATGTTCTCAGGAATGCCGTGTAAACGAACCACGTGCTGAAGGAACAAAGGCACCAATTCAGAGGAGGAAGGCAACTTAGGTAATGGCACAAGATGTATCATCTTGGAAAACCTATCACACATCACCCAGATGACGGTCATTCTCTGAGAAACAGGGAGGTCGGAAATGAAATCCATAGAGATATGGGTCCATGGTCTCTTGGGCACAGGCAACGGCATCAACAAACCACTAGAGCGAGAGCAAGGCTTGGAGCGAGAGCAAGTCCCGCAGGACTGCACAAATTCCCTGACATCACGAGACAAGGTAGGCCACCAAAAGGACCGACTAACCAAGTCTCTGGTACCAAAAATTCCGGGATGACCGGCCAGCGAGGAACAATGAATCTCAGACATCACACTCTTTTTCCACTGGTCCGGGACAAACAATTTCCCAACAGGGCAGCGCTCGGGCCTATCCTCCTGACACCCCTCCAGAGCCAGTCTCAAATTGGGCGAGATGGCGGAAAGAACTACACGTTCTTTCAAAATAACAGAAGGATCAGATAACTCAGGAGAGTCCGCAAGGAAACTCCTCGAGAGGGCATCCGCCTTAACATTCTTAGTGCCAGGAAGAAAGGAAACCACAAAATTAAAACGTGTGAAAAACAAGGCCCACCTGGCCTGTCTAGGATTAAGTCGCTTGGCAGATTCCAGATAAACCAGATTCTTATGGTCAGTAAGGACCACCACCCGATGTTTGGCTCCCTCCAGCCAATGTCTCCACTCTTCAAAGCCCACTTCATGGCCAATAACTCCCGATTACCCACGTCATAATTACGTTCAGTAGGAGAAAATTTGAGAGAAAAAGGCACAAGGGTTACTTTTAGAGGTCTCTGGATCTCTTTGGGACAAAACGGCACCTGCCCCAATTTCAGAGGCATCAACCTCCACCTGAAATGGCAGATAAACATCAGGCTGCCGTAGAACAGGAGCAGAAGTGAATCTCTGCTTAAGTTCCTGAAATGCAGAGACTGCCTCAGGAGGCCAATTCACCACATCAGAACCCTTTTTGGTCAAATCAGTTAATGGTTTAACAATAACCGAGAAATTACCAATAAATTTACGATAAAAATTGGCAAAACCCAAAAATCTTTGAAGAGCCTTTAATGAAGTAGGTTGGACCCAATCACAGATGGCCTGAACCTTGACCGGGTCCATTTCAATAACAGATGGGGACAAAATGAATCCCAAAAATGAGATCCTCTGTACGCCAAAAAGACACTTTGATCCCTTCACATACAGAGCATTATCTCTCAAAATCTGGAATACAGTTCGAACATGTTTCACATGAGAGTCCCAGTCATTGGAAAAAATCAAGATATCATCCAAATAAACAATCAGAAATTTATCCACAAAATCCCTGAAAATGTCATTCATGAAGGACTGGAAGACAGAAGGAGCATTAGTGAGCCCAAAGGGCATCACAAAGTTCTCAAAATGCCCTCAGGGGTATTAAATGCCGTCTTCCATTCATCCCCGTGCTTAATGCGAATAAGGTTATACGCCCCCCTGAGGTCAAGCTTGGTAAACCAAGTAGCGTTTTTCACCCTGGAAAACAGGTCAGAAATCAAGGGTAACGGATATTGATATTTCACAGTAATATTGTTGAAAAGACGATAATCAATACACGGCCTTAATGAACCATCCTTTTTGGCCACAAAGAAAAAAACCGGCACCTAAGGGTGAAGAGGATGGTCTGATATGACCCTTCTCCAATGACTCCTTGATATAAGACCGCATAGCGTCATGTTCAGGTACAGACAAGTTAAAAAGGCGACCTTTAGGGAATTTACTACCAGGCACTAATTCAATAGCGCAGTCATAGCTCCTATGGGGAGGCAAGGATGCAGATTTACTTTCGCTAAACACATCAGAAAAATCAATCAAAAAGTCAGGAACATCCTGAGCCTGGGGGGAGGCAGAAAAAACAGGAGTGTTGGTATTAACACATTGGCAGCCCCAACTGGTTACAGACACAGATTTCCAATCCAAAACAGGATTATAAGACTGTAACCAAGGGAAACCCAGTACGATAATGTCATGCAGATTATACAGAACCAAAAATTTGCAGCTCTCCTGATGATCAGGTTCAACCCTCATTATCACCTGAGTAGAGAACTGAGGTTTATTCTCAGCCAAAGGGGTAGAATCGATCCCCAGTAGGGGAATAGACTTCCGTAGGGGTATCAAGGGAAACCCACAACGTTTAGCAAAATCAAAATCCATCAGGTTAATAGCTGCTCCCGAATCAACGAAAGCCTGAGCAGAAAATGAGGACAGAGAGCATATCAGAGTAACAGTTAATAAAAACTTAGTCTGAACACTACCCAAGACAACTGAGCGTGCAAAACGTCTTCCCGCTTAGGGCAGACTGAAATAGCATGAGAGGCATCACCACAGTAGAAACATAACCCATTGCGCTTTCGAAACTCATGAGGCTGTGCCCCAGACACCACTCTATCACACTGCATGGATTCAGAAGCAGGTTCACAAGGCAACACTATTCCACGCATACTTCTCCGCTCACGCAAACGTCTGTCAATTTGAATCGCTAATGACATAGAATCATTGAGACCAGAGGGGACAGGGAATCCCACCATAACATCCTTTATATTATCTGACAGACCCTTCCGAAAAAGGGCTGCCAAAGCGTCGTCATTCCATTTGGTCAGGACTGCCCACCTACGGAATCTCTGACAGTATAACTCAGCGTCATCAAGCCCCTGATTTAATGCCAACAAGGATTTTTCAGCTTGATCAGTGACATTAGGCTCATCGTACAATAACCCCAAGGCCTGAAAAAATGCATCAACATCACTCAAAACAGGATCCCCAGGTGTCAGGGAAAAAGCCCAATCCTGAGGATCGCCGCGCAGGAGAGAGATGACAATTTGAACCTGCTGCGCTGCGTTCCCTGAGGACTTAGATTTTAAGGCAAAAAACAATTTACAATTATTTTTGAAATTCAGAAACTTGGCTCGATCCCCCAAAAACAAATCTGGCATGGGAATCCTAGGTTCCACAACAGGCAACCTAGCAAGATAGGTAGCAATACTCCGAACCTCAGTGGCAAGCTGATCCACACGGCCAGACAACTGTGCAAACTCCATTGAGAGAAAAAAAAAAATCCTCCCCAGCACCCAGAGATACAAGAGGGAAAAAAAAAAAAAAAAAAAGCAACAAACAGAAAAATATCTCTGACAACTCTGACAACCTTTTTTCTTTCACAATATTTTTTCCCTTCTGTGAGTACCATACAATTTTCAATTTTTTAGCTGGTGATACTGTTATGTTTCGGTAGCTGAGGAGTGCAGGTAAAAAGGCAATACACCAGAGCAGTTGGAATCTATGAGATTGCAGTACCCTGACTAACCACCACAACTAGAGGCAGCCGTGGAGCGTTCCTACGTTGGTCCTAGACGCCTCGTCACAGCCTGAGAAACTAACTACACCTAAAGATAGAAAGAGGAAAGCTATCTGCCCCGGAGCAGATCCCCAAAGAACATAGAAAGCCCCCAAACATGTAATGGCAGTTAGACAAGAAGAAATACTGACACACACAGAAAATAGTATGAGCAAATGTTGGGGCCCAATCTACCTAAATAGAAAAGGATAGGAAGGGCACTTACTGCAATCCCAAAAAAACCCTGAAAAGCACCAACTCTACTAATTTCAAAATCACCTGAGATCACACGACCTCTACCACCTAAATTAGTTCTCTGGTGTAACAAAATCAAAACAGCAGCCACTGAAAAAACTGGAAAAAGCAAATGTACAAACATCAGTGGCTGAACTAAACTGAGAGGGCAAAAGCCCCCGGAGGGGACCCTGAAGGCCCCCACAGAAGTGCAGGACAAAATGCAAAAATCAAGCACAAAAACAAAAAGAAGAAAATGTCTTATCTGTTAGCAGGAGATGCAGACACGACACAGCAGGCTACAAAGGAAACAGGACTCAAGGATTGAGACCAGAACAATTGATCACCGGCAACCCTGATGGGAAGGCGACTCCCTTATATAAGACCAGTCAGTAACACCTGATTCCCACTCCTCACAATCTTCACTGGACAGTCCAGTACCGCTTGTAACCACCAGAGGGAGCCTCTGCTCAGAACTCATCTCAAGTCCATTCACAACAGTTAAGTCTCCCACAGGCGAGACTGATTCCTCAGAGTATATGGCGGTGTAGGGGTGCAGGAGCAATAATGCAGACACACACAAACAAGTCTCTTTCTGTACCTTTACTGGTGATATTTGCAGGCACGTCCCGGGAAGCCGTCAGGGTGGAGGATGCACGTCCAGTAATCCACCGAGTAGGTGTAGGGTCTCCTTACGCCTTTAATGTGTGTGTTTCTGACTTGCATAAAACAAAGCTCAACTCCGTGTTTTCAGCTACGCCCGGCTGACCTTGTGGTGAGGTCTTCTTGTGGACAGAACAGTGTCTTTGTGGCGGTACCTGCCAGACCCCCGTCTTCCTAACCTCGGTTATGTATCAGCACTGCTGGGCCCCTGCGACTTGAAGTCCAGGGTCTCCGGTGTCTCCTACCAGTCGTGCAGATGCTGGTAAGCGTGGACCCGGTGTCCGGTGGTGCAGAGTGGAGGTAAGCTATCAATGCTGGTTGACCTTGGTCACTCTCTTTTCCTCTTTCTTCCACCTGCCTTTCGTCCTACTCTCACCACTATCATAAGCACAAATTAGCAGCAGATGTCAGCTTTCTTTTCTTCACCGCTCTCCAAGCGTCGGCACGCTTACTTACTGAAACGCTCGCTGAAGCACTCTCAATGGACTCAACTTTGACCAGACTAAGTGGCAATCCCTTCCACTGCTACTGGACTCCACGATGTAAGCTGAGTAGTTCCTGAAGTCCTTAGGCTTTCAGATAAGTCTTTCTTTGGCTAGTCTTTCCCTCTCTACTCGTCTGAGGTAACTAGACTGTCTGTCTCAGCCCTCCGGCTAAACTGATCTGAGGTAACTCACGTTCTGAGGTAAAACCAACGACTAGCTAACTCTCAGCTAGACTGCCTTCATCTCACTACTGTCGTCTCAAGGGCTCCCTCTGGTGGAACCAGGGAAAATGTGAAGTGTTGTGTGCTTATAGGTTATCATGGATTTACCTTTCGTGCATCCTCCAGGGTAACATGTGGCTCCAGTCACAGCTGGGCTACACAATTAAGTTGTCTTGATACTGCTCTGCTTTGCTCTGCTATATTTGTTCTATGTTTCTTTCCTTCCTTATTACTTTTATTCTGCTTTTGTTAGCGGATTATATTAGTTCAGTTTATCGGTGCCTTGTCATTTGTGAATTGATAAGTAATACTGATGATGCTGTGCTGCTGAACTGTTCTGATTATACTGCAGTCCTGAAATATTGCTACAAAATTTGTGTTGTGGGGTATTAAGCAGCGCTGGTGATGTATGGAGACTAAATGATGTGTGCTCAGTGTATAAATAGCCTTTTCATTAAAAGCAGTGAGTAAAGAGAAAACTCTCCTGTTTGTTGCTACTCGGAAAAAAACTTACAGGAAGGTCCCGGGTGGAAGTTTGTAGTGAAGTGGTAAAATCACGTGAAGATAATCTATGTGAACATAAATGCTCAATTTTTTGTATGCAACCCAGTACTTAGATAGGACATGAATTAGAGGATATAGTGAACCAAGTAAGAGTTTCCACAAATAGATGTGATTTATGTTTTTGTCCACTGGCAGTAGAGCATTTTTGATAAGAGGCAGAAAGAGTACAGAAGTTCTGCGTGTATGGATGTGATTAAAATGTCAGACAAATGCTTACCATGTGTGTACTACGTGCTGTGTGAGAAGTGTCTGTGTTCAGTTCACCAGTATAGGCGCACAGTATATTCTTGTCATATGGATTGTTTAAAAGCTGGGTAGATATATTAGACTCTAGGTGGTATATGTCAAGGTGGCAAGATAATATAATGTACGAATATTGTCTTACTGAACGCGGAGTGCATTCAGGAATAGACCTTGCATATTCAGAGTCTAGTGAGGACTCAGATCCGGCAGTATGAGGAATATACAGAGCTTTGGAACTGCTTTGGTGGTATAGTGATATATATATATATATATATATATATATAATTGTTCAGGAGACTGTGTATCAGTATCGGGACAGATTAGAGAGGTGCGGTTCAGGTTATTGCTTTCTTAGCAGGATTGCTGGCTATCATAGTAGACCAGTGGGATCCCGCTAAGACATAACAGGGCTGAAGATAGGGGTCGCTACCTTTGACAGCTGTTATGGGTGCTAGGCACAGCAGGTCAGGACAGACTGCGGATCCGAGAATATAAGATAAAGGACCTGGTGCGTCTTGGGCAGGGTTATAAAGCAGTTAACAATACCGCTAACAATTCTTGAAAAGTCAAGAATTCCAAGGTTTAGATGCTGAGAGACAAGATAGGTGTTTCGGTATGGAGTATGCTGTATGAATTTAAAAAAAAAATATGACTGGTGTGCAAGTTGCAGCGTGGATTAGAACCTTTGAAATACATGGTCTGTTTTTAAATACTAAGGCTGGTTTCACACATCCGTTTTTCCCCTTGCGGCTCCCCCGGCATTTTTTAGCAGCGCCGCATCACAAAACCGTATGCGCCGCATGCGGTTTTTTTTTTCCATTGACTTGTATTAGCGCCGCATGGCGCCGCATGTCACTGCGGCGCGTCCGGTTGGTGCCGGATGCGGTGTCTGGTCACCGTACGGTGTCTGGAAAAAACGTTGCATGTAACGTTTTTTGTCTGCGGCGAAAAAGCCGCATGCGCCGGATGCGGCGCATGCGGTTCTTTTTTACAATGAAAGTCTATGGACGCCGCAATGCGCCGCATCGCGGCGTCCGCCGCATCCGGTAGCCGCATGCGGTTTGTTAATTGATATACCAGCCCACAGCAAACAGATACAAGGAAGTACCACCCCTCAGCAAACATATAAAAAAAACATTGGGTGGGACATCAGACACAGCCACAGAGAGCCACAGAGAGCCACAGAGAGCCACAGAGAGCCACAGAGAGCCACAGAGAGCCACAGAGAGCCACCGACGCAGCCACCGACGCAGCCACCGACGCAGCCACCGACGCAGCCACCGGACTCGCAGCCAGGATCCGTAACATGGAACGCCAGGAAAACAGACGGTAAATATGAACCACCCACCCCCAAATTCAAAAATGTAAAATACATATGTCACCAATGTTGTGTGAGCTGATGTTTATTTTTTGTGGCCTGGTACATTATATATGTAATTTTTTTCTGTGATGGGGATTGGTTCCCCAGGTATTTAATGAAATTAAATTGCCGATGATGGGGTGGGTCCCCGAGTTTAAAATGCATTTGTTTGGGAACTTTATTGTGTATTCACTGCTATTGTTGTGAATGTTGATAATGTAGATCTACTGGTACTGTTTTTTAGCAGTGATGTGCTTTGTCTCCCTGCGACAATCTGAAATATGGATGTATTTGTGTATCAAAATGTTTTGTTTTTTTTTTAAAAAGTATTAATTTTTTTGGCCAGTTATGTCGTTGTTTTTTATGCTACTATCGGAAATGTGCATGTGTTTACTATGGTAATGTTTCTCTCCATTTTTTTTTTTTGGCCAATGGTTTTTTGGCTTGTCATGGTTTTATCTACTCATGGTCTGTTGAATTGTTTAACTATGGTAATGTTTTTTTGTTTGCAATATTTTTTCTTTGTAGCCTGTCATGGTTTTATCTACTCATGGTCTGTTGAATTGTTTGACTATGCTAATGTTTTTTTGTTTGCAATCTTTGTTCTTTGTGGCTTGTCACGGTTTTATCTACTCATGCTGCTATTATTTTCCTGTGTTTAGTATACAAATGTTGATGTACTTTTCTTTTTGTTGCAATGTTATTTTTTTGGCTGCCTCTGACCTTAGCTAATTATGCTCTTATGTGAAATTTCCATGTTTTTATTATCATATTTTTTTTTTTTTTTTTGGCCAGGGATACGGTTTACCCTGGTACTGTTGATGGCTATAAAAAATGATTGCATGTGGTCGGAATAATGTCGTTGTTTGAATGTTATATTTTAAAACAGGGACAATCAAAATATATCAACAAATTTTTTTGGTCTGTTAATTTCACAGCAGAAGAATTGATGCTGGCGATGAAAGGGCGCAGGACATCCTGGATGCAAGGAGGCAAGCCAGCAGAAAGTAAATGTCATCCCCCATGTCCCTACAAATTTAATGTTTGTTTTTCTCTTTCAGCCAGGGACAAGGAATCCACATCTATTCACTGTCCCTTTTTGTGTCCTAACAGCAGAAGAATTCAACGAGCGGCGGCGGCGGCGGCTGAAGCGCAAGTTGAGCAGAGGGGAGGAGAGGAACTCCAAGCTAGGAGGCTAGCAAGCAGAAAGTAAGTATTACAGCACACATTTTGCTCTAATTTACATGTTTGTTTTTTGTGTTTCAGCCAGGGCAAAGGAATACCCATATATTCACTGTCCGTTTGTGTGTCCTTATTCAACAGCCGAAGACTTCACCGGGCGGCAGCGGCTGAAGCCCAAGTCGAGCAGAGGACCTCCAAGCTAGGAGGAGAGCAATGAGAAAGTAAGTATTACATCACACATTTTGCTATAAATGACATGTTTGTTTTTTATTTCAGCCATGGACAAGGATTCTCAAATTTACAGTACCTTTTTACTTTAACAGTAGAAGACGTCAACAAGAGGGGGAGGCGGCGGCTGGAGATAGACGAGAGGAGGAGAGGCGGGCAAGGAGGGAAGCCAGAAGAAGGTAAACATTCCCCCCCCCCATTTCAATATACATGCTTGGTTTTCTTTCAGACAGGGCCAAGAAATATACAAATATATTGACTGTCCCTTTTTGTTTCTTCCACAGCAGAGAACATCAAACAGCTGCTGCAGCTGCAGCAATGGCGTTGTTGGCGGAGGAAGCAGCGGCTGAAGCGGCGGCGGCAGCACCACCGGCATCGCCATCTCCTCCCTCCCAGCCAGAGCCAGAGCCGCCACAGCAGGACACATCTTCTTCTGGGAGCCCTCCTACCCATCGTCAGGAATTGGCGGTAAAAATATGTATTTTTAATTTTTCTATCCACAATCCATCTGTGGGCTATATGTCTTGATTGTGTTATTTTAATAACAGGAATCTGAAGATGACGAGGAGCTCCCAGAGGAAGAAGGACGGGGTGGAGAGATACCCGGAGTGGGCTCACAATTCGTAAGTATCCTGCATCAATCTCATAAACACAACATCACAGTACACACAACACATAGAAAAACATTTAGTGCATACTTCACACAGCGGCCAACACCTGCCAATATCCTAATTTTTATTTTCATTTTTTTAGTCTCTCGCATCTGGGAGCCAGAGGGTTTCTCCCAGCGCCTCCCAGAGTCGTCGTGAGACTGTTGGCGGTTCTCAACGTGTAAGTATTTTTTGCCATGTTATATAATTTATGCTTTTTAAAAAAACGTGTTATCTACAAATGTTTTGTGCATTGATATTCCCATTGTAACATGTATAATTTTTACAAACTAAAACCATGTATCTGATATATTTTTTTTTTTTTTTTTTCTTCTTCATTGTTCATTTCACAGGCTTCACAGCGTGCTCCCGACTCGGACACAGAGGAGGGATTGGACGTGGAGTTGATGATCGACCTGGTCCGAGAAAGGGAGCCGCTGTGGAACATGGCGGACCGCCAGCATGCGGATCAAATAGTTACACGACGGCTCTGGACGGAAGTGGCAGCAGCAATGATGCACCGCTGGGAGGACCTCAATCCTAGGTCCCAGAATAAATACCGTAAGTATAGTTCATGTTGCTGACTGTAAAGGTGTTTTTAAAAAAATTCTGTCCTTGTGTAACCAACGCTTCATGTTTTCATGATTTCCTTTTGTGAAACACTATGGAAACAATGAAAACATTAACTCTGGGGACACGAGGACTAAAGTGTGGTTGTTGTATAGTAACCAATGTGTGCTTTCTCGTTTCAGGGGAGAGAATTATGAAGCGGTGGCGGTCTGTGAGGGATCGCTTTAAGAAGGAATTTAACAAAGAGATGCGGGCCCCGAGTGGTTCTTCAGGACGCCAGAGTAAGTACAAATATGCACAAGCTCTGGCGTTCCTGCGTGAAACCATGGTCACCAGAAGGTAAATATTAACATCAAATGTAATATTTTTTTTTGTTTTCACCCAGGGCCATTCCACATCTGTATATTAATTTTATGTTTTTGTTTCTTCCACAGCACGGTGAGCAGCACTCGGGCGCCCGCAGAGTTGGAGCCTTCTAGAGCGATCCCTCAGGAGACCGACACCGAGGGACACTTTGACCAACCCTCCACATCTGACCCTTCCCACACTTCACACACACACGATCCCGCTGTCCCTTCCACCAGCGCTGGAGCAGCGTGGCCGCCTGCAATGCATGAATCTGCTGGTCAGGATATAGCCTTCCTTTACCACACCCTTCTGATCCTGCCACCTCTAGTACAGCTGCGGGTACTGGGCGGCAGCGTCAGAAGGGTCAGGAAAAGAACTATGCGCCCGAGTTCTTACACATGAACGCATCTTTCCAGAACTGCCTTAAGTTGCTATCTGAACAAGTTTCCGCAGGCCTTCGTCAGATAACCACACTAGTTGGTGAGGTCAAGACACTTCTGGAAACTGTGCGTTCTGAGATAAGAGCACCCCCGAACTTCAGCTTTTTTAGGTCAGTTGCGGAGCGCATAGATCCGCTATCTTATGACCAGCAGATGTATGTGATGCACACGTGCCACGCTGCTGTAGTGCAGGTTGTCTCCCATCCTCAATCCACCCCAGTCATTCCACCACCTCCCCCCCCTACAGCCGCCGTACATCTTCCCCCCCTCCACCTGCCATACCTCCTCCCCCTCCTATTCAATACCAACCAAACTACCACAGTACCAACCACCTCCCAGTACCAACCACCTCCCCAGGTCCAACCAACTACCAGTACCAACCACCTCCCCAGGTCCAACCAACTACCCAGTACCAACCACCTCCCAGGTCCAACCACCTCCCCAGTACCAACAACCTACCCACTACCAGCCACCTACCCCTACCACACTTCTACCTACCAATCTACTTCCCCCTTCCAAATACCTACTATGTCACCTGTTCCTCATGCACAACCCTCCACTCCACCACCACCCACCTGTTCTGCCTTGTCTTCCCATTCTTTTGGTCTTTCCACCCTTCACCTCTTCCTGTTCCTTCCCCACCACCATCCCGTTCGTCCCTCCACACTCTCCACACTCCCACGGTCGAAGTGTCCCGCAGCCCCTCCAGCAGTATTTCCCACCCACACTACACTGACCTGTAGTTAATGTTACAATTTTTTTTCATACATTTATTTAAAAAAATAAAGTTGAAAACCAAAAAAATATATTTAAAAAAATAAAGTTTACTAAAAAAATAATAAAGTTTAATAAAATATAAAGGTTATTTAAATATGAAGAATTGGGCCACAAGGCCTACTTTAATAACAATTATATTAAAAAATATTTTTTTAAATAAATTGTTCATTGGTTTAACATTGTTGTCTGTCTTTTATTTATAGGATGTTAAGTTTTAAATGTGGTATACAGGTACACCTAACTTTGGCTAAAAGGTTCATAAATGTAACCTTTTTGTCAAAGTTATGTCCCGGGTTGTGTAGTATGCAAAGTGTATTCTTTTTTTAATAAAAATGTGTACACCCCAGTTTTCCCCTACTCCAGGCCCACCAAAAACATATCATGTTTTCAGTATTTCCTTTGTATTGCACAGGTGAGGCAATTATCACCTGAGCAATACAAAGGAAAGACAGAAAACTTTACATGTTGGTGGACCTTGAGGACTGGAGTAGGGGAAACATAATGTACACTTTTTGTAGGACAAATGGTGAAATACTTTTGTTAATACAATTTCACCTTTTGTCCTAAAAAGGGTACATTGTAGGCCATGTGTCACCAAATCCAGTCATCAAGGCCTAACAACAGGTATTGTTTTCAGTATTTCCTTTGTATTGCACAGGTGAGGCAATTATCACCTGAGCAATACAAAGGAAAGACAGAAAACTTTACATGTTGGTGGACCTTGAGGACTGCAGTTGGGGAAACATGGCCTACAATGTACACTTTTTTGGACAAAAGGTGACAGCCATGGACACAACAATGGCAAGAAGGTTATAGTAGAAAACACACAAGAAGGTAGACAAGTAAACTATTAAAGGTTTATTGTGGGTAAAGAAAATTATTAAAATAAACAATACATTTATCACACTCTGTCATCCTGCCAGTCAACACTACCTTCCGGTGACACAAAGTATTGAGCAAACTGGTCCCTCATTCTAGAAACTGCAACTGTACTGCGAGTGGTAATGTTGGTGTAGTTGTGCAAAGTTGTTTCTTGATTGTGGTCCTCCAGAGAAATTGGTTCCTTGGTTAGGACAAAATTATGGAGGACCACGCACGCTTTCACTACATCATCAACAGTCTCGGTCTTCAAGTTTATTGCAGTCAAAAGGACACGCCATTTTGCTGTCATAATGCCAAAGGCACACTCCACCATCCGTCTGGCTCTTGTGAGGCGGTAGTTAAATACCCGCTTTGTATGTGTCAATTCTCTGCTGGCATACGGCTTCAATAGGTGTTGGGACAGCTGGAATGCCTCATCACCTACACAAACAAATGGCATTGGTGGGCCTGAGGTTTGAGGCAGTGGTCTAGGGGGGGAAACTGAAAACTGTTTCCATACAATTTACGTCCCATAGCAGATATTTTAAACACTTGGGAGTCATTAGACCGTCCATAAGACCCAATGTCCACCGCGATAAACTTGTAGTGCGCATCTGCAATAGCCATCAGGACGATAGAGAAATATTTCTTATAGTTAAAGAATTCAGATCCAGTTCCTTTTGGCTTTTGAATGCGGATGTGCTTTCCATCAACGGCCCCCAGGCAATTGGGGAACTGGCAGATGAGTAGAAACTGGTCCGCTATTTCAAGCCACCGCTCTGTTGTTGGCTCTGGAATAAATTCTTCAACCAAAGTATCCCACAGAGCACGACAAGTATACTTTATTATGCCGGATAGTGTGGAGATTCCAATCCGATACTGAAAATGGAGCGATGATAGAGTTTCGCCAGTTGCCAGAAATCTGAAAACAAATTAGAAAATACAAATAATTTCAGAAACGCAGCATTACATACCAGAACTCAGCTACGACTATTGGAGATACCAAAAATAATAATATCTAGGAGAAAGACTGTTTTATAACTAGATTTGGGGCTACTCATGTGGTTTCCTAGTTGGCCTGTGATGTTCAATTAATGATAAAATTACAAGTGCGCTCAAGCAAACAGAACCAATACATATAGCTTACCTTATAGTCACCATGAGACGCTCCGCCGGAGATATTGAGAACCGACAGTAGGTGTCCGATTTTTTAATTTTGTCTCCAACACGCTCCAGCAAATCATCAAAGTTTTCTATATTCATCCGCAGATAGGCAAAAAACTTGTCGGGATTTTGTCGCAGCTCCATGTTCAGTGTGGAATAGACACCACGAGTTAATCTCTGTGACGTGATGGGGTGGATCCACATACGGCGGCGACTTCGCAGGCGCTGACGCCGCTGCTCCTCAAACTTTCGCTCCTTCTCCAGAACGATAAACCTCAATCGATTCATCTCCGCAGTAAAATCAACAAGATTCCTGAAGATATTGCCGATAATGGGTTCCATGTTCGCCAATCACTTGCTACTTGCTCTTCTCTCCAAACTGCACTTTCTCCTCTACAACCTGTCAAAGAAGGGATGTAGGAGCAGTGTATATATAGGATTACAGTAGCCAATCATATTTGGAACCCCAAAAAGGGCCCCAAAATGGGCGTGCTTAAAAGCCGGATCCGGCGCAATACGGCGTCAACGTATGCCAACCGGATACACCGGATGAGACGTATGCGGTTTTTTTGCCGCATTCGTGAACCGGATGCGGCGAAAAACAAGATGCGGCACATCCGGTGTTCAGAGAAAATACCGCATGCGGCGCTGCGGCTAAATGCCGGGGACGCCGTTTAGGCGCCCGCCGGATGTGTGAAAGAGGCCTAAGAATGATGAAGTTAGAATGAGAGAACGTATGTGAGGCAATCTGCAGCGTCTCCACACACACATGCTGCTCCCCCTTCACAAAGTCAGTTTGCATTTCCACAGCTCTCTCTGCCCCTGTAAGGCCTCTTTCACATTTCCGGCATTTTGCCGCAGCGCCGCATCTGAAAATCTGATGCGCCGCATGCGGCTTTTTTCGCATTGACATGCATTAGCGCCGCATGGCGCCGCATGTCAATGCGTTGCATGCGGTTTTGTCCGGATGCGGCGCAAATGTACATTGCGGCGTCCGGAAAAAACGCTGTATGTAACGTTTTTTGTTTTTGCCGGATGGTTTCTTATCTCTCCAAGCATCAGAAACCATCCGGCAAAAAAACGCATTTTGGGCGCCGGAAGTGTGAAAGGTTTTCACATGCGGCGCTGCTGCAAAATGCCGGGGGCGCCGCCAGGCGCCCGCCGGAAATGTGAAAGAGGCCTAAGAGCAAAGGATGAGGCCAGCCCCCTTCTTAAAGAAAAAAAAAAAGACGAAGCTGCGCAGACAGGAGATTTCTTCTGTGTCTGCAACCTCGATATCTGTACAATACTGTACTTTACTTGCCTGGTTTGTATAGACTCATCTCCACCACCCCATCTCTGGTAGACCCCGGTGATATACCAGCAGTCAGGGTCCCCATAAGTGCCAGTCACGGGAGCAGATCTGATCCTCATGTCTCTGCAGATATGTCTCTGCAGATGCAAACTAGCTGATTTGTGTATGATGTTTCTCTTCTATACTCTAATTAACCCTGGGTTGCCATGGGGGTCCGCAGGCAGTTTCTCCACTCCGGTCAGGAACAGCACCAAATTTAATTCCTACAGAGGGGAGAAATGAGGAAATATTTCACTTGTAGATAACCCTTACCCCTCCTAACTATGACTTGGAAAAAAAACCCAGAGAAGTCAGATTTCTACAAATATGTTTCTGACAGGATTGAAAGAAGATCTTAAATAAAAGTGGTGAGGGTACCGCCAGAATGCATATACAATCCCTTCCCATGTTTAGGGGGATGGAGGACTAGATTATCAGTAGAAAAGTAAAGAAGCAGCAAAAGCCAACTCCTGTTTTGGTGAATATACCTCCAGATGCATTTAATAATGCTGTGAAAACTGTGGTGCAGGCGGAAGGTATACATCATAGGGGAACAAGGGGAGAGAAGAAAAAGGAAAGATGGGATAACAGACCCAGAGAAGTGTAAACAAAAATTGCAGTTCCCCATAGGATGGTCAAATCAATATTTCATAATTAAAACTTCCTCATGGGAAAAATTATAATGCCTGATTGATATGGGGCAAGCCGTACAATTATAAGAAAAAGGATATGCCACGATTCAGGACAGGAGGAACAGTCCATTGCTTGAAACAGAACCCATGAATGTGTGAATTGCACGAATCACAGACTTGTGTTCCCAATTGCTAGTCTCAGATAAATATCCTCTAAGTTTGATAGGTGCTGATATCCTGAGTTCTATGAATGCAGTTATTAATTAAGTTTGGAAGAAAGGCATTACTGTTACAGGTCCATTGTCTGAAGCAATCCTTTCTACCATGATGTTGCTAATTTAGCTAGATGATGAGAAAACCTGCAAACTGACCAAGATGAGGACATTCAGCAAAAGTTCAAGCAGATACCACCTGCAGTATGGGTAAAGGATAAGACAGATGTTGGTTTAGGATAATACCAGTATCCATCAAATTGAAACCAGGAATTGTACCGATGCGTATTAGACAATATCCCCTGAGCAGAGAGAACAGGTATGTCTTATGGAAACAACTTCTTGTTAATATTTTGTACCATGAAGTATGTAAGGTTTCAAAAGCTCAACTGCAAATAAAGGACAAGGTTGTTTTCTTAGGTCATTGCATTTCACCTCAGCTGAAACATGACACCAGAAGGAAAAAAAGGCCAAAGCCAAGCAATGGAGCTTACTTCCATCAGTACACTGAGAACATTCCTGGGGCTGATCGGTTACTGTAGAGAATGGATTCCCTCTGCATCGCAAATCATGCAGCCTCTCAATGTGTTGTCAATGTGCAACAAGGGTCAGCAATACCAACTGACCACAGAAGCAGAAGAGGGGTTCAAGAACCTGAAGGAAGCCATTCTCTCAGCCCCAGCACTAGGAATCCCAAATTATGACCTCCCTTTCCGTTTGTACTGCCATGAATCAGGGAGCATGTTAAAGGTGTATTGTTTTTAACACAGCTTCTTGCCAATGTGCAGGAGACACCAATCTCTAATGTAGATCCAATCCCTAATGTAGATGTAGAGTTTTATGTAGATGGGTTACAGTTTTACCAAGATGAAGTATGTCATACAGGTTATTCAATAGTTGATAAACATAAGGTGGTAAAAAGTGAAACTCTACCTCGCTGAGGCATGTATAATGGCAGATAATTTACGGATAGTGCCACGCATTTGGCATTTTCCATGATTATGGTCCCATATGGAAGAGCAGAAAGTTTATTGGTTCTTCTGGTAAGCCCATTAAAAATGCAGATGTGGTGGCTCAGCTCCTCAGAGCACTGGAGCTGCCTAAGAAAGTTACTATATAAAGGTGCAAGCTCACACTAAAGACCGCACTAAGGAGGCCGAAGGCAATAATCGTGCTGATATTGCAGCAAAAGCTGCCGTTTTTGTTTCCTCTCCCCTCAGAACATACACTTTGCAAGTGTCTGGGGAGATGGACCTACAACTACTTCATAGCCTGCCAGATCAGGCCTCTGCACCGGAGAAAGAAGAATGGCAGAAGCAGAAAAGGATGGGCTGTGGAGAGCGGACAGTAAGTACTGTTTGCCTAGGGCACTGTTCCCTATGATGTGCTCCCTCTCCCATGGGTTAACGCACCAGTCCAAGGACACAATGGTAAGTCAGGTAAAAACTAATTAGGCTGCCCCAGAATTCCATTATGTTGCTGCTAAATTCATATAGGGATGTGTAATCTGTGTGCGCCTAGATGTGGAAAAAGGTGCACAGCCTGACCATTGTACCTGTTTCAGCTACCTCAAATTAATTTCATACAGCTTCCAAAGGTAGGCATCTACGAATCTGTGTTTGTATAAATTGGCTAGGTGACATTTTTTTTTGTATAACTGATTATTTATTTGATGCTCTAAATGTTGAATCAGCCTATTTGAAACGGATCATTGCTATTATTAATCAGCATTCCATAGTACATAATTATCTCACAACCTCTCTAGGAGGTTTCTGTCAGGTGTTCGGACCTGCCTGCTGCAACTATATAGATTCTTCAAGGACTAATGAGAGTTACCCCTGATATAGAACCAGCCGAAAATGATAAAGGAAGGGGTGCAAAAAGCTAATTCACTCAATGATTTACCCCTCCCTGAATGGCTCTCATGGTTGAATATCTTTAACCTGTTCACAGGAATAGATGGATGGATATCGAGTGTGATTCATTTAATTATTCCAGCAGTTTTAGTGAAATTGATCATTGCAGTAAAGATAAAGTTATTTGCTATGCTTATAGAGAAAATTCTCAGTACTAATTGTAAATGTTTTCCAGGTAACCGTAAAAATAAGATCGATGCTGATTCTGAGGTGCAGCAAACACACATGATGTCCACCTTCATAACTGTTCTCAACCGTGAATGTATTTTCTGCAACAAGCCCACTTCAGTGGACCTGGCTGAATGCATGCACTGTGGAAAACCCTTGGTCTGATACAGGACAAAGAAAGGACAAGGAAGAATTTGCAACTATAAAGACCGGATGTCTCCATTATAATTCTTGGATAATGATCCTAACAAATAAAGATATAATAAAGATATATAATAAATGTAACAATACTAATACATATATTACACATGATAATGTTATAATACATCAGAAACATATATATCCTCTCAATATTCATAATCATCAAAATAGTAAAGATAGATCTCTGACAGGGATAAGAATAGGGACAGGAGGCCTGGTAAACAGGTATAGCCTGAATGGATACACAGCCGTGCTGGTATCCCATGATATACATAGGAAAAGCCATGTATATTGTGAAGTAGGGTTATCCTGCAGACCTCAGGGATAGGAAGGGATGATCTAGTAAGAAGTAGACAGATAATAAAAAGAGGAGAGTTGTTAAAGAAATGGTTAATTTCTATTCTCTAAAATAAAATAAATACTAGCAAATAGTTCTATCATGAAGTATGGTTATCATCTGTCTACAGCCCCATCTATTTGACATTTATAATTGTGGTCAAGTTGACATTTATAATTGTGGTCAAGTTCCTGTTTTCCCAGAATGTGAAGGACAAATTCTCAGAAAAACAAGATAATATGGTTTTGGGTCCAAAATTGTGCAATAAGTCATAAACCACCCATGAACACGACGCCAGTACTATTCACTGGCCAAGGACAAACGATGAGAACGTAAACTTTCAACACTGAAGAACATTCTCGAATATCCCAGAAAAGGAAGATTCCCATATTTGGTCAAGAAATTAATCTTATATCCGAATAAGCACATGACAACCTATTGTATAACACTCCATATTTGTGCCAATTATTATGTAACCTTGTGGTTTTGGGCTATAAAAGGTCCCCCTTCAAACCATTAAAGGAGGAGATCTACTTGACACGAACTGTGTGTGTGTGTCTCTTTATTTCTCCCATAGATAGGTTCCTATCTAAATTAGAATGCCTGAGGTTGGACTAAAAGGGAACAATCCCTCTTCTCTATCAGGACCATCACCCTTGTCAGTAGCTAAAGTAACATTTGGTTAGAGGCTGCTTATACAGTGAGAGTGAGCCGGAGGATTCATTGTATATCTGATATTGTATATTTCACCTTGTAATCACCCTGTTTTTGTATTACTCACTATTGCTATAGTTATCACAATTCCCATTATCAGGGAAATAAATAATTATATTGGTTACTTCCACCTTGTGTTTGTCTGTGTTTGTCTCTGGTCACCAGCTTACAGGAGCATAATAGCGGTATTATACTGTGTGGGGGATGACGGTACTGTGGGAACATTATACTGTGTGTGGGGCATCATACATACTGCATAAGGGGCATAATGGGGGCATTACACTGTGTGGGGTCAAGAAAGAGGCCCTGTACTATGAGAACATTCCGTTTCCTCCCTTCCTGTCTCCCATAGTTGGGTCGTATGTATCTATTACAGGAAACAGAACAGTAACGTAATGATTCTTATAAAATGGCAACAAAAACATCAAGAGTCTCTGTGCTGAAGGGGTTAATATCCCCGCGCTCAGTAATGGGGAATCTCCAGCACCTACCTCCACCCGCAGAGCCGCACATTACATAGAGAATAATGGAGCCTCCAGCACCGACCTCCACCCACAGAGCCACACTCCACATAGAGAATAATGGAGCTTCCAGCACCGACCTCCACCCGCAGAGCCGCACTCCACATAGAGAATAATGGAGCCTCCAGCACCTACCTCCACCCGCAGAGCCGCATTCCACATAGAGAATAATGGAGCCTCCAGCATCTACCTCCACCCGCAGAGCCGCACTCCACATAGAGAATAATGGAATCTCCAGCACCGACCTCCACCCGCAGAGCCGCACTCCACATAGAGAATAATGGAGCCTCCAGCACCTACCTCCACCCGCAGAGCCGTACTCCACATAGAGAATAATGGAGCCTCCAGCACCGACCTCCACCCGCAGAGCCACACTCCACATAGAGAATAATGGAGCCTCCAGCACCGACCTCCACCCGCAGAGCCGCACTCCACATAGAGAATAATGGAGCCTCCAGCACCGACCTCCACCCGCAGAGCCGCACTCCACATAGAGAATAATGGAGCCTCCAGCACCTACCTCCACCCGCAGAGCCGCACTCCACATAGAGAATAATGGAGCCTCCAGCATCTACCTCCACCCGCAGAGCCGCACTCCACATAGAGAATAATGGAGCCTCCAGCACCTACCTCCACCCGCAGAGCCACACTCCACATAGGTGCTGGAGGCTCCATTATTCTCTATGTGGAGTGTGGCTCTGCGGGTGGAGGTAGGTGCTGGAGGCTCCATTATTCTCTATGTGGAGTGCGGCTCTGCGGGTGGAGGTAGATGCTGGAGGCTCCATTATTCTCTATGTGGAGTGCGGCTCTGCGGGTGGAGGTAGGTGCTGGAGGCTCCATTATTCTCTATGTGGAGTGCGGCTCTGCGGGTGGAGGTCGGTGCTGGAGGCTCCATTATTCTCTATGTGGAGTGCGGCTCTGCGGGTGGAGGTCGGTGCTGGAGGCTCCATTATTCTCTATGTGGAGTGTGGCTCTGCGGGTGGAGGTCGGTGCTGGAGGCTCCATTATTCTCTATGTGGAGTGCGGCTCTGCGGGTGGAGGTAGGTGCTGGAGGCTCCATTATTCTCTATGTGGAGTGCGGCTCTGCGGGTGGAGGTCGGTGCTGGAGATTCCATTATTCTCTATGTGGAGTGCGGCTCTGCGGGTGGAGGTAGATGCTGGAGGCTCCATTATTCTCTATGTGGAATGCGGCTCTGCGGGTGGAGGTAGGTGCTGGAGGCTCCATTATTCTCTATGTGGAGTGCGGCTCTGCGGGTGGAGGTCGGTGCTGGAAGCTCCATTATTCTCTATGTGGAGTGTGGCTCTGTGGGTGGAGGTCGGTGCTGGAGGCTCCATTATTCTCTATGTAATGTGCGGCTCTGCGGGTGGAGGTAGGTGCTGGAGGCTCCATTATTCTCTACCTCCACCCGCAGAGCCGCACTCCACATAGAGAATAATGGAGCCTCCAGCTCCGACCTCCACCCGCAGAGCCGCACTCCACATAGAGAATAATGGAGCCTCCAGCTCCGACCTCCACCCGCAGAGCCACACTCCACATAGAGAATAATGGGGCCTCCAGCACCTACCTCCACCCGCAGAGCCACACTCCACATAGAGAATAATGGAGCCTCGAGCACCTACCTCCACCCGCAGAGCAGCACTCCACATAGAGAATAATGGAGCCTCCAGCACCTACCTCCACCCGCAGAGCCACACTCCACATAGAGAATAATGGAGCCTCCAGCACCGACCTCCACCCGCAGAGCCACACTCCACATAGAGAATAATGGAGCCTCCAGCACCAACCTCCACCCGCAGAGCCGCACTCCACATAGAGAATAATGGAGCCTCCAGCACCGACCTCCACCCGCAGAGCCGCACTCCACATAGAGAATAATGGAGCCTCCAGCACCGACCTCCACCAGCAGAGCCGCACTCCACATAGAGAATAATGGAGCCTCCAGCACCTACCTCCACCCGCAGAGCCACACTCCACATAGAGAATAATGGAGCCTCCAGCACCGACCTCCACCCGCAGAGCCACACTCCACATAGAGAATAATGGAGCCTCCAGCACCGACCTCCACCCGCAGAGCCACACTCCACATAGAGAATAATGGAGCCTCCAGCACCTACCTCCACCCGCAGAGCCACACTCCACATAGAGAATAATGGAGCCTCCAGCACCTACCTCCACCCGCAGAGCCGCACTCCACATAGAGAATAATGGAGCATCCAGCACCGACCTCCACCCGCAGAGCCACACTCCACATAGAGAATAATGGAGCCTCCAGCACCTACCTCCACCCGCAGAGCCACACTCCACATAGAGAATAATGGAGCCTCCAGCACCTACCTCCACCCGCAGAGCCGCACTCCACATAGAGAATAATGGAGCCTCCAGCACCGACCTCCACCAGCAGAGCCACACTCCACATAGAGAATAATGGAGCCTCCAGCACCGACCTCCACCCGCAGAGCCACACTCCACATAGAGAATAATGAAGCCTTCAGCACCTACCTCCACCCGCAGAGCCGCACTCCACATAGAGAATAATGGAGCCTCCAGCACCTACCTCCACCCGCAGAGCCTCACTCCACATAGAGAATAATGGAGCCTCCAGCACCGACCTCCACCCGCAGAGCCGCACTCCACATAGAGAATAATGGAGCCTCCAGCACCTACCTCCACCCGCAGAGCCGCACTCCACATAGAGAATAATGGAGCCTTCAGCACCTACCTCCATCCGCAGAGCCGCACTCCACATAGAGAATAATGGAGCCTCCAGCACCGACCTCCACCCGCAGAGCCCCACTCCACATAGAGAATAATGGAGCCTCCAGCACCTACCTCCACCCGCAGAGCCGCACTCCACATAGAGAATAATGGAGCCTCCAGCACCGACCTCCACCCGCAGAGCCGCACTCCACATAGAGAATAATGGAGCCTCCAGCACCGACCTCCACCCGCAGAGCCGCACTCCACATAGAGAATAATGGAGCCTCCAGCACCTACCTCCACCCGCAGAGCCGCACTCCACATAGAGAATAATGGAGCCTCCAGCATCTACCTCCACACGCAGAGCCGCACTCGACATAGAGAATAATGGAGCCTCCAGCACCTACCTCCACCCGCAGAGCCACACTCCACATAGAGAATAATGGAGCCTCCAGCACTGACCTCCACCCGCAGAGCCATACTCCACATAGAGAATAATGGAGCCTCCAGCACCTACCTCCACCCGCAGAGCCGCACTCCACATAGAGAATAATGGAGCCTCCAGCTCCGACCTCCACCCGCAGAGCCACACTCCACATAGAGAATAATGGGGCCTCCAGCACCTACCTCCACCCGCAGAGCCGCACTCCACATAGAGAATAATGGAGCCTCCAGCACCTACCTCCACCCGCAGAGCCACACTCCACATAGAGAATAATGGAGCCTCCAGCACCTACCTCCACCCGCAGAGCCGCACTCCACATAGAGAATAATGGAGCCTCCAGCTCCGACCTCCACCCGCAGAGCCGCACTCCACATAGAGAATAATGGAGCCTCCAGCTCCGACCTCCACCCGCAGAGCCACACTCCACATAGAGAATAATGGGGCCTCCAGCACCTACCTCCACCCGCAGAGCCACACTCCACATAGAGAATAATGGAGCCTCGAGCACCTACCTCCACCCGCAGAGCAGCACTCCACATAGAGAATAATGGAGCCTCCAGCACCTACCTCCACCCGCAGAGCCACACTCCACATAGAGAATAATGGAGCCTCCAGCACCGACCTCCACCCGCAGAGCCACACTCCACATAGAGAATAATGGAGCCTCCAGCACCGACCTCCACCCGCAGAGCCGCACTCCACATAGAGAATAATGGAGCCTCCAGCACCGACCTCCACCCGCAGAGCCGCACTCCACATAGAGAATAATGGAGCCTCCAGCACCGACCTCCACCCGCAGAGCCGCACTCCACATAGAGAATAATGGAGCCTCCAGCACCGACCTCCACCAGCAGAGCCGCACTCCACATAGAGAATAATGGAGCCTCCAGCACCTACCTCCACCCGCAGAGCCACACTCCACATAGAGAATAATGGAGCCTCGAGCACCTACCTCCACCCGCAGAGCCACACTCCACATAGAGAATAATGGAGCCTCCAGCACCGACCTCCATCCGCAGAGCCGCACTCCACATAGAGAATAATGGAGCCTCCAGCACCGACCTCCACCCGCAGAGCCGCACTCCACATAGAGAATAATGGAGCCTCCAGCACCTACCTCCACCCTCAGAGCCGCACTCCACATAGAGAATAATGGAGCCTCCAGCACCTACCTCCACCCGCAGAGCCGCACTCCACATAGAGAATAATGGAGCCTCCAGCACCGACCTCCACCCGCAGAGCCGCACTCCACATAGAGAATAATGGAGCCTCCAGCACCTACCTCCACCCGCAGAGCCACACTCCACATAGAGAATAATGGAGCCTCCAGCACCTACCTCCACCCGCAGAGCCGCACTCCACATAGAGAATGGAGCCTCCAGCACTGACCTCCACCCGCAGAGCCGCACTCCACATAGAGAATAATGGAGCCTCCAGCACCTACCTCCACCCGCAGAGCCGCACTCCACATAGAGAATAATGGAGCCTCCAGCACCTACCTCCACCCGCAGAGCCGCACTCCACATAGAGAATAATGGAGCCTCCAGCACCGACCTCCACCAGCAGAGCCGCACTCCACATAAAGAATAATGGAGCCTCCATCACCTACCTCCACCCGCAGAGCCGGACTCCACATATATGGCTGCTCTGTGCACACAGGACCTGTGATGAGGTCACAGGGGGAGGAGTCAGGGGTCACATGATATCCGGAGTGCAGACGCTACATGGAGACTTCTCCTCAGTCAGTGACATTCCCGCCATTATTCCCCTCACTACTGGCACAATTCCCCCGCGCCGCCTTTTCTACACAGTGTTATGTGTGGAATGTAATGTGTGATTTCTCTGGAGAAAGAAAGACCCCACACATGAGGGAATTATCACCAGTGACCGGACGGCTACTATATGGCGGCATCTGATTGTGTTAGGGTGAGTTTCCACGGTCAGGAAACGCTGCGTGTTTGGCGCTGTGCGCTGGCGCAGCGTCAAACACGCAGCGTCCAGATGTTACAGCATAGTGGAGGGGATTTCAAGAAATCCCGTCTCCACTATGCGTTACAATACGCAGGTGGCAGACCTGCGTAAACGGACATGCGGCGCGTCTTTTTAGACCGCAGCATGTCCTCGCGTATTGCGGCGACGGTGCGTCGCCGCAACAGAATTAACACAGGGCTGTGTAGCCCTGCGCTCTTTCCGGAGGTGTTCCGGAGGTGTCCTGAACACCTCCGGAAAGATCGCGCGTCATAAAGGGGGCGGGGCTTAGACGGAGCGGAATTTCCGCTCCGTCCAAAGCGCTGTGGTTCCGGACCGTGAAACCACAGCCTTATCGACTCCACACCAGGAGCTAAAATGCCGAAATCTCGTTTATTTAACCCCTTCCAGGGAGGGCGGCCCTCACAGACTATATTCAAAGTTCGGCTAAGGGCGCGTTCACATACGCTCCAATGTTTATCGCAGAGAGTTGTGATGCGAGTGTGCGATGGTTTCTCTCCTACCATCTGTATACAATGCGTTTCTATCATCATCCGTTACTTACTATAAGGCCAGAGTCACACTACCGTTTAATACGGACGAGCGCGAGGCGATAAAAAATCGCATTGCGCTCGTCCCCCTGTTAATCTATGGGGCAGCTCGCATCATCCGATTTTTTATCGCACGTGTTGTACGTGCGAGTGAAATCGCAGCATGCTGCGATTGTACTCGTATGTCGGCCGAGAGTCGCCAATGCAAGTCTATGGGAACGCAAAAAAACGGATTGCACACGGACCATGCGTGTGAATTGCGATAAATACGCATGCATTGGGCAGGTGACAGGAAATTGCCTCAGACATCAAATCATGAAGGTTTCACATGCTAATTAGCCTGTGAAGGTCTTAAACCAGGAAGTAGCACGCCTCCACGGAGTCCAGCAAGATGGCTAGACAAATTAATGTGGAGCTCCTCATTGTTCTTGTTCAGGAGACCCCAGAACTGTGGGATGTACGTGATGCACATTACGCAGACCGTTTGCGAAAAGATGCGTCCTGGAAGCGTATATGCCGCCAAATTTTTCCCAACTATGCGGAAAGTTCACCTGAGGTACAGCAGGAAATGAGTAAGTGATAACCTTACTGCACCATTGTTGCAAACACAATCCTATGTCATAATCTGCTTGGTAGCCTGCATGTTTGACATTTGGCACTTGTGAAATAGCATGCATTTAAAAAATACATGTCACAATGCTTATACTGTGATCCTAATGTGAAACATTTGTTGCATTGTTTTGTAGTGGGTGATGTCACTAGACGCTGGCGGAGCTGCCGTGACCAGTTCCGCAGAGAGCTTCAGAATCGGGCCAGGAGTGGGTCAGAGAGACCACAAAAGCGAAAATACATTTATTATGATCGGTTGAACTTTCTGGCACCAATGATGGATCTGCGTCCGTAAGTTCATGCTTCAACTCTGCACACCTTTGCCTACTTGCTTTAAGGTATGATTTTAATGTTAATTTTTTCCATGCTAAATAGAACTGAATCCAATATAACCGAGCGTGAGACCGGCTCGGACTCAGAGGTCCACCTGGACACAGTTGCTGATGCGGAAGAAGAGGCTGGTCCATCTTAACAAACAGTTTCCAGCCAACAACCACCCCCAACAGCACGGTCTTCTGCAGGACAGGAGGCACAGGAAGAGGACGACCGTGCCCAGAGTAGTAGCCCAACCCTCCGCCTTGATACCTCACCACAGGCTGCAGTAGTGTCCCGACGGGGACGCCGCCGAAGGGAGCTGAACACCACTGGGACCAAACGCCAAGTGGATACAGGGGTATTAAACTATCTGTCCCGCATGGCAAATGATGATGGGGAAGAGGCCTATGCAAGGAGTCTGGCTCGCTATCTACGCACTAACCCCCGAGAAGTAAGGCTTGCGCGCCAGAGGTGCCATTCAAATATTCATAGATGCTTGCACCCCACCCAATAACCCAACGCAGATCTTGGCTTAACTAGAAAGATGGCAACTTATCCTCTCTTGCTGACAACTTTATCTTCCAAAAGGTAATGGAGAAAACAAGGGGATCTGCTACCTTGGATCTAATCCTCATAAACAGGGAGGAAATGGTGGAGGAGGTAAGAGTGGCTGGGACCCTAGGAGGTAGTGACCATGCTATTTTAGAATTTTGGATAACAAGAGGAGGAAGACCTGTGAAGACTCAGACATCAAGGTTAGATTTCAGAAAGGCAGATTTTAAGGAACTCAGAAAGAGAATTGGAGGGATCCAATGGCTGGATATCCTTAAGGACAAAAATGTCCAGGAAGGATGGAAAATCTTGAAAAATGAGATTCTCAAAGCACAATCGTTAACAATTCCGAAAAGAGGGAAGAATGGGAAGCATTTAAGGAAACCAGGATGGATGAACATAGAACTTAAACACATGCTAAAAAGGAAGAAAGAAATGTTTATCAAATGGAAAGAGGGAGGCATATCTAAAGAAGAATATAATGCCGTCTGCAGAACCTGCAGGGCACATATCAGATTATCTAAAGCTGACAATGAATTAAGGCTTGCAAGTGACGTCAAAAGCAACAAAAAAGGATTTTGGGGATACGTCAAAAGTAAAAGAAAAGTCAAAGATGCTATAGGATTTTTACAGGATGAAAATGATGAAATGGTAAGTCAGGATGTTGAGAAGGCTGAACTTTTAAATTCCTATTTTGTATCTGTTTTCTCTCAGAAAGGAAATGTAACATCAACTGATCTTCAATGTCCTATTAAAGGAATAGAAGAATCCAGGATATCTATAAACAGAAAGACAGTGAGGAAACACTTAGCTAACCTAAATGAATTCAAGTCTCCAGGTCCAGATGAATTACACCCCAGGGTACTGAAGGAGATAGCAGAAGAAATTCTTGAACCACTGTCCATAATCTTTGAAAATTCTTGGAGAACAGGAGAAGTCCCAGAAGACTGGAGAAGAGCAAATGTTGTTCCTATCTTCAAAAAGGGAAGAAGGTGGACCCAGGGAACTACAGGCCGGTGAGTCTGACTTCTATACCAGGAAAGATCTTTGAACAAATTATTAAAGAACATGTATGCAAGTACCTGGATATGAATGAAGTGATTAAACAGAGTCAGCATGGGTTTGTAACTAATAAGTCATGTCAGACTAACTTAATTTCCTTCTATGACAGAATCACTGACTGGGTGGATCAGGGAAATGCTGTAGATATAGTATATCTTGACTTCAGCAAAGCATTTGACAAAGTATCTCACACAATCCTTATTGAAAAAATGACTAAGTATGGAATGGACAAGGCAACTGTTAGGTGGATTCATAACTGGCTTAGTGATCGGACCCAAAGAGTGGTTGTAAATGGCTGCACATCCAGTTGGAAGAATGTCTCAAGTGGGGTACCACAAGGCTCTGTTTTGGGCCCTGTATTGTTCAACATCTTTATCAATGATTTAGATGAAGGAATTGAGGGTAAACTGATCAAATTTGCTGATGACACAAAGCTAGGAGGGGTAGCTAATACTAGAGAAGAGAGAGAGAGGATTCAAAAAGATATACATAAACTGGAGCAGTGGGCAGCAACTAACAGAATGGATTTTAACAGGGAAAAATGCAAAGTACTACATCTGGGCAATAAAAATGAAAAAAGCATATACAAAATGGGAGGAATAGGGCTAAGTAACAGCACATGTGAAAAAGACTTGGGTATACTAATTGATCACAGACTTAACATGAGTCAACAGTGTGATGCAGCAGCAAAAAAGGCAAATGCAATTCTAGGATGTATCAACAGAAGCATACAGTCTAGATCACGTGAGGTCATTATTGCCCTCTACTCCTCTTTGGTCAGACCTCATCTGGAATACTGTGTCCAGTTTTGGGCACCACATTTTAAAAAAGACATCAACAAACTGGAGCAAGTTCAGAGAAGAGCCACCAGAATGGTGACCGGTCTGCAAACCATATCCTATGAGGAACGGTTGCAGGATTTGGGAATGTTTAGCTTGCAAAAAAGAAGACTGAGAGGAGACTTAATAGCTGTCTACAAATATCTCAAGGGCTGTCACATTGTAGAAGGATCATCTTTATTCTCATTTGCGCAAGGAAAGACTAGAAGCAATGGGATGAAACTGAATGGGAGGAGACACAGATTAGATATTAGAAAAAACTTTTTGACAGTTAGGGTGATCAATGAGTGGAACAGGCTGCCACGAGAGGTGGTAAATTCTCCTTCAATGGAAGTCTTCAAACAGAGGCTGGATAGACATCTGTCTGGGATGATTTAGAGAATCCTGCTTTGAGCAGGGGTTGGACCAGATGACCCAGGAGGTCCCTTCCAACTCTACCATTCTATGATTCTATGATTCTATAACTGTCACGGGCAAACCGTCTCCAAATGCCTGTGCCACCTGATGATAATCCAAGACCTGAAAGTGATCCCCCTTCCACACGTAGTCCATCCCCACACCAACCTCAAGGTGTTAGTCACCCCCGTCCACAACATGGTCAGATATATCCGCCAGCAGTACATCACCAGTATGGCCACTTGACCATACCCAGTGGAGGAGATTGGCCACTACATGGGTATGGTCGACATAAACATTCTGGGATGTATCCGCACATGGGCCCTGTCAATAGCCTTGATAATGTCCCTCATTACCAAAGTGGACAGTATCAACACGTTGCACCCCAAGTACCTTCCATGGTCCTTCATGGCACCTCAGCCACAACTCAGCATCATGGGCAATTGCCGCAACAAAGTAACCAAGCCACTCAGCCTGATGCTCCTCCTTCTCCACCACATACATATCAGAATTTGTGAATATTTTTTTTTTTTATATTAAGTTTTTATATTTTATTTTTCCATGTTGTTATGATAATTTTTTTTGTTGAATGTGGGTTTGTGGCCACCAATAAAGGCTATCATTGCCATATGATGCAAATATGGTATGTTATGGCCCCAAAGTGTTTGTAATAAAAAGCACAAACTCAAATTGTGATTGTTCAAATTTTGTTACATGTAACTGATGCTATCAATGTGTTATTTCACACATTATATTGCATTGTTCAAAAACGGTACATGTAAAATTAGTTTCAGGTTATCACGCACACATACATTAAATCATAACATAGACAATGCATTTTCTTGCCAAGGAGTATATCCCTCTGGGGAAACAAAATAATTGGTAAACACGTCCCGCACTTTAAGTCCAGATGGTGGCCGACGTGGTTGATGTCCATGCGAGTTGGGAGCACATTATTTGCATCTACAACATCATAAGCCTCATTTGCAAGACAGTCATGTTTTCGGGTAAAATCGTGTAGTACCACACATGCTTTTATTACTTGATTAACATTTTGTTCGCTTAGTTGTATTGCAGACTGCAGAACCCGCCATTTGGCTGTGAGTATGGCAAAGTCACTGTAATGTATGGTGTACAGTTCATATAGCGTCTTGTGCTTGGGTGCGAGGAAAACACATGAGACACAGGTTTGATATAGAAGGACTTGTATTACTTCATACAAGTGGCAAAAGGGTCACACAGTTTGCAGGTACAGAAGCAGGAGACACAGCAGGCCAGAGTAACTTAAGCTCAGCAATAACTCTCCACAATAGGTTCAGGATCTCTTCTCTGTTACCGTAATTCCATGCAAACGTGGATTTATCAAATAGCAGGTTTCCAGAGTCCACAAGTGTTCCAAAGTTCCTCAGTAGGAAATAGCTGGAGTACAAAGTTCAAGGTTTCCAGGAGTCAGGTCACAGGCTCACTGCAGGCTTGATTCTGAAGCACTGATTGCTCAGCTGAGGCTGCTTAAGAAGCAAGAGGGAGAGAATCAGGGCGGGAACATGAAAGCTGGAAACTCCATATTAACTGAGGGCAAGATAGCTGCAGCAAGACAGAAAGCAAAATGGCCGACGGAAAAACTGAGTTTCAAGAAACATGTACAAAGAACCTTACAGTCACACTCGACGAGGCGACGGGCACGGGATAGGCGGAAATTAAAAATGCACCGCCGGTTGTCCAGGGTTCGCCGTGGATAGGGCCTCATCAGGTTCCTGGTTAGCTGAAATGCCTCATCACCAACCATCACATAAGGCACTGGTTCCAGATGAGACCCTGGAAGTTGACGTGGGGGTGGGAGGTTCAACTGATTGCTCCGCATACGCCGACCCATAATTGAGGTATTAAACACTCTGGAGTCTCCTGTTCGCCCATAGGCCCCAATATCTACTAAAGTAAACATGTAAGCACTGTCTACCAGGGCCAACAGAACAACTGAAAAATACTCTTTGTAATTATAGTATTGTGAGCCAGAGTTGGGGGGCTTACGTACACGAATGTGCTTCCCATCTAGTGCCCCTATACAGTTGGGAAACTGGCACGTCTCCTCAAACCCACGGGCTATACGCACCCAATCTGCTTGTTTTGGCACAGGCATCACCGAGTTATGTAGTCTTGACCAAATTTCAAGGCAGGTACAGCGGACAATCCCACAAATAGTGGATTTGCCGAGTAAAAACTCAAGGTGTAGGGCCGCATATGACAGGCCAGTGGACAGAAACCTAGAGGCAAAAAGGAAAATAAATATTAAGGCCTAAACACATAACATTTTCTGTATTACACCCACCATTAAGGTATATGACATACCGTAAAGTCAGTAGAAGACGCTCCTCCGCGGAAATCGACTTGCGCATCACCGTATCCTTATACGTGATCCCAGGGCGGACCGTCTCGAGAAGAATGTCAAAAGTGGCCAGGCTCATATGACAATATTGATAGAATTTGTCAGGATGGCTGCGTAGTGAAGCATAAAGACGGTGAAAATGTCCTTTTGTCACTCGGCGTCTCACAAGTGGATGAACCCACATTCTTCTACGCCTCCTCGGATCAAGAATGACAGGGTAAGGCTCCCCAAAACGCTGAGCCAAAACCCAGTGGAAAAGAACCTGCTCTGTGGTGTTAAAGGTGAGCCTGTATGACATGATGCACACAAGTCAGCTAAACAAACACAACAGGAAAGTAGTAGGAAGAGGAGAATTGCTTCTCAGCCAATAAATAGCCTTTAACATTATTTCCTAATTACGTTCAGCTCCGAAATTCATAATATGCTTATTTTGTATTACTGCGATAAAATAACGCCATACGGACGCCATACGGATGTCACACGGATCCTGACATGCGGGGAAATCGCATCATCGCATTGAAAACGGATTACATACGGATCAACATACGGAGGACTGTTGTGCGATTATCGCATTACAAAATCTGACCTTTTTTTAAACGTTCTGTGTGACTCCAGCCTAAACCTCCATGTAACGTAAAGCTGTTTACAGGACTAAGAAAGCAATCTTATATACAGAACAAAGAAAGCAATCTTAGATACAGAACTCAGAAAGCAATCTTATATACAGAACTAAGAAAGCAATCTTATATACAGAACTAAGAAAGCAATCTTATATACAGAACTAAGAAAGCAATCTTATATACAGGACTAAGAAAGCAATCTTATATACAGGACTAAGAAAGCAATCTTATATACAGGACTAAGAAAGCAATCTTATATACAGAACTAAGAAAGCAATCTTAGATACAGAACTCAGAAAGCAATCTTATATACAGAACTAAGAAAGCAATCTTATATACAGAACTAAGAAAGCAATCTTATATACAGGACTAAGAAAGCAATCTTATATACAGGACTAAGAAAGCAATCTTATATACAGGACTAAGAAAGCAATCTTATATACAGGACTAAGAAAGCAATCTTATATACAGAACTATGAAAGCAATCTTATATACAGGACTAAGAAAGCAATCTTATATACAGGACTAAGAAAGCAATCTCATATACAGGACTAAGAAAGCAATCTTATATACAGAACTAAGAAAGCAATCTTATATACAGGACTAAGAAAGCAATCTTATATACAGTAATAATAATAATCTTTATATAGCGCTAACATATTCCGCAGCGCTTTACAATTTGCACACATTATTGTTGCTGTCCCCGAAGGGGCTCACAATCTAGATTCCCTTTCTGTATGTTTTTAGAATGTGGGAGGAAACCGGAGAACCCGGAGGAAACCCACGCAAACACGGGAGAACATACAAACTCCTTGCAGATGTTGTCCTTGGTGGGATTCGAACCTAGGACTCCAGCGCTGCAAGGCTGTAGTGCTATCCACTGAGCCACCGTGCTGCCCTATACAGTACAAAGAAAGCAATCTTATATGCAGAACTAAGAAAGCAATCTTATATGCAGAACAAAGAAAGCAATCTTATATACAGAACTAAGAAAGCAATCTTATATACAGGACTAAGAAAGCAATCTTATATACAGAACTAAGAAAGCAACCTTATATACAGAACTAAGAAAGCAATCTTATATACAGGACTAAGAAAGCAATCTTATATACAGGACTAAGAAAGTAATCTTATATACAGGACTAAGAAAGCAATCTTATATACAGAACTAAGAAAGCAATCTTATATACAGAACTAAGAAAGCAATCTTATATACAGAACTAAGAATGCAATCTTATATGCAGAACTAAGAAAGCAATCTTATATGCAGAACTAAGAAAGCAATCTTATATACAGAACTAAGAAAGCAATCTTATATACAGAACTAAGAAAGCAATCTTATATACAGAACTCAGAAAGCAATCTTATATACAGGACTAAGAAAGCAATCTTATATACAGAACTAAGAAAGCAATCTTATATACAGAACTAAGAAAGCAATCTTATATACAGAACTAAGAAAGCAATCTTATATACAGAACTAAGAAAGCAATCTTATATATAGAAATAAGAAAGCAATCTTATATACAGAACTAAGAAAGCAATCTTATATGCAGAACTAAGAATGCAATCTTATATACAGGACTAAGAAAGCAATCTTATATGCAGAACTAAGAAAACTAAAACTAAAAGAATCAGAAAAGCAATCTTATATACAGGACTAAGAAAGCAATCTTATATACAGAACTAAGAAAGCAATCTTATAATACAGAAAACTAAAGAAAGACAATCTTATATACAGGAACTAAGAAAGCAATCTTATATAACAGAACTAAGAAAGCAATCTTATATACAGACTAAGAAAGCAATCTTATAATTAACAGAACTAAGAAAGCAATCTTATATACAGAACTAAGAAAGCAATCTTATATCAGAACTAAGAAAGCAATCTTATATACAGGACTAAGAAAGCAATCTTTATATACAGAACTTAAAGAAAAAGCAATCTTATATACAGGAATAAGAAAGCAATCTTATATACAGAACTAAGAAAGCAATCTTATATACAGAACTAAGAAAGCAATCTTATATACAGAACTAAGAAAGCAATCTTATATACAGGACTAAGAAAGCAATCTTATATACAGAACTAAGAAAGCAATCTTATATACAAACTAAGAAAAGCAATCTTATATACAGAACTAAGAAAGAATTTATATACAGAACTAAGAAAGCAATTATATACAGAACTAAGAAAGCAATCTTATATACAGAACTAAGAAAGCAATCTTATATACAGAACTAAGAAAGCAATCATATAACAGGACTAAGAAAGCAATCTTATATAAGAACTAAGAAAGCAATCTTATATACAGAACTAAGAAAGCAATCTTATATACAGACTAGAAGCAATTATAACAGAACTAGAAAGCAATCTTATAACAGAACTAAGAAAGCAATTATAAAGAACTAAGAAAGCAATCTTATTAAGAACTAAGAAACAATTTATATCAGACTAAGAACATCTTATATACAGAATAGAAAGCAATCTTATACAGAACTAAGAAAGAATATATACAGACTAAGAAAGCAATTTATATACAGAATAGAAACAATCTTTATACAGAACTAAGAAAGCATTATATACAGGACTAAGAAAGCATCTTATATACAGAAAAAAGCAATCTTTATAAGACTAAGAAGCATTTTATAACAGAATAAGAAAGCAATTATATACAGACTAAGAAAGCAATATATACAGAACTAGAAAGCAATTATATACGAACTAAGAAAGCAATCTTATATAAGAACTAGAAAGCAATTAATAAGAAGAACAATCTTAATAGAAGAAAGCAATAATACAGATAAGAAAGAATTAAAAGACTAAGAAAGCAATCTTATATACAAACTGAAAAATCTTATTACAGATAGAAAGATCTTATACAGAACAAGAAGCATTTATATACAGACTAAGAAGCAATCTTATTAGACTAAGAAGCATTATTCAGACTAGAAACAATCTAATACAGACTAAGAAAGCAATCTTATAACAGAACTAGAAACAATCATTACAGAACGAAAGAATTATATACAGATAGAAACAATTTATTACGACTAAGAAAGCAATCTATATCATAGAAGCAATCTATATAAGATAAGAAAGAATCTTTTCAGACAGAAAGCAATCTATATACAGAATAAGAAAGCAATCTTATAACAGACTAAGAAAGCATCTTTATACAGACTAAGAAAGCATCTTATATACGAACTAGAAAGCACTTATATACAGATAAGAAAGCAATCTTATATACAGAACTAGAAGCATCTTATATACGAATAAGAAGCAATTTATATACAGACTAGAAAGCAATTTATAAGACTAAAAAGCAATCTATATACAGATAAGAAAGCATCTTATTACAGAACTAAGAAACAATCTATATACAGACTAGAAAGCAATCTTAATACAGAACAGAAAGCATCTTATACAGATAGAAAGCATCTTATATAAGATAGAAAGCAATTATACAGACTAAGAAAGCATTATATCAGAACTAAGAAGCAATCTTTATACAGACTAAGAAAGCAATTTATATACGAACTAGAAAGCAATCTTTATAAGACTAAGAAGCATTTATACAGAATAAGAAAGCAATCTATTACGAATAAGAAGCACTTATAAGACTAGAAAGCAATCTTATATACAGACTAAAAAGCAATCTTTATACAGATAAACAATCTTATCAGATAGAAATTAATAGACAAGAAACAATAAAAAAAACAATTATAAAGACTAAAAACACTTACAACTAAACATAAAAGAACTACGGAAGATTATACAGAAAAAGCAACTTATTACAGAAAAGATCTATAAAAAGGAAAAAACAAAAAACTATAACAGAAAAACAATTTATATAAAAAGAAAGCATTTATTAAGACAAGAAAGCAATCTTATAAAGAAAAAAGCAATTATTCAGACTAAGAAAGCAATCTATATACAGAATAGAAAGCAATTATAAGAACTAAAAAGCAATTATAAACAGACTAAGAAAGCAATTTATACAGATAAGAACAATTATAAGATAAAAAGCAATCTTATAACAGACAAGAACAATCTATAAGAACAAGAAATTATACAAAAAAAATAAAGAAAGCAATCTTATAAAACAAAACAATATATAAAATAAACAATAAGAAGAATATATAAAAGAAAGAACAATCTATAACAGACAGAAAGCAATCTTATATACAGGACTAAGAAAGCAATCTTATACAGACTAAGAAAGCAATTTATATACAGACAAGAAAGCAATCTATATACAGATAAGAAAGCAATCTTTACAGACTAAGAAAGCAATCTATATACAGACTAAAAAGCATCTTATATCAAAAGAAAGCAATCTATATACAGACTAAGAAAGCAATCTTATATACAGAACTAAGAAGCATCTTATATACAGAACTAAGAACAATCTTATATACAGACTAGAAAGCAATCTTATATACAGAACAGAAAGCAATCTTATACAGACAGAAAGCAATCTATATACAGACAAGAAAGCAATCTATATACAATGAAAGCAATCTTATATACAGAACTAAGAAAGCAATCTTATAACAGAACTAGAAAGCAATCTATATACAGACAGAAAGCAATCTTATATAAGACTAAGAAAGCAATCTTATATACAGACTAAGAAAGCAATCTTATATACAGACTAGAAAGCAATCTTATATACAGAACTAAGAAAGCAATCTTATATACAGAACTAAGAAAGCAATTTATAACAGACTAAGAAAGCAATCTATAAAGAACTAGAAAGCAATCTTATATACAGACTAGAAAGCAATCTTATATACAGACTAAGAAAGCAATCTTATATACAGAACTAAGAAAGCAATTATATACAGACTAAGAAAGCAATCTTATATACAGGACTAAAAAGCAATCTATATACAGACAGAAAGCAATCTTATATACAGAAACTAAGAAAGACAATCTTATATACAGAACTAAAAAACAATCTATATACAGACTAAGAAAGCAATTTATATACAGAATAGAAAGCAATCTTATACAGACTAAGAAAGCAATCTTATATACAACTAAGAAAGCAATTTATATAAGATAGAAAGCAATCTTATATACAGAACTAAGAAAGCAATCTAATACAGACTAAGAAAGCAATCTTATTACAGACTAAGAAAGCAATCTTATAACAGAACCTTTAAAGAAAGCAATCTTATATACAGAACTAAGAAAGCAATCTTATATACAGACTAAGAAAGCAATCTTATACAGACTAAGAAAGCAATCTTATATACAGATAAGAAAGCAATCTATATACAGATCAGAAAGCAATCTTATTACAGACTAAGAAGCAATCTTATTACAGACTAAGAAAGCAATCTTATATACAGACTAGAAAGCAATCTTAATACAGGACTAGAAAGCAATCTTATATAGAACTAGAAAGCAATCTTATATACAGAACTAAGAAAGCAATCTTATATACAGGACTAAGAAAGCAATCTTATATACAGACTAAGAAAGCAATCTTATATACAGAAAGAAAGCAATTTATATACAGAACTAAGAAAGCAATCTTATATACAGACTAAAAAGCATTTATATACAGATAAGAAAGCAATCTTATATACGAACTAAGAAACAATCTTATATACAGACTAAGAAAGCAATCTTATATACAGAATAGAAAGCAATCTTATATACAGACTAAGAAAGCAATCTTATATACAGACTAAGAAAGCAATCTTATATACAGACTAAGAAAGCAATCTTATATACAGAACTAAGAAAGCAATCTTATATACAGAACTAGAAAGCAATCTTAATACAGACTAAAAAGCAATCTTATATACAGAACTAAGAAAGCAATCTTATATACAGAACTAAGAAAGCAATCTTATATACAGAACTAAGAAAGCAATCTTATATACAGAACTAAGAAAGCAATCTTATATACAGAACTAAGAAAGCAATCTTATATACAGAACTAAAAAAGCAATCTTATATACAGACTAAGAAAGCAATCTTATATACAGAACTCAGAAAGCAATCTTATATACAGAACTAGAAAAGCAATCTTATATACAGAACTAAGAAGCAATCTTTACAGAACTAAGAAAGCAATCTTATATACAGAACTAAGAAAGCAATCTTATATACAGGACTAAAAAGCAATCTTATATACAGAACAGAAAGCAATCTTATATACAGACAAGAAAGCAATCTTATATACAGAAATAAGAAAGCAATCATATACAGACTAAGAAGCAATCTTATATACAGAACTAAGAAAGCATCTTATATACAGAACTAAGAAAGCAATCTTATATCAGAACTAGAAAGCAATCTTATATACAGATAAGAAAGCAATCTTATTACAGAATAAGAAAGCAATTATATACAGAACTAAGAAAGCAATCTTATATACAGAACTAAGAAAGCAATCTTTATACAGAACTAAGAAAGCAATCTATATACAGAACTAGAAAGCAATCTTATATACAGAACTAAGAAAGCAATCTTATATACAGAACTAAGAAAGCAATCTTATATACAGACTAAGAAAGCAATCTTATATACAGAACTAAGAAAGCAATCTTATATACAGAACTAAGAAAGCAATCTTATATACAGAACTAAGAAAGCAATCTTATATACAGAACTAGAGAAGCAATCTTTATACAGAACTAAGAAAGCAATCTTATATACAGGAACTAAGAAAAGCAATCTTATATACAGGAACTAAGAAAGCAATCTTATATACAGACTAAGAAAGCAATCTTATATACAGGACTAAGAAAGCAATCTTATATACAGAACTAAAAGCAATCTATATACAGAACTAAAAAGCAATCTATATTACAGAACTAAGAAAGCAATCTTATATACAGAACTAGAAAGCAATCTTATATACAGACTAAGAAAGCAATCTTATATACAGAACTAAGAAAGCAATCTTATATACAGAACTAAGAAAGCAATCTTATATACAGGACTAAGAAAGCAATCTTATATACAGAACTAAGAAAGCAATCTTATATACAGAACTAAGAAAGCAATCTTATATACAGAACTAAGAAAGCAATCTTATATACAGAACTAAGAAAGCAATCTTATATACAGACTAAGAAAGCAATCTTATATACAGAACTAAGAAAGCAATCTTATATACAGACTAAGAAAGCAATTTATATACAGACTAGAAAGCAATCTATATACAGACTAAGAAAGCATCTTATATACAGAACTAGAAAGCAATCTTAATACAGACTAAGAAAGCAATCTTATATACAGACTAAGAAAGCAATTTATATACAGAACTAAGAAAGCAATCTTATATACAGAACTAAGAAGCAATCTTATATACAGACTAAGAAAGCAATCTTATATACAGAACTAAGAAAGCAATCTTATATACAGACTAAGAAAGCAATCTTATATACAGACTAAGAAAGCAATCTATATACAGACTAAGAAAGCAATCTTATATACAGAACTAAGAAAGCAATCTTATATACAGACTAAGAAAGCAATTTATATACAGAATAGAAAGCAATTTATATACAGACTAAGAAAGCAATCTTATATACAGATAAGAAAGCAATCTTATATAAGAACTAAGAAAGCAATCTTATATACAGGACTAAGAAAGCAATCTTATATAAGAACTAAGAAAGCAATCTTATTACAGACTAGAAAGCAATCTTATATACAGAACTAAGAAAGCAATCTTATATACAGAACTAAGAAAGCAATCTATATACAGACTAAGAAAGCATCTTATATAAGACTAAGAAAGCAATTTATATACAGAACTAAGAAAGCAATTTATATAAGAACTAGAAAGCAATCTTATATACAGAACTAAGAAAGCAATCTATTACAGAACTAAGAAAGCAATTTTATACAGAATAAGAAAGCAATCTATATACAGACTAGAAAGCAATCTTATATACAGATTTGGGGGGGTAAGAAAGCAATCTGATATACAGAACTAAGAAAGCAATTTTATCAGAATAAGAAAGAATTTTTATCAGAATAAAGGGGGAAAGCAAAACTTTTATAAGGGAAATAAAAGGGAAAAACAACTTATATTTCAGAACTAAGAAAGCATTCTTAATAAGAAAAACTAAGAAATGCAATTTTATTACAGAAAAATAAGAAAGCAATCTTATTAAAACTAAGAAAACAATCTTTATACAGGGGGGCTAAAAAAGCAATCTTTTTAAAAAAACTGAAAGCAAATTTTTTTTCAGAAATAAAAAACATTTTTTTACAGAAAAATAAGAAAGCAATTTAATACGGACT
The DNA here is from genome assembly GCA_033576555.1 of Oophaga sylvatica. Taxonomy (NCBI): domain Eukaryota; kingdom Metazoa; phylum Chordata; class Amphibia; order Anura; family Dendrobatidae; genus Oophaga; species Oophaga sylvatica. The sequence continues at coordinate 15,625,128 of JARQOD010000003.1, forward strand.
AAGAAAGCAATTTTTTTATACAGAAAATAAGAAAGAATTTTTAAGAATTAGAAAAACAATCTTATATCAGAATAAAAAAAAGCAATCTTTATACGAACTAAGAAAACAACTTTAAATAAAAAGGAAAACAAGAAAGCAATCATATACAGAAAATAAGAAAGCAATCTTATATACGTCAGAAAGCTTTTAATAACGAATAAGAAAGCAATTTATTACAAATAAAAAAAGCAATCATTACAGAATAAGAAAACAATTTTTTATACAGAATTAAAAGCAATTTTATAAGAAAAATAAGAAAAACTCTTATATACAGAAAATAAGAAAGCAATCTTTTTTACGGATAAAAAAGCCCTTTTTTACAGGGACTAAGAAAGCAATCTTAATACAGAAAAATCCCGAAAAAGCAACTTTTATAGGGAAATAAAAAAAATTCTTTATATTAAAAATTTTTAAAGCAATTCATATTTTGAAAAAAAATAAAGAAAGAATCTTTTTTTTCGAACTAAGAAAGCAATTTTTATACAGGGACTAAGAAAGCAATCTTTTTACAGAACTAAAAAAAGCATCTTATATCAGGAATTAAAGGAAGCAATCTTATTACAGAATAAGAAAAACAATTTTATCGGAAAAGAAAGAATCTTATTACGAATAAGAAAGCAAATTATACAAAAAAAGAAAAGCAATCTTATAAAACAGGGTGAAAGCAAATTTTTTCGAACTAGAAAGAAATTTTTACGAATAAGGGGAAAAAATTTTATTCAGAAAAAAGGGAAAAAGCAAAATTTTTTAGAAAAGAAAGCAAACTTATATACAGAACTAAGAAAGCAATTTTATTACGAACTAGGGAAAACATTTTTACGAATAAAAAAGCAAATTTTTATTTTCAGGGGGTAAGAAAGCAATTTTTTATACAGAAAAAAAGAAAAAAATTTATATACAGGATAAAAAAGCAATTTTTTATATACAGAAAATAAGAAAAACAATATAACAGAATAAAAGAAAGCCT
>JARQOD010000003.1:15626233-15724607 GCA_033576555.1 Oophaga sylvatica
GATAGGCAAAAAATGTCTCCGGATTTTCTCGCAGCTCCATGTTCAGTGTAGAATACACACCACGGGTTAATCTCTGTGCCGTGATGGGGTGGATCCACATACGGCGTCGTCTTCGCTGGCGCTGACGCATAATGCGCTGCTCCTCAATCTTTCGCTTCTTCTCCATAACTATAAACCTCAAGCGATTCGCCTCCGCAGTAAAATCAACCAGATTCTTGAAGATATTGCCAATAATCACATCCGTGTTCGCCAATCACTTGCTACTTGCTCTTCTCTGCAACCTGCACTTGCTCCTCTACAACCTGTCAAAGATGGGCTGTAGGAACAGTGTATATATAGGATTACAGTAGCCAATCATGTTTGGAACCCCAAAAAAGGGCGTTTTTAAAAACCGGATCCGGCACATTCCGTCGAAAACGGATGCAAAACCGGATACACCGGATGAGACGGATCCGTTTTTTTTCCGGAGGACAGAAACGGATCCGGCGAAAAAAACGGATGCGTCTCATCCGGTTTTACATACTAGTTGCCGGATGCGGCGATCTGGCAAAATGCCGGGGGCGCCGTCAGGCGCAAAACGGATGTGTGAAAGAGGCCTTAGGCTAAAAGCGGAATTAGAATCTCAATTTGCAGACACAATGCCAAATCAGCTCTCATACTTTGTACTGATGAGGGGCAATAACCCGAAAAACCGCGTCTGCAAATTGAGATGCTGATTTGGCTTTTATCATAAGTCATATTGCAAGGTTAGTTCATGGGTCAATATTGACTATTAGGATTGCTGCTTCCACCAGGTGGCGCTATAGAGTTCAAGTCCTCTTTTATTAATCAGTTATTTCTTATTCGTTTTCTTTTAAAAGGTAAATTACAGTAAAATGTCCCCAATCCCTTTCCCCTTCTCCCAATCCAGAATGCTGGGGTGCAATTATCTCTCTAGAGACCCCTGTACAGGAATATTCGGGCCCCAGCCCCATTATACAGGAGAATATCGCGATCTCCATAGTTCTTACACAGGACACAGAGATCAGACAAGGTCTCATATTCAGGCAGTTTCTATTTTACTCCAACCCTCTTTATATGACCGAGATCAGAGTCTCATTATACCGAGTAGAGAAGCTCCAGGGATAAAGATCCCGTCTGCTCCTAACACGCTGGGGGCCCGGAGTATCCAGCCACGGGGCCCAGATCCTCTCATTTGTGGCCTCAGCGTTTCTTGTAGAATAAATCCCTTTCTCATACAGTCCTGTAGTAATGACTTTGTTCTCCCGTTTTGTAGGAGGGTTCGTCTGACTCCATCTTATGTTATCAGTGTATGTGCGAGAGACGAGAGACCGACGACCGCAGCTTTACCGTGTGTCCGGGGTCAGTTCTATGGGGGATAGAGAGCCGGGGGGTCTGTGACCAAAGCTGGGGGTCAGGGGCGCCGCTATAATGAGGCGACTTGAGCCTGTTTCTCAGGCGGCGGCAGCCAGGGGGCGGCAGAGGGAACCCATAACACGTGGTGTGGTGCCGGCCGGCTATCCTTAATCCCTCACACACACAGTCACTCACCACGTCACAAGACAGAAGACACAGTCAGTTTACTCCTGCTGCTGGCTGGCTGGCTGCTGTGCACGGTGCTGCTGCTTCCTTGTGTGACTCCCTCCGCCTCCCCTCCTGCCCAGAGTTAGGAGAAGCCAGGTCGGTGACTCAGACTAGTTATTAATGCATTACAACTGAACTACTGCTGCCTGTTAGTAACTGTGGGACTTGAAAACATGATCTCCTGACAGGACCCGACTCCCCTCCCCCCCCGCCCTCACCGCTGCTGCAGCTGTGTAGCTGTAATATGGGACTGACTGACGTGCAGACTAGTACAGCGGTGCCCCTGGAGCAGCGACTCAGCGAGACCCCTCTCCCTCCCTCGTCTGCTGGCCTGGCCAGGGACTCCTCTCCCTTTCAGACACAGCCAGCCAGGCACAAATAGTTAAAAAAAAACATGATCTCCCGAGTCCCGACTCCCCCTCAGCCCCCCCCACTCAAGCAGCTCTGCTACATCTTAGGGAAGCTGCAGCCTCCCAACCCCACTGCAGCTGCACTCTTAAAGGGGAACTCTAAGATTATGTGACTATTAGGCCCTGTGCACAGTTTGCGTTTTTAGATGCGTTTCCGCTGCGTTTTTCAACGTGCGGAAAACGCATCCAACCTGCAGCACAGTGCACATGCAATGTACTCCAATGGGAAACGCATGTCTGCTGTGCACATGCTGCAGAAAAAAAGTGCGGTTTCGCTGCGTTTTATTTTCCGCAGCATGTCAATTCTTTGTGCGGAACTGCAGCGGTTCCGCACCCATTGACTTGCATTGAGTCGGGCACTTCCGCAGCAAAACCGCAGGTCTAAAAAAGATCTGCGGTTTTGCTGCGGGTGAAACCACTGCAGTTCAGGAGGAGGGAAGTGTGTGGGCGGAGTGTGGGCGTGTATAGTGTGCGGCGCTATGTGTGTGGGCGGTGCGTGGGTGTGCATAGTGTGCGGCGCTATGTGTGTGGGCGGTGCGTGGGCGTGTATAGTGTGCGGTGCTGTGTGGGCGGTGCGTGGGCATGTATAGTGTGCGGCGCTGTGTGTGTGGGCAGTGCGTGGGCTTGTATAGTGTGCAGCGCTGTGTGTGGGCGGTGCGTGGGCGTGTATAGTGTGCGGCGTTATGTGTGTGGGCGGTGCGTGGGCGTGTATAGTGTGCGGCCTACAGTAGTAGTCCCATCATCTGGCTAATGTGCTGAATGTAAAAAAAAAAAAACATACATGACATACAGAACATATAATGACATACAGAACATACAATGACATACAACACATAACATTGAGCACATACTCACCTATTCCCCGACGCCATCGATCTGTGTGTATCCCTCCGCCGCCGGGAGAGAATGACGTCACTACAGTTCATTCTCTCACGGCAATGCTGGGTGAGAAAATTCCCACGCAGCATTGCCATAAAGTGAGACAATGAACTCAGGTAACCTCAGTGATGCACTGCAGGAGCCATTGTCTCCTGCTAGTGCATCACTGGGAGGCCCTACAAACCAGTGACATCACCCGATGTCACCGTTCTATAGGGGAGACCGTCGTGGGACACTCGTTATTAATTGGACTGCGTCGGACAGGGAGTATACGGTTGTTTTATTTTTTTAAGTTTTTTTTACAGGAGATCGAGGGCGTCGCTTTGATCTGAGCGTGTAATAAAGATATGAAAACTGTGTTGTGTTTTATTTCACTAAAATAATTTATTCTTGTGTGTGTTGTTTTTTTTAACCCTTTATTTATATAAGATTAATAATGGATAGGCGTCTTATTGACGCCTCTCTATTATTAACCGGGCTTAATATCACCTTACAATAGCAAGGTGATATTAACCCCTTATTACTAACCGCTACAGGGGAGTGAGAAGAGAGGGGCTAAGTGCCGGAATTCTGGGGCGGCTGGGTGCTGGTATTTTTAGCCGGGGGGGCGCCAATATCCATGGCCCCTTCCTAGGCTATGAATATCAGCCCGCAGCTGTCTGCCTAGCCTTTCTGGCTATAAATTATAGGAGGACCCCACGTCATTTTGTTGGGGGGGTTCCCCCTATTTTAATAGCCAGTAAAGGCTAGCTGCGGGCTGATATTGTCACGGGTGTGTCGCTACGAAGATCGTCGCGATTGCACACCCTGACTTCTCACAGCTGAGTTTCTGGTGCTGGGTGTTTTTCGGCAGTGAGGGAGTTAATTCTCCCTCTCTCTGTGCTAGACAAAGCCAGCCTCGCCCAGCTGCAATTAATGTTGCTGTAATTGGATTCCTTCAAATACCTGCCAGTCTGCTAGGGAAATGTCAGTGAAAGCATTCATGCAGACCAGCAGAGCGGATCGTGGTGTTGTGAAGTCTGAATTGAAGAGTACCTGGTGTGGTCTTTTCTCCCCTCCTCGCTTTATCATTTATCTCCGTACCCGTTGGTGTTCCCTCTGTTTTTTGTGGTGAGAGTTTGGTATGCAAGGTGGATTTTAGTTTACCCCTTGTACTGTCTTGTTCGTCTATTACTGTGTCTAGGCATATACCTTCCAGTCCCCGGTGTTGTGATCAGGGTCCTTCTCAGGACTAGATCACTGAGGTTCAGGGATCCTCAGGAGGTAGGGATTACGCTGGCGGCCTGGACCTCTGTACCATCAACAGTACCTCCAGGTAGAGGGATTAGTCAGAACCCCAGCTTAGGGTCAGCATAGACCCCGGACCTCATGTATGCAGTAACAGCGTGACATTTTCACCGACCATATAAAAAAAAAAAAAAAAAAAATTTCTCCAGCTACCATGGATCCAGTAGCCAGTCTTGCTCGGCAGTTGCAGAGTTTGTCCATGGAGCTGGCGGATGTTAAGTCCAAGGTTTTGTACCCCCAGAGCAAGCCGGACCAGAACCTAAAGTAGCTCTCCCTGACAGGTTCACTGGGGGGCGAGACAAGTTTTTTGTTTTCCGGGAGGCATGTAAATTGTACTTTCGGCTGCGGCCACTGTCATCGGGGAGTGATGAGCAAAGGGTGGGAATTGTCATCTCGCTCCTACAAGGGGACCCACAATCATGGGCGTTCTCCCTTCCCCCGGGCTCCCCGGCTCTCCAGTCAGTGGATAGGTTTTTTGCAGCTCTGGGTCTTGTATATGATGACCCGGATCGGATCTCCCTTGCTGAATCTAAGTTACGTAGGATCCAGCAGGGAGATCGTCCGGCGGAGGAATTCTGTTCGGAGTTCCGTAGGTGGGCCACGGACACCCAGTGGAATGACCCGGCTCTTAGGAGCCAGTTTTGTCAAGGTTTATCTGACAAATTAAAGGATGTATTGGCACAGTATGACCCTCCCGCGTCATTGGAAGTCGCTATGGCCCTTGCTATTCGTATTGACAGACGGCTTCGGGAGAGGTGCGGGGTAATTCCGCTCCCTGTGATGACTCCACCTTCCTCAAGGGTCCCTTATATGGAGGTTCCCCTGGTCAGTCCCGAGGAGCCTATGCAATTAGGAGGGACATCATTTCGGGGGAGGGGACCGGCGGGGCACCACAAGACTAGAAGTTGTTTCTTCTGTGGGAAAAAGGGACATTTTATTTTGGGTGTGTCCATCCCGTCCTTTGCAGAGTAAAGGGTCGTCGGAAAACTATTGATCCCAGGTTGTGTGGTGGACGGCAATCTGGGAGTAAGTATTTCGTCCCTAAGTTCGTCTCAGTTTCTCGTACCGGCGGAGGTGGTGGTGGGTACGGGAACTGAGAGGATATCTGTTCTTCTGGATAGTGGGGCCGGGGCTAATCTGGTGGACGCTCAGTTTGCCCGGGTTAAAGGTATGCAATTGAGTGTGTTGGCTAAACCCATCCCCATATTCTCGATCGACGCCAGACCTCTCGGTCAGGGAAGTTTTTTGCAAGCGGTGCATAACGTAAAACTGCAAGTGGGGGCGATACATAAAGAACTGTTGTCTTGTTACGTGTTGGAGGGTCTTCCCACTCCTATAGTGTTGGGCCTTCTTTGGTTAACTAAGCATAACCCAGTTATTGATTGGCAATCCAGAGAGATAAGCCAATGGAGTGAATTCTGTAATAAAAACTGCATGAATACGGTTATCGGTGCGGTCACTCCTAGGGTTTTACCTCCATTTCTGGCGGACTTTGAGGATGTATTCTCGGAGAAAGGGTGTCAGGAACTACCTCCTCATCGCGTGTATGACTGGTCTGTAAAACTGCTCCCTGAGGCCAAGTTACCTAAATCTAGGTTGTATAACCTATCTGGTCCTGAGAGGCAGGCCATGAAGGATTATATTGCTGAAAGTCTGGCAAAAGGGCATATTAGACCTTCATCTTCCCGGTGGCCGCGGGGTTCTTCTTTGTGAAGAAGAAAGATGGAGGCCTACGCCCTTGCCTGGATTTCCGTGAACTTAATCGGATTACGGTCAGAGATCCGTATCCGCTCCCACTTATTCCCGATCTCTTCAATCAGATCGTGGGTGCCAAATGGTTCTCTAAGTTGGATCTCAGGGGGGCGTACAATCTGATTAGGATGAAGGAGGGGGACGAGTGGAAGACGGCGTTTAACACTCCAGAGGGGCATTATGAGAACCTTGTCATGCCATTTGGTCTGACTAATGCCCCGGCGGTGTTCCAACACTTTGTAAATTACATTTTTCGCCCCACCTGGTGGGACAGTTTGTGGTCATATATCTGGATGATATCTTAATTTACTCGCCGGATCTTGTGTCTCATCAGGAGCATGTTAGGCAGGTGTTGCAGATCTTGCGGGATAATAAACTGTACGCCAAATGGGAAAAGTGTGTATTCGCCGTACAGGAACTCCAGTTTTTAGGCTTTCTGGTTTCAGCGTCCGGTTTTCGTATGGACCCTGGGAAAGTACGGGCAGTTCTTGAGTGGGATCTGCCAGAGAATCTTAAGGCTCTACAACGTTTCCTGGGGTTTGCTAATTATTACCGGAAATTTATTCGTAATTTCTCGTCCATGGTTAAACCTCTCACAGACATGACAAAAAAGGGGACAGATTTTTCTAGGTGGTCTGACAAGGCTTGTCAAGCATTCTCCTCCTTGAAAAAATGCTTTGCCTCGGCACCCATACTTATTCAACCTGATGCGTCACAGCCGTTCATTGTAGAGGTAGACGCTTCCGAGGTAGGGGTGGGAGCAGTATTGTCACAAGGTCCGTCCCCTGGTAAATGGCATCCGTGCGCATTTTTCTCTAAAAAACTGTCGTCCGCTGAGAGGAATTACGATGTAGGCAATAGGGAACTATTGGCCATTAAGTTGGCTTTTGAGGAGTGGCGCCATTTTTTGGAGGGGGCAGTCCATCCGGTCACTGTCATCACCGATCACAAGAACCTGCTATATCTGGAGTCTGCAAACGTCTGAATCCCAGACAAGCTAGGTGGTCATTATTTTTTACCAGGTTTAATTTTGTCGTTACATATCGTCCTGGGTCAAAAAATGTAAAGGCGGATGCCTTATCTCGTAGTTTCCCTGGGGCCGGGAATACGGAGGACCCGGTTCCTATCCTTCAGGAGGGGGTGGTGGTGTTGGCAGTATGCTCTGAGCTTGAGGAGGAGGTATTGGAGGCTCAGGGGGACGCCCCTGTAGGACCTCCAGGGAGACTGTTTGTTCCAAATCAGTTGCGACAAAAGGTGATCGAGGCACACCATAATTCAGCTTTAGCAGGACACCCAGGGAGTAAAGCAACTGAGGATCTCCTCTCGCGTCGGTTTTGGTGGCCTAACTTACATAGGGAGGTGGTAACTTTTGTCGCGTCCTGCGAGGTTTGTGCACGCTCTAAGACCCCACATACCCGTCCGTCTGGGGCCCTCTTACCTTTGAAGATCCCGGAGCGTCCGTGGACTCATCTGTCTATGGACTTCATTACGGACCTCCCGCCATCTTCGGGTAAAACAGTCATACTCGTTGTGGTGGACAGGTTCAGCAAGATGGCACATTTTATCGCTCTTCCCGCTCTTCCTAATGCTAAAACTCTGGCGCAGGTGTTCATTGGGGAGATTGTAAGGCTTCACGGGGTACCCTCCGATGTGGTGTCAGATCGGGGGTCTCAGTTTGTGTCCAAATTCTGGAAGGCATTTTGTACACGGCGGGGGATGCAGTTGTCACTTCATGGGCTTTTCATCTGCAGACCAATGGTCAGACAGAGCGTCTGAACCAGAGCTTGGAGACATATCTCCGGTATTTTGTGTCAGAGAACCAGGAGGACTGGGCTTCTTTCTTGCCTCTGGCGGAGTTTGCTTTAAATAATAGGCAGAGCGAGTCCACTGGTAAGTCCCCGTTTTTTGGGGCATATGGTTTTCACCCCCAGTTTTGTACTTTCAATAGGGGGGGCTCTTCTGGGGTTCCTGAGGAGGAACGATTTTCGTCGTCACTTGCTTCAGTGTGGAGAGGAGTGCTTAATATTCTGAGTACTATGGGGAACCGATACAAACGTATGGCTGATAGGAGGAGAGTGTCTGGTCCGGACCTAAGTGTGAACGATCTGGTATGGTTGTCTACCAAGAATATAAAACTTAAGGTTCCCTCCTGGAGACTGGGTCCCAGGTTCATCGGGCCATACAAGATCAGTTCTATAATTAATCCGGTGGCATTCCGTCTTGACCTCCCTCCAACATTTAAAATTCATAATGTGTTCCACAGATCGTTGCTTAAGAGGTATGTGGCGCCGGTGATACCTTCACCTTTACCTCCTCCTCCTGTGGTGGTCAATGGTAACTTGGAGTTCCAGGTGTCGAGAATCATCGATTCACGTCTGAATCGCCGGTCCCTTCAGTACCTTGTTCATTGGAGGGGGTATGGTCCTGAGGAGAGGACGTGGGTTTCTGCGTCGGATATTAACGCAGACCGATTAGTTCGGGCCTTCCACACTACTCACCCAGATAAACCCGGCCCTGAGGGTCCGGAGGCCCCTCGTAGAAGGGGGGGTACTGTCACGGGTGTGTCGCTACGAAGATCGTCGCGATTGCACACCCTGACTTCTCACAGCTGAGTTTCTGGTGCTGGGTGTTTTTCGGCAGTGAGGGAGTTAATTCTCCCTCTCTCTGTGCTAGACAAAGCCAGCCTCGCCCAGCTGCAATTAATGCTGCTGTAATTGGATTCCTTCAAATACCTGCCAGTCTGCTAGGGAAATGTCGGTGAAAGCATTCATGCAGACCAGCAGAGCGGATCGTGGTGTTGTGAAGTCTGAATTGAAGAGTACCTGGTGTGGTCTTTTCTCCCCTCCTCGCTTTATCATTTATCTCCGTACCCGTTGGTGTTCCCTCTGTTTTTTGTGGTGAGAGTTTGGTATGCAAGGTGGATTTTAGTTTACCCCTTGTACTGTCTTGTTCGTCTATTACTGTGTCTAGGCATATACCTTCCAGTCCCCGGTGTTGTGATCAGGGTCCTTCTCAGGACTAGATCACTGAGGTTCAGGGATCCTCAGGAGGTAGGGATTACGCTGGCGGCCTGGACCTCTGTACCATCAACAGTACCTCCAGGTAGAGGGATTAGTCAGAACCCCAGCTTAGGGTCAGCATAGACCCCGGACCTCATGTATGCAGTAACAGCGTGACAGATATTCATAGCCTGGGAAGAGCCATGGGTATTAAACCCTTCCCAGGCTAGAAATATTGGCCCCGGCTGTCGGCTTTCCCCCTCTGGCGCGGAAAATTGCGCGGGAGCCCACGCCATTTTTTTTCCTATTTTTTTTTTTTTATTAACTTGCGTTAAGATTTTGTGCGTGTGTGTCTTTAACTATGTACCATTTTATCTATCTACCTATATATCTTTCTGTCTATCTATATATCTATCTTTATATATATTTCTAACTATTATCCATCTATATGTATTTTCTATCTATCCAACTACTGGTATCTATTATCTATCTATGGCCGGCGTCACACTTGCGAGTGTGATGCGAGTAAGTCGCACGACTTTCTCGCATCAACACCCGGCATGGCCGCCCGCTCTCAGACCAGAGTGTGCGGCTGCATAGAAATACATGCAGCCGCACACTCGGGTCCGAGAGCGGGCGGCCGTGCCGGATGTTGATGCGAGAAAGTCGTGCGACTTACTCGCATCACACTCGCAAGTGTGACGCCGGCCTATCTCTATCTGTGTGTGTGTAATGGAGTGTGGGTGGGAACAAATGTAAAAGAGGAGGTTGGACAAGAAATGACATCACAAATCTTTTTTTTCTTTTGTTAAACAACATATCTTTATTTAGCTGTCAAAACCGCATACAAAACAGCATGAGAAAAATCATGAAAAACCGCGTCAAAACCGCGTCTGTCGTTTCTGCGCGGAAAAAATCCGCAGGCAAATCCGCAATGTGTGCACAGGCCCTTACTTGGTTTCCAACTGTAAGGTAATGGGATAGATGATGTCCCTAACTCCCTATCCCCTGGTTTCACAAAGCCATTGTGTGTAGTGCTGATAACACTTTGACAGCACTGCAGCCAATCAGTGACATCAGCAGCTGGTGACCTCATCTCGGGAAGAAGAGTAGAGCTCACTGATTGGCTGCAGCGCTGTCTGCGTGACGGCAGTACTGCTGACTCGTCTCCCTTTCAGACACAGGCAGGGGCGCCGCTATAATGAGGCGAGTTGAGCTATTGTCTCAGGCGGCGGCAGCCAGGGGGCGGCAGAGCAGAACTCATAACACCAGCGCCGCTCAATGTGTGAGAGGAAGTGAGAAGGAAGCTGCCGGATCGTGGAGAGGTGAGTCTGGCCGCTGTGCCTGTGAAGCTGCTGTGTGTGTGTGTGTGTGTATGTGTGTGTGAAGCTGCTGTGTGTGTATGTATGTATGTATGTGTGTGTGTGTGAGACACTGTGTGTGTGTGATAGATGAGGAAGCGATATCAGCGTTGGAACGGGCAGAGGTGAGTATTTTTTTTTTCTATGCAAGGCCATTATTCAGTATGGAGCATCATGTGGGGCCATTTTACTGTATGCAGCAGTATATGGGGCCATTATTCAGTTTTTTTCTTTCCCATCTTTCTTTCTCTCTCTGTTCTTTTTCTTTCTCTCTGTTCTTTCTTTCCCATCTTTCTTTCTATCTCTGTTCTTTCTTTCTCTTTCTTTCTCTCTCTGTTCTTTCTTTCTCTCTGTTCTTTTGTAAGGTTCTATGTATATATTCCTGAAACTCAGTTTGTTCGTCAGCCATTTTACTTTCTGTCTTGCTGCAGCTATCTTGCCCTCAGTCAAAATGGAGTTTCCAGCTTGCATGTTCCCGCCCTGATTCTCTCCTTTGCTTCTTAAGCAGCCACAGCTGAGCAATCAGTGCTTCAGAATCTAGCCTGCAGTGAACCTGTGACTTGACTCCTGTAAGCCTTGGACCTTGTACTCCAGCTATTCCTACTGAGGAACTCTGAAGCACTTGTGGACTCTGAACCCTGCTCTTTGAAAGACCCACGTTTGCATGGACTTACGGTAACAGAGAAGAAGATCCTGAATCTGTATTGGAGAGTGATTGCTGAGCTTGGATTACTCTGGCCTGCTGTGTCTCCTGTTTCTGTGTCTGCAAACTGTGTGACTATTTCTGCCAACTTGTATGAAGTAATACAGGACTTTTCTATATCAAACCTGTGACTCCTGTGTTTTCATCGCACCCAAGCACAAGACGCTATATGAACTGTACTACATACATTACATCTTTCTTTCTTTCCACTCTATCTTTCTGTTCTTTCTCTCTCTCTCTCTGTTCTTTCTATCTGTTTTCTTTATTTCTCTTTCTCTCTCTCTGTTCTTTGTTTCCCATCTTTCTTTCTCTCTATCTCTCTGTTCTTTCTTTCTCTCTTTGTTCTTTCTTTCCCCTATTTCTTTTTTTCTCTCTGTTCTTTTTTTCTGTCCCCTCTTTCTTTTTCTGTTCTTTCTTTCCCGTCTTTTTTTTCTTTCTCTCTCTGTTCTTTCTTTTCCCTTTCTTTGTTTATTTATTTCTCTCTCTACTTTCTCTCTGTTCTTTCTTGCTTTCCCCTCTTTCTCTCTCTCCTTTCTCTCTGTTTTCTTTTTTCTCTCTCTGTTCTTTCTTTTACTCAGTACCAGTGTGCCCATAGTACCAGTCACTGTGCCCTCAGTACCAGTCAGTGTGATCACCAGTGCTAAATGGGTGTGGTTGGGGCGTGGACATGGGTGTGACTAGTTGTGAAATGGGTGTGGTCGGGGCGTGGCCTAAAATTTACCGCGACGCGCTATGCGCGCCGCAACCTTCCTCACTCGCATTGGGGGGCACCATTTTGCAGTTCGCCTCAGGCAGCACAGAGGCTAGGTTCACCCCTGCTGGGGGTACACCGGTGTATACAGCGTATATACTGTAGAGCAGGGGTGGGCAATTAATTTTGCCAGGGGGCCGCATGAGAAATTGGGATGGTTTTAGAGGGCCGGACTAATATAATTAACTCCGTTCTACCCAATACTGTATATATACATATGGTATCTTTTCATAAACAAACAGTATGTTAAACAATGCAAAGATTTAAAATACAATGAAAATACGGAGGACCTAATTACATCATTATTTAATGATAAGATGTTGAACTGCAACCAGCTTGTGATTGTTCACTTTAGAAAATTGTTAACGTTAATAGTGTTTGGAAAAAACTTGCTATTTTAGGTCAAGATATCATGTTAGTTTTTTAACCAACGGCATCCCTTTAACTTCGTAAAGAACAGAAAATTAAACATTTCAATAACATGAAAATGTTCAATGAGAGTAATCTAGCCTGTTTTGGGCCTGAACAAGTTCATTGAAGTTAGGTTCAATATCTGAGGTGGATATGCGAAGAACAGCACACAAGTGATCATCACTGAGAGAGGATCTGTATCTGGATTTGTTGAACTTCATCAGTGAGAATGTTTGTTCACATACGTAGTGTAACATTTCCTGGGGTTATAGTTCTAGGATCACTGTCTGGGTAGACAGAATGGCCCGAAAACAGTTCATTCAGACAGCAATTCTGGTGTAAAACTGGCCGCAACCAGCTTTATTAAAGTCCACAGCAAACAGATAAAAGTAAAGCATAAACAGAAAACCTAGGCTTGTCTAGCCACTAATTACACACAGATAGATTGCCCTGTCTATCCGGGTCCCGGCTCTACCAGCCTGACCCAAACAACACATATGATATATGTTACCAGTATGGAGTTTCACAGATACTCCTCCTTGTGTCTGAAGGCACCTTCCATGTCCAGACTTGAGAGAGATCCACTCCTATTCAGCCGCTATTCACACGGATTCGCACTGAGACTACTCCTGTGTCCGGGGTACTTCCTGCACCCAAACTGAGATAGCTCAAACACTCTTGGAGACTGCTTCCTTGTGCCAGGACACCTCTCTGTATCCAGGCTAAAGACAGCTCTAACACTCTTGGAGACTGCTTCCTTGTGCCAGGACACCTCTCTGTGTCCAGGCTAAAGACAGCTCTAACACTCTTGGAGACTGCTTCCTTGTGCCAGGACACCTCTCTGTGTCCAGGCTAAAGACAGCTCTAACACTCTTGGAGACTGCTTCCTTGTGCCAGGACACCTCTCTGTGTCCAGGCTAAAGACAGCTCTAACACTCTTGGAGACTGTTTCTTGTGCCAGGACACCTTCCTGTGTCCAGGCTAAACTAGCTCTCAGATTGTGTTTGCAGACACCTACTTCTGGTCTCCTAATTAAGACCTGAGTAGTTTCAGGCTTGTGCTGCAAGTGTGTGCTGAATGTGAGGTGTAGTGACCTTTCTCTACCACTAGGTTTACAAAGCCACACATTTCCCTTATACCTAGGTGAAATGTACACCCCATTCATCACATATTCACTCACTGTCTCACATATCCCCTCCCTCTTCTCCAGACCGGAGGGCTGGTCATCCAGACCGGAGGGCTGGTCAACAATCCAACAGAGACAGTGAACTCTGGACCAGTCATGGCCCTCATCAGCTTCATCCTCACCACTGTCATAGCCAACATCAGTTTTCTCTTCATCTGAAGCATCCGCACTACCCTGTACCCTCCCAGGCCTATACTCTCTGCGGGCCTCGGGTATCTTGCACGGTTTCATCTTGACCTTAGGGCCGGGCTCATTTTCGATATAGTGCCTGGCCAGAGAAGTACGACCCGACACATCAGAACACTTCTGCTGACTCTTCCTCAGAAACTCACGTACCTCCTGTCCCTGGTGCACTGACCATGTGTCACCAACTATCACAGAAGGTATAGGGGGTTTTTCACTTTTCTCCAGTTCCCCACTTTCAGGCTCTTCTGGCAAGACATGCCCAGAAGCCCCACCGTCCGTCCCACACTCTACTTCTTCAGTCACATCTGGCTCACTGTCAGGGCTATACCCTTCATTTTCATTCATATCCTGCTCACTGTCAGTGTCACACAATTCATTTTCACTCACATCCCGCTCACCGTCAGGGCTATACAATTCATTTTCATTCACATCCTGATCTGGAACCTTAGTTAACATGTCATCCCCAACATTAACTGCACCATCTGGCCCCTCAAGTATGTGACTATGTGACAACCCCAGCACTATGCTTCCATATAGCTCAGGTGCTAGGAGCTGGCTCACTACCTCTCCCTGGACTTCAGTGTTTATGGCAACATGAAGAAACCTCTCCTCAGAACCAGGCTCCTGGGAAACCTCATTTAGAACCATCATATTTTCCTGTGCTGTTTTAAGGGTGGGGTCTCGCCACTGCTCACTCTCAAAATTGTCACAGGACACAGGCAAGTCAGGGACACTCGGTTCCCGAGAACCACCATCCTCGTCTCCCAACATCACCTGCAAAGGAATTTCATCACTATCACAGTCATCATTATTATCAACATCATTATCATGACTATGATCAGTATTATCATCACTATCATGATCATCATTATCATGATCATCATCATCATCATCATTATCACATAAGTTTAACATCCCACTAGCATTGTGTTCCGCCCCTCGGGACTGCACAACCTCAATAGGAGCCTCATCACACTGTCCATCAGAAACATTTCTCCCCCAGAGATCCTTAGATCGGGGAAAGTCTCCACCCAATATGACGGGGTGCACCAGGCTCTTCACTACCCCCACTTCATATGAAACCTCCCCGAGTTTAGGGACCAAGTCCACGGCAGTCTCTGGGTAGACTTTGGTGTCTCCATGGATGCACACCACACTCAGGTGCTTATCAGGGATGAAGTCCCTGTCACATACGGAAGTCACTGGACTCTCTGAGTCCAAGAGGGCCTGTGCTGGGCAGTCATCTACAACCACCGTGCACACCTGTGGTCCAGTCTCTTCTGCTGAGGTGTACACACACACAGGCTCTGCGCAGGGAGAGAGGGATCCGCCAACATCACAACACATAGGCTCTGCGCAGAGAGAGAGAGACCTGCCAACATCACGGCACATAGGCTCCCCCTCTAGTGAACAGCCGGCTGCAATTTCACGACATCTCCAACACTGTCCACCACAATCACCCTCCCATATGTCCCCTATAGCTGGAACGCTCTTACCGCGAGAGTTCAGCGTCCGGGAACTCTGAAGTGACGACCTCTCAGACGGCTGTACCTCAGGAGGACGTGCTCGGGTGTAGCGGTTCACTATCACCTTTTCAACTCCATAATCAGGTTTGCTGACTGCAGACTCCCAAATGTATCTCCAGTCACGAACTCCCCTGGCACGGGCTGTCACCGCAACACCCAGCCGGGTACGAATCTCCGCTTTCAGCTTGGCATAGTCTTGGCTGTCCTGCTCGCTCAGGTCAGCATAGGCCACCTGGGGCACTCCAATCAGATAGGGTGCGACCATCATGGCCCACTCAGATAGGGGCAGATTCTCCTTCTCTGCCAGTTCCTCAAATCTAGTGAGATATACCTCCACATCATCACGAGGTGTCATCTTTTTCAGGGACCGTCTTACCGCCTTCTTTACAACGGACAAGTCAGGTGCCTTCACAACATTACTCTGGGACGAGGTGCTGAGAGCTGCAATCTGCTCCAACACCCGGTTATTCTCCTGCTGCTGCTGCAGGATTTGCTGCTGGTACTGCTGCATGCACTGCTGGTGCTGCAGCTCCATGGTCCGCTGGGCCTGGACCAGGTACTCAATGAGCTCCTTCATACTGCCGGACTTATCTGTCTCAACCACGGCAGTTTTATGTTGCACATTAACTTGTGCCATTTGTTCAAACAGCGCCTCCATGCTGTCATCCATGCTGTCAGACTTCTCTGTCTTAACAACGGCAGTCTTCACTCAAGACATACACACTCTACAGTCTTTTCCATAGAAAAATTCAGCTCTGCTGTGCAGACACTTTTTTTTTTTTTTTTTCTTTGCAAAGTCTATTAGGGCTCCTGTCTCTTTAAGACTGCTCCACAGACTTTTCTTTTGCTGCTGCACATTCCACAGTCATTTTCACAACAAGTTCAGCTTTGCTGTGCATACATTTTCTCTCTGCAGACCCTATCAGGGCAACTGTCTCTCCAAGACTGCTCCAAACAGACGTTTCTGCTGACACACTTTTTTTTTTTCTCTGCTGCTATTTCAACAGACTTCACCTTTATTGCTGTCTCTAAGCCTCTGTGCTGCATGCACACTCCAGCACTAACTGTATCAGCCACTGCACTGCCCCAGCATTCTCCGCCAATTGCAACATTTCCAGGGGTTATAGCTCTAGGATCGCTGTCTGGGTAGACAGAATGGCCCGAAAACAGTTCATTCAGACAGCAATTCTGGTGTAAAACTGGCCGCAACCAGCTTTATTAAAGTCCACAGCAAACAGATAAAAGTAAAGCATAAACAGAAAACCTAGGCTTGTCTAGCCACTAATTACACACAGATAGATTGCCCTGTCTATCCGGGTCCCGGCTCTACCAGCCTGACCCAAACAACACATATGATATATGTTACCAGTATGGAGTTTCACAGATACTCCTCCTTGTGTCTGAAGGCACCTTCCATGTCCAGACTTGAGAGAGATCCACTCCTATTCAGCCGCTATTCACACGGATTCGCACTGAGACTACTCCTGTGTCCGGGGTACTTCCTGCACCCAAACTGAGATAGCTCAAACACTCTTGGAGACTGCTTCCTTGTGCCAGGACACCTCTCTGTATCCAGGCTAAAGACAGCTCTAACACTCTTGGAGACTGCTTCCTTGTGCCAGGACACCTCTCTGTGTCCAGGCTAAAGACAGCTCTAACACTCTTGGAGACTGCTTCCTTGTGCCAGGACACCTCTCTGTGTCCAGGCTAAAGACAGCTCTAACACTCTTGGAGACTGCTTCCTTGTGCCAGGACACCTCTCTGTGTCCAGGCTAAAGACAGCTCTAACACTCTTGGAGACTGTTTCTTGTGCCAGGACACCTTCCTGTGTCCAGGCTAAACTAGCTCTCAGATTGTGTTTGCAGACACCTACTTCTGGTCTCCTAATTAAGACCTGAGTAGTTTCAGGCTTGTGCTGCAAGTGTGTGCTGAATGTGAGGTGTAGTGACCTTTCTCTACCACTAGGTTTACAAAGCCACACATTTCCCTTATACCTAGGTGAAATGTACACCCCATTCATCACATATTCACTCACTGTTTACAGTAGGTAGATCCAAAGAGAACCAACATCCTCTGAGCATGCCTCCTTATGTTTGGAAAGTTTTCCTCTTTGAGAGAAGAATAAAACTCCAGCAGTGATACTGATTTAAAAAGCTCTGCCAGTAGATTGTCAGACTGCAGATCAATGAGTTCTAACTGGACATCACTGGGTGCATTATCCACACAGCATGCAAAGGGAGAGGAAATCGTGTGCATTTCACTCTCAACTGCTTTGAAGTCTTCAAATCTTCTGGAAAATTCATCATGTAAAGCCGCTAACATGGATGAATACTTGTCGAGGTGATCAGCTGATGGTGTGACTTCTTTCAGTGTTGGCACGTGAGTGAGAATTTTGTCCTTCAATTGGCTAGAAAGAAACTTCAACTTTCTCATGAAAGCTGTCACCAAACTGAACATTTCATGTGCAAAGAGGCCTTTGCCTTGGAGCTTGGTATTTAGCTCATTCATTAGTGTAGTCACATCAATGGCAAAGGCCAGATCTGCTATCCAGTGCTTATCTGAGAACTCTGGGATGTCTTTGCCTTTCATCTTACAAAAATCCTGAATCTCAGCTTTCAGGTCCCATACTCTTTTAAGCACCTTTCCAAGGCTGAGCCATCTCACAGCTGTCTGGTAGCCTATGTCACTATGTTCACTTTCTTGCTCCTCCAACAGTGCAACAAACTGTCTGTGATTCAGCGCTCTTGCCCTGATGAAATTAACTGTCTTAGTTACAACATCAACAACATGGCTGATTTTTAGCACCGACTTGCACAGCACTTCTTGATGAATAATGCAATGCAAAAATATCAATTTCTGTTCTGGGTTTATTTCATTCACTTTATCTTGCATCCGCTTCAAAAGTCCAACATTTTTCCCTGTCATATTTGGACAGCCATCGGTTATAACACTTACTAATTTGTTCCATTTTAGGCCCAGTTTGTCCATGGATGCATTTACTTCGGTGAACAAATCACTCCCTGTTGTGGTACCTTTCATTGATCGCAAAGCTAACAGCTCTTCGGTCATCTCAAATTTTTTTGTTATTCCGCGTACAAAGATAAGTAACTGGGCGGTATCACGGATATCACAGCTCTCGTCCAGAGCCATGGAAAAAAAATAAAATCATCAACTTTGTTTTTCAGCTGAAACTCCAAATTCCCCGCAATGTCTTCTACCCATCTTGTTACGGTTCGTCTGGAGAGGGGCACATTTGAAAATGCTTCTTTTTTCTCAGGACAAATTATCGCTGCAGAGTCCACCAAACATTCTTTGACGAACTCCCCTTCACAGAATGGCTTACTGTTTCTTGCAATTTTGTGGGATATTACAAAGCTTGTCCTGACGGCTGCATTCCTGGATGTGTGGAGCTTTGTAAAAAATCCTTGCTGCCTTTGCAGTTTTAATAGCAAATCTTCAGATGCCCGTGCCTGCTCTGCCTCTGTCAAGTTCTTGTATTTCTCTGCATGTTTTGTCTCATAATGGCGACTTAGCTGTGTTTTAAGGATTACAATTTATCTGCTCTCCACAAACTAAGCATACAGCTTTACCTTTGGCTTCAGTAAATAAATATTTAGAAGCCCATTCCTTTTTAAAAACTCTGCATTCTGCATCAATCTTCCTTTTTTTAATGTTAGCTGACATATTTAAGGGCTAACTGTGACCCGCAGAGGTCAGGGTCCACTCTGGTGCAAGGATGATAAAGCTCACTGCCTCTGCTGGGACTCCTGTGGTTCCTGATGTATCATGAGTACAGGAGTGGTAAACACATACCACGTGCTTCCTCCCTGTCCCCTGCAGCAGCCACTCTGTTCTTCTGACACTCGGGCAGAGAATCGGGACTCCCATTGGAAGAACTGTCTGCCCGAGTGTCAGAAGAACAGAGTGGCTGCTGCAGGGGACAGGGGAGGAAGCACGTGTACTCATCATTCCTCAGGAACCGGAGGAGTCCCAGCAGACATGGTGAGCTGTGTCCCACGGCCGGTCACATACAGAAACATTCCCCCCTTCCTTTTCATAACCAGTGTAACACAGCCCAACTCACATGCTCCAGAGACCATACAGAACGCCTGCCCTGCAGGCTCTGGAGCAGCACCAAGGCCCCCACCACCGCCCCCCTATCCCCGCACTGACTTACATAGCCGCTGCTCTGTCGGCGGTGCGCGGGATGAGTCACCGCCTCAGTCCATCCAGGGATCCCAGCTTCAGAGGTTGCGAGCTGCCCCTGCCCCTAGCCCCGCCCCCTAGCATCAGAGAGGACGCGCCCAGCGTGTCTATCAAGCGCCCAGCGTGTCTCTAAGTCACGGCAGAAGGAAGGAACCGGAGGAGTCCCGGCAGACAAGGTAAGATCATGCATCCTTGCTGATCTGCCGGAGTGCCTCCGCGGGCCGGTCACTGACAGCCGGCGGGCCGGATGCGGCCCGCCCCTTGCCCGGGTCTGCTGTAGAGGGATCTCTGACCGAAGCTGGGCATATACGGGTGTATATAGCGTACACAGAGGGGTCTGTGACCGAAGCTGGGGATATACAGATGTATACAGCGTACACAGAGGGGTCTGCAAATGATGCTGGGGATATACGGGTGTATACAGCGTACACAGAGGGGTCTGTGACCAAAGTTGGGGGTATACGGGTGTATACAGAGTACACAGAGGGGTCTGTGACCAAAGCTGGGGGTATACGGGTGTATACAGAGTACACAGAGGGGTCTGTGACCGAAGCTGGGGGTATACGGATGTATACAGCGTACACAGAGGGGTCTGTGACCGAAGCTAGGGGTATACGGATGTATACAGCGTACACAGAGGGGTCTGTGACCGAAGCTAGGGGTATACGGGTGTATACTGTTAGAACCCTCTTGTTAGATTTTGTTTCAGTTTGCTGGTCACATGACCTTTTTACCCTATTTAGTCTGGCTCCGCCCTTCTGGCTTTGCTGGACTTCATTGTATTATCTACTCTTAATCTAGCCGGGTGCTTAGGTGCCTTACTCTGTCAGTTTTGCTTGATCTTAGGATCGCTTAGTATTTGTTTTCTGTTTTATATTCCCTGCTACACTTTCTGTTAGGAGGTGTCCACCTTTTCACCCAGTCCCTAGATCTTGTAGGGATTCCTCCCTCGCAACTATGGGTCTTCGTTCAGACTAGCTGAGGACTTTAGCGGGTCTGGTCGCAGGATCAGGTTCCCCGTTACATCGTAGGGATCCAGCTCAGTCCTATTGTAGGGACAGAATTCCCACCTTTCCTTAGTGCTTGTAGCAGATCACAACAGTAAGTCCAGCCCAAAGAAAAAAAAAAAAAAAAAATCTCTAAGGAAAGATTTTCTGTTTCATCATGGTCTCGGTTCAGGATTTGGTTCAACGCCTGCAGGGACTTTCTCTGGAGGTGGCTGAGATAAAGCAACACGTGAGTAGTTGTTCTGGAGCACATTTCGTGGAGCCAAAGGTACGTTTGCCTGATTTATTTTTTGGTGAACAACAAGATTTTTTTTCTTTTAAAAATGCTTGCTTGTTGTATTTCCGTTTGAGACCCAGATCCTCTGGTGATGAATCACAGCGCATAGGGTTCATAATGTCACTTTTGCGCAAAGAACCTCAGGACTGGGCCTTTTCTCTGCAGTCTAGTGATCCATGCTTTAGATCAGTGGATAGTTTTTTTTCTGCTTTGGGGTTATTGTATGACGATCCGGATCGTGATTCTTCAGCTGAGACAGAATTGAGACGTTTGAGACAGGGATCAGGTAATGTGGAAAAATATTGTACTCACTTCCGAAGGTGGTCCACTCAGGTGGGCTGGAACGATTCAGCTTTGAAAAGTTTATTTCTTGCAGGGTTAAGTGAGAGGGTTAAAGATTTGCTGATTGCTTATCCCATACCTGGTAACTTGCAAGAGGCTATGCAATTAGCCATACGGGTGGATAGGAGACTGCGTGCAAGGGTTAATGAGAGTAAATCTGCCTTGTCAGCTCCAAGTTTGGAGAAGGAATGTACTGACATTGCAGAGCCGATGGAAATTGGAGCAATGGCACCTCACTCTCGAGAAAAAGAACGCAGATTTGCTCAAGGTTTATGTTTCTATTGTGGTAAATCTGAGCATTTCATTAAGAACTGTGCGCTTCGAATGAATAAAGAGAGAAAAAAAAATGAGGTCAGTTTTGCCCGCATAGCTTGTTTAAACAATAAAGGTGTCTTTCTTTCTGCTACCACTGCTGTTGAGGAGGAATTAATGGAGTTTCGGGTATTTGTGGATTGTGGTTCAACTCTCAATGTGATTGATGGGAAATTTTTGGAAAAACTAAAATTAAAACCAAAACTTCTGTCTTCCCCTATTAATGTGGTGTCTGTGGATGGTTCTCCCTTGAAAAATGTTACTCACCATATCTGTGAATTTCCTCTATTAATGGTGTTCATCAAGAGAATTTGGATTTGGTAGTTTTGAATAATTTGCCCTCACCGGTGATTTTGGGGTTACCCTGGTTAAAATTGCACAATCCGGTACTGGATTGGTCTACCAATGAAATTAAGTCCTGGAGTCCCAATTGTTATGACAAGTGTTGTAACGGGCGTATTGCTGCTGTAGTTAAGGGGGAGTTACCTGTACCTATTCAGGATTTTTGGAAAGTTTTTTCTGATAAGGAATCGCAGGTATTGCCTCCTCATAGAGAATATGATTGTGCAATTGAATTTGTCCCTGGAGCGACTCTTCCTAAAAGTCGTTTATTTAATTTGACTATTCCTGAGAGAAAGGCTTTGGAGGAATACATACAGACAAGCTTGGCCGCCGGTCACATTAGGACTTCCAAATCTCCTGTGGCGGTTGGATTTTTTTTTGTTTAAAAAAAAGGACGGCGGTTTACGGCCTTGTCTAGACTTTCGTGAGATTAATAAGATTACTGTACGCAATCCTTACCCACTGCCATTGATTCCTGATTTGTTTAATCAGTTAGTGGGGGCCAAGTGGTTCTCGAAAATTGATCTTCGAGGGGCATACAATTTGTTGCGCATGAAGGAGGGGGATGAATGGAAGACTGCGTTTAACACTCCACTGGGTCATTTTGAGAATCTGGTCATGCCCTTTGGACTTTCCAGTGCTCCGGCATTTTTTCAGAATCTTATTAATGACATCCTTAGACCTTTGATCGGCAGAAATGTGGTTGTGTATTTGGATGACATTTTGATTTATTCATCAGATTTGGAGTCTCATTGGAGGAGTGTGCGTGAAGTATTACAGTTACTGAGTGATAATTCACTTTTTGCCAAACTAGAAAAATGTGAGTTCGCTGTACAGAGACTTAGTTTTTTGGGCTACATTGTCTCCAGTGAAGGTTTTGAGATGGACCCAGTGAAAGTGCAAGCTGTGCAGGATTGGCCTAGACCTATTGGTGTGAAATCAATACAGAGGTTTTTGGGGTTCGCCAATTATTATAGAAAATTCATAAAAATTTTTTCTGTGATTGCCAAACCTCTGACCGATCTCACCAGGAAAGGTGCTGATGCGGTTCAGTGGACTACTGAGGCCATTGAGGCTTTTGTGTTGCTAAAGGAGAGGTTCAGCTCTGCTCCCATCCTTACGCAGCCTGATGTGACTAAACCATTTTTGGTTGAGGTTGATGCTTCTTCTGTGGGGGTCGGCGCGGTGTTGTCTCAGGCAAAGACGGATGGAGTACATCCCTGTGCTTTTTTTTCAAAGAAATTTTCTGAGTCTGAACTAAATTATGATATCGGTAATCAGGAATTGTTGGCAATTAAACTCGCATTTGAACACTGGCGTCATTTTTTGGAGGGAGCGGAATTTCCTATTCAAGTCTTCACCTGTGATGATATTGCAAGCTTCATGTCTTGTGCTGTTGCTAGAACTACAACCCCCACCGTTTGCAAGCACAGGGCAAAGTTACCCCTCCCTCCTTCTCTCTGCAGCTAACTCGATCTCTCATCCCTCCCACCTCAGGAATTTTCCTTTGTCTTTGCAAACCCTGCAAAAGTCCTATAGCAGCCATTTTGGAGAATTCATTCTTTTTTGGAATAACACGGTGGGAGCATTCGCTAGAAACACGAAAGTTACTGTGTTGAACCATGCGCCGACGGGCATCGTTCCCGTGGTACTGGTAAACCCGTAACTCCAACAGAACCCGAGAAATGGAATTCTCGGGTGCCCCATGTACTAGCCCACCCAAGTGTGGGCTCATTGGAACCGTAATTTTGGAGTGAGATCATTGATAGGTCTGCCGTTATTCTGCTAGGTTCACAGGACGAGTTATGAACCTTATGATATTGCAGAGCTCAAACCATAGCTTGCAGCCAGGGGAGGTGGCCAGAGGACCAGCCCTTTTTGTGAGGTCAGAAGCTGACATGCATAAGTCTTGCAGTGAAGTTCCTTAGGCACTTTTCTGCTGGGATGTCCTGAGTAAGAGATCTACCAATGAACTATGACGTGTGGCTCCTTCCCCCAGCCTGGCTTGCCTGTAATGATCTAACAACCATGTGAGTTATCTTTCATTCTTAATCCCATTTTATTTTATAACTGCATCTGTATATAACGATATTGTCTCAGTTTGTTACATCTTTTTATATTATATAAGCACTGCCTGGTTTTTAAGGAATAAACCTATAAATTTATTAGTTTGTTACTCCTGCTCTATAAACGAATTTGCACGTGCCTGAAGCACTACGCTACTGTTTTTGGGTTGCAACGGACCCTCTTGATAAATTGTTCATCAAAAGCCGTAGCTGGTGGCAGCTAAAAGGAAGGAGTGTAAAGTGTTAATCTATTGGGTGACGCTGGCAGTGACGGAGCGGGGTTTATAAGGGTACTGCCTGGCTGCAGCCAGGAGTAATTATAATTCCCTCACTGCAGCGTGCCCAATAGCCAGCACACATCCAAGTGACCCGTCTGGCGACCAATTATCCTAGGTGCAGTTCCCTGACTGACCTGAGGGTAAGGGGGGCGCCAGAGAGCTGCAAGTTCCTAAGTGGAAGTGGGATAATTATAAATCCCTGCAGTTTACTGGGTCGGACGGCAGCAGCCGTCGTGTGTGTGCGCGTTTTCGTCACATTTGCAGCACGGAGGGATCACAAGCCGTGATACCCCGGGCTACCGTGTGGCGGACCGCGTGCCCGTTCATCACATATTGGTGGCAGCGGTGGGATCACAAGCCGTGACCCCCGGGCTACCGTGTGGCGGACCGTGTGCCCGTTCACCACATATTGGTGGCAGCGGTGGGATCACAAGCCGTGACCCCCGGGCTACCGTGTGGCGGACTGTGTGCCCGTTCATCACATATTGGTGGCAGCGGTGGGATTATAGAGCATTAGTGATCTGGTTTGAGCAATCATTCCATTCACTAAAAAAAAAACTTGCACGGTTCTTCAGCGACCCTGCAACTAAAGTTTTGGAGAACAGACTCAGTGTTTATTAGTCCTGAGACAATTGTGTGTACTTGCGGTTACCCCTCCCTTCTCTGTTTTTCTATCCTATCTTTTATTTGGCAACCATGGCTACAAGAGGAGCAAGTTGGTTCGAAAAGCAGAACAGGGACACTCTTGTGGGAATCTGCGTGTACCACGGCCTTGACCACAAGAACCAAACCAAAGCCCGACTGGTCCAGGCCCTGAAGGAGCTGGGCGAGCATCGGAGCGTGGCGGGCGCAGGAGCAGAGGCCCAACCCCTGACTGCTTACGCCCAGAGAGAGGTGGACCCTTACCTGCAGGCGGCCCTGGAGGGACTCACCGCTGACAACCGGGAAGAATGCCTGAGGCTGATCCAGCAAGCTCAAGAGAGAGCCGACCAGCGAGAGGCCAAACAGCGAGAGGCTGAGAGAGCCGAGCGGGAGGCTGAGAGAGCCGAGCGGGAAGCTCAGAGAGCCCATGAACTGGAGCTGCTCAGACAAGGGGCAATGCCCTCCACAGCCCAGAGCGGTACACCCAGCAGCTCTCAGAGTCCCAAGCCCCGGCCGGAGCACTTTCCCGTGCTGGAAAAGGAAGGAGACTTGGACACTTTTCTGCGGGCCTTTGAGAAAGTCTGCAGACAGTACCGGCTGCCTGCCGACTAATGGGCCAGGTACTTGACC
The DNA here is from genome assembly GCA_033576555.1 of Oophaga sylvatica. Classification (NCBI taxonomy): domain Eukaryota; kingdom Metazoa; phylum Chordata; class Amphibia; order Anura; family Dendrobatidae; genus Oophaga; species Oophaga sylvatica. The sequence continues at coordinate 15,651,371 of JARQOD010000003.1, forward strand.
CCGGGCTGAAGGGCAAAGCTTTGGAGGCGTTCGCTTCCCTCGCACCAGATCAAGACAGTGACTAAGTGGAAGTGGGATAATTATAAATCCCTGCAGTTTACTGGGTCGGACGGCAGCAGCCGTCGTGTGTGTGCGCGTTTTCGTCACATTTGCAGCACGGAGGGATCACAAGCCGTGATACCCCGGGCTACCGTGTGGCGGACCGCGTGCCCGTTCACCACATATTGGTGGCAGCGGTGGGATCACAAGCCGTGACCCCGGGCTACCGTGTGGCGGACTGTGTGCCCGTTCATCACATCACCAATCATAAAAATCTGATCTACCTTGATGCTGCCAAACGCTTGAATGCCCGTCAGGCTAGGTGGGCACTGTTTTTCTCACGGTTTAATTTTACCGTTACTTACATCCCAGTTACTAAAAATGTTAAAGCTGATGCTTTGTCTCGCAGCTTTTCTCCTATGGTGGGTACTGAGGAGGAGGAGGAAAACATCTTGCAAGAGGGGGTTGTGATTGCTGTTTTGGACTCCGTGTTGGAAGATGAGATTCTTAAAGCACAGGAGAATGCCCCATCTAACACGCCGCATGGGAGGTTGTTTGTGCCTGGTACCCTGAGGAGAGATTTGTTTGTTGAATGTCATGACTCTCGGTTGGCAGGTCATCCTGGAATCTCTGAGACCAAGAGACTTGTGGGTCGCAGTTTTTGGTGGCCAGGATGGCAGAAGGAAGTCATTAAGTGGGTGCGTCAATGCACTGTGTGTGCTAGATCTAAGTCTTCTCATACTCCTGCTGTGGGGTTGCTTTGCCCTCTGGAGGTCCCTAGTGCACCTTGGACACATTTGGCTATGGACTTTATTACTGATCTTCCCCCCTCTGAGGGTTTCACTGTCATCTGGGTGGTCGTGGACCGTTTTAGCAAGATGTGTCACTTGGTTCCTTTCATCAAACTGCCCTGCGCTAAGACTCTCGGTAAGGCCTTTGTCAAGGAAATAGTCAAACTACATGGCGTTCCTACTGACATTGTTTCCGATAGGGGACCTCAGTTTGTGGCTCGTTTTTGGCACGCTTTTTGTGACAGGTTGGGAGTTCATTTGTCGTTTTCTTCTGGATATCATCCTGTCACGCTGTATAGCAGATATATATATGTGATGTCAGTAATCTATATCAAAAGGGCAACATACTATATAACATGCGCATAGATATATGATAACATAGATTTACCTGACAGAATGTCCAGTGGGTCAAAACGGAATCCGTTATACGCTGTCTCCGGCTAGAGGGTGACCGGGGTCTAAGCTGACCCTAAACTGGGGTCCTAACTAATCCCTCAACCTGGAGGTACTGTTAAAGGTACAGAGGTCCAGGCCACCAGCGTAAACCCTGTCTCCTATCAATCCCTGCCAACTGTATTCTAGTCCTAAGAAGGACCCTGAATACCACCAAAGGGAATGAACAGGTAACGGTTAATGAACAGAAAGACATACAAGAAAGACAAGAAATAAAGTAAATAAAGTCTTACATACAACACTCACACACAGTAGGAACACCTAAGGTCTCAGAGAAAAACTATAAGCTGTAAGAGTAAAAACAACTAAGGAGCTCTTAGCTTAAGTATTCTCAGAACCGATCCAGTCTGCTAGACTACATGAATGCTTTCACCGGCATCTAACAAGCAGACTGGCAGGTATATAAAGGAAACTAATTAGAACATAATCAAAAGCAGCCGGGCGAGGCTGCACCTAGCCTTAGCAAAGAGCTAGGTAAAATTAACTCTCTCATTACCAAAAAACAAAGAACCAGCAACTCAGCTGTGAGAAGTCAGAATGTGCAATCGCGACGATCTTTGTGGCGATGCACCCATGACAGTACCCCCCCTTCTACGAGGGGCCTCCGGACCCTCAGGGCCAGGTCTGCCCGGGTGAGTTGTGTGAAAGGTCCGAACCAATCGATCTGCGTTAACATCAGACGCAGGGACCCACGTCCCCTCCTCAGGACCATACCCCTCCAATGAACTAAGTACTGAAGGGATCGGCGACTGAGACGTGAGTCAATGATTTTCGACCCATGAATTTCCACGTTATCATTGACCACCACTGAAGGAGGTAGAGGTGACGGTATGACTGGTGCCACATACTTTTTAAGTAATGACTTGTGAAACACATTATGATTTTTAAACGTAGGAGGGAGGTCCAGACGAAATGCCACAGGATTAATTATGGAACTGATCCTGTACGGCCCGATGAATCTGGGACCCAACCTCCAGGAGGAAACTTTAAGTTTTATATTCCTGGTAGACAACCACACCAGATCGTTCACCTTCAGATCTCGACCAGAAACTCTCCCCCTATCAGCCATCCGTTTGTAACGGTTCTCCGTAACCTTCAGTCTTAACTGATCTGGAACTATCAGTCTCCCTGGAAGTCCCACAGGGGCGTCCCCTGAGCCCCCAATACCTCCCCCTCAAGCTCAGAGCATACAGCTGACACTACAACTCCCTCCTGAGGAATAGGAACCGGATCATCCATCCTCCCGGTCCCTGGGAAAGTACGAGATAAGGCATCAGGAAGCAACTTTATTGAGCAGTCATATGCGCGATGAGGAGGTAACTCTTTACACCCCTCCTCTGAGAACATCTCCCCAAAGTCCTCCAGAAAAGGAGGCAAAGTCCTAGGTACAACCGCACCGATGACCGTGCTCATGCAGTTATTCTTGCAAAATTCACCCCACTGGCTTATCTTTCTGGATTGCCAATCAATCACTGGGTTATGTTTAGCCAACCAAGGAAGTCCCAACACAATAGGAGTAGGTAGACCCTCCAACACATAACAAGACAATTGCTCTTTATGTATTGCCCCTACTCGAAGATCTATGTTATGAACAGCTTGTACCAAGCTACCTTGACCAAGAGGTCTAGAATCAATAGAGAGTATAGGGACCGGTTTGGCCAATACACTCAGTTGCATACCATGCACCTGGGCAAACCGAGCGTCCACCAGATTAGCCCCGGACCCACTATCAAGAAAAACAGAAATCCTCTCAGTTCTAGTACCAATCACCACCTCCGCAGGCACGAGAAACTGAGAGGGATTTGGGGACGAAATACACACTCCCAGGTTAACTCCTTGGCTCAAAGAGGTCCGGGATGGACACCCCCCAACAAAATGTCCCTCTCTCCCGCAAAAGAAACACCTTCTAGTCTTGCGGCGCACCGCCGATTCCCTCCTACAATATGATGTCCCTCCCAACTGCATGGGTTCCTCAGAACAGACCAGGGGAACCTCAGTATAAGGGACTTTAGTAGTAGGTGGAGTCATCACGGGGGGCGGAGTTACCTCGCGTCTTCCCCGAAGTCGTCTATCAATGCGAATAGCGAGGGCCATAGCAGCCTCCAGTGATGGAGGAGAATCATACTGAGCCAACACATCTTTTAATTTGTCAGACAACCCTTGACAAAACTGGCTCCTAAGAGCTGGGTCATTCCACTGAGTATCTGTTGCCCATCTACGGAACTCAGAAGAATATTCCTCCGCTGGACGATTTCCTTGCCGTATTTTACGTAACCTTGTTTCAGCAAGGGAGACTCGATCCGGATCATCATATACCAGACCCAGGGCAGCAAAAAATCGATCCACTGACTGGAGATCTGGGGAGCCTGGAGGAATAGAGAACGCCCAAGATTGAGGGTCCCCTTGTAAGAGCGAGATAACAATTCCCACCCTCTGCTCTTCACTCCCAGATGACCGAGGCCGCAGCCGAAAGTACAATTTACATGCCTCCCGGAAAGTAAAAAATTTGTCCCGCCCACCAGTGAACCTGTCCGGGAGAGCAACCTTAGGTTCAGATCTGGTTTGCTCCGGGGGGAACAAAACCTTGGACTTAATGTCTGCAAATTCCATGGACAACCCCTGCAACTGCCGGGCCAGCTGGGCTACTGGATCCATGACAGCTGGGGAGAATCTTTAGTTTGGCGGTGAAAATGTCACGCTGTATAGCAGATATATATATGTGATGTCAGTAATCTATATCAAAAGGGCAACATACTATATAACATGCGCATAGATATATGATAACATAGATTTACCTGACAGAATGTCCAGTGGGTCAAAACGGAATCCGTTATACGCTGTCTCCGGCTAGAGGGTGACCGGGGTCTAAGCTGACCCTAAACTGGGGTCCTAACTAATCCCTCAACCTGGAGGTACTGTTAAAGGTACAGAGGTCCAGGCCACCAGCGTAAACCCTGTCTCCTATCAATCCCTGCCAACTGTATTCTAGTCCTAAGAAGGACCCTGAATACCACCAAAGGGAATGAACAGGTAACGGTTAATGAACAGAAAGACATACAAGAAAGACAAGAAATAAAGTAAATAAAGTCTTACATACAACACTCACACACAGTAGGAACACCTAAGGTCTCAGAGAAAAACTATAAGCTGTAAGAGTAAAAACAACTAAGGAGCTCTTAGCTTAAGTATTCTCAGAACCGATCCAGTCTGCTAGACTACATGAATGCTTTCACCGGCATCTAACAAGCAGACTGGCAGGTATATAAAGGAAACTAATTAGAACATAATCAAAAGCAGCCGGGCGAGGCTGCACCTAGCCTTAGCAAAGAGCTAGGTAAAATTAACTCTCTCATTACCAAAAAACAAAGAACCAGCAACTCAGCTGTGAGAAGTCAGAATGTGCAATCGCGACGATCTTTGTGGCGATGCACCCATGACACATCCTGAGTCTAATGGCCAGACAGAAAGGAAAAACCAGGATGTTGAGCAGTTCTTGCGTTGTTTTGTGACTGATAATAAAGAGGGGTGGTCTGAGTTTCTGCCACTTGCTGAGTTTGCTCTTAACAATCATACATCCGCTTCTGCTGGTTGTTCGCCTTTTTTTTTGTTGTACTGGGAGACATCCGTCTTTTGGGTCATTTTCCAAGTTGGGATCGGCTGTACCTGAAGAGGAGAATTTTTCTGCTGTTTTGGAGAGAGTTTGGACTGATGTGCGTGGTAATCTTCAGGAGGCTAACAAAAGATCCAAAGTGTATTTTGATAGAAAACGACAAGAGGTTTTGTTTGCTATTGGTGACTTGGTTTGGTTGTCCTCTAAGAATCTGCGCTTGAGGATTCCGTCTAAGAAATTGGGTCCCAAGTTTGTAGGGCCCTTTAAGGTGCTTCAGGTTATTAACCAATCTGCTGTTAAGTTGGAGCTTCCTACCTCCTGGAAGATTAATCCGGTGTTTCATGTTTCTCTCTTGAAAAAAGCTGAGGTCTCAGATGGAGACGTCTCGGCCACTGTTCCCCTGGTGGTGGAGGACGGGCAATATGAGATTTCCCGCATCCTAAATTCTAGACGGTATAGAGGGAGTTTGCAGTACCTCGTCGCTTGGAAGGGTTATGGACCCGAGGATAACTCATGGGTGAGGGCGGATGATGTTTCTGCGTCTAGACTTGTCAGAGCGTTTCACAAGAGGTTTCCGGATAAGCCTAAGTCCTAGGGGATCCGGAGGATCCTCTTTGAAGGGAGGGTACTGTTAGAACCCTCTTGTTAGATTTTGTTTCAGTTTGCTGGTCACATGACCTTTTTACCCTATTTAGTCTGGCTCCGCCCTTCTGGCTTTGCTGGACTTCATTGTATTATCTACTCTTAAGCTAGCCAGGTGCTTAGGTGCCTTACTCTGTCAGTTTTGCTTGATCTTAGGATCTCTTAGTATTTGTTTTCTGTTTTATATTCCCTGCTACACTTTCTGTTAGGAGGTGTCCACCTTTTCACCCAGTCCCTAGATCTTGTAGGGATTCCTCCCTCGCAACTATGGGTCTTCGTTCAGACTAGCTGAGGACTTTAGCGGGTCTGGTCGCAGGATCAGGTTCCCCCTTACATCGTAGGGATCCAGCTCAGTCCTATTGTAGGGACAGAATTCCCACCTTTCCTTAGTGCTTGTAGCAGATCACAACATATACAGCGCACAAAGAGGAGTCTACGACCGAAGCTGGGGGAATACAGGTGTATACAGCCTACACAGAGGGTTCTGTGACCAAAGCTTGGGGTATACAGGTGTATACAGTGTACACAGAGGGGTCTGTGACCAAAGCTGGGGGATTACGGGTGTATACAGTGTACACAGAGGGGTCTGTGACCAAAGCTGGGGGTATATGGGTGTATACAGCGTACACAGAGGGGTCTGCGACCAAAGCTGGGGGTATACGGGTATATACAGCGTACACAGAGGGGTCTGTCACCAAAGCTGGGGGTATACGGGTGTATACAGCATACACAGAGGGATCTGTGACCGAAGCTGGAGGTATATGGGTGTATACATCGTACACAGAGGGGTCTGTGACTAAAGCTGGGGGTATACGGGTGTATACAGCGTACACACAGGGGTCTGCGACCGAAGCTGGGGGTAAACGCGTGTGTATAGCATACACAGAGGGGTCTGAATCCGAAGCTGGGGGTATACCGGAATATACAGCATACATAGAGGGGTCTGCGACCGAAGCTAGGGGTATACGGGTGTATACAGCGTACACAGAGGGGTCTGCGACCAAAGCTGGGGGTATACGGGTGTGTACAGCGTACACAGATGGGTCTGCGACCGAAGCTGGGGGTATACAGGTATATACAGCGCACACAGAGGGGTCTGCGACCGAAGCTGGGGGTATACGGGTGTATACAGCATACACACAGGGCTCCACCTCGAAAACACGCGGCTCAGCTCCGTACACCTCGTACACACACGGCTCCGCTCCGTACACCACAAACACACGGCACACTGTAAACCCCTTCTGACCTCACACATAAACTTCCCCTCATCCAGCACCATGACAACCAGCACAGCAGAGTCCTGCATACACTGAGGCCCCTGATCATGTGACCCTGACTCCTCCCCTCCTGTGACCTCATCACAGGTCCTGTGCGCACAGAACAGCCATATATGTGGAGTGCAGCTCTGCGGGTGGAGGTCAGTGCTGGAGGCTCCATTATTCTCTATGTGGAGTGTGGCTCTGCGGGTGGAGGTCGGTGCTGGAGGCTCCATTATTCTCTATGTGGAGTGTGGCTCTGCGGGTGGAGGTCGGTGCTGGAGGCTCCATTATTCTCTGTGGAGTGCGGCTCTGCGGGTGGAGGTCGGTGCTGGAGGCTCCATTATTCTCTGTGGAGTGCGGCTCTGCGGGTGGAGGTAGGTGCTGGAGGCTCCATTATTCTCTGTGGAGTGCGGCTCTGCGGGTGGAGGTCGGTGCTGGAGGCTCCATTATTCTCTGTGGAGTGTGGCTCTGCGGGTGGAGGTCGGTGCTGGAGGCTCCATTATTCTCTGTGGAGTGCGGCTCTGCGGGTGGAGGTAGGTGCTGGAGGCTCCATTATTCTCTATGTGGAGTGCGGCTCTGCGGGTGGAGGTAGGTGCTGGAGGCTCCATTATTCTCTATGTGGAGTGCGGCTCTGCGGGTGGAGGTCGGTGCTGGGGGCTCCATTATTCTCTATGTGGAGTGTGGCTCTGCGGGTGGAGGTCGGTGCTGGAGGCTCCATTATTCTCTGTGGAGTGTGGCTCTGCGGGTGGAGGTCGGTGCTGGAGGCTCCATTATTCTCTGTGGAGTGCGGCTCTGCGGGTGGAGGTCGGTGCTGGAGGCTCCATTATTCTCTGTGGAGTGCGGCTCTGCGGGTGGAGGTAGGTGTGGAGCTCTTATTCTCTGTGGAGTGCGGCTCTGCGGGTGGAGGTACGGTGCTGGAGCTCATTATTCTCTGTGGAGTGTGGCTCTGCGGGTGGAGGTCGGTGCTGGAGGCTCCATTATTCTCTGTGGAGTGCGGCTCTGCGGGTGGAGGTAGGTGCTGGAGGCTCCATTATTCTCTTGTGGAGTGCGGCTCTGCGGGTGGAGGTAGGTGCTGGAGGCTCCATTATTCTCTATGTGGAGTGCGGCTCTGCGGGTGGAGGTCGGTGCTGGGGCATCCATTATTCTCTCTGTGGGTCGTGCTGGGCATCTCTGGGTGGGTCGGAGGTAGGTGCTGGGGCTCCATTATTCTCTATGTGGTGTGCGGCTCTGCGGGTGGAGGTAGGTGCTGGAGGCTCCATTATTCTCTATGTGGAGTGCGGCTCTGCAGGTGGAGGTAGGTGCTGGAGGCTCCATTATTCTCTATGTGGGTGCGGCTCTGCGGGTGGAGGTGGTGCTGGAGGCTCCATTATTCTCTATGTGGAGTGCGGCTCTGCGGTGGAGGTAGGTGCTGGAGGCTCCATTATTCTCTATGTGGAGTGCGGCTCTGCGGGTGGAGGTAGGTGCTGGAGGCTCCATTATTCTCTATGTGGAGTGCGGCTCTGCGGGTGGAGGTAGGTGCTGGAGGCTCCATTATTCTCTAGTGGAGTGCGGCTCTGCGGTGGAGGTCGGTGCTGGAGGCTCCATTATTCTCTGTGGAGTGCGGCTCTGCGGGTGGAGGTCGGTGCTGGAGGCTCCATTATTCTCTTGTGGAGTGCGGCTCTGCGGGTGGAGGTAGGTGCTGGAGGCTCCATTATTCTCTATGTGGAGTGCGGCTCTGCGGGTGGAGGTCGGTGCTGGGGCTCCATTATTCTCTATGTGGAGTGGGCTCTGCGGGTGGAGGTCGGTGCTGGAGGCTCCATTATTATGTGGAGTGCGGCTCTGCGGGTGGAGGTAGGTGCTGGAGGCTCCATTATTCTCTATGTGGAGTGTGGCTCTGCGGGTGGAGGTAGGTGCTGGAGGCTCCATTATTCTCTATGTGGAGTGCGGCTCTGCGGGTGGAGGTAGGTGCTGGAGGCTCCATTATTCTCTATGTGGGGTGCGGCTCTGCGGGTGGAGGTAGGTGCTGGAGGCTCCATTATTCTCTATGTGGAGTGCGGCTCTGCGGGTGGAGGTCGGTGCTGGAGGCTCCATTATTCTCTATGTGGAGTGTGGCTCTGCGGGTGGAGGTCGGTGCTGGAGGCTCCATTATTCTCTATGTGGAGTGTGGCTCTGCGGGTGGAGGTAGGTGCTGGAGGTCCATTATTCTCTATGTGGAGTGTGGCTCTGCGGGTGGAGGTAGGTGCTGGAGGCTCCATTATTCTCTATGTGGAGTGTGGCTCTGCGGGTGGAGGTAGGTGCTGGAGGTTCCATTATTCTCTATGTGGAGTGGGCTCTGCGGGTGGAGGTCAGTGCTGGAGGACTCCATTATTCTCTATGTGGAGTGTGGCTCTGCGGGTGAGGTAGGTGCTGGAGGTCCATTATTCTCTATGTGGAGTGCGGCTCTGCGGGTGGAGGTCGGTGCTGGAGGCTCCATTATTCTCTATGTGGAGTGTGGCTCTGCGGGTGAGGTAGGTGCTGGAGGCTCCATTATTCTCTATGTGGAGTGCGGCTCTGCGGGTGGAGGTAGGTGCTGGAGGCTCCATTATTCTCATGTGGAGTGGGCTCTACGGGTTGGAGGTAGGTGCTGGAGGCTCCATTATTCTCTATGTGGAGTGCTGCTCTGCGGGTGGAGGTCGGTGCTGGAGGCTCCATTATTCTCTGTGGAGTGTGGCTGTGCGGGTGGAGGTGGTGCTGGTGCTCCATTATTCTCTATGTGGAGTGCTGCTCTGCGGGTGGAGGTCGGTGCTGGAGGCTCCATTATTCTCTGTGGAGTGTGGCTCTGCGGGTGGAGGTCGGTGCTGGGGCTCCATTATTCTCTATGTGGAGTGCGCTCTGCGGGTGGAGGTGGTGCTGGAGGCTCCATTATTCTCTATGTGGAGTGCGGCTCTGCGGGTGGAGGTCGGTGCTGGAGGCTCCATTATTCTCTATGTGGAGTGTGGCTTGCGGGTGGAGGTAGGTGCTGGATGGCTCCATTATTCTCTATGTGGAGTGCTGCTCTGCGGGTGGAGGTCGGTGCTGGAGGCTCCATTATTCTCTGTGGAGTGGGCTGTGCGGGTGGAGGTCGGTGCTGGATGCTCCATTTTCTCTATGTGGAGTGCGGCTCTGCGGGTGGAGGTCGGTGCTGGAGGCTCCATTATTCTCTATGTGGATGTGCGGCTCTGCGGGTGGAGGTAGGTGCTGGAGGCTCCATTGTTCTCTATGTGGAGTGTGGCTCTGCGGGTGGAGGTCGGTGCTGGAGGCTCCATTATTCTCTATGTGGAGTGCGGCTCTGCGGGTGGAGGTCGGTGCTGGAGGCTCCATTATTCTCTATGTGGAGTGCGGCTCTGCGGGTGGAGGTAGGTGCTGGAGGCTCCATTATTCTCTATGTGGAGTGCGGCTCTGCGGGTGGAGGTGGTGCTGGAGGCTCCATTATTCTCTATGTGGAGTGGGCTCTGCGGGTGGAGGTACGGTGCTGGAGGCTCCATTATTCTCTATGTGGAGTGTGGCTCTGCGGGTGGAGGTCGGTGCTGGAGGCTCCATTATTCTCTATGTGGAGTGGGCTCTGCGGGTGGAGGTCGGTGCTGGAGGCTCCATTATTCTCTATGTGGAGTGGGCTCTGCGGGTGGAGGTAGGTGCTGGAGGCTCCATTATTCTCTATGTGGAGTGCGGCTCTGCGGGTGGAGGTCGGTGCTGGAGGCTCCATTATTCTCTATGTGGAGTGTGGCTCTGCGGGTGGAGGTCAGGTGCTGGAGGCTCCATTATTCTCTATGTGGAGTGCTGGCTCTGCGGGTGGAGGTCGGTGCTGGAGGCTCCATTATTCTCTATGTGGAGTGTGGCTCTGCGGGTGGAGGTCGGTGCTGGAGGCTCCATTATTCTCTATGTGGAGTGCGGCTCTGCGGGTGGAGGTAGGTGCTGGAGGCTCCATTATTCTCTATGTGGAGTGCGGCTCTGCGGGTGGAGGTAGGTGCTGGAGGCTCCATTATTCTCTATGTGGAGTGTGGCTCTGCGGGTGGAGGTCGGTGCTGGAGGCTCCATTATTCTCTATGTGGAGTGCTGGCTCTGCGGGTGGAGGTAGGTGTGCTGGAGGCTCCATTATTCTCTATGTGGAGTGTGGCTCTGCGGGTGGAGGTAGGTGCTGGAGGCTCCATTATTCTCTATGTGGAGTGCGGCTCTGCGGGTGGAGGTCGGTGCTGGAGGCTCCATTATTCTCTATGTGGAGTGCGGCTCTGCGGGTGGAGGTCGGTGCTGGAGGCTCCATTATTCTCTATGTGGAGTGCGGCTCTGCGGGTGGAGGTCGGTGCTGGAGGCTCCATTATTCTCTATGTGGAGTGCGGCTCTGCGGGTGGAGGTCGGTGCTGGAGGCTCCATTATTCTCTATGTGGAGTGCGGCTCTGCGGGTGGAGGTCGGTGCTGGAGGCTCCATTATTCTCTATGTGGAGTGCGGCTCTGCGGGTGGAGGTCGGTGCTGGAGGCTCCATTATTCTCTATGTGGAGTGTGGCTCTGCGGGTGGAGGTAGGTGCTGGAGGCTCCATTATTCTCTATGTGGAGTGCGGCTCTGCGGGTGGAGGTAGGTGCTGGAGGCTCCATTATTCTCTATGTGGAGTGCGGCTCTGCGGGTGGAGGTCGGTGCTGGAGGCTCCATTATTCTCTATGTGGAGTGCGGCTCTGCGGGTGGAGGTAGGTGCTGGAGGCTCCATTATTCTCTATGTGGAGTGCGGCTCTGCGGGTGGAGGTAGGTGCTGGAGGCTCCATTATTCTCTATGTGGAGTGCGGCTCTGCGGGTGGAGGTGGTGCTGGAGGCTCCATTATTCTCTATGTGGAGTGCGGCTCTGCGGGTGGAGGTCGGTGCTGGAGGCTCCATTATTCTCTATGTGGAGTGCGGCTCTGCGGGTGGAGGTCGGTGCTGGAGGCTCCATTATTCTCTATGTGGAGTGCTGGCTCTGCGGGTGGAGGTCGGTGGCTGGAGCTCCATTTTTCATGTGAGTGCGGCTTGGGTGGAGGTGGTGTGAGGTCATTTTCTTATGTGGAGTGCGGTCTGCGGTGGAGGTCGTGCTGGAGGCTCATTATTCTCATGGGTGGGCTCTGGGGTGGAGGTGGTGTGGAGGTCATTTTTATGTGAGGGGTCTGGGGTGGAGGCGTGCGGAGGCTCCATTATTCTATGGGAGTGGGCTCTGGGGTGGAGGTCGGTGTGAGCTCATTTTTCTATGTGGAGTGTGCTTGGGGGGAGGTGGTGCTGGAGCTCTATTCTCTTGTGGGTGGCTCTGGGTGGAGGTGCTGGAGGTCCATTTTCTTATGTGGAGTGGCTTGGGTGGAGTGTGTGGAGCTCATATTATGTGGTGGGCTCTGCGGTGGAGGTGTGCTGGGCTCCTTATTCTTATGTGGGTGGCTCTGGGGTGAGGTCGTGCGGAGGCCCATTCTATGTGGAGTGCGCTCTGGGTGAGGTAGGTGGAGCTCCTTATTCTCTATGTGAGTGGGCTCTGCGGGTGGAGGTGGTGCTGAGGCTCATATTTCTTGTGGAGTGGGTTGGGGGGAGTCGTGTGGGGCTCATTATTCTCTTGTGGAGTGTGCCTGCGGGTGGGGTAGTGCTGGAGGTCCATTATTTCTATGTGGGTGGGTCTGGGGTGGAGTCGTGTGGAGGCTCCATTATTCCTTGTGGAGTGCGCTCTGGGTGGAGGGTGTGGAGATTCCATTCTGGGCCGATTGGAGGCTCCATTATTCTTATGTGGAGTGCTGCTCTGAGGTGGAGTAGGTTGCTGGAGGCTCCATTATTCTCTATGTGGAGTGCGGCTCTGCGGGAAGAGGGTGCTGAGGCTCATTATTCTCTATGTGGAGTGCGGCTCTGCGGGTGGAGGTGGGCTGGAGGCTCCATTATTTCTATGTGGAGTGCTGGACTCTGGCGCGGGAGTAGTGTGGAGGCCAGTTCTCTATGTGAAGATGGGTTCGGGTGAGGTGGTGCATCCATTATCTCTTATGTGGAGTGGATATGAGGTGGAGGTGGTGCTGGAGGCTCCTTTATTCTCTATGTGGAGATGCGGCTCTGCGGGTGGAGCTGGTGCTGGAGGCTCCATTATTCTCTATGTGGAGTGCGGCTCTGCGGGTGGAGGGGATGCTGGAGTCCCATTATATCTTGGCGCCGCAGTGTATACTAGTATAATCTGCGGGGAAGTGCCTGTGAGCTCCATTATTCTCTATGTGGAGTGGGATCTGCTGAGCTCTCTAGCTCCGAGGTGCGGGGGAGTGTGGAGATTCCATTATGCGGCTATCTAGATTATATTGCACAGGATATTGCAGCCATCATAGAAGAATCCTGGAAACACAGAATTAGAAATGATTCTTTCTCCGCAGTTTCTATAGGAGTTAATACATTCCTGATTCCGGAGAGTAATAGAAATACGGCAGAAAACAGAGGAAGAAAGTTCAGAGAAGAAGCTTCATAGAAAGACATTGAAGTTACAGACACCATTTAACCCTTTGGGAAAAAGTGATTCCAGCACTTTACCGAGTAAATCCCACCAGGACTGTAGCAAGTAAAGACCCCAATATCCACAGGTGTCCCTTCTAATTGGGGGAAACTATCACCTCTAATAATCCTTGGACCGTTCTGACAAACACGGAAAAGTGCCCTTTATGGAGGTGACAGAAAGTCTGTTTAGTCCCTTTATCTTCATAGTATCAGCTCTAATCCAATGGTGAGAGAGCGATTTACCTGAAGAGTCACAAATTGTGGGGTTATTATAAATGTTATATTTAGGGTTTTTTTGTTGTCTCCTTATAAGAATCACATTGGTTTTGTTCCTTTTCAGCTGATAGATACAAACGACCCAAATATGAAAGACGGGAACCAAGGAAACATGAATTACTCTCATATTACGGGGCCCCTTTCTTGGCCCCACACAGTATATTGTTCCCATAGTACTGCCATCCTCAATTTTATTTTGGAACCTTTAATCATTTTTTTTCTTTTTTTGTGTGTGTGTTTTATGTAATATATGAAAGTTTATGGACTGGAAAATTCCCCTAAGGCCGGGACCACACATGCGAGAAACTCGCACGAGAATTGTGCGAGTCTCTCGCATGAACACCCGGCACTGCCGTCGACACTCGGACCGGAGTGTGCGGCTGCATACAAATACATGCAGCCCACGCTCCAGTCCGAGTGCCGGAGGCATTGCCGGGTGTTCATGCGAGAGACTCGCACAATTCTCGTGCGAGTTTCTCGCATGTGTGGTCCCGGCCTAAAAAAGTCATACCTGAAGGAAAAAAAAAACACTGTACATGGAGAATTTGGCATCGTTTATTTCCTGTCTTGTGTTCTTACTAACAATTTTTTCTAAAAGCCTCAAACTTCTGTGTGAATCAGAGCTGAGATCTATCGTGATAGAAGATTACAGTGCGGGGAAGACGGGGAACATTCATATAGACGCCGGTGGTGATGGAGTCAGTGACGACTCTGGACAAATCTGTTTCTAGAGCCGTAGTAGAAGATGAAGATGTCGTCCTCATCATGAAGTAGTTATTTCTCCTGTCACGTGTAATGAATATCTCCTGCAGTATTACTAATGCCGATTCCAGTGTCTGTAAATGAGAGGAGAATTAGCGTTATGGAAGATGAGTCAATGAGGAACGTATTCAGCTGCCGACTCTGAGGAAGAAACTGCTTGTTGTCTGTGGCCTAAATATATAGGTTTTATTAGTAGATATAAAGAAGAAAACTAAATACTGTAAAATAATAAATCTCCTCATATGTTTCCCTTATTATCTCCAGTAATTGTATTATTACACAGGATTTTTATGATGTTACATCGGCTCATCTTGTTCTCGTTCAGGTCTCTACAATATCGGATCCTCTCAGTGAAGATCTTCAATATAAGAGAATTTTCCTGATTTACCCATCAAAGATGGATATGAACAGAGACAAGATGGCAGAGAGGATATTACACCTCACACTAGAGATCCTCTTCCGGCTTACTGGAGAGGTGAGAGATTCTGATGACGTCACATTACATCATTCTTATCTATGGGAATAACAGATGGACAGAACTGGAGAGGTGAGGACTCTGGAAATGTGTGTAGGGAGATTTATTAATGTGTCTCTCCATAACCAGGATTACACAGTAGTGAAGAAGACCTCTAGTGAGCGCTGGCAGGACCCTGTGTCTGAGGGGTGGGAAAGACCCATGAGCCCAATCACGGGGCCTCCACCTCACCCGCTGATACATGAGGACATCAATGACCAGAAGATCCTAGAACTCACCTACAAGATGATTGAGCTGCTGACTGGAGAGGTGACACTGCTGGAAATGCTGGGACATTATACATTAACGCTATGAAGGGATCAGGGTATGACTGTGTCATTGTATGTGTCAGGTTCCTGTAAGATGTCAGGATGTCGCCGTCTATTTTTCCATGGAGGAGTGGGAGTATCTTGAAGGACACACAGATCTTTACAAGGACATCAAGATGGAGGTTCCCCAGCCCCTCACATCACCAGGTAATAGGACTAAATGTACACGGCCCATAATTTTCTGTGTGTAAAGAATGAACTCAACCCCTGTATGTGTTTCCTCCAGATCTATCCAGTAAGAGGACAACACCAGAGAGATGTCCCCGTCGTCTTCTTCCACAGGACTATAAACAAGAAGATCCCAATGTACCTCAGGATCATCAGGTAGATGAAGAGAAGGTGTCATGAGATGTCCCCTATGATGTGTAGACGGCTGTGAATGTCTTGTGCTGAGTCTTGTTTTATCCACCAGTATTATGTTTTGTAGTTGTGTAATGAGAACGGTGGAGTTGGCAGGATTAGAGATGATCATAGATACCAGGAAAGTACTTTGAATAAGTTATTAAACAGCATGTATGTAGTTACTTGGATAGGAATACAGTAGTTAACCAGAGCCAGCATGAGTTTGTAGCAAACAAGTCATGACAAACTAATCTAATTACCTTCTATTATGGAATCGCTGACTTTGTCGATCAAGGAAATACCGTAGATATATTATATCTCGTCTTCAGCAAACCATTTGATAAAGTATCGCATTCTATCCTTATAAAAAAAAAATGACCAAGTAAGGGATTGACAAAGCTACGGTTAGTTGAATTCACATGGCTCGTACTGAAAGTGGTGATAATAAGAGTGGTGATCAATGGTTGCACATCCAATTGGAAGAATTTTTCAAATGGAGTACCACAAGGCACTGTTCTTGCCACAGTGTTGTTCAACATATATATTAAATGATCTAAATAAGGGAACTAAAGGTAAACTGATCAAAATTGCAGACAATACAAAGCTATAAGGGATAGCTAATGCTAGAGAAGATAAAGGATTCAGAAGGATCTAGATAAACTTGAACAATGTGCAGCAACTAGTGGAATGGTATTGAACCGGGCGAAAAAGGAAGATTCTGCATCTGGGCACGAAAAATAAAAATTACATCTTCAGAATAGGAGAAATAGAACTAAGCAACAGCACATGTGAAAAAGTCTTGGTTTACATGATTCAACAGTGTGATGCATCAGCAAGAAAGCAAACACAGTTCTAGGATGTATTAAAAGAAGCATAGAGTCTACATCCCATGAAGTAATTATCCCCCTCTACTCCTCTTTGGTCAGGCCTCATTTGGAATACTGTGTCCAGCTCTGGGCACCACATCTTAAAAAAAGGCATTGAAAAACTGGAGCAAGTTCAGAGAAGAGCAACCTGGACACTGAGTGGATTGCAAAGTATGTCCTACGAGGAACGGCTTATGGATCTGAGAATATTTAGGGTATATTCACACGTTGAGGATTTGCCTGTGCAATTTTCTGCGCGGATTCTTCCTCTCTTGGCAGAACACGCAGGTAAAAATCCACGCGGATTTCATGCGGATTGTCCTGCGCGTTTTGTTATGCGGATTTCCATTACTCAATGTATAGTCAATGGGTGCAAAAACGCTGCAGATCAGCACAAAGAATTGACATGCGCAGCAATTTTCAAATTCCCACTGACTATCATTGGTACTGTACTACACTGCGGATTTGATGCGATTCCGCGCATCCAAAAACGTTGTGGATCCGCATCAAAATCCGCAACGTGTGCACATACCCTTAGTTTGCAAGAGAGCAGGCTAAGAGGACACTTAACAGTTGCCTACATATTGTTCTCATTTGCACATGGAAGCAAGAGAAGCAATAGAATGAAACTGAAAAGGAGAAGATACAGATTAGATAAACTTTTTGACAGTGAGGGGGATCCATAAAAGGAACAGGCTGCCACGAGAGGTAGTGAGTTCTCCTTCAATGGAAGTTGTGATAGGATCACTGGCAGTGTAAGTGAGGGGATATATGTATCTCGAAGATTGCTATCTTCTGTGATGTGAAAACCCAGAAGTTTTGCTCCAGTATGTTATATGTTGAGAGGAGTTAAACCACTATGACAGTGTTGGGCTTTTTTGTGAGTGGCTGTAAGAGAGGGCGGGATTGCCGCTCACCATATCTCCTCCCCAAGGGTGTAATTCGACAAGTTAAATGTCTGACCAATGAGGTTTTTTTTTCTGTGTGTGGATCTGGAGGCAGGAAGCATATGGACTATACTGTACATTATCTTTTGTTTTCCCGTTTTGCCAGAAAAGGCCACTTTTGTGTTCTTAAACCCTGCACTGGTTTTATGTCGTGTTTGTATAAACCAGCAGAAGAAACGTTCCTGTGTCTACCTCTGTGAGTACCTGAGTGAGTTGCATTACCACAAAGACTTTAAAGGGAATCTGTCACCCTAAATTGGCGGGATTTTTATATGATGGCAGTCAGGTCAGATGGGCGGTGTTTTGGGTACTTGCCTTAACATTTTGTTCGCCGCTGTCTCCATTATTTCTGGAAATTGTAGTCGTTGCCCTCCATATAACGCACCTGCGCATCGCAATCTTGAATTGCGCACGCGCAGTATGCTTTGCCCGCAGATTGCAATGCGCAGGCGCGTTATATGGAGGGCAACGACTACAATTTCCAGAAATAATGGAGACAGCGGCGAACAACATGTTAAGGCAAGTACCCAAAACACCGCCCATCTGACCTGACTGCCATCATTTAAATATCCCGCCAATTTAGGGTGACAGATTCCCTTTAAATAAAAGCTGGACAGACATCTGTCTGAGATGGTTTAGTGAACGATGTATTGAGCAGGAGGTTCGACACAATGACCCTTGAGGTTCCTTCCGAGTCTAACATTCTCTGATTCTATGTGACTTCTTTATCTGTCTGATTTTTACAATATTTGTTTCAGGATAAGGATTTGACCCATATTAATACTACAGAGACATATGTGAGGGGTGATGAGTGGTGTAAAGAGGAGATTCCTACATATGACTACCCAGGTGAGTAGTGACCACTAAATGCAGATGAGTCACAGATTCGTGTGATCACCATTTTGCTGCTAGAACATAACATTCTCCTCCATCTGAAAATGTTCAACTTACTTTATGAATTTGTGAAAAACATTTTCTATAGAATTTACAACCTAGAGGATCCACCTACCCACTGGAATGAGAAGCCGCTGACCGCTACCTGCCCAGATCTGTAAACTATAGCCAAATGACAGCAAACGTAGAATGTGCTGACCAGTTAGGAAATCACTTGAAGAAAAATATTATGATGAGGGAAAGTGGAGGGTAATGATGCTGTTGGCTTCCTAGATCCCTGATATGTTATTGGATGAATCTACCTTCTCTCCCTTCTGTGCTGCTGAATGTGCTCATATGGTCCCTACAAGACCAGGTCCAGTCTTTCTGGCCAAACTTCACGTTTATGATCAACAACATTAAATACACTGCTCAAAAAAATAAAGGGAACACTTAACACATCCTAGATCTAAATGAAATATTCTCATTGAATACTTTTTTCTGTACTAAGTTGAATGTGCTGACAACAAAATCACACAAAAATCATCAATGGAAATCAAATTTTTGAACCAATGGAGGCCTAGATTTGGAGAGACAGCCAAAATGAAAGTGGAAACAAGTCAAAATGATGCTCAGTATTGTGTGTGGCCTCTACATGCCTGTATGACCTCGTTACAACGCCTGGGCATGCTCCTGATGAGGTTGCGGATATTCTCCTGAGGGATCTCCTCCCAGACCTGGACTAAAGCATCTGTCAACTCCTGTACAGTCCGTGGTGCAACGTGATGTTGGTGGATGGAGCGAGACATGCTGTCCCAGATGTGCTCAATCGGATTCAGGTCTGGGGAATGGGCAGGCCAGTCCATAGCTTCAATGCCTTCATTTTGCAGGAACTGCTGACACACTCCAGCCACATGAGGTCTGGCATTGTCCTGCATTAGGAGGAACTCAGGGCCAACTGCACCAGCATATGGTCTCACAAGGGGTCTGAGGATCTCATCTCAGTACCTAATGGCAATCAGGCTACCTGTGGCGAGCACATGGAGTGCTGTGTGGCCCTCCAAAGAAATGCCACCCCACACCATTACTGACCCACTGCCAAACCGGTCATGCTGAAGGATATTGCAGGCAGCAGATCGCTCCCCACGGCGTCTCCAGACACATGATCTTCACCCAGACTGGTATGCTGTTCTTCCCTTAACCCTGGTATGTTTTTGTCCACCTGGGTCCGGAGGACTAGAACGTGCATCCATAGACTGTAGTGCTGTCAGCCAATTTTTTTTTTTTTTTTGTGAACTGTCATTGTCTTGATGAAACATTCAATATTTTTACATAGCTTGCCATTTTTACTAACAGTAAATGTTAAATATATATTTCAAGGATTTTTTTATTAAAAATAATTGGTTTTATTCTTGGCAGATGACTGTACCAGAAGATCCGAGGGCCAGCTGAAATATTCACTTTTTAAATCAGATGATCTTGAGATCCCACAGGGTACAATTGAAGTGAATACCATTACTCCAGATATACCATCATCCCTTCAAAGCAAAGATCTGTCATCTGATGCTTTGAAACATGTCCTGTCTTCTGATTCATTACCGACTGCTAAGGAAAATCAAAATCACAAATTAAGCATTGAAGAAGAACTTCTCCTAAAGGAAAGAAGCCATTTTCACTTTCAGAATATGGAAATAACTTATCCCTCAAAGTCTTTTCTGAAGCATCAAAACATTCACACAGCAGAGAATATATTTTCTTGTTCCAAGTGTGGGAAATGTTTTAACCAGAAATCAAATCTTGTTAGACACCAGAGAAATCACTCAGGAGAGAAGCCATTTTCATGTTCAGAATGTGGGAAATGTTGTAAGCAGAAATCACACCTTGTTAGTCACCAGAGAACTCACACAGGGGAGAAGCCATTTTCCTGTTCAGAATGTGGGAAATATTTTTCAGCAAAATCAAGTCTTATCAAACATGAGAGAATTCACACAGGGGAGAAGCCATTTTCATGCTCAGAATGTGGGAAATGTTTCAACCAGAAATGGAATCTTGTTATGCACCAAATTACTCACTCAAGGGAGAAGCCTTTTTCCTGTTCAGAATGTGGAAAATGTTTTAAACAGAAATCAGTTTTAGTTAGTCACCAGAGAACTCACACTGGTGAAATGCCCTTTTCATGTTTAGAATGTGGGAAATGTTTTAATAAAAATGCTCATCTTGTTATACACCAAAGAACACACACAGGGGAGAAGCCTTTTACTTGTTCTGAATGTGGAAAATGTTTTGCAGAGAAATCAAAGCTTATCGTGCACCAGAGAACCCACACAGGGGAGAAGCCTTTTTCTTGTTTTGATTGTGGAAAATGTTTTTCAAGGAAATCATCTTTTCTTATTCATCAGATCAGTCACACAAGTGAGAAACCTTTTTCATGTTTTTAATGTGGGAAATGTTTTACATGGAAATCAACTCTTAATAAACATCAGAGTAGTCACACTGGGGAGAATGTTTAGAATGTTGGATATGTTTTAACTGAAAATTGTATCAAATTCTTACGGGTTTGCTAATAAGCGAGTGTGTTATAGACTGGAGGCAGCTTCCTGTGACAGAGGAGAATAGTGAGACAGGTGTCATTCCTTTTCACTGAGAGAACTGTGCTCTCCTCCAGCCCCACACTTATCTAACTGGTTGGTACGGAGCAGGAGAGGAAGATATCGGGACGTGCACAGATGATGCATGTCCTGAGTGAGCAGTGGAAGTACCTTCAAACCAGCTAGCTCAAGGACCATTCAGATCATGTAACACTGTTTTAACATATTTTCAAAAGTTGTCAGTTTCAGTTATGAAATGAGCCATTTCCTAATGATTTTGACCTCCTGAATTCAAATCTCACATTAAAATTTTTTGGTTGTCTCTTGTTTCTATGATGATAAAGTTTTCCTTTTACAGCTACATATAATTAATGCATAAAAGTTTCAGTACTTTGAAACATTATTATTTTTGCAAATATAAAGATTCAGAATATTTTATGCCAATTTTTTTATAATTATTTAGTGGAGATTTTACAACAATTAATCAAATTACTGAAACCTGTCTAAACATTGCAAATTATAAACAGATATAGAAATTGTAGTAAAAATGTTGGTCCTCATTCAGTGACAAATATTTGTGCTTGTTACCTGTATTCCTGCATAGGATCATCCCTTACTATTGTCCAACAGTTATCTGCAAGCAATTATTGATTCCATTTTCCTTGATATGTTTTCTCCAAAGCCTCAATAGCTTGGTTAAATCTCTCACAGTGCTTGTGGCTCTCTGCTCCACAGTTTGGTGGAAAAAAAGTTTAGATGCAAATGAAAAGAAATGAGCCTTCAAGGACATGTTACAGTCATGATCCTTATATGTTTTGAGGAGATTTTCCACCAATTCCTCATAGTATCTTCTTTTGAGTTTCCCAAAAAAGTAGTTACCATTAATGTGAATGCTAACCATTGAACTTTTTCCTTGTCCTGCAACAAACGGAGAAACTCCTCATCTTGAATAAGCTTACAAATCTGAGGTACAGTCTTTATTACTCCTTTTATCTTTGCTTCACTCAGCCTTGAATATTCATTAATGAGGTATTTGAATGCTTTTACATTTTTATTCATTGCCTTTGCAAAGCTCTTCATTAGGCCAATGTGATATGCAATGGTGATACCAAAATCTAGTGTGGGTTGACAAGTGCTTGATGCAGGACATTTTTACTTCTTTGTCTGAAGTGAATGTTGGAGAGGCAAGTCTCTTTTTATTGTAGTGATATTCTCTTGCACGACTATACCACTCACACAGAAAGCAGCAGTAGTTTGTTTATTATTGTTTATCCACCCTGGAGACCAAATAGGAGGGCAACCACCTTGACGGCTTTTGAGAACAAGCAGTTGGAGGAGCTCCTGCCGAGCATCTATTTATCCTAGATATGACCCTAAGGACATCCTGAAAATTGCCATACATCTGCCGGATAACTTTCTGTGTGCCGAAGTACTTTGTTCCAGGGGATAAAAATGATCAAGAAAAGCCACTGGAAGATGGTGGGAGAAGGAGGCTCTCCGCTCCAAAATGACAGCGTGGTCATCACGCTGTAGACTGATTGAGCAGGGAAGACAAGGATGAGGGAAGTGGTGGCCAAGCTAGAGCGATTTTCTCGCACAGAAACACAGGTCTCAGCAGATGACGGTGGCCTTCATAAAGCTGCTACCCCGCAGCTTAACACAGGCTCTCGAGTGGATGAGTTGGGTGAGGAGAGGCAGCCGCATTGATTGGGAGGCGAAAAGACCACGAAACGGCATGTTGCACAATACTGTCCACAGCCTAATTTGACCAAGGGGACATACCTGAGGTATCTACTTCAAAAGCCGTTTTCATGGCAGTGGTGCAGTGGGTTCGGAAAGTATTCAGACCCCTTTAAATTTTTCACTCTTTGTTTCATTGCAGCCATTTGGTAAATTAAAAAAGTTCATTTTTTTCTCATTAATGTACACGTTGCACCCCATCTTGACTGAAAAAAAAATAAATGTAGAAATTTTTGCAAATTTATTAAAGAAAAACTGAAACATCACATGGTCATAAGTATTCAGACCCTTTGCTCAGTATTGAGTAGAAGCACCCTTTTGAACTAGTACAGCCTTGAGTTTTCTTGGGAATGTTGCAACACGTTTTTCACACCTGGATTTGGGGATCCTCTGCCATTCTTCCTTGCAGATCCTCTCCAGTTCTGTCAGGTTGGATGGTGAATGTTGGTGGACAGCCATTTTCAGGTCTCTCCAGAGATGCTCAATTGGGTTTAGGTCAGGACTTTGGCTGGACCAGTCAAGAATGGTCACAGAGTTGTTCTGAAGCCACTCCTTTGTTATTTTAGCTGTGTGCTTGGGGATCATTGTCTTGTTGGAAAGTGAACCTTTGGCCAAGTCTGAGGTCCAGAGCACTCTGGAAGCGGTTTTCATCCAAGATATCTGTACTTGGCCGCATTCATATTTACTTCAATTGCAATCAGTCATCCTGTCCCTGCAGCTGAAAAACACCCCCATAGCATGATGCTGCCACCACCATGTTTCGCTGTTGGGATTGTATTGGGCAGGTGATGAGCAATGCCTGGTTTTCTCTACACACACCGCTTAGAATTATCACCAAAAAGTTCTATCTTTATCTCATCAGACCAGAGAATCTTATTTCTCATAGTCTGGGAGTCCTTCATGTGGTGTGTTTTTTTTTTTTTTTTTTTTATAGCAAACTGTATGCGGGCTTTCATATGTCTTGCACTGAGGAGAGTCTTCTGTCGGGCCACTCTGTCATAAAGGCCCGACTTGTGGAGGGCTGCAGTGATAGTTGACTTTCTGGAACTTTCTCCCATCTCCCTACTGCATCTGTGGAGCTCAGCCACATTGATCCTGGGTTGTTTTTTTTTACCTCTCTCACCAAAGCTCTTCTCACCAGAATTGCTCAGATTGGCTGGACGGCCAGGTCTAGGAAGACTTCTGGTGGTCCTAAACTTCTTTCATTTAAGGATTATGGATGCTACTGTGCTCTTAGGAACCTTGAGTACAGCAGAAATTCTTTTGTAACCTTGGCCACATCTGTGCCTTGCCACAATGCTGTCACTGAGCTCCTTGGCCAGTTCTTTTGACCTCATGATTCTCATTTGGTCTGACATGCACTGTGAGCTGTGAGGTCTTGTATAGACAGGTGTATGCCTTTACAAATCAAGTCCTATCAGTTTAATTAAACACAGCTGGACTCCAATGAAGGAGTAGAACCATCTCAAGGAGGATAACAAGTAAATGGACAGCATGTGACTTAAATATGAGTGTCTGAGCAAAGGGTCTGAATACTTATGACCATGTGATATTTCAGTTTATCTTTTTTAATAAATTTGCTAAAACTTATACATTTCTGTTTTTTATCAGTCAAGATGGGGTACAGTGTACAATAATGAGTAAAGAGTTTTTTTTGCATTTACCAAATGTCTGCAATGAAACAGTGAAAAATTTAAAGGATCTGAATACATTCCGAACCCATTGTACATCCTCTGTATCTACTTTGGATGTAAAGTTTAGTAATCTTAAAGATGAGATCACAGGTATATGGCACAAACTGCAGACAATAGAAAACAGATCAGGGGCAGCGGAAGGCAGTGTCAGTGCCATTGCCGATCAGTTAGCCAATACAAGCAATGAGAACAGGTTTGCAGCACAGAAAATATCAGCACTGCTAGCGAAAACAGATGACCTTGAACATAGATCAAGGCACCATAATCCACTTATTGGTGTGACTGAAAAATAGAATGCTCCTTTCCTTTTGAACTGTTTAATAACTAGCTGAAATTAAAACTCGAGACGGAGGCGGCTACAACTTTACAAAGTTTTATTAGACAACTTTAAAAATGTATTTGTTTTTAAAAAATATACATAGCAAACACCGAGCTCACCAGTAAGGAGGATCAACGCGTTTCAACTAAAAAGCCTTAAGGGTATGCCACACTAAGCGAGATCGCTACTACGTCACCATTTAGCGATCTCGTTAGCGACGTCGCTGTGTGTGGCATGTAGCGGCGATGTGGCTCCAGCTGCGATGTCGCTGATCGTGCACGAATGGTTTGGGCCGTATTTTGATCATTGGCGTCCCGCTGGTGAGCTTGAATCGCTGTGTTTGACACCTTTTGTGAACGATGTGCGGCCTCGTTGACGACGCATTAGTCAGCGGCGCAGGGGGTACTGGGTTTTCTTTAGTAACACCCTTCATCTCCGATTGGTGACCACAACATCACCTCAGCAATAATAACTGCGCCCCATCCATTGTTTCAAGAGCGCTTTGTGGGTGACTCCAACGGTGCTTTGTGCGTTGTTGCGAGGATAGTATCGTGTGTCGGAGTTTTGCGATCCTGTTTGAGTCGCTACAGTGTCCCTTTGTGCATTGTTGCGAGGGTTGTGGGTTTTGCGATCCTGTCTGAGTCGCTAGAGCGCTTCATCTTTGCCAATTGGATTTGGATCTTCTGGATATTTGGATTCAAGGTACATATTGTTTGTGATGTTGTGTGATGCGTTTTTTTGACCTTTTATTTTTGTCTGCTTTATTTTACACCCTCACCATTTTAGGCTTTTGTAAACAGTTTTTTAAATGTTAACTGAAAAATTAACAAACAATTTTTTTTTTTTTTTATATTTTTTATTTTATTCTTTATTTTATATTTTTAAACACTTTAGTAATAGTAATTAACTTTTCTCTTCTTTACCGTACAGGTTGCACATAATGAATCTGACCACCGCGGAGCGTGTGATTGTGGCAGTTGCATTATCAATGGAGGCAGATCGACAAGAAGAGGCACGGGTGGAAGAGAGGCGCTCCAAATGAAAGCGTTGCATGTGGACCAGAGGATGGCTGGAGCAGAGGTCCAAATTCACCCACATGCATCTAGTGAGGGAGTTGCAGGAGAAGAATCCGCATGATTTCCGAAATTATCTACGGATGTTGGAGGATTCATTCAAGCTCCTACTGGAAGCTGTGAGGCCACTCATTGAACGGCAGGATACACGGATGCGTGCAGCTGTTTCAGCAGAGGAACGTTTGGCAGTAACGCTGCGATTTCTGGCAACCGGACGTTCAATGAAAGATTTGCAATTTTCTGCTGCAGTTTCTCGATCGCTGCTTGGCGTACTAATTCCAGAGACATGCAACGCCATCGTCCGCAGTTTACGGAGCTACATGCCTTTTCCCAAATCAGTGACGGAATGGCAAATTATTGCCTCTGATTTTGAAAGGATTTGGCAGTTCCCAAACTGTGGTGGTGCCTTGGATGGCAAACATGTGCGGATCACGCAACCAGCCAAAAGCGGATCCTATTTTTATAATTACAAGGGCTACTTCAGCATGATCCTCATGGCCCTTATTAATGCCAATTATGAATTTATTAACGTTGATGTTGGCATTAATGGAAGGGTTTCTGACTGTGGCGTTTTGGAGCACACAACTTTTGGTGAACGGTTGTTGAATAATGAACTTAACTTGCCAACCAACATGGACAACACCGCCAACCTAAACTTTGTATTTGTGGGCGATGAAGCCTTCCCCCTTCATGAACATCTTGTGAAACCGTACCCACAAAAGACTTTGACAGGGGAAAGGCGTATTTTTAATTACAGACTGTCTAGGGCACGGCGCGTTGTGGAGAATGCCTTCGGCATAATGGCCAACTGCTTCAGGGTTTTTCACACACCTATCAACATGAAGCTGGAATCGATAGACTCGGTGGTGTTGGCCTGTTGCGTGCTGCACAATTTTCTACGAGAACGCGATGCTGGTACTTACAGTCCGCCAGGCTTCATGGACTCGGACAGCAATGGTGACGTGGTGCTTGGAGAATGGCGTGACAATGATCCCGCTATTGCAGGCCTTCAACCTGTCAATCAAGGCAGGAGCAAGGACGATGCGAAGGCCAGCCAAGACAAGTACTGCCATTACTTTAATTGGCCTGGTGCAGTGAGTTGGCAGCATCAGATATAGTTTGCTTTTGAGAATGTTTTACTTTTGCCTTTTTTTAACTATCTTTTAA
The DNA here is from genome assembly GCA_033576555.1 of Oophaga sylvatica. Taxonomy (NCBI): domain Eukaryota; kingdom Metazoa; phylum Chordata; class Amphibia; order Anura; family Dendrobatidae; genus Oophaga; species Oophaga sylvatica. Next base: position 15,678,116 of record JARQOD010000003.1, read on the forward strand.
TAATTAAAAAAATTTTATTTTAAAAATGCCTTTGTGTTTTTTCAATTATTTTACCAATATGGGAGAAGGGCTAATGATGGGTGAGATGTGGGGAGGGAGTAATGGGGATGGCAACGAGACATGTTACCAGCAGCTGTAGTTTTTAAAATATTTTCTAATGTTTTTTGTTGTCTATATTTTTTTTTACATTGTATCTACTTGTCACACACGGGGTCATGGGAGTACCAGCAGTCATAGGAGTTCCAGCATTGTTAAAAAAAAATAAAAAGAAAAAAATTTCAAAAATTTACAACAATTATTTTAAAGGCCCATGGTCACACTAGCGTTCAAACCTTATAATTAAAAATAATAACAAATACACCACAGCTGCGTATATAAAGTTAAAATATATAATATATATTTTTCGTCATATATGAGCGATAAAAAATAGTGATAAAAAAAAAAAAAAAAAATTGGGAGGTAAAGGTCTACATTGACCAGGGAATCCTTTGTGTCACACTTGCGTTCTCGAATCCGACGCAAGACGCCACTGCGATCGCAAGGTGACGATTCTCACATGGTGCCCCATCTATGCACAGACATGAGACGCCACTGCGATCGCAAGGTGACAATTCTCACATGGTGCCCCAGCTATGCAGACATGAGACGCCACTGCGATCGCAAGGTGACGATTCTCACATGGTGCCCCAGCTACGCACAGACATGAGACGCCACTGCGATCGCAAGGTGACGATTCTCACATGGTGCCCCAGCTATGCACAGACATGAGACACCACTGCGATCGCAAGGTGACAATTCTCACATGGTGCCCCAGCTATGCACAGATGAGACGCCACTGTGATCGCAAGGTGACGATTCTCACATGGTGCCCCAGCTACGCACAGACATGAGACGCCACTGCGATCACAAAGTGACGGTTATCAGCATGGTGCTCCTCCCACGTACAGACATGAGACGCCATTGCGATCGCAAAGTGACGGTTCATAAAATGACTATTAATGAAGTAATTACAATGAATGAAAACTTTTGTAAACATGGTAAAAAAGTAAGCGGTCAGTAGCCCACTAGATCTGATGCTGCCAATTAGGCCAGATAATCGCATCGTCCTTGCACATGCCTTGATAGGCTGGGGCGCCTAGCTTGGAACCATCATCTTGCGATCGCAACAGCGTCTCATATCTGTGTGTGGCTGGGGCGCATGGCTGCTGCGGTCACTTTGCATTCGCAATAGCGTCTTGCGTCGCAAGTGCGGCCGCATGTACGTACGCTGTGACGTCATGGCGCTGGCATCCTTCATGCGTTTGTTACAATGACGGCGAGGCAGCGTTGCGCTGCATGGAGTGACGGTGAAGTCCGTTTTTTGATTAAAAGAAACGGACCAATGGGGCTATGACTGCAGGCTACCTGTGGCGCATCCTATGCGCCACAAAAAGGTAGTCCTGCGGAAAATCCGGCGGTGCCTGGCCAGACGTTTTGGTGTGCAGCGGACCACAACCCAGATCCGCAAAAAGCTGGCGGACCTTCGATACCGCTCCAGCGAGAGGGTCGCCAGCATCCGGGCCCAGTACGCAGGCCTCTGAGTGAGTATTGATGAGGGTATCTGGAGAGGTTATGTTTTGTGGGTTATCTACCTAAATCAATGCACCCGCAGTGACGGGAGTACCGGCAGTCATGGGAGTACAGGCAGTGATGGGTTTACAGGCAGTGATGGGAGTACAAGTAGTGAGGGGGTTACAGGCATTGATGGAAGAACTGGCAGTAACAGAAGTACCAGTAGTGATGGGAGTACCAGTAGTGAGGGGGTTACAGGCATTGATGGAAGTACTGGCAGTAACGGGAGTACCAGCAGTGATGGGATTACCAGTAGTGAGGGGGTTACAGGCATTGATGGAAGTACTGGCAGTGACGGGGTTAGTAGAAGGATTATTTGACTGAATTGTATATTTTATTTACAGCACCACCTTCACCAGCTCCTCCATCGTCCCCAGCTACCCCTCCACCTGCATCACCGTCCCCAGCTACCCCTCCACCTGCATCACCTTTCCCAGCTACCCCTCCACCTACATCTCCTTACCTGGCAACCCCTTCCCCAGCAGCAACCCCCCCTCCTGATTATGGGTCATCCAGCCCTTCACCGGGATATGGCATGCAAGGCTTCTCTCCAGCGTCACCCCGTGACATGGATGCAGGCTCCCCTTCAGGTAATTTACGTACATTATATAAGCTTCAGACAAGTTTGAGAACTTTGTTAGGTCTTATGTGTAATGGCTGTTGTGATATAATTTTTTTTTTCTGTGTTTCCCTAGCCGGCGGAGCATCAGGTTCTGGGTGGGGGGTCAGCGGGTCCTCTGAGGAAAACCGTAAGTGTTAACAAACATAACATGTATATGTTGATGTTGCAACAGAATTCACTATTAACTGTTATCATTACCTCCACAGAAATCCCCAATGCCCAGGACCTGTTGCTGTCACACCGCCGGCTGACGGCGACAATGCACACCGCAGTGGCAGCAATGAACAGCGCCATGGCAGCACTGCATGAGCACGGGGTGATACAGGAGAGGGTTGTGGCTGGACTCCGGGGCCCTCAGTAATTTTTTTTTTTATTATTTGTATTATTGTTTTTTATTTGTATTATTGGATTTTTTTTTCTCTTTTTGTTTATTTTTGTACCAAAAATAAATATATATGAAAAGAATATATATGAAAAAAAATTATGTATGATATATTTTAAGTTTATATACGCAGCTGTGGTGTATTATTTTTTTATTATAAGGTTTTAGCCCTTTGTGACCAGGGGCCTTTAAAAGAAATGTTGTTAATTTTTGAAATTTTTTTCATTTCATTTTTTTACCAATGCTGGAACTCCTATGACTGCTGGTACTCCCATGACCCCGTGTGTGACAAGTAGAAACAAGTAGATGGAATAAAAATACAACATTTTAATAGTTGACAACAAAATTGTTGACATCACATAAGAATAAAAGAACACAATTCATTAGATTAAAAAAAAAATTATTAAAAAAGGTAACAATGTAAAAAAAATTTAGACAACAAAAAACTTTTTAAAAAATTTTAAAAACTACAACTGCTGGTAAGATCGATCGTTGCCATTACCACGTTGCCTCGGCGGTGTATAAAAATAAGGTGGAGCAACAACGTTTGGGTTTGGTGGATTCCCAATTGGGTTCGGCACAGGATTGTGCGGCCATGAGTATTCTGGGTAGTGCGGTCTGGCTGTGACAACATAACTGTTATCAAGGTTTCCTAATGACGCTTGAGTCAGGACCTCAAACATGAGTCTCTCTGCATGAACCCGCTGTATAGGATCCAGTGTTGGCAGCTTCTCATTAGCGTAGTAAGCAAACCCTGTGATTTTTGGTTGGTCTTTTTCCGCCGTAAGCACTTTTTTTGGCAATTTCAACCAATTCTGGAGTAGCCGAGGTGGGAGCCTTCCTTTTTCTGCCAGAAAATGTAAGCCGGCTCCGCACAGATGAGGATGGTGGCTCAACTACTTCGTCGTCTTGGACCAATGCCATGCTGTCTTCTTCAGTCTGAGGTGTGAAGACAGCCTCTTCTGTGTCCTGCATGAACGAAAAACAAATGTTAAATCACAAAGAGAAATAAATTTATCTTCACACTATAACACCCAAATACAGCAAAAATGTGAAAACGGGACTTGTAAATGGATAGGCCTCAACCGTTGAGATAGATAAATTATCAGTACATGAAGGGATTAATTCAGCCATTTTATCTACATTTCACATTAAAATGTGTTTTAATACAAAGGTACTTACATGTACGACGGGAGTCCGGCTGGATCACGGGGTCTGGTTCCAACATGGAAGTCGCTTGTCTGGGTACTTCTTGGTCCCTTGTAAAAGAAAACAGCTCAAAGTACCACAATTTGGGGACATACACATCTTTGGCCCCAGCTCCAGACTTGGTAGAATTTTGGACTTTATTTAATTCTTTTTTGTAAACAGTGCGGAGGGCATGAATACATTTTTTTGACCGATGACTCATCCGCTGGTTCATCGGGGTTACGGGTTTTGCACAGCTCCACCAGTTTTTGGTACGCCTCCTTTTTAAGCCTGTTGCTGTAATCCGCCGAGTTTATTTTCCACAGGCAAGGCATCGAGCGGTACATCTCGATGAATTCCCGCAGAAATTCATGCTTATCGGCCATCTGTAATAAAAAAAGGATTATGTGAGAATGGCAGAATGGTTAAATAAAATGCTTACATAGCCTACAACATAGAACACAGCAGGGAACATAAAATGGTGGTGGTGGGCGCAGCAGTAGAAAACAATGGCAGACCTAAATAAAAGTCATAGATGGACAACTACGGTAAAAACAGGGATCATAAAATGGTGGTGGTGGGCGCAGCTGGAGAGAACAATGGCAGACCAAACTAAAAATCATAGATGGACAACTACTGTAAAAACAGCAGGGATCATAAAATGGTGGCTGTGGGCGCAGCTGGAGAAAACAATGGCAGACCAAACTAAAAATCATAGATGGACAACTACGGTAAAAACAGCAGGGATCATAAAATGGTGGCTGTGGGCGCAGCTGGAGAAAACAATGGCAGACCAAACTAAAAATCATAGATGGACAACTACGATAAAAACAGCAGGGATCATAAAATGGTGGTGGTGGGCGCAGCAGGAGAAAAAAATGGCAGACCTAAATAAAATTCATAGATGGACAACTACGGTAAAAACAGCAGGGATCATAAAATGGTGGTTGTGGGCGCAGCTGGAGTAAACAATGGCAGCCATAATAAAAGTCATAGATGGACAACTACGGTAAAAACAGCAGGGATCATAAAATGAAAATGGTGGTGGGCGCGCCAGAACAAAGCAATGGCAAACACAAAACAATGGCAAAAAAAAAAATTGATGGATGACAACGGTTAACAACAGCTGGGATCTTAAAATGGATCTGTAAAATGAAATTGAAAAAATTTAAAATTAAATGTGTAAAAAAAAATACCTACCTTACAAGACTTGTTTGTGATCCTGAATAAAAAAAAATCCGTGGGAAACGCAATAGCGCCACAAACTGGATTGCAGAAAAAATTATATAAATAACGGCACAGACTGGATCGCAGAAAATGCACGAGAGGCACAGACTTGGATCGCAGAAAAACCAATAACGGCATAGACTGGATCGCAGCAAACGCAATAGTGGCACAGACTGGATCGCAGTAGCTGCAATGAAGGCTAGCAGGACGCACTGGAACGATGCTGGAGATTTGAATGAACCGCTTCTGCTCGAGAGCCATGGAAAGGAGCGCTGATACGTCGTCTTTTATGACGCGGTCATCCAATCACAAAGCGAGATAGCTGTGACAAACAGTCATGACATATATAGTGACCTCCAATCTGTGCTGAGGGGCGTGGAAAAGGTTGCGCTCAATCACGCCTATCGAGGTCGTGATCTTTGACAATACATGCTGTGTGGCACGTCCCAACGACCGCCGAAGTCGTTATACAGATCGCTGATGCGTCGTTGATGAGATCTTCCTGTTTGGAAGCTACTAGCGACCTTAAAGCGATCACACCAACGATCTCGTTAGCTTGCGTCGTTGTCGTGATCGCTTAGTGTGGCAGTACCTTAAGAGAAGATTGGCATCGTTAGGTCCTGGAAAACAAGAAACGCCTTAACGTGGCTTCCAGGTACACATGAATTGTCAATTTATGCACTAAGCATTCTCAATTTTTCATATTTCTAATGCATTTAGGTCTATACAAAAGGTCCTTATATCACAAATGCCCATATATCACGGGCTGCACTTATTTAGCATAAATTTTTACTACATATTTTTTTGTATATTCCTCATGAAACAAAAAAATAATTTGAAGTGACACAAAAAAGGATCCAATTAAAATGAATAAATTTATTGATACATAATTAAAAAATGTTTTAACCCCTCTCTGACATCGGACGTAATATCCCGTCCATGAAACCCGTGACAATCTGACCATGGGACGGGATAGTATGTCATAGCGATCAGCTGCGCTCCCGTGGGAAACGCAGCTTATCGCCGCCGGGTGTCAGCTGATTATCACAGCTGACATCCGGGACTGTGTGCCAGGAGTGGTCACGGACTGCTCCCGGCACATTAACCCCTGGCACACCGCGATCAAACATGATCGCGGTGTACCGGGGGCACAGGGGAGCATCAAGCAGGGAGGGTTCTCCCTGCGAGCTCCCCTGAGACCCTCAGAACAGCGCGATGTGATCGCGCTGTTCTGAGGGCTTCCTCCCTCCCAGGACCCGGATCCAAGATGGCGCCGGGGTCCTGGAGGGAGGCGGCTTCCTCAGTGCCTGCCGAGAGCAGGCACTGAGAAGCCTGCAGCGCTGCCTGTGAGATCGCTGTGAGCGATCTGACAGTGATGTCCCACCCTGGGACAATGTAAAAAAATAAAAATAAACGTGTAAAAAAAAATTCCAAAATAAATAAAAAAAAAATATTCCCCAATAAATTCATTTCTTCCTGTAAATAAAAAAAAAATAAAACAATAAAAGTACACATATTTGGTATCGCCGCGTCCGTAACGACCCCCCCTATAAAACTCCCACTAGTTAACCCCTTTTGTAAACCCCTTAAAAAAAAAAAAAAAAACAAAGCAAAAAATCAATGCTTTATCATCATACCGCCGAACATAAAGTGGAATAACACGCGATCAAAAAGACGGATATAAATAAACATGGTACCGCTGAAAACGTCATCTTGTCCCGCAAAAAACGAGCCGCCATACAGCATCATCAGCGAAAAAATAAAAAAGTTATAGCTCGCAGAATAAAGCGATGCAAAAATAATAATTTTTTATATAAAATTGTTTTTATTCTATAAAAGCGCCAAAAAATAAAAAAATGATATAAATGAGGTATCGCCGTAATCGTACTGACCCAAAGAATAAAACTGCTTTATCAATTTTACCACACGCGGAACGGTATAAACACCTCCCCCAAAAGAAATTCATGAATTGCTGATTTTTGTTTATTCTAACCTCCCAAAAATCGAAATAAAAAGCGATCAAAAAATGTCACGTGCTCAAAAATGGTACCAATAAAAACGTCAACTCGTACCGCAAAAAATAAGACCTCACATGACTCTGTGGGCCAAAATATGCAAAAATTATAGCTCTCAAAATGTGGCGATGCAAAAAACTATTTTTTGCAATAAACGTCTTTTAGTGTGACAGCTGCCAATCATAAAAACCCGCTATAAATAGTAAATCAAACCCCCTTTATCACTCCCTTAGTTAGGGAAAAATAATAAAATTAAAAAAAATGTATTTATTTCCATTTTCCCATTAGGGTTAGGGTTAAGGTTAGGGTTGCGGCTAAAGTTAGTATTAGGGTTATGGTTGGGATTAGGGTTAGGGGTGTGTTAGGGTTAGGTTTGTGGTTAGGGTTGGGACTAGGGTTAGGGGTGTGTTGGGGTTAGGGTTGGAGTTAGAATTGGGGGGTTTCCGCTGTTTAGGAACATCAGGGGCTCTCCAAATGTGACATGGCTTCTGATCTCAATTCCAGCCAATTCTGCTTTGAAAAAGTCAAACGGTGCTCCTTTACTTCTGAGCTCTGCCATGTGCCCAAACAGTAGTTTACTCCCACATGGGGTATCAGCGTACTCTGGACCCCAAGAGTTATTGTGCAATTTGTCCTATTTCTTCTGTTACCCTTGGGAAAATAAACTGGGGGCAAAAATATCATTTTTTAAAAAAAAATGATTTTTTTTTGTTTTTACGGCTGTACGTTATAAACTTCTGTGAAGCACTTGAGGCTTCATAGCGCTCACCACACATCTAGATAAGTTCCTTGTGGGGTCTATTTTCCAAAATGGGGTCACTTGTGGGGGGTTTTCACTGTTTAGGCGCATCAGGGGCTCTCCAAATGCGACATGACGCCCCCAGACCATTCCATCAAAGTCTGCAATCCAAAACGTCACTACTTCCCTTCCGAGCCCCAACGTGTACCCATACAGTAGTTTTCTCCCACATATTGGGTATCCGCGTACTCAGTACAAATTGGACAACAACTTTTGGGGTCCAATTTCTCCTGTTACCCTTGTGAAAATAAAATAATGGGGGCGAAAAAAATAATTTTTGTAAAAAAAAAAAAATAAAATTATTTTTACGGCTGTACGATATAAACTTCTGTGAAGCACTTCGGGGTTCAAAGTGCTCACCACACATCTAGATAAGTTCCTTGTGGGGTCTATTTTCCAAAATGGGGTCACTTGTGGGGGGTTTCCACTGTTTAGGCACATCAGGGGCTCTCCAAATGCAACATGACGCCCCCAGACCAATCCATCAAAGTCTGCAATCCAAAACGTCACTACTTCCCTTCCGAGCCCCGACGTGCGCCCATACAGTAGTTTACTCCCACATATTGGGTATCAGCGTACTCAGGACAAATTGGACAACAACTTTTGGGGTCCAATTTCTCCTGTTACCCTTGTGAAAATAAAATATTGGGGACGAAAAAATCATTTTTGTAAAAAAAATTATTTTACGGCTGTACGTTATAAACTTCTGTGAAGCACTTGGGGGTTCAAAGTGCTCACCACACATCTAGATAAGTTACTTGAGGGGTCTAGTTTCCAAAATGGTGTCATTTGTCGGGGGTTTCCACTGTTTGGGCAGATCAGGAGCTCTCAAAACACGACATGGCATCCAGCCAATTCTGTGTTGAAAAAGTCAAACGGCGCTCCTTACCTTCCGAGCTCTGCCATGCACCCAAACAGTGGTTTACCCCCACATATGGGGTATCAGCGTACTCAGGACAAATTGCACAATAACTTTTGGAGTCTTGTTACCCTTGGGAAAATAAAAATTGGGGTGTAAAGATCATTTTTGTGGAAAAAATATGATTTTTTAATTTTACGGCTCTACGTTATAAACTTGTGTGAAGCACTTGGGGTTCAAATTGCTCACCAAAAATCTAGATAAGTTCCTTAGGGGGTCTAGTTCCCAAATGGGGTCACTTGTGGGGGGTTTCCACTGTTTAGGCACATCAGGGGCTCTCCAAATGCAACATGGCGTCCAATCTCAATTCCAGCCAATTTTGGTTGGAAAAAGTCAAATGGTGCTCCTTCCATTCCGAGCTCTGCCGTGCGCCCAAACAGTGGTTCCCCCCCACATATCGGGTATCAGCGTACTCAGGACAAATTGGACAACAACTTTTGTGGTCCAATTTCTCCTGTTAACCTTGGGAAAATAAAAAATTAGTGACTAAAAATAATTTTTTGTGGGAAAAAAAATAGGATTTTTTTATTTTCATGCCCGGGCATTATAAACTTGTGTGAAGCACTCGGGGGTTCAAAGTGCTCACCAAAGCTCTAGATAAGTTCCTTAGGGGTCTGTTAGGGTTCAATTTCCCGCTGCTGCACAAGGGGAGTCTCGAACCCATCCCGCTGCGGTCTCCCATTCATCTCCGGCCGCAGTGGAGCCTGCTCAGCAGAGATGTCGTTCCAAGCGTCTTGCCCACTGCACTACTGTGCAGTGACTTGCTGCTGCCTTTCCTGGATCTGCTATTATAGCCAGTGCTGGAGCAGACGCCTTTGGGACAAAGTCCTGCGTTTTCCCTTCTGAGCATGCCCAGAGTGAGATCTCTCATTGGAGATCAGGGGTCACATGCTCAGGTGCTGCAGCGGCTCCTATTGGTCCTTGTTCCTGGAAGGTCCTGTAGCTGTTGCTATAAAAGGGTGGCATGGCTGGGCCGCCATGCGCTAATATCAACCATTGTATGCTATGCGCCAGTGTGGTCATGTGTATGTGTGGATAGGGACCCGGCTGAAATAAGCCACTAGAATACCGACTTAATCGGTGAGGAGTTTGGTATGGTAGCTGGTCAGGGTCGGTGTCCTAGATGCCCTAGATTACCGGCATAACCGGTGAGGAGTTTTGATTGCCGTATTCAGGGTCTGGCGTTCAGACGCCATAGATTGCGGGTGACTCCCGCGAGGACATTAGCACATGATCACGCTTTATGTACGCTTAGCACTTAACTGTGTACCTGAGTGCCTGACAGGACACAGTGCTTTTTCTCAGCGGCCCTGTGACGTAACAGGGTTCGCTTTCAACGCTAGTCAGCGCCCTAGCGTGTTTTCTTTGCCACTCAGTTGTGTCTAGTGAGTGCGCACACATCGCCATATAGCGCTGCGGCTCTCTTTCTAGCGGCTCTGTGGAGTAACAGAGTTCGCACTCATTGCCACAGCGTATTACGGCGTTTATGTTGGCAACTCTGTGGGATAACAGAGTTTGCTTCTCGTGCCATTTTTTACTAGCAGCAGGCTCCGCTTGTACGGTGGACCCCGGGCTGCGAACGCACCTTTCTACATTATATATTTGGTGTGTTCCGCAGACCCATAACATAATATTAGTGCCAGGGTCTGGCTAGTAAAATGGCGGATGAACAGCGACTACAGCTGTACATCCAGCAGCTGGAGGGTAGGTTGGCGGCTCTTGAGCGCACAACCTCAGCTGTGGATGTTACCGCAGTCTCTGTTCAGGCTGCTAGTGTAGCTGCAGCCAGTTTGTCCTCTGTCCCTACATTGTCCCACCTCCCGCTTCCAGACAAGTTTGCTGGTAACAGCAAGCAATGTCGGGGATTCGTAAGTCAGTGCTCCATACACCTCGAGCTTCTGGCTGCACGTTTCCCCACGGATCGGGCACAAGTGGGCTTTGTGATAGCTCTTCTGTCGGGCAGAGCGTTGGAGTGGGCAACGCCGCTGTGGGAGCGTGACGACCGTGTGGTGCAGAGCGCTTCTCGTTTTCTGGAGGCTCTGAAAAAGGTTTTTCTAGGACCTCAGGTCACCCACGATGCGGCGCTCAAACTGCTGGCAAGTACTCAGGGTTCGGCTTTGGTCAGCCATTTTGCTGTCCAATTTCGGACTCTGGCCTCGGAATTAGAGTGGCCAGATAAAGTCCTCATTCCCATGTTCTGGAGAGGACTGGCGGGTCATGTGAAAGACGCCTTGGCTACCAGGGAGATTCCTGCCACACTGGAGAAGCTTATCGCTATTTCCACCCGCGTCGACCTCCGTTTCCACGAGCGGAGGCTGGAACGTGTCCAGTGTAGGCAGAGGGTCCAGTTGGCTCCTACCTTCACCAACCCTCTGGAGTCGCCTGTTCAGGCGCCCGACCTTCAGGAGATTGCTCCTGCAGGATCTAAATCTCGGGTCACTCGTCCATCCCCGATTTGTTATATTTGCCAGCAGCAGGGACATTTTGCCAACCGATGTCCACAGCGGCTGAATAAGCGGGCGCGCCCAGTAACCGTAGGTACAGGGTCACTGGATGCCATGAGTTTTGCCCCTAAAGTGCTCCTCAAGGGGATAATTACCCACGGTTCTACCACCCTACCCGTCAAGCTGTGTGTGGATTCTGGGGCAGAGGGAAATTTTATGTCATCCTCCTTTGCTTCTCGCCACACCATGCCTTTGGTGTTGCTGGCTGAACCAGTATCAGTTCGGGTGTTGAACGGAGCAATTCTGCCCTCACAAATCACCCATCAGTCTGTCCCACTCACCTTGTCTATGTCTCCTTCCCATCAGAATGTATCATTTTTTATCCTCCCTGAGGGTATAGATGAGGTTTTGTTGGGATTACCCTGGCTCCGCCACCACTCTCCCCATATTGAGTGGGCTTCAGGGAGAATTCTGGGTTGGGTTAATTTATGTATAGTGTGAGACAGTGAGGGTATGTGTGTTGAATGGGTGTACATTTCACCTAGGTACTTTGCTGACGGGTATGGGGGAATGTATGGCTTTGTAAGCCTAGTGGTAGAGAAAGGTCACTACACCTTACATTCATTGCACACTTGCAGCTCAGGCCTGAAACTACTCAGGTGTTAATTAGGAGACCAGAAGTAGGTGTCTGAGAACACAGACAGAGAGCTCGCTTAGTCTGGACACAGGAGGGGTCCAGGCACAGAAGGTGTCTCCAGGAGTTTGAGCTCTCTCAGTCTGGGTGCTCGATGTACCCCGGACACAGGAGTAGTCTCTGTGAGAATCCATGCGGATAGCTGCTGAATAGGAGGGGAGCTCGCTTAGTCTGGACAGGGAGTCCAGGCACAAGAAGGAGTCTCAAGGAGTTTGAGCTATCTCAGTCTGGGTGCTCGATGTACCCCGGACACAGGAGTAGTCTCTGTGAGAATCCATGCGGATAGCTGCTGAATAGGAGGGGAGCTCTCTCAAGTCTGGACGTTGAAGGTGCCTTCAGACACAAGGAGGAGACTCTGTGAACCTCCATGCTGGTAAATGCTGAACATATGTGTTGTTTTGGCCCCGGCTGTTAGAGTCGGGACCCGGATAGATAGGGAAATCTATCTAAGTGTAGTAAGTGGCTAGACAAGCCCAGGTCTTCTGTTTATGATTTGTTTTATGTCTTGTTTGCTTTTGACTTTAAATAAAACTGGTTGCGGCCAGTTGCACCAGTACTGCTGTGAATGAACTGTTTCCGTGCCACTCTGTCTACCCGGACGGCGATCCCAGAGCTATATCCCCTGAAAAGCTTACAATTGGTGGAGAATGCGGGCACCGTATAGAATGGCGGCAGTGGACCATTCTATGGACTCTCCGGGGGTGCCAGTGTTGTCACAGAGTGCCCGGGGAGGTGGTAAGAGATGTTGTGAACTGAGTCCTAAGACTACTGCTGATTTTTTGTGTAAAAATTACCCTGCCGGTGTGGTTGTTAAAAAGGGGGCGGAGTCTAAAAAAGGGGCGGATTTTCACAAGAGTGTAGAGTGTGGAAAACTGAAAATTGTTACTGGTGGTGGGTTGGTACCTCCTAAAAATGACAATGTGACCGTTGATAACGGGGTAGCTCCAGTAGAAGGGGGTGACGTCAAAGTGGGAGGTGACCTGTTAGTCCACAACACCATGGGGAGTGACACAGACCCCGTAGCTGACTGGGACACTATGAAAGTAAAAAGTGAGTTCAGTCAGGAGAGGCTAGACGAGGGAAGAGAGTCCTCCTCTCGTCGTTGACGGCGCAAGGGCCACAAAAAGGTTGTTCCGGTAGTACTCGCTGAAAATGAAGAGAATGTAGTACTGTCTGCCTATGCTTCAAGTGTGGATTCTCCTTTAGAGGTAGAAGAGGAGGGGGCCAGTCATGGCCAAGAGCTGGAACCTATTCGGCTGCAGTATCAGAGTGACATGCTGCAATTATGTGAAAACCTGGAGGACGTATCCTCAGACCAGCGAGTCCTAGAAGGAAGCAACGAGGAAGTTATCCTGTGGCAGAATATGTTCTTTGCCATTAAAGAGGACCGCCGCAAAATCAAGGAAGAGGTTTTGCAGTTGAAGCGTGAGAAGGAGGCGCTGCAGGATGGAGTTTCTGGAAGTGAACAAATCCTAGAACGACTGCGCGAACAGCTCAACCAGGAGCTGTGTGACTCCAAGAAGGAGTGTGGTGAACGCAGTAGGGAACTGCAACAGATGAAGAGAGATTATGTGGATCTCCTCAGGGTCAAAGAAAAACTAGAAGAGGATAAGATGGATGCAGAGCAAATGCGCCAGGTGGTTGAGACCACTCTGCAGGACACCCGTGATGAAAATGGTGATCTGCGCAGAAAGACCCTAGGTCTAGAAGCTCAGGTGAAGGAGCTACAGATGTCCTGTGATACTCTCCAGAAGGCGGAGATGTGCCTTAAGGAAAAGCTCAGCCAAATGGAAGCTGAGCGGGAAAAGATGGAGGAGTTCATCAGAGAAGCTACAGACCAGGGCCAGGAGTTGGCCACTGGAGATGGGAGGTGTAAAGCAGATACTTCCTCGAGTGATGTGAGTACGGATGATTCGGTGGATGTCGGAGCCGAGATCAAGGAGCTCAAGGAGTGGTTACAAGCCCAGTGGACGCAAGAGAAGCTTCAGAGACGGGCAGCTGAGAGGCGAATGGCGGAACTAGAGGAAGAAGTTCTCGGGCTGAAAAGTCGCCTGATACAGTGTCACTCGGTGAACAAGGCCTCCTTGGAGAAAGAAAAGGGCAAACACAAAGCACTCGCTCCCTTTGGCCAGGAGAAGATAGACCTGAGGAGAGCTAAGAGTGTGGTAACGGAAGATAAATGTGAAATGGAAGTGGTCAGGACGGAAATTCACGAATTTGTAGCTGTGAGTCAGCTCAGAAGAAGCGTAAAGGGGGAAGAAGCTGAAAGTCAGTTGTCCCTGAACCCTGAGCTGGTTGATCGTCTGGAAACCACTGGTGAGACCGAAACGTGTCGGTACAAGTGCCTCGTAGATGTACCCGAGGACTTCAGAGAAGAATGCACCCGTGAGTCTGTGCATGAAGCGTTTAGGAAGGCCGTGGGAGCCTGTAAGGTGTACTCGACCTCAGGAGCTAAACAGCTGGTGGTCTTGTCCACGACCGAAGTTACAGTGAAGAGGGTGGCAATCCTAAGTGACATGCACTGGCGATGTATTCGCACAAAGCGGTTTCTCCGGTTGAAGACAGAACAAGCCGTTAGACAACTGAAGCTTATGAGAAATGCTCACAGTCTTCGGGAAAAGGTCATCCGGGTGCCTCATGTTCTGGTGAGAAAGCTAATTGGGAGAAATGGCCGAGACATGCAGATGATGGTGAAGAGGTCTGGTGTGGTGAAAGTAAGCAGTCCACGTGATTGTCGGGACTGGATACCAGATGAAGACGGCATGGTGTCATTCTACGCTATAGGAACGGAAGAAAGTCTGGAATATGTGCGCATGCTGGTGGCGTACCGTGTGACCTACCTGCGAGAGGTAGAACAATTGAATCTCGCTAGACAGCGAGTAGATAGACAGCATCATCTGAGCAGCAGAAGATGGCAGCCGTCTACTGAGGGTAGTGGGCGTGGGTTTAGAGGTAGTGAGACCTCCAGTAACTCAGGTTTGAGAGGCCCATACAGACGACCCGATAGAGTACGGGACAGTACGAAGTCTAACCGGACCTTAGATACCCAGGCAAGACCTGACAAGGTTACGATTGACCGCTGGGAACGGAGGGGAGACCTGACAAGGTTACGACCCGGAAATGTGACTGGACGAAGTCTGTGACAATGACAGACAGTAGGTCCCTAAGGAAGGAACGAATGTCATTGACTAATATTCCGGGGGGCTGAACAGAGCAATGGACAAGTACATGGTCTCTGTGTGAACTGTGGGTTGAGGTGATTGGATGTATTTTTGTGTTCAAACCTACAAGTTTGGAAGGGGGGGGAATAGGTAATGCAGCCCTGGGCTGGCGTTCCTGTAATGGCTCAGTGTGTGTGTTTTGACTGTCCATGTTCCTTCCCCCAGCTGACTAGTCACATGACTGTGACATCACACAGGTCCTTTTACACACACACAAGTCTGAACACATGACTATGACATCAGCTCAGGTCCCGTGTGTGGGTGTGTGTAAGGGTATATAAACCCTGCTTAATTGGAGACAGGTGTGTCAGTGATAGGCGTCAGGCCTGTTTCCTGTTCCCCTGGTGTGGGGGACACCGTTTATGTGAGGCCGAGTGAAGCCTGACTGCCTGAAAGGTCAGAGACTGGATCCTGTGTGGATGCTAGTGGCCTTGGAAGGTAAATGGACGGTAGTGAAGATGAAGTTGATGATGACTATGACTGGTCCGGAGTTCACTGTTCTTTAGGATTGTTGACCAGCCCCCGGTCTGGATGACCAGCCCTCCGGTCTGGAGAAGAGGGGGGGGATATGTGAGACAGTGAGGGTATGTGTGTTGAATGGGTGTACATTTCACCTAGGTACTTTGCTGACGGGTATGGGGGAATGTATGGCTTTGTAAGCCTAGTGGTAGAGAAAGGTCACTACACCTTACATTCATTGCACACTTGCAGCTCAGGCCTGAAACTACTCAGGTGTTAATTAGGAGACCAGAAGTAGGTGTCTGAGAACACAGACAGAGAGCTCGCTTAGTCTGGACACAGGAGGGGTCCAGGCACAGAAGGTGTCTCCAGGAGTTTGAGCTATCTCAGTCTGGGTGCTCGATGTACCCCGGACACAGGAGTAGTCTCTGTGAGAATCCATGCGGATAGCTGCTGAATAGGAGGGGAGCTCGCTTAGTCTGGACAGGGAGTCCAGGCACAAGAAGGAGTCTCCAGGAGTTTGAGCTATCTCAGTCTGGGTGCTCGATGTACCCGGACACAGGAGTAGTCTCTGTGAGAATCCATGCAGATAGCTGCTGAATAGGAGGGGAGCTCTCTCAAGTCTGGACGTTGAAGGTGCCTTCAGACACAAGGAGGAGACTCTGTGAACCTCCATGCTGGTAAATGCTGAACATATGTGTTGTTTTGGCCCCGGCTGTTAGAGTCGGGACCCGGATAGATAGGGAAATCTATCTAAGTGTAGTAAGTGGCTAGACAAGCCCAGGTCTTCTGTTTATGATTTGTTTTATGTCTTGTTTGCTTTTGACTTTAAATAAAACTGGTTGCGGCCAGTTGCACCAGTACTGCTGTGAATTAACTGTTTCCGTGCCACTCTGTCTACCCGGACGGCGATCCCAGAGCTATATCCCTGAAAAGCTTACAATAGGCAGATGCATTAGGGACAGCGTGCAGGTCAACACCACTGAGATACCCATAGACCGCTCTCCTCTTCCCAAGGTCTATTGGTCTTATGCCGACGTCTTCTCAAAGAAGGCTGCGGAGACTCTTCCGCCTCATCGCCCCTATGACTGTCCTATCGACCTCTTGCCTGGAGCTGAACCTCCTAGAGGAAGGGTCTATTCCCTCTCTCTTCCTGAGACAGAGGCCATGTCCCAATATATTCAGGAGAACTTGGCAAGGGGATTCATTAGGAAGTCGGTGTCACCAGCGGGAGCGGGGTTCTTCTTTGTGCAGAAGAAGAACGGAGAACTACATCCGTGCATTGATTTATAGGGGTCTCAACGCTATCACCGTGAAAAATAAGTATCCTTTGCCGCTAATCTCTGAGCTTTTTGACAGGCTTCGGGGAGCAAGGGTATTTACTAAGCTAGACCTGCGGGGTGCGTAAACCTGATTCGCATCCGTGAGGGGGAGGAGTGGAAGACGGCATTTAACACCAGAGATGGGCATTATGAATATCTGGTAATGCCCTTTGGGCTCTGTAATTCTCCAGCTGTCTTCCAAGACTTTGTGAACGACATCTTCCGGGATATGTTGACCACCTCGGTGGTAGTCTATCTGGATGACATTCTCATCTTTTCTCCAGATATGGCCTACCACCGGAGAGATGTCTGCAAGGTCTTCGACCTCTTGTGAGCAAATTCCCTATATGCGAAGTTGGAGAAGTGTATGTTTGAGCAGGAGTCTCTACCTTTTCTGGGCTATATCATCTCCACCCAGGGATTGGCTATGGATCCTACCAAACTACAGGCTGTGATGGATTGGCAAGAACCCCACTCCCTTAAGGCGGTGCAGCGCTTTATGGGGTTCATTAACTACTATCGCCAATTCATTCCCCACTTCTCCGCTTTGGTAGCTCCCTTGGTAGCCCTCACCAAGAAGGGAGCTAATCCCAAGTTGTGGTCAGAGGAGGTCACCAAGGCGTTCTCCTCCATCAAGTCGCATTTCGCCAGTGCTCCCATCTTACATCGCCCCGATGTCGATAAACCGTTTATCTTAGAGGTGGATGCCTCTTCTGTTGGTGCTGGAGCAGTCCTTTTTCAAAAGGATGCCCAGGGTCGGAAGCATCCCTGCTTATTCTTTTCCAAAACCTTTACACCAGCAGAGAGGAATTATTCCATCGGGGACAGGGAGTTACTGGCTATGAAGTTGGCCTTCTCCGAGTGGCGACATCTTCTGGAGGGGGCTCGCTTCCCCTTCCAAGTGTTCACTGACGACAAGAACTTGGTGTATTTGCAGACAGCCCAGCGGCTAAATTCCCGTCAGGCCAGATGGTCCTTGTTTTTCTCCCGGTTTCATTTCACCCTCCATTTCCTCTCCGGTGAGAAGAACATTCGCGCTGATGCTCTATCCCGCTCCGTGGTGTCCTCTGAGGAGGTGGAGGAGGAGCTTCGGCTGATTGTCCCCACAGAAAGCCTAAGAACGGTGGCTACAGTTTCGCTTGAGTCTGTGCCTCCGGGCAAGACTTTTGTGCCCACCAATTTGCGACCGGAAGTACTCTCTTGGGCACATTCGTCCAGGGTGGGTGGACATTTTGGGACCAAAAGGACTTCTGAGTTGCTGGCGAGGACATACTGGTGGCCGCAGATGGCCCGTGACGTCAGGGAATACGTTCAGGCGTGCGTCTCCTGCGCCAAGAATAAGTCCCCTCGACAATGGCCAGCTGGGTTACTTTTTCCTTTACCGGTGGCAGACAGGCCTTGGGAGATGGTCGGAATGGATTTTGTGGTGGGCTTACCCAAGTCTCGGGGCTGCACCATCATCTGGGTGATAACCGACCACTTCTCCAAAATAGTGCACTTAGTGCCGTTACCACGGTTACCGTCTGCACGGGCCTTGGCAGCATTATTCATTAGGCATATTTTCCGCCTACACGGTATGCCAGACAAAATTGTCAGTGATCGAGGTCCCCAGTTTGCGTCTCAGTTCTGGAGAGAGCTGTGTCGTTTACTCAGCATTGAGTTGAATCTCTCCTCTGCATACCATCCCGAGACGAATGGGTTGGTAGAGAGGGCCAATCAGACCTTGGTCACATACTTGCGACATTTTGTCTCTGCCAGGCAGGATGACTGGGCATCCTTGCTACCGTGGGCTGAGTTCGCTCTAAATAATGCTGTGGCTGACTCCACCGGACAGACCCCATTCCTCCTGAACTACGGTCAGCATCCGCGGGTACCAGTGCCTATGCCCGTGTCTTCCGCCGATTCCAGGGTGGCAGACTGGGCTGTGGAGGCACGGGACATTTGGGACCGCACTCAGGATGCCATTCAGGCCTCCAAAGAGAGGATGAGGTCTTCGGCCGATGCCCATCGGCGCCCCGCTCCTACATTTGCCCCGGGTGACCTAGTGTGGCTTTCTGCCCGAAACATCAGGCTACGGGTAGAGTCCACCAAGTTGGCACCTCGCTTTTTGGGCCCCTTTAAAGTTCTTGAGCAGGTGAACCCGGTGGTTTACCGCCTAGCCCTTCTGCCTCGCCTTGGTATCACTGACACCTTTCACGTGTCCCTCTTGAAACCCTTGGCCATTTCCCGGTTTTCCGAGTCATCTGCCGGGACGTCGGGTTCATCTACCGACGATCATGAGGTGAACGCCATTGTTGGGTGCAAGGTGGTACGAGGCAAAAAATTTTATTTGGTGGATTGGAGGGGTTATGGGCCTGAGGATAGATCCTGGGAGCCTGCCGAGCATGTTCACGCTCCGCAGCTCATCGCTGCCTTTGAGCGCAGCGAGGCCCAAAGAAGGGGGGGCCCTAGGAGGGGGGGTAATGTTAGGGTTCGATTTCCCGCTGCTGCACAAGGGGAGTCTCGAACCCGTCCCGCTGCGGTCTCCCATTCATCTCCGGCCGCAGTGGAGCCTGCTCAGCAGAGACGTCGTTCCAAGTGTCTTGCCCACTCCACTACTGTGCAGTGACTTGCTGCTGCCTTTCCTGGATGTGCTATTATAGCCAGTGCTGGAGCAGACGCCTTTGGGACAAAGTCCTGCGTTTTCCCTTCTGAGCATGCCGAGAGTGGGATCTCTCATTGGAGATCAGGGGTCACATGTTCAGGTGCTGCAGCGGCTCCTATTGGTCCTTGTTCCTGGAAGGTCCTGTAGCTGTTGCTATAAAAGGGTGGCATGGTTGGGCCGCCATGCGCTAATATCAACCATTGTATGCTATGCGCCAGTGTGGTCATGTGTATGTGTGGATAGGGACCCGGCTGAAATAAGCCACTAGAATACCGACTTAATCGGTGAGGAGTTTGGTATGGTAGCTGGTCAGGGTCGGTGTCCTAGATGCCCTAGATTACCGGCATAACCGGTGAGGAGTTTTGATTGCCGTATTCAGGGTCTGGCGTTCAGACGCCATAGATTGCGGGTGACTCCCGCGAGGACATTAGCACATGATCACGCTTTATGTACGCTTAGCACTTAACTGTGTACCTGAGTGCCTGACAGGACACAGTGCTTTTTCTCAGCGGCCCTGTGACTTAACAGGGTTCGCTTTCAACGCTAGTCAGCGCCCTAGCGTGTTTTCTTTGCCACTCAGTTGTGTCTAGTGAGTGCGCACACATCGCCATATAGCGCTGCGGCTCTCTTTCTAGCGGCTCTGTGGAGTAACAGAGTTCGCACTCATTGCCACAGCGCATTACGGCGTTTATGTTGGAAACTCTGCGGGATAACAGAGTTTGCTTCTCGTGCCATTTTTTACTAGCAGCAGGCTCCGCTTGCACGGTGGACCCCGGGCTGCGAACGCACCTTTCTACATTATATATTTGGTGTGTTCCGCAGACCCATAACAGGGTCTAGTTTCCAAAATGTGGTCACTTGTGGGGGGTTTCTACTGTTGAGGCTCATCTGGGGCACTGCAAACGGATCATGACCCCCATCAACGTCTGCATTCCAAAACGTTACTACTTCCTTTACAAGCCCTGCCGTGCGCCCAAACAGTTTCCCCCCCCACATATTGGGTATCAGCGTACTCAGGACAAATTGGACAACAACTTTTGGGGTCCAATTTCCTTGGGAAAAATCAAAAATTTGGGACTAAAAAATCATTTTTGTGGAAAATTGTTTCTCTTTTTTTTTACACCCAGGCATTATAAACTTTTGTGAAACACTTGGGGGTTCAAAGTGCTCACAACAGATCTAGATAAGTTCCTTAGGGGGTCTAGTTTCCAAAATGGTGTCACTTGTGGGGGGTTTCCACTGTTTAGGCACATCAGGAACTCTCCAAATGCGACCTGGCGTCCAATCTCAATTCCAGCCAATTTTAGTTTGAAAAAGTCAAACGGCGCTCCTTCCCTTACGAACCCTGCTGTGCGCACAGACAGTGGTTTTCCCCCACATATGGGGTATTGGCGTACTCAGGAGAAATTTATCTGTCCATTTTCTTCTTTTACCCTTGTGAAAATAAAAAAAAGTTTGTAAAAGATCATGTTTGTGGCTAAAAAGTTAAATATTCATTTTTTCCTTCCACGTTGCTTCAGCTCCTGTGAAGCACCTGAAGGGTTAATAAACTTCTTGAATGTGGTTTTGAGTACCTTGAGGGGTGCAGTTTTTAGAATAGTGTCACTTTTGGGTATTTTGTACTATATAGACCCCTCAAAGTGACTTCAAATATGAGGTGGTCCCTAAAAAAAATGGCTTTGTAAATTTTGTTGTAAAAATGAGAAATCGCTGGTCAACTTTTAACCCTTATAATTTCCTAAGAAAAAAAAAATTTGATTCCAAAATTGTGCTGATGTAAAGTAGACATGTGGGAAATGTTATTTCTTAACTATTTTGTATGATATATTTCTCTGTTTTAAGGGAATAAAAATTCAAAGTTTGAAAATTGCAAAATTTTCTAAATGTTCGCCATATTTGCATTTTTTTCAAAAATAAACGCAAGTTATATCGAATAAATTTTACCAATAACGTGAAGTACAATATGTCACGAGAAAACAGTCTCAGAATCGCGAAGATCCTTTGAAGCGTTCCAGAGTTATAACCTCATAAAGAGACAGTGGTCAGAATTGTAAAAATTGGCCCGGTCATTAACGTGCAAACCACCCTTGGGGGTGAAGGGGTTAAAATTGCAGGAAAAGGTACTGGATAAACAGAAGCGGTTGGAAGTCCACAGATGACTATTTGAGTGACATACAAATTAATATTTTATAAACTTATCTTACAGTGAAATCATAAAAATAAAATTACTAATAGGCATATAATCACAAATCCACATATTTTAATAAAGTGCTGTTGTGCTATAATTACTCTTCAATAAATCCCAGGAGTAAAGAAAAGTGCTTAGTGCTAAAAATATTATCCCCTATACAAAAATGAGATTTTGAGATTCAAAAAACCAATGAGCAATTGCTATTCAAAATTTGACCGTAAAATGGCACTGTCATTCCACAGATAAGTTTTTAGTATATTAGTATTTACTAATAAGGCAATTTTCTATGCCACCCACGAGCAGGATCTACTACTGAAAACAATATATAGCAATCTATTTATATAATTGCCTTGTAATGTTTTCATTTCCTGTTCTGTCCAGATGTCACCGTATGCCAGAATACCATGCGGAGGAAGTTCACCTACCGCAATATTGGGACACCCAAGTGATGGGTGTCTCAATATGGAAACTGCTGCTGGTACCAACCTATTGAGTGGATCCACCAGCGGAACACCATCGCACCACACACACTATACGCCGTACGCACCACATTCACACACTCAAACTCACACTCACATTCACACTCACGCAGCCTCTTATGCGGTACCACCAGCGGAACATCGTCGCGAACACTCCGCTGCCAGGTTTAGCCGAATGATTAACTGACTGCCGCCATCTTTGTACAGGAGGAGTGCATGCACAGTTTTAATTTGACCGCCGCTATCTGTCTGCACAAAGATGGCAGAGGTCTGATTTACTGCGCCTGCGTGAATTAAGCGCAGGCGCAGTGAATCATTTGACTGATCCTGGCGGCAGATGCACGATGTGTCTACAGGCAGAGGAAGTCGGTCACATTTAAGGGGTTGTCCCACGAACGAAAGTTCATTTTAAAAATTGTCTGTGTCTGACCGTGTACGGAGCATACCACATCTCCTGGGTAGGAGAGGAAGCAAAAGACAAAACTGACATTACAGCAGGGGATCACAGAGGATTCATTTTGTGAGGTAAAATATTTCACTGTTTTTAAAAATATTTTTACCTCACAAAATGTATCCTCTGCGATCTCCTGCTGTAATGTCAGTATTGTCTTTTGCTTCCTCCCCTGCCCAGGAGCTGTGGTATGTTCTGTACACGGTCAGACACAGGGGTGAGAGAGACAGAGCACAGGGGGGAGATAGCTCAAACGGGACAGCACATGAGGGGAGAACACAGCACAGGAAGGAAAGACAGCAGACAAGGGGGATTGCACATGGGGTAGACAGGTCAAAGAAGAGAGGGCAGACGGGAGAAGTCAGCACATGGGGAAAGAGAGAGTGAATAGGTGGGTGAGCACATGGGGGAGATTCTCAACGCTGCAAAGCCTACCCCCATCGTGACATTAACGCCCTCCTGATGTGATAGCATCGGGCCTCCATCTAGTCTAATGTATACTTACCTTGTAATGTCTTCACATCCTGTTCCGTCCAGATGTGTCCAGATCCCAGAATTCCAAGTGGCGGAAGTTCACGGACCACCATATTGTGACACCCAAGTGATGGGTGTCTTAATATGGAAACTGATGGTGGTACCAGCCTCTTGCACGGTACCCCCAGCGGAACACCGTCACACCACACACACACAGTATACGCCGTACGCACCACCCACACACAAAGACACACTGTATATGCCGTACACACCAAACACACACACACTGTATACGCCGTACGCACCACGCACACACACTGTATGCGCCGAACGCACCACACACACTCTGTATACGCCGTACGCACGACACACTTACACTGTATACGCCGTACACACCACACACACTGTATACGCCGTACGCACCACACACACACACACTGTATACGCCGTACGCACCACACACACTGTATACGCCGTACGCACCACACACACATGTATACGCCGTACGCACCACCCACACACAAAGACACACTGTATATGCCGTACACACCAAACACACACACACTGTGTACGCACCACGCACACACACACTGTATGCGCCGTACGCACCACACACACTCTGTATACGCCGTACGCACGACACACATACACTGTATACGCCGTACACACCACACACACTGTATATGCCGTACGCACCACACACACACTGTATACGCCGTACGCACCACACACACTGTATACGCCGTACGCACCACACACACACTCTGTATACGCCGTACGCACCACACACACACACTGTATACGCCGTACGCACCACACACACTGTATATGTCGTTTGCACCACACACACACATACACACTCTGTATATGCCGTACGCACCACATACACACTCTGTATACGCCGTATGCACCACACACACACACTGTATACGCCGTACGCACCACACACACTGTATATGCCGTTTGCACCACACACACACTCTGCATACGCCGTACGCACCACACACACACACACACACATGTATACGATGTACGCACCACACACACTGTATATGCCGTTTGCACCACACACACACACACACACTGTATACGCCGTACACACCACACATGCACATGGGGGGAGAGATTCTCAACGCTTCAAAGCCTGCCCCATCGTGACATTACCGCCCTCCTAATGCCATAGCACTGAGCCTCCATCTACTTAATTAATAATTGCTATATGTTGTTTTCAGTAGTAGATCCGGCTCATGGGTGGTGTAGAAAATTGCCTTATTAGTAAATACTAATATACTAAAAACTGTGGAATGACAGTGCCATCTTATGGTCAAATTTGGAATAGCAAATGCTAATTGTTTTTTTGAATCTCTCATTTTTGTATAGGGGATAATATTTTTAGCACTAAGCACTTTTCTTTACTCCTGGGATTTATTGAAGAGTAATTATAGCACAACAGCACTTTATTAATATATGTGGATTTGTGATTGCATGCCTATTAGTAATTTTATTTTTATGATTTCACTGTAAGATAAGTTTATAAAATATGAATTTGTATGTCACTCAGATAGTCATCTGTGGACTTCCAACCGCTTCTGTTTATCCAGTACCTTTTCCTGCAATTTTAAAGCATTTTTTAATTATGTATCAATAAATTTATTCATTTTAATTGAATCCTTTTTTATGTCATTTCAAATCATTTTTTTGTACCTCTAATTTAAGAGGAATATACAAAAAAATGTGGTTAATATTTCTAATGCAGTAATGCAATTCAATTTTCATATTTCATATTTGCATGCTATAGCGCTACAGAGTGCTGCCATGTTTGTTTGAGCGCTCCTGTATGATGACTGTCGGTGGCGCTCTATTATAATGACGGTTGTGCTCTTTTACGCCTCTCCTCATAAAGCTCCGCCCACTCCTCACAATGTCGCGGCTGCAGACAGGACGGTGACAGACGGGAGACGTCACATTTTGGTGACACTGAACGATCAGCGCTGAGCGGAATTATTCATATTACAAAAAGTGACAATAAGAACGTAAGATTTATAAATCAGGAAAATAATGAATTTTACCCAAATATATAAAATATAGAACAGTGTAAAGAACCTTCCTGTCTGACCGGTGATTTCTGCGCCATTAATACCTAGAGAAATTCCAGAAAAAATGGAGAATGGAAAGTGTATGAGGAGCTCAAGGAATCAACCCAACCAGCACAGCAGAGTCCTGCACACAGGAAGAGGTGGAGCTAGCTGTGTGCTCGTGTCTGCAGATGCTTGGGGATAGCTCCTTGCAAAGGGAGGATTTTTTTTTCCCTGGTCTACCTGCCTGCCCTTCCCAGAAAGAGAGACTCATCCCTGGGACCGAGCTCCGGGGCTGTGCCCCTGGCTCCCACCCCACCCGGCAAGGCGGCTGAGGGTGGGAGGTCTCACATACCAACAGGAGGCCATACCATCTAGCCAGTCCCAGGGAGGATGGCGAAGAGAAAGCCCTCGGTGGGCCGCAAGACCCCAGGGTCCAAGACCCCTGAGGCTGGGACCGTGGCAGTTCCTCCTCCCGGAGGAGGAGAGGCGGCCAGCCGAGGTGCGGCGGTGGAGCCCCCAACATCTGGGGCTCGAAAGCGGCGGGGGAGCCTGTCACCACCTATGGCTCCCGCATCCACGTACACCTCTGTGAATACGAGGCCGCCAAACAGCTGAGGAGACTCCAGGAGGAGTTGAAGAGAGCACGCGTGATAGCAAGGAACAAACTCCCTGCCTCAAGGAGAGCAGAGGTCTCCGCCACGGTGGAGAGGCTGAAGGGGTCCATTAAAGCTCTGGAACAACAGAGGGCAGAGATCCTGGCGGAAAGCGGCCCCTTTGAGGAGAAACTCCAAAACAACGACCGGTTCAGGGCCCTGACCGGTGGGTCTCCTGGGGGGTCAGGAGGCCCCAGCCATGGTGGAGGAGGAGAAGGAGGAAGATGGCGGCTGTGAGGCATCTGCGCCAGTCCCTCCTGAAGACCTGGTGAGTGTAAACGCCCAGGTATCATGCAGCGGGATAGCCACCGAGCAAGTGGCCTTCCCACCGGACTCCAGTAATTCGGAGGTAAGTGGGAGCGAGGGGGAGGATGGAGGGAGTGGTAGCAGCAGTGAGGGGGGCTGCCTCATCCTGCAACAAGTGCGGCAGATCGAGTCCCCAGCATGGTTTGGCGAGCAGTTGTTTGGGGATGAGATCTGCGAGGATGGGGCAACCGGGAAGGGGAAGAAAAGGAAAAAAAAAGTCAAAATCACCACCATAGACAAATTCGTCTATGCCCCCCTTCCTGGAGCCCCCTTGTCCCATTGTGTGGAACCCGCTACCCACCCCGGCTCGGGCCCTGTGGTGGGTCCGCAGCAAGGGAGCGGGGAGAGAGAGTCTGCCCGGGTCTGGGTGCCATGCCTAGTGGTGGCAGCTCGGACTCCGGCAGCGATATGGAGAGTGTCGGTGCCGGTATTGTTGATGGTGGTGGTGCTCGGGCCCAGTCCTCTGTGGCAGCGGGGACTAGCCCAGCACCTGGAGTTGGTACAGCCGGGTCCGCATCTCCAGCGGCGAGAGCTGGGGTCTCTGGGCCCCTCACACGCGGATCCGCTAAGACTGGATCACTTTTGGAGGTCCAGAGACCTAGAAAGGGGGCGGAGTCTGCCGTAAGTCAGCAAGTAAAAAAATGCAAGTTGTTGGTCGCTCCCCTGGCGGTGTCCGCGGCAGGGTCGGGGTCCTCTACGCGTAGATCCAATAAGGGGTCCGCGCCGGGGGCCCCGCCGCCGCTGGACGCCGAGGGGGAGTGGCCGACCTTGCCAAAAGTGAGTGGTGGGTACAAGAAGGCGGTGGTGGCCTGCGAGGGGGGCATGTCCTCGGCCGCTGTCCCACCCACTTATATCGCGTCTGGCGCGGGGGCGTAGCCTTGCGGGCTACTGCTCCACCTGCTATGACTGCGGCTGTGAGCTCCGCTCACTGTGCTCGTGGCTGGCAGTGGGGGCGTGGCCTTTTGGGCCTTCGCTCTACCCGCCATGGCTGTGACCAGCGGGGGGGTGTGGCCTCGGCAGGCCCGCTGCCTTCTGTCCCACCCAGAAAAATAATGCCCGAGAGAGCTGGCAAGGGGTTGCCAGGTCCCCAGCCCACTTACCTCCATCTGGTGGTGAGGGGGCTCCGGTGCCCCAAGAGAGGCCGGCGCAGGTCTCCATTGGGGGGCAGGGTGTGGAGGCAGAGCCCGGCCCTGCCCCAAACGTGACAACAACAAAAAAATGGAGCCAGAGAGCCCAGGAAGTGCTGCTGCTCCTGAGCCGAGGCAGAGCTTACTGAATGGGCTCTGTTCTGCGACTCTTAAAGGGGCAGCAGCACTCCTGGGCAAAAACAATGCGGGGCAGAGCACCGATCAGCCAGGGCCCCCAGCAGGTAAAAAACGAATTTGCAAGGAAAATAACACCGATATTTTTGAAGAATTGGCTGAGGTGAATGGTATGAGTGAGGTGAGTGACATGAGTGACAGGGATATGGGAGTGGATGTGGGAGTGAATGCGGAGGGAGTGTTGGTGTAAGTGGGAGCACGGGCGGTGAGGGAGGGCTGGCCCATCTGGCTCCTCAGGGGTGAGACCCTTACTTTTGCGGGGGTCACGGCTGGGGCTTCGGGGGGTTCTCGGGGGGTCTCCTTGCCTCCGGACTCTCGGGACGGCGTTTTACACTGCCGTTTTCTGGAGGCCCTTAAAAAAGGAGAGCGGTCGGTCAATGTAGAGGGAAGAGAGGTGGACCAGTCTTTCTGGTTGGAGAGACATGGCCTCGCCGCCTTCAAAGATAGAAGGGAGGGGGAACCGTTTGGTCCCTGCCGACAGCCGGGCAAGGGCCGGCCAGGAGGAATGTGGTCCGTCTTCGTTGGAGGGGCAGTGAAGCTTGCCCATCCAGGAGTAGGGTGGTGGAGCTCCTCCTGAAGATGGGCTTCAGGGTGACGGACATCTTTGCCCTGATCCATCCCTCAGCCACCCTATAATTCGACATCAGTTTCGTCCGGCCGGAGGGGCTAGAGCTCTTCTGGTCGAATTACGAGCTGGTGAAGGGGGAGCCCGAATGGCGAGACTTCGCCGTACAGGCGGTGTCTTGCCAAAATGCCGTTAAGAGAGTGACTGTGGTGACTTGTAACGAGTCACTCTCCGGCGTTGACATCATGACGTGGCTTTCCCGTTTTGGGGAAGACACGGATGTCCCCAAAAAAAATCGGGACGAGTTCGGTATCTGGTCGGGGGGCTGGGCCTTCATGATGAAGTTGAAGGTCTCAGGGGGTACCGTCACCCACATCCCTTCCTCAGCGTTCCTAGGGAGGGACAGGATCCTGGTCTTCTACCTGGGGCAGCCGAAGGTCTGCCACAAGTGCGGTGATCCCCGCCACTTCAGGACAAGCTGCAAGGTGCTGAAATGTGCCTTGTGTGGTGGGGTAGGTCATCTCGCTGCATCTTGCAAGGACATTCGGTGTCACCTGTGTCGTGACCTAGGTCACCCATATAGCCGCTGCCCTCGCTTCTTTACCAATGCCGCTTCAGGCCCGTTGGGAGGAGACCGTGAGGGGGCAATCCCTGGCGGCGCAACCTCTGCTGTGGCAGGTGGTGGTGGGAGAGGGGCTAAGGGGCCAGTGAGGAAGGACAAGGCCAATAGAGGTCCCTCTTACCAGAGGAGACAGGAAAAGCGCCACGGGGGTTGGGGGCGGGGAGAGCCTCAGGCAACT
This sequence comes from Oophaga sylvatica, assembly GCA_033576555.1. Lineage (NCBI taxonomy): Eukaryota > Metazoa > Chordata > Amphibia > Anura > Dendrobatidae > Oophaga > Oophaga sylvatica. The sequence continues at coordinate 15,706,982 of JARQOD010000003.1, forward strand.
GGGGTGATGCCTGCCCCCCCTCTAGGCCGGTGGCCGGTGTCTCTGAGGCCCCGGGGGAGGAAGAGTTATGCGAGATGGAGAGGGAGGAAAACCTGACTGACTCCAACAACTCCTCCCAATATGAAAGTGTGTATGAGGAGGTCACGGATCAGCCTACAGTAGAGAGGGGTGATAAAAAACGTACCGGAAGGAGGAAGAAGGTGGTCAAGCCTTCCAAACCTCCTCCCCCGACCGTAAGTATGCCAACGGAAGGGCTCACCAGCTCCCCTCTGATCGCCCTCTCCAACCGGTACCAAGCCCTCAATGACCCTGCTGAGACGAAGGTCGGGGGCGAGGGGCCGGGGGCGGCATCTGGGGGGCCTTCAGGGGATGGCGGAGTCCGTCCCCAGGGGTCGCTGCTTCCTCTGGGGGGACCGACCTGGAGCCCGAAGGCAAGGAGACCATGGGGATGGATACCTCGTCTTCCCTAAAATGGAAGGGATCAGACCCCTCTTCGGAGGGGAAAGATGGGGAAGATGGGGTGGGGAAGAAGGGCATCTAACCCAATCACCCATGATGGCGGAACTCACCCCGTTGACTCTGGCGTCCATTAATGTCGCCAGTATTAAGTCAGATGCGGCCAGATTTGCAGCCTTTGATTATTTCATTCGATTTGAGGCTGAAATTTTGTTTTTGCAAGAGACCAGACTAACAGACATGGGGGCCATCCATAAAGCCAGGAGGGAGTGGAGGTGTGGGCCCTCATACTGGTCTCTTGCGGCCGAGCCATATAGGGGGTGGCGGTCCTTTTTAAGACCGCGGAGGTGGAATGCCGATGGATTATTGAGATAGAAATGGGGAGGTGCTTGGTCTTAGACATTTTCATGAGGGGACAGGAGCTTCGGCTCATAAACATCTATCGTCCACAATCCAGGTGGGACCGTAAATGTCTCTTCATGAAGATCTAGCCCTTTCTTTTTACGAGCCGGCAGGTGGTCTTCGGTGGGGATTTTAACACCATTACGAGATCCCGTGATAGGTGGGGCCCCGGAGGACACCTGGCTTATGATAGTACAGCATTAAATAGTATAGCTAGCGAAGCTCGCCTGGTGGATGTCCACATCCGGCACACCCCAGGTCACGGGGGTTTCACCTTTCATAGATGTAGCTGTAGGTCTAGGATAGATAGGTTTTTTTTGAAGGAGGATGCCATCTTTTCTGCAGTGTCCGCCGTTGAGGTGGAATTCTCCGATCACTGTTTAATTTTCTTTTCTCTGAATGTTACAGAGACACCCCGGATGGGAAGAGGGCTGTGGAAGCTGAATTCATCCCTCTTGGAAGAAGCGGAAGTGAGACAGTCCTTTGAGGAATTTCTTCAGAGCCAGGTACCGCTTTTGGATCTCTGTAGCAGTAAGTCTGAGTGGTGGGAGGTCTTCAAAGAGAGGGTGGCGGGGTTCTTCCGTCAGCTCTCGAGCCTCAGGAGTCTGAACAGGCATCGCTTGTATCAGGCCTTGAGGAGGAAACTCAAGCAGCTCGTCTCGACTGGGGGTGACCGTGAGGAGATATCCAGGGTGAAGTCTTTGCTCAGGAGGTGTCAGTATGATAGGCACACATCTTTGGTTTTTGAGAGGGATTTCGGGAGGTACCTCTCGCTTGACCCTTACAGAAACTGTAAGATGTCAGTGAATTTTAAGATGGTGACAGGACTGATCAACAATACGGGTTCCCTGAACCGATCCAAATCAGGGATCCTGGAGGTGGTCAGATCCTTTTACTCATGCCTCTTGGGAAAGAGGGTTCTGGATCGAGACAGGATGTCAGCTTTCCTGGCTGAGACCATTCCTGAGCCAGGAGATGACCCATCTCTTGATGTTTTGGTAGAGGCAATCAGGGAAGAGGAAGTGAGACTGGCCATTGATAAGCTTCGGCCCAAAAAGTCGCCAGGTCCGGATGGCTTAACATCCGAGTTTTTCAAGACCTTTAGGGACTCCTTGGTCCCCCTCTTGACTGAGGTGTTTAATGAGTGCCTTTCCTCGGGCGCTCTTCCCAGCTCAATGAGGAGGTAAGCCCTGATTATCCTATCAAAGGGTAAGGACTTGTCCCGTATTGAGAATTGGCGTCCCATAGCGCTTCTCAATGTGGACTGGAAGGTTCTGGCAAAGGTGCTGTTTAATCGGTTGGTGAAGTTTGCACCCCGGCTCCTTTCGGGGGCTCAGCACTGCTCTGTTCCAGGCCGCAGTACTTTTAGTGCTGTGCTCGGTGTCCAAGATGCAGTGGAGCAGGGCAGGGCGGGTCACTGGAAGGGGTACTTGCTGTCCTTAGATCAAGCGAAGGCCTTTGACCAGGTGAATCATGAGTACCTCTGGTCTGTCCTTTTGAGGTACGGTCTGCCTGGGAGGTTTGTAAATTGGTTAGAGACCTTACACCAGGGGGCTGAGACTTTTCCACTCGTGAACGGTTGGGTTGGTCACCCTTTTGAGGTGTTTCGGGGTCCGCCAGGGTTGTCCTCTGAGCCCACTTTTATACGTGTTCGCGATCGATCCCTTCTTGAGGAGGGTAGATCGTGGACCGTTGGTGGAGTCGGGATGGACCGGGCGGAGCCGGGGGCCACTCTGAGGGTGGTAGCGTTCGCTGACGACGTCGACGCCGGTGGGGTCTGGGAATGTGGGAAATCAGGACCATGTCGAGGAAATTCCTTGACAGCAGGGTTCTGTTGACCCATTTCCTGAAGCCCCTGGTGCTGAAGGATTGCCCAGGCCAGGATCTGGAGGTTGGGCTTGGGTTATTAAATTCCAAGCAGATCCCCTTGAAGTTTTGGGACTTGGCCTGGCGCTGCTTCCATGGGAGGCTGTATGTAAGGGACAACCTGAAGTTCAGGAGCTCCGATGATCGGGGTTGTCCCCGTGAGGAGTGTGGCGACATGTTGGAAACATGGAGCACTTCCTCCTTCAGTGTCCCTTTAATACAGGGGTCTACAACAGGGTGGGTGCTTCCATAGGCTGGCGTCCCTTTCTTATCCGGAGTGGGCTTATGGGGCATTCAGATCCCTGGGTTGCTGAGAACAGAGTACTTTATTCCTAGTTAGTGTAGTCATTAGGTTCCACACTTGGAATGCACAGAGTTTAGTTTCCACACAGCGGAAATTCCTCCCCTGGGATGAGGTGGTTAGAAACATCTTGGGTGACCTGGGGAAGGTGCGCTCTTTGGAGTTTGAGAGGCTGGGTGCGAGGAGGGCCTCTTGGCTTTGGAGGGGTTTCTCCTTTAACGTGCCCTAGGGAGAGCTGGTCTGTGTGAGATTGTTGGTAGGGTAAGATAAGGTGGTGTGGGTGTTGAGGGAGAGAAAAGTAGGGACAGGTAGGGCCAGTTTAGGGATAGCTAGATAGTTAGTTTTGATAAGTTAGGTAGAGTAGGGATAGGTAGGGACAGGTAGGGATAGTTAGGGTCAGTTTCTTTTCTTTTAGGGACAGATTTAGTTGGTGAGGGACAGGGTGCGTGTGTTGGTGGTTAGGGATGGGGCCTCTTAGGACCCCAGTTTCCCGGTGGTGGGCTGGTGTGTGGCACACTTAGCTTTTTGTTTTGTAAATTCAGGAAATAATGGTTATTGGGCTTGCAGGCGCTGAACTTGGGCCTTGTAAGTTCTGTGGTCAGTGTATAGTGTTAATGTTTATAAATGTTTATAATGTTGTGTGTAAAGTAAAGTAATGTAATGTAGTGTTCCTGTATGGTAGGTTTGTTAATGTTATGTTTTGTATATAAGTGTAAATAGTTATATGTTTAGGGGGTATAGTTTAGGTTGGGTGGGGGTTTTGTGTGGGGGAGGGCATGGAACTTGCCATGGACCCGAGGGTTGTAAATTTCTAAGGGCATAAACTTTCATGGACCCGTTAAAACAAGGCTTGCTGTGAAAAGGGCATGAACTCATGGACGTGTGGTGTGGTGGGGGGAAAAAAAGCAAAAAAAGAAAAAAATAAGGGAAAAAAAAATGTGCATGTCTTATTGTGTATATAGTAGTGTATATATAGGTTGAAGTTGTATGTATGGTTAGGTGAGGACTTTATCCTTTCTTTTGGGGTGCGTGAGTGTGTGTCAGTGTGTGTGCATGTTTCTTTTATGTTTTATATATAATTTTGGTTAGGGGTAATGTTCCTGCTGGGGGTCCTTGGAAGCTGCAATAGTTTGAAAGGACGAAGGACTCTGGACTTTTTGGTTTATTTGATGCTGATTTCTTTTGTTTCCGTTACTTATTTTAGCTATGTTTTATTTCTGTATAGTTTGTTATTTATTATGATGTATTGTTTATATTGTTATAATGGTGTACAATAATAAATTATATTGTGGTACCGTGTTAGCCAGAAAAATCGATGTGAATACTTTTCCATCCAATTATGACAAGAGCATTCTTAAGGTGATACCTTTATTGGCTAACCAGAAAATTATATGTTCGCTAGCTTTCAGAGCTCAAGGCTCCTTCTTCAGGCAAGATTCATTCCAAATGTAATCTTGCCTGAAGAAGGAGCCTTGAGCTCTGAAAGCTAGCGAACATATAATTTTCTGGTTAGCTAATAAAGGTATCACCTTAAGAATGCTCTTGTCATAATTGGATGGAAAAGTATTCACATCGATATTGTTATAATAAAAGAGTTGTATCCACTGAGGCCCCTGATCATGTGACCCCTGACTCCTCCCCTCCTGTGACCTCATCACAGGTCCTGTGCGCACAGAGCAGCCATATATGTGGTGTGCGGCTCTGCGGGTGGAGGTCGGTGCTGGAGACTCCATTATTCTCTATGTGGAGTCTGCGGGTGGAGGTCAGTGCTGGAGGCTCCATTATTCTCTATGTGGAGTGCGGCTCTGCGGGTGGAGGTCGGTGCTGGAGGCTCCATTATTCTCTATGTGGAGTGTGGCTCTGCGGGTGGAGGTCGGTGCTGGAGGCTCCATTATTCTCTATGTGGAGAGCGGCTCTGCGGGTGGAGGTAGGTGCTGGAGGCTCCATTATTCTCTATGTGGAGTGCGGTTCTGCGGGTGGAGGTAGGTGCTGGAGGCTCCATTATTCTCTATGTGGAGTGTGGCTCTGCGGGTGGAGGTAGGTGCTGGAGGCTCCATTATTCTCTATGTGAAGTGCGGCTCTGCGGGTGGAGGTCGGTGCTGGAGGCTCCATTATTCTCTATGTGGAGTGTGACTCTGCGGGTGGAGGTCGGTGCTGGAGGCTCCATTATTCTCTATGTGGAGTGCGGCTCTGCGGGTGGAGGTCGGTGCTGGAGGCTCCATTATTCTCTATGTGGAGTGCGGCTCTGCGGGTGGAGGTCAGTGCTGGATGCTCCATTATTCTCTATGTGGAGTGTGGCTCTGCGGGTGGAGGTCGGTGCTGGAGGCTCCATTATTCTCTATGTGGAGTGCGGCTCTGCGGGTGGAGGTCAGTGCTGGATGCTCCATTATTCTCTATGTGGAGTGTGGCTCTGCGGGTGGAGGTCGGTGCTGGAGGCTCCATTATTCTCTATGTGGAGTGCGGCTCTGCGGGTGGAGGGATGTGGAGATTCCCCATTACTGGCGCATTAATACTAGAAATCTAATTCAGAAATCTACAAGCCATCAACCCTCAGACACTTTCAGACTCCCTACACTCATCGCTGTCCCCAATCTCCTCTTTTTCTTGTCCTAATCTGGCTGTTGAGCACTACAATGACACTCTTAGAAGCACCCTTGACCAAGTAGCACCGCTCACCCTCAGAACTTCCAAACACACAGTAAAACAGCCCTGGCTCACATTGCAAACTCAACTTCTTCAGCGATGCTCTAGGAGTGCTGAACGCCTTTGGAGAAAAACCGGCACACCAGAAGACTTCATCCACTGTAAATTCATGTTAAGAACTTATAATGCTGCCCTTCACCTCACCAAACAGACCTACTTCACCACCCTGATCTCCTCACTAGCCAACAACCCCAAGAAACTTTTTGACACTTTTCACTCCCTCCTCAGGCCAAAAGCACAAGCCCCTATCACAGACATTTGTGCTGACGACCAGGCCTCCCACTTTATAGAAAAAATAAATACTATCCGTCAGGAAATCTGCTCTCAACCACCAAGTGCTGTGACTCCCATCACTCCCTGCATTTCCCCTGGCTCAATTTCCACATTTGATCCCATCACAGAAGAAGTCTCCAGACTCCTCTCTTCCTCTCGTTCGACTACATGCACTACCGACCCCATTCCCTCACATCTCCTCCAGTCTCTCTCTCCAGTTGTCACAACTCACCTAACTACAATCTTTAATCTCTCACTCTCCTCTGGCATTTTCCCATCCTCCTTCAAACACTCCATCATTAATCCACTACTAAAGAAACTCGCTCTCGACCCTTCCTGCACAAACAGCTACAGACCGGTCTCCAATCTCCCCTTCATCTCTAAACTTTTGGAGTGCCTAGTCTACTCCCGCCTCACCCGTTACCTCTCCACTTACTCCCTTCTAGACCCTTCACATCCGGCTTCCCCCCCTATATTCGACTGAAACTGCACTCATCAAAGTGACCAATGACCTTCTGACAGCAAAACGTAACGGCGACCACTCTCTGCTCATTCTTCTCGACCTTTCTGCAGCATTCGACACAGTTGACCACCGTCTCCTACTGTCTAGGCTCCAGTCACTAGGCATTAAGGATACTGTTCTCTCCTGGTTCTCCTCCTATCTTTCTGACCGCTCCTTCAGTGTTTCGTTCTCTGGCTCCACGTCACCTCCTCTTCCTCTCACTGTCGGTGTACCCCAGGGCTCAGTCCTTGGCCCCCTTCTCTTGTCTCTCTACACGGCCCCAATTGGACAGACCATCAGCAGATTTGGCTTTCAGTACCATCTTTATGCTGATGACACACAACTATACACGTCATCTCCCGACCTTACCCCCGCTGTACTACAGAACGCCACCGACTGTCTGTCCGCAGTCTCCAACATCATGTCCGCTCTCTATCTGAAACTTAACCTGTCCAAAACTGAACTTCTTCTGTTCCCGCCGTCTACTAACCTCCCTAAATCTGACATTTCCCTCTCCGTGGGGGGCACCATAATAACACCCCGGCAGCAGGCTCGCTGTCTGGGTGTTATGTTTGACACCAATCTCTCCTTCACCTCCCATATACAATCTCTTGCCCGCTCTTGCCGCCTACACCTGAAGAACATCTCTAGAATCCACCCTTTTCTCACCATGGAAACAACAAAAACCCTCACTGTAGCATTGATCCACTCCCGCCTGGACTACTGCAACGCTCTTTTACTTGGCCTCCCCATTACTCGACTATCCCCTCTCCAGTCCATCCTTAATGCAGCAGCCAGGGTCATCCATCTGGCTAATCGGTACTCGGACGCGTCCGCTCATCGCCAGTCCTTACACTGGCTGCCCATTCATTATAGGATCCAATTCAAAGTACTGGTTCTCACCCACAAAGCTCTCCACAGTGCAGCACCCCCCTACATCTCCTCCCTCATTTCTATCTATCGGCCTAACCGACTGCTGCGCTCTGCAAACGACTTTCGACTAAACTCTGCACTAATCCGTACCTCCCACTCCCGACTCCAAGACTTCTCCCGCGCTGCGCCAATCCTCTGGAATGCTCTACCCCAAGAAATTAGAACTATCCACAATTTGAATGGTTTCAGGCGCTCCCTCAAAACACATCTGTTCAGAGCGGCCTATCACATTCACTAATCAAAGTCATTCTATGTGTAAGTGTGTGTGTGTGTGTAGCCCATTCACTATCTCCATCCATCCCTCACTCCCTCAAGATGGCTGGACCATCATTGTAAATGCACCATTGTATATACACACCTGTACTTTGTATCTCCCAACATGCAAAGCGGGGACCCGAGCTCCTGCTGAGCAACCCCGGAAATACTCGGCGAGCTCCGAGCATCTCAAACAGTGAGATGCTCTGGCGAGCACCGAGTAGTGATGAGCATGCTCACTCATCACTATACAAGATGTTCCACACAATATGCTTCCACCCAAACCACTAGATAATAAATCTTCACTTATCCCCATTCTTGATACCATACAGTGCCACTTTCTTGGTTTCCACACACAGTATAATTTTTCCATCACCAGGTAATAGACAGGACTAAATACACACGACCTATAATTATCTGTATGTAAAGAATGAATTCAGTCCCTGTATGTGTTTCCTCCAGATTTATCCAGTAAGAGGACAACACCAGAGAGATGTGCCCGTCCTCTTCTTCCTCAGGACTGTAAACAAGAACATCACAATGTTCCTCAGGATTATCAGGTAGATGGAGAGAAGGTGACATGAGATCTCCCCTATGATGTGTAGATGGCTGTGAAGGTCTTGTGCTCAATCTTGTTTTATTCACCAGTATTATATGTTTTATACTTGTGTAATGAGAGCGGTGGAGATGGCAGGATTAGAGCTGATCATAGATGTGACTTCTCCATCTGTATGTGACTTTTACAATATTTGTTTCAGGGTGAAGATCTGACCCATATTAATACTACAGAGACATATGTGAGGGGTGATGAGAGGTGTAAAGAGGAGATTTCTACATATGACTACCCAGGTGAGTAGTAACAACTAAATGCAGAGAAGTCACAGATTCTTCTTAGTCACCGGCTGTGGCTGCTTTATCGATTGTCTATTCCAGTCGTATCACAAGTCGTGTGATCACCATTTGGCCTCTAGACCACAACATTCTGCTTCATTTGGAAATGTTGAAATTACTTTGTGAATTTGTTAAGCCCTTTTCTATAGAACTTACAACCTGGAGGATCCACCTACTCCCTGGGATTAGAAGACGCTGTCCATTAGTTGCCCAGATCTGTAAATTACAAAGCCAAATGACAGCGTATGTAGAATGTGCTGACAAGTTAGAAAATCACTTGAAGAAAAATATTATAATGGGGCTGTAAGAGAAAGTGGAGGGTAATGATGCTGTTTGCTTCCTAGAACTGATATCTTATTGGATGAATCTACCTTCTCTCCCTTCTGTGCTGCTGAATGTCTCATATGGTCCCTACAAGACCAGGTCCAGTCTTTCTGACCAAACTTCACTTTTATGATTGACCAGCATTAACGCTGACAGCGGCATTTAAATGGCATTTCCAGCCATCGGGCCGGAAATACGCACACCGATGACCCGCATCACGTGATCGCGGGTCACCCATTGTGTCGGCATGACAAAACGAGGTCTCCTAGAGACCTCTATAGTTGTCAGTGCCGGCTTGCTGTGAGCGCCACCCAGTGGTCGGCGCTCACAGCAAGTGAGTAATTCTGCTACTAAGAGACGATCTTCTAATTGCCTCTATGTAGCAGAGGCAATCGAGTTGTGGCAGCTTCTAGTCTCCCCTGGAGACTATTGAAGCATGCCAAAAGTGAAAATAAAATATTTTTAAAAATATAAAAAAAAAAAAGTTTAAATCACACCCCTTTATCCCCATTCAAATGAAAAGAATAAAAATAAAATACACATATTAGGTATCACCGCGTTCAGAATCGCCTGATCAATAAAAAAAGGATTAAGCTTATCGCTAAACGGCGTAGCAAGAAAAAAAATTCAAACCGCCAGAATTAAGTTTTTTTTTTTGGGCGCCACGACATTGCATTAAAATGCAATAACGGGCGATCAAAAGATCGTATCTGCACCAATATGGTGTCATTAAATACGTCAGCTCGACATGCAAAAAATATTCTCTCACCCGACCCAAGATCGCGAAAAATGGAGACGCTGTGGGTCTCGTGAAATGGCGCATATTTATTTTTTTATTTATTTATTTATTTTAGCAAAGATTGGAATTCTTTTTTCACCACTTAGATATAAAAAAGAACCTAGACATGTTTGGTGTCTATGAACGCGTAATGACCTAGAGAATCATAATGGCAGGTCAGTTTTAATATTTAGTGAATCTAGAAAAAAAGCCAAACAAGAAACAAGTGTGAGATTGCACTTTTTTTTAGCAATTTCACCGCACTTGGAATTTTGTTCCCGTTTTCTAGTACACGACATGGTAAAACCAATGGTGTCGTTCAAAAGTACAACTCTTCCCACAAAAAAATAAGCCCTCACACGGCCATATTGACGGAAAAAATAAAAAAAGCTATGGCTCTGGGAAGGAGGGGAGCGAAAAACGCAAGACCGAAAAAAACTCCGGGGGTTAAATGTGCAGTGAGGCCAAGTGTTAATTTCTTTACAATAACAACAGTTTTCCTTTATCCCGACTTTTCAATTTCTTTTAAAACCAACTAACTTCAAGGAGGATTGTGATAAACTATAAAAAAACATTACACCTGTGCCATGATATATCTCTAAGCTGTGCGTGGCTGATGGCTATAATATACATTTATTCACGCCTGCAGGAGATATGTTGGCATGGCTCCAGCCCTGTTTTTATGGAGTCACTCCATGTCATAAATTACATTATGTTTTCAATCCTAAGGAATTCAGATTATTGCACAATCTCTCCTGAAATGGGGGCGCTAATACTTTCTCTACTCTTATCTTAGACTATCTAATATTTCTTCTTGAAACTCCTCTGACAGAAAATCACGATAATTTAGAACCACCAAGCCCCATACTGTAACTACACCAGTTACTAATTTTTTACTGATTAAGACTGTTGAGTTTGATCATTTCAGTAGATGTTATTGTCTATAGTCACAGTTTTTGACTACAGTAGTTGGTTCACAAAATACTCTGATAACTAGTTCCTGCAGTCAGTTTTGTGTTCCTAATCAGGGCCCATTTTGCAAATCTGCCGTGTCACTTCATGTAGTGATAATTTTGGAATTCTTCACAAAATAAAGCCCAATTTTTTTCACTTTCACAAAGGGTAATGGCAAACAGATGGACCTCAAAAATTATTTTACAACTTCTCTTGTATCCGACAATACCCTATACAGGGGTGGATTAAGGGTAGCCAGGGCCCTGGGCAGTTCAGACTCTGTGGGCCCCCCGGTCATGTGATGGGGTCATGCGACGGGGTCATCATATACCTGAAACCACTGGTGGACAAAGTCAGAAAAGGGCCCCTGTGCAAGAACAATACATGGGCCCTTTGCAGCCCAAAATCTCCTAAAAATGCAAAATTGCACCTGCTTTGGAGGTATAAATGGGCACCCTCACCTCTTGGGCCCCTGTGCGGTTGCACCAATGATATGTCTGCCCCTGCCTGAAACAGATTATTCCAGGCGCCTCCACCGCTCTCTTGGAAAAACTCCACTTCTCACCTATCACACATTAACAGTTCCCATCACCAGATCACATACATAACCAGCAGCTTTTGTTTTGGCCAAAAGATTTTTAAGCCGCCACCACAACACGGTAAACACTTTTTGCCGGGCCCTACTCTACTGTAACCTATTAAATATTTGTTAAAATATCCAATACAATTTAGGTATATTTTTATTTATTTTTCAATTTTTAAAATAATATCACATGCAAGGAACAAATACCACCGCACCATGACCAGACCACATATTACCACCACAAAGTGACCAAATAATAGCACATACAAGGGACAAATACCGCAACACCTTGTCCAGACCACATATTACCACCACATAGTGACTGAATACTACAATACTGACAGGAATAATAAAAAAAAATAACATAGTACTATCACCATAAGTGCAATTATACACAGGAGATCTGTACTTAGTATGCAGTGTCTGTGTACAGGTAATACAGTGATCACTGGTGACATTATACACAGGACTTCTGTATATAGTATACAGTCTATAGTGTCAGTGTACAGGTAACACACTGACTCACCAGTGACATCTCTAGGTGAATTCCTTCATCTTTGTTTTTCATCTTTCATCCAGCACAGACCGCCGTCACTTCTTCCAGCCAGGGCTCGTCTCTGCAGGAAATAACAGTTATCTTGAGCTCCGCTTGCAGAACACATTACTTAATTTTTCCAACTTCTACATTACACCACATGAAGAAAAAAGGCGACATAGTATCACTCTACACAGTAACAGGACCTCCCCCCATTTAAAACAGTATCCTCAAAAAATAAAATAAATACATCACTGCAGTAATATCCCTTAATTAGCCCCTATGGTAATAATATTCCCCATCCTGGCCCCCATGTGTCTCATTCCTGGCTTAAGCCATATGTTCTCCCATCCTGCCCTTATAAGTATCCATTCTGCCCCATATGATCTCCCCATCTGTCTCCATCATATCCATCCTGCCCCATGATCCTGTACGATCTGTCTCCAACCCTGCCCTGTCTGTCTCCAATCCTGCATCAGTGTCTCCAATCATGCCCCATCTGGCTCTAGTCATGCCCCCAGTGTCTCCAGTCATAGCCCCATGTCTTTCATTCTGCCCCCTGTGTCTCCAATCATGCCCCGTATCTCCATTCTGCCCCAATGTCCATTCTGCCCCGCGTCTCACAGTCTGCCCCGGGCCCCCCGGATCGCCGCTCTCAATAAAAAAAAAAAGCAAGTTCTTCTTACCTGGCCACGTTCCAGCGGTGAAGCTCCCTCCACGCAGCTGAAGCGCGCACTCGCCGGCGACTGACAATGACGTCAGACGCCGGCTACATGCGCGCAGCGGCTGATGTCAGCTGCCAGCCTCCGATTGGCTGGCGGCTGTTAACTTTTGACATGCGGGGGCGGGCCCGCACATCAATAGCGTTAACCTGCCGCAGATGAGACGGGGCCCGATACAGGCCCCCTCTGCCCACCGGGCCCCATACGCCAGTCAGGGCAGTAATGCCCTGATGGCGGCCCTGTAGTGGGCCCCCCACACCACTGGGCCCTGGGCTACCGCCCAGATTGACCCTATTATAATCCGCGACTGCCTATATACTGTTGTACATTACTGTCTGGGCACATTTCAGGGTTGAGAAGGGAAGAGTGCCATTTAGCTATTTGAATCCAGATCAACTGGAATATTTTTCAGACACAATGTATTAGGAGCAGTGTTTGTGGCCACTTGTCAGCTCAAAAGATGACTACCTTGAACAGGCTCGGCGCTATCTATTCCATTTTCCTGATCCCAGGGATTGTCTTGCTCATCACCCTTTAACACCACTACATGGATCTGGACTTGCATAGAGACCCCCTTGGCTTGGGCCACAGTGTTGCCTGATGTTCGGTGGTGTGAAATGGGAAGAACAATAGTCGGGTAGCCGGGTCAGAACCAGTAAGGCAGAGAAAATACTAAATCAGAAGACATAAGCGTAGTCAGCAAACAGGCCGGGATCTGTTATGATTCGGTAGCTGAGGAGTGCAGGCAAAAAGGCAATACACCAGAGCAGTTGGAATCTATGAGATTGCAGTACCCTGACTAACCACCACAACTAGAGGCAGCCGTGGAGCGTTCCTACGTTGGTCCTAGACGCCTCGTCACAGCCTGAGAAACTAACTACACCTAAAGATAGAAATAGGAAAGCTATCTGCCCCGGAGCAGATCCCCAAAGATAATAGCAAGCCCCCAAACATGTAATGGCGGTTAGACAAGACGAAATACTGACACAGACAGAAAATAGTATGAGCAAACGTTGGGGCCCAAACTAACTAAATAGAAAAGGATAGGAAGGGTACTTACTGCAATCCCAAAAAAAACCTGAAAGCACCAACTCTACTAATTTCAAAAACACCTGAGATCACACGACCTCTACCACCTAAATTAGTTCTCTGGTGTAACAAAATCAAAACAGCAGCCACTGAAAAAACTGGAAAAAGCAAAAGTACAAACATCAGTGGCTGAACTAAACTGAGAGGGCAAAAGCCCCCTGAGGGGACCCAGAAGGCCCCCACAGAAGTGCAGGACAAAATTCAAAAATTAAGCACAGAAACAAAAAGAAGAAAATGTCTTATCTGTTAGCAGGAGATGCAGACACGACACAGCAGGCTACAAGGGAAACAGGAATCAAGGATTGAGACCCGAACAATTGATCACCGGCAACCCTGATGGGAAGGTGACTCCCTTATATAAGACCAGTCAGTAACACCTGATTCCCAGTCCTCACAATCTTCACTGAACAGACCAGTACCGCTTGTAACCACCAGAGGGAGCCTCTGCTCAGAACTCATCTCAAGCCCATTCACAACAGTACCCCCCCCTTGAGGAGGGGTCACCGAACCCTCATTTGAGCAACCAGGTCGGTCAGGATGAGTTCTATGATACGCACGGATGAGTCTCCTAGCATGGATGTCCGAAGCAAACACCCAAGAATTGTCTTCCTGACCATAACCTCTCCACTTAACCAAATACTGGAGTTTCCGTCTAGAAAAACGAGAATCTAATATTTTCTCAACCACATACTCCAGATTGCCCTCAACCAAAACAGGGTCAGGAGGCACAGCAGCAGGAACCACTGGCTCAACAAACCTCTTCAACAAGGACTTGTGGAACACGTTATGGATCTTAAATGTCCCTGGAAGAAGCAAACGAAAAGAAACAGGATTAAGAATCTCCATGATCTTATAAGGTCCAATGAACCTAGGCTTAAATTTAGGAGATGCTACTCTCATAGGAATATTTTTTGAGGACAACCAGACCAAGTCCCCTACTTTAAACCGAGGACCATCAGTCCTATGCCGGTTAGCAAACCGCTGGGCCCTCTCCTGAGAGAGGGACAACCTCTCCACTACCTGGTCCCAAATCTGTTGCATACGCTCCACAACAGAGTCAACACCTGGACAGACAGAAGCCTCCGTCTGTCCTGAAGAAAATCGAGGGTGAAACCCAGAATTACAAAAAAATGGAGACATCAAAGTGGCAGAGCTAGCCCTATTATTAAGAGCAAACTCAGCCAAAGGCAAAAAAGAGACCCAGTCATCCTGATCAGCAGACACAAAGCATCTTAGATAAGTCTCCAATGTCTGGTTTGTTCTCTCAGTTTGACCATTGGTCTGAGGATGAAATGCCGAGGAGAAAGACAATTGAACACCCAGTTTAGAACAAAAAGTCCTCCAAAATCTGGAAACAAACTGGACTCCTCTGTCAGACACAATGTTCTCAGGAATGCCGTGTAAACGAACCACGTGCTGAAGGAACAACGGCACCAATTCAGAGGAGGAAGGCAACTTAGGCAATGGCACAAGATGTATCATTTTGGAAAACCTATCACAAATTACCCAGATGGTGGTCATTCTCTGAGAAACAGGAAGGTCGGAAATGAAATCCATAGAGATATGGGTCCATGGTCTCTTGGGCACAGGCAATGGCATCAACAAACCACTAGAGCGAGAGCAAGGCTTGGAGCGAGAGCAAGTCCCGCAGGACTGCACAAATTCCCTGACATCACGAGACAAGGTAGGCCACCAAAAGGACCGACTAACCAAGTCTCTGGTACCAAAAATTCCGGGATGCCCAGCCAACGCGGAACAATGAATCTCAGACATCACACTCTTTTTCCACTGGTCCGGGACAAACAATTTTCCAACAGGGCAGCGCTCGGGCCTATCCTCCTGACACCCCTCCAGAGCAAGTCTCAAATTGGGTGAGATGGCGGAAAGAACTACACCCTCTTTCAAAATAACAGAAGGATCAGATAACTCAGGAGAGTCCGCAAGGAAACTCCTCGAGAGGGCATCCGCCTTAACATTCTTAGTGCCAGGAAGAAAGGAAACCACAAAATTAAAACGTGTGAAAAACAAGGCCCACCTGGCCTGTCTAGGATTGAGTCGCTTGGCAGATTCCAGATAAACCAAATTCTTATGGTCCATAAGGACCACCACCCGATGTTTGGCTCCCTCCAGCCAATGTCTCCACTCTTCAAAAGCCCACTTCATGGCCAATAACTCCCGATTACCCACGTCATAATTACGTTCAGTAGGAGAAAATTTTCGAGAGAAAAAGGCACAAGGGTTACTTTTAGAGGTCTCTGGATCTTTTTGGGACAAAACGGCACCTGCCCCAATTTCAGAGGCATCAACCTCCACCTGAAATGGCAGAGAAACATCAGGCTGCCGTAGAACAGGAGCAGAAGTGAATCTCTGCTTAAGTTCCTGAAATGCAGAGACTGCCTCAGGAGGCCAATTCACCACATCAGAACCCTTTTTGGTCAAATCAGTTAATGGTTTAACAATAACCGAGAAATTACCAATAAATTTACGATAAAAATTGGCAAAACCCAAAAATCTTTGAAGAGCCTTTAATGAAGTAGGTTGGACCCAATCACAGATGGCCTGAACCTTGACCGGGTCCATTTCAATAATAGATGGGGACAAAATGAATCCCAGAAATGAGATCCTCTGTACGCCAAAAAGACACTTTGATCCCTTCACAAACAGAGCATTCTCTCTCAAAATCTGGAATACAGTTCGAACATGTTTCACATGAGTCCCAGTCATTAGAAAAAATCAAGATATCATCCAAATAAACAATCAGAAATTTATCCACAAAATCCCTGAAAATGTCATTCATGAAGGACTGGAAGACAGAAGGAGCATTAGTGAGCCCAAAGGGCATCACAAGGTACTCAAAATGCCCCTCCGGGGTATTGAATGCCGTCTTCCATTCATCCCCGTGCTTAATGCGAATAAGGTTATATGCCCCCCTGAGGTCAAGCTTGGTAAACCAAGTAGCGTTTTTCACCCTGGAAAACAGGTCAGAAATCAAGGGTAACGGGTATTGATATTTCACAGTAATATTGTTCAAAAGACGATAATCAATACACGGCCTTAATGAACCATCCTTTTTGGCCACAAAGAAAAAACCGGCACCTAAGGGTGAAGAGGATGGTCTGATATGACCCTTCTCCAATGACTCCTTGATATAAGACCGCATAGCGTCATGTTCAGGTACAGACAAGTTAAAAAGGCGACCTTTAGGGAATTTACTACCAGGCACTAATTCAATAGCGCAGTCATAGCTCCTATGGGGAGGCAAGGATGCAGATTTACTTTCGCTAAACACATCAGAAAAATCAATCAAAAAGTCAGGAACATCCTGAGCCTGGGGGGAGGCAGAAAAAACAGGAGTGTTGGTATTAACACATTGGCAGCCCCAACTGGTTACAGACACAGATTTCCAATCCAAAACAGGATTATGAGACTGTAACCAAGGGAAACCCAGTACGATAATATCATGCAGATTATACAGAACCAAAAATTTGCAGCACTCTTGATGATCAGGTTCAACCCTCATTATCACCTGAGTAGAGAACTGAGGTTTATTCTCAGCCAAAGGGGTAGAATCGATCCCCAGAAGGGGAATAGACTTCTGTAGGGGTATCAAGGGAAACCCACAACGTTTAGCAAAATCATAATCCATCAGGTTAATAGCTGCTCTAGAATCAACGAAAGCCTGAGCAGAAAATGAGGACAGAGAGCATATCAGAGTGACAGTTAGTAAAAACTTAGTCTGAACACTACCCAAGACAACTGAGCGTGCAAAACGTCTTCCCCGCTTAGGGCAGACTGAAATAGCATGAGAGGCATCACCACAGTAGAAACATAACCCATTGTGCTTTCGAAACTCATGACGCTGTGCCCCAGACACCACTCTATCACACTGCATGGATTCAGAAGCAGGTTCACAAGGCAACACTATTCCACGCATACTTCTCCGCTCACGCAAACGTCTGTCAATTTGAATCGCTAATGACATAGAATCATTGAGACCAGAGGGGACAGGGAATCCCACCATAACATCCTTTACATTATCTGACAGCCCCTTCCGAAAAA
>JARQOD010000003.1:15724707-15833072 GCA_033576555.1 Oophaga sylvatica
GACTCCACTCTGATGGTCAGCGCGGATGCTGCCCTACTCAGCCTATTCCCCTTATATGCCTTATAGAATCATCACTTAAAGGACTAAGGGATGAGGTTTCTCAGGAGGAGGAGGAGTATGATGAGACACTTGCACCAACCAGGCAATCTTCATTGGCCCAGTTGGTACAAAGCTCTGTGGGTGCCTCACAAAGGTCCAGGCAGGACACAGCAAGCGAGGAGGATGAGTAGGACTATGAGGATGAGCTAGAGGAGGAAAGTACACAGCGCTCTACTAGTAGTCACCAGATAGAGCGTGAATGGGGTGATGCAGATCAGTCAGAGCACATTCCTCCAGCTGGTGACAGCGATGCATGGCCAGTTGGCAGCCTTCAGCACATGAGTGACTTCATGCTGCAGTGTCTGAGAAAAGACCCACGCCTGGCTCGTATTCTCCACACAAATGACTACTGGGTGGCCACCCTCTTAGATCCACGTTACCGGGACAGCCTTGAAAGCCTAATTACACCGTTGAACCGAACGCGTAAAATGCAGGAGTACCAAGAAGCACTGGTGAATTCACTCATGTACTCTTTTCCACCGCATAGCAGTGATGCGCGTGCACTAGCAGGCACCTCAGTGCGTCCTGTGCCCAGCGGAATCCGTTCAGAAGCCGGTAGCAGAAGCAGTACATCTGCTACTGACAGGTTCAGTATACCTAACCTGTTCCAACAGTTTCTGAACCCGCAAACAGTTCGGGCACCATCAGCACAGACAGTGCAACGCACTAGGAGGCAACGTTACCGTGACATGGTGGCACAATACCTCTTCACCCCTGTCAGTGGGCTTCAGGATGGATCTGCCCCCTTCAAGTTTTGGGTCTCCAAGTTGTATACATGGCCCGAGCTTAGCCAGTATGCCTTGGAGGTCCTGGCTTGTCCCGGTGCCAGTGTGATTTCTGAACGCGTCTTTAGTGCAGCTGGCAATGTACTAACAGACCAACGTACCAGACTATCCGCTGCAAATGTGGACCGGTTTACATTCCTAAAAATGAACCAGGCCTGGATTTCTGGTGACTTTTGCTGCCCTGGGCCACAGTACACAGGCTACATGCATGGTTGGTAGCAGTATGCATGCTCTGTCATGTGCCTATGTTGCACACAGCGTAATCTGTTATGCCCGTGCTCTGGCCTCTACTTAGTAGCACCTGGTTCTGTGACTGACTCTTTCACCTCATACTGTTTTCCATTGGCTCTAGTACCGCCAGCTAGTGCCCATTTCTGTGACTGTCACTTTCACAGCATGCCGTGTTTCTGGGCTCTAGTACCGCCAGCTAGTGCCCATTTCCGTGACTGCCACTTTCACAGCATGCCGTGTTTCTGGGCTCTAGTACTGCCAGCTAGTGCCCATTTCCGTGACTGCCACTTTCACAGCATGCTGTGTTTCTGGGCAACAGTACCGCCAGCTGTACCTCGTTAGACCAAAGTGGAAAAAAATTACGACAGATGCCAAACACCTATAGGCAGAAGCACAAGAGGCGGGATCCAGCCACGCTGGCTGTTTCATGGTAGTGAAGTGCAGACACAGGTGCCTCCCCCAAAGGGTAAACCGAGTTCCAGCATCGCCAGCTGGTTCTCGGGAGTGCCCAAGGGCACGGGTACCTCCTGCTCCAAGCCGTGTTTCGACAACGCTCGCTCTAACCCTTACCCTACTAACTATAAACCCTAACCCTACCCCACCTAATCCTAACCCAAAGAAAAAACACCGCTGAAGATGGCGACCAGTTTTCCTGCTACAGTTTTCGCTCTGTGCATTTTTCTAGCGATGTTTTTGCTCCTCTGCCTCGGAATGCTCCTTCCCCATTATCCTGAGGTGTTTCCCCTTCATTTTATCCATTATATAGCACTGTAGTGTTCATTTTGTAATTCCGATTTTTTTCTCCCATTGACTTGCATTGATATCGGAAATCGGAAATTCCGATATCCGATATTTTTCCAATATCGGAAATCGGAATTCCAATACGATTTCGGGCAATATCGCTCATCACTAGCCATAATAGATAGATCGGGTAGGGAAGATACGTGAGATGGAGGAAAGATGATGAGTTCGGTTTTGTCTACATTGAGTTTTAGGAAGCGAGAGGTGAAGAAGGAGGATATGGCTAATAGACACTCCGGGATTCTGGACAGCAGAGAGGTGACATCTGGGCCAGAGAGGTAGATCTAAGTATCGTCCGCATACAGGTGGTACTGAAAGCCATGGAACTTTATGAGTTGTCCTAGGCCAAGGGTATAGATGGAAAAAAGTAGGGGCCCCAGGACAGAGCCTTGAGGGACTCCAATAGAGAGAGGGCGGGATGAGGAGGTAGAGTGGGAGTGGGAGACGCTAAATGTGCGGTCGGAAAGTTAAGTGGCGATCCAGGACAGGGCAAGGTCTTTGATGCCATGGGAAGAAAGAATCTGTAGCAGTAGGCAGTGGTCGACTGTGTCAAAGGCAGAGGACAGGTCAAGGAGGAGTAGGATGGAAAACTGTCTGTTAGCTTTGGCTGTGAGTAAGTCATTAGTAATTTTGGTCAGGGCAGTTTCAGTGAAGTGGTGGGGGCGGAAGCCAGATTGGAGGTTGTCGAGGAGAGAGTTAGATGAGAGGTGGGAGGAAAGTTGAGCGCGGACATGCTGCTTAAGGAGTTTGGAAGCAAACGGGAGAAATGATATTGGGCGATAACTGGGCATAGCAGTTGGGTCAAGGTTTGTTTTTTTGAGGATGGGTGTGATGGTGGCATGCTTGAAGGCAGAGGGAAAGGTACCAGAAGATAGCGATAGGTTGAAGAGATGGGTTAGGGCTGGGATGAGCCTGTTAGTGAGGTTGGGGAGCAGGTGGGAAGGGATGGGGTCAAGTGCACAGGTGGTGAGGTGTGATTTGAAAATGAGATGAGTAAGCTCTCCTTCAGTGATGTTGGAGAGGGAGGTTAGTAGGGAAGGACAGAGGTCTGGTATATGGAGTGGTTGGGGTGGTGGAACAGTAAAGGTTTGCCTTGTTTGGTCGATCTTATTTTTGAAGTAGGTGGCAAAGTCCTCGGCAGAGATGAGGGGAGTTGGAGGTGGCAGTGGTGGGCGGAGGAGAGAGTTGAATGTGCTGAACAGTTGTTTTGGGTTGTAGGATAATGAAGATACAAGGTTTGCTAAATAGGTCTGTTTAGCAGAGGTGAGGGCTATTTTGAAGGCAAGTGTAGCTTGTTTGAAAGCAGTGAAGTCGTCTGGCAGGCGTGTTTTCTTCCAATGCCGCTCCGCGACGCTGGATGATTGTCAAAGTTTTTTGGTGAGATTGTTGTGCCAGGGTTGCCTATTGATTCGTCGCACTTTGCCATGCGTGAGAGGGGCGACTGAGTCTATGGCAGATGTGAGGGTGGTGTTATAGAAAGCGGTGGCGCTGTCTGTGTCGTGGAGTGAAGATATGGAGGACAGAGGTAGAAGAGAGTCTGAGAGTCTGTGAATGTCTAGGTGTGCGAGGTATCTGCGAGGATGTGCCAGTGGCAGAACATAGGGGGCAGGTGAAGAGGACAGGATGAGAAGGTGAGTAGGTGGTGGTCAGATAGGGGGAGGGGAGAGGTTGTGAGATTAGATAGGGAGCAGAGGCGGGTGAAGATGAGGTCTAATGTATGTCCGTCTGTGTGGGTGGCTGAGGAGGACCACTGAGTAAGTCCAAAGGATGAAGTAAGTGACAGGAGTTTGGAGGCTGCTGGCTGGAGGGTGTCAGTAGGGATATTAAAGTCACCCATGATGATGGTGGGGATGTCAGCAGAGAGAAAGTGAAGAAGCCAGCTGGAGAATTGGTCAATGAAAGCAGTGGATGAGCCCGGTGGTCGGTATATGACGGCCATTTGGAGATTAGAGGAAAAGTAGATACGGACCGAGTGGACCTCAAAGGAAGGGAGGATGAGGGAGGGTGGGGGTTGGATAGGGTTGAAGGAGCAGTTATTAGAAAGAAGGAAACCAACGCCTCCACCATGTCTGTTACCAGAGCGAGGAGTGTGGGTGAAGTGGAGGCCACCGTAACTCAGTGCAGCAGGGGAGGTCGTGTCAGGGGCATCAGCCAGGTCTCAGTGAGGGCCAGGAAGGAGAGGTTGCGGGAAGTAAAGAGATCGTGGATCACGTGGAGCTTGTTGCAGATGGAGCGGGCGTTCCAGAGTGCTCCAGAGAGAGGAAGCTGGGGGGTAGGGGTCAGTGGCACAGGTTTTAAGTGTGAGGGATTGCAGTAGTTTCTCTTACTGTGAGAAGTATAGGGTGAGGATTAGTGGGATGTATGGGGCAGGTGGGGCCAGGATTGGGGGATATGTCCTGTAGACTGTGAGCCCTTGCGGGCAGGGTCCTCTCTCCTTCTGTACTTGTGTGTGCCTTGTATTGCTCATGTTTACTGTACTTGTCTATATTCGCCCCTCTTCACATGTAAAGCGCCATGGAATAAATGGCACTATAAAAATGTATAATAATAATATGTCGCCAGCAGTGAGAAGAAGCAGAGAAAGGGAAAGCAGATGGGTGAAGGAGAGTGACCGGCTTACGTTATATTTTAGTGGGAGAGGTCTGAGGTTAAGAAGCAGGTCTGCAGATGAGGCGATGTGGGGGAGTAAGAGAGAGGGGAAGACAGTTATTTGGTTCGAGCTTGCAGGGATTTGGGGATAGCGAAGGAGAGTGAAGATTAGTGGAGCAAAAACTGTGAGAGCAAATGTGAGCATGGTTAAAGAGCAAGGTAAAAGAAAGGCAAATAAAATTAGAAGACAGTGATTATTCTTACCTTCTGACCGATTTCTGGACTATTTCTGGATATATTTCTGATGTAACACTTAAAAGATGTCACACTTAAAATGATGTCACATCTGACCAAGGTCATATCTGACCTGCTCCATTTAACTTATACCATTCAAATGTCCAAGAAATAAAGCCAGGTGAGAGAAAGAGAGGGGAGGCGAAAGGAGCAGGAGGACAGTTCACAGCAGGGAGCAATTAACAGATTGCAGTTAATAGAACATTTGCCTAGCATCACAGATGAAGAAACACAGATTAAGATGGTGGGATAGGTCTAGGAGTGAGGATCACAGACATATCGGGTTAATGTTCCGGGAGCGGTCCGTGACCACTCCTGACACATAGTGCCGGGTGTCAGCTGTGATAATCAGCTGACACCCGGCTGCGATCAGCTGCGCTCCCCCCGGGAGCGCAACTAATCGCCTATGACGTACTATCCCGTCCCTGGGAATTAAGTCCCAGGGCACATGGATGGGATAGTACATCCGATGACAGAAAGGGGTTAAATGCAAAATGCGGGTGAGAACATAATACGAGGTACCTGATTATGGTAGAAAATTTTTTGAATGGGCCAACAGGGATAGCTAGGTTAATGCGATGAGGCGGTATGCCAGTCTAAACAAATGCGTTTTTAGGGCACGCTTAAAACTGTGGGGATTGGGGATTAATCGTATTAACCTGGGTAGGGCATCCCAAAGAATTGGCGCAGCACGTGAAAAGTCTTGGACACGGGAGTGGGAGGTTCTGATTATTGAGGATGCTAACCTCAGGTCATTAGCAGAACGGAGGGCATGGGTAGGATGGTAGGCTGAGACAAGGGAGGATATGTAGGGTGGTGCTGAGCCATGGAATGTTTTGTGGGTGAAAGTAATAAGTTTGTACTGGATCCTGGAATGGATGGGTAACCAGTGTAGTGACTGGCACAAGGTAGAGGCATCGATATAACGATTGGTGAGGAATATGATTCTGGCTGCAGCATTCAAGACAGATTGGAGAAGGGAGAGTTTGGTAAGAGGGAGACCGATTAGTAGAGAGTTACAATAGTCCAGACGAGAATGAATAAGAGAAACAGTAAGAGTTTTTGCAGAGTCAAAAGTAAGAAAAGGTCGAATTCTAGAGATGTTTTTGAGGTGGAGATAACAAGAGCGAGCCAGTGATTGGACGTGTGGGGTGAATGAAAGCTTGGAATCAAGTATGACCCCAAGACAGCGGGCATGTTGCTGGGGAGTAATGGTGGAACCACACACGGAGATGGCAATGTCGGGCAAAGGTAGGCTAGTAGATGGAGGAAACACGAGGAGCTCCGTTTTTGACCGGTTTATTTTCAGATAGAGGGAGGACATGATGTTAGAGACAGCGGTAAGACAATCACTGGTGTTTTCTAGAAAGGCAGGCATGATATCAGGAGAAGAAGTATATAATTGGGTGTCATCAGCATAGAGATGGTACTGGAAACCAAATCTACTGATTGTTTCTCCAATAGGGGCGGTGTACAAAGAGAAGAGGAGGGGGCCTAGGACTGATCCTTGAGGAACCCCAACAGTAAGGGGAAGATGAGAGGAGGAGGAACCAGCAAAAGATACAGTGAAGGAACGGTCAGAGAGATAGGAGAACCAGGAGAGAACGGTGTCCTTGAGGCCGATAGAGTGCAGCATAGTGAGGAGGAGCTGATGGTCCACAGTGTCGAATGCTGCGGAGAGATCCAAGAGAATTAGCATGGAGTAGTGACCATTAGATTTAGTAGTCAGTAGATCATTAGAAACTTTAGTGAGGGAGGCGGAGCCTAGCTGCACATGAGGAAGGAACTGAGCCTGTGAGCTCCTCTCCTCAACCCAGCCAGCTTTAGCATTATCACAGCGTATTTTTGCCCAAAATGGGGAAATCAGGAAGAGAAAAGGCTAAAGACTCCACTGGCACCCCAAAACCCCCAAGAAAGACGGGGGATTTGGATCATTATCTCCGGAGAAAGCCAGCTTCTGCACCAGTGCTTTCACCTAAGATGGCACCCGGAACCCTCTCTCTGTCTGACGCAGAGGACTCGGATATAGACACTGATGCTTGCTCAGGGCAATCACCCCGCAGGCCGGAGCGTTCCAACCAAGTCACCCGCTCTTTCATCCGCCGGACCATTGCTCCAGTGCTACAGGAGTTAGCCAGCATTAAGGCGGAGGTGTCGCATGTGGGACGCCGTGTGGAGGAGCTGGAGCAGGCCCACACTTCTTATGTGGAATTCGGCGATGGCATCTGTACCACGCTCCAGGACCACTCCAAGCACCTTAATGTGGCCCTCGGTGCTGCCGAGGACCTTGAGAACAGGAATCGCCGCCGCAATGTGCGAATGAAAGGTATCCCTGAGTCCTATGCCCCCGAGGCCCTGAGCTCTGTGGCACGCACTTTATTCTCTGCATTGCTGGGGAAAGAACCTGCTGAAGCTGTGGTTGTGGAGCGCATGCACCGGGCCCTCAGAGCTCGCCCCAGGGACACTGATCCTCCCAGGGACGTTATTTGTGGTATACTGGACTACAACCATACTGCTGCGCTTCTCACTGCTGCGAGGGAGCAGGAGTCCCCGATGCTAGACGGGTCCCCAGTGGCCTTCTACCAAGACCTGGCCAGTTCTACCCTCCAGAAGCGCCGCTTGTTAAAGCCTCTTCTGACCCACCTGAAGGAACATGACGCCCAGTACAGATGGTTGTTCCCCTTTGGGCTCTTTGTCACACGCCACGACAAGAAAGTTACTATACGTCACCCAGAGGACTTACCTACTTTGTGGAAGGCCTTATCCATCCCTTCACTGTCTGTGCCGTCCTGGCTGCCTGTTCCAGAGTCGTCCATACCACCGATCCAGCCGCGCCCGGACGATTGGCAAGTCACCCGCTCCAAGAACAAGTCACATCGTCGCTCTTTATCTGCCCGCGATGACCCGGCTGGAGACTGAGCTGTTACCGGACTGGCTTGCTGCTCTTGTGTCATGGGTGTATCGCCACGAGGATCGTCGCGATTACACACTCTCACTTCTCACAGCTGAGTTGCTGTTTCTTTGTGTTTGGTAATGAGGGAGTTAATTTTACCTAGCTCTTTGCTAAGACTAGGTCCAGCCTTGCCCGGCTGCTTTTGATTATGTTCTAATTAGATTCCTTCATATACCTGCCAGTCTGCTTGTTAGATGCCGGTGAAAGCATTCATGTAGTCTAGCAGACTGGATCGGTTCTGAGAATACTTAAGCTAAGAGCTCCTTAGTTGTTTTTACTCTTACAGCTTATAGTTTATCTCTGAGACCTTAGGTGTTCCTACTGTGTGTGAGTGTTGTATGTAAGACTTTATTTACTTTATTTCTTGTCTTTCTTGTATGTCTTTCTGTTCATTAACCGTTACCTGTTCATTCCCTTTGGTGGTAATCAGGGTCCTTCTTAGGACTAGATTACAGTTGGCAGGGATTGATAGGAGACAGGGTTTACGCTGGTGGCCTGGACCTCTGTACCTTTAACAGTACCTCCAGGTAGAGGGATTAGTTAGGACCCCAGTTTAGGGTCAGCATAGACCCCGGTCACCCTCTAGCCGGAGACAGCGTGTAACGGATTCCGTATTGACCCACTGGACATTCTGTCAGGTAATTCTATGTTATCATATATCTATACGCATGTTATATAGTATGTTGCCCTTTTGATATAGATTACTGACATCACATATATATATCTGCTATACAGCGTGACATTTTCACCGGCCCATACTAAAGATTCTCCCCAGCTGTCATGGATCCAGTAGCCCAGCTGGCCCGGCAGTTGCAGGGGTTGTCCATGGAGTTTGCAGACATTAAGTCCAAGGTTTTGTCCCCCCCGGAGCAAACCAGATCTGAACCTAAGGTTGCTCTCCCGGACAGGTTCACTGGTGGGCGGGACAAATTTTTTACTTTCCGGGAGGCATGTAAATTGTACTTTCGGCTGCGGCCTCGGTCATCTGGGAGTGAAGAGCAGAGGGTGGGAATTGTTATCTCGCTCTTACAAGGGGACCCTCAATCTTGGGCGTTCTCTATTCCTCCAGGCTCCCCAGATCTCCAGTCAGTGGATCGATTTTTTACTGCCCTGGGTCTGGTATATGATGATCCGGATCGAGTTTCCCTTGCTGAAACAAAGTTACGCAAGATACGGCAAGGAAATCGTCCAGCGGAGGAATATTCTTCTGAGTTCCGTAGATGGGCAACAGATACTCAGTGGAATGACCCAGCTCTTAGAAGCCAGTTTTGTCAAGGGTTGTCTGACAAATTAAAAGATGTGTTGGCTCAGTATGATTCTCCTCCATCACTGGAGGCTACTATGGCCCTCGCTATTCGCATTGATAGACGAATTCGGGGAAGACGCGAGGTAACTCCGCCTCCCGTGATGACTCCACCTACTACTAAAGTCCCTTATACTGAGGTTCCCCTGGTCTGTTCTGAGGAACCCATGCAGTTGGGAGGGACATCTTTTTGTAGGAAGGAATCGGCGGTGCGCCGCAAGACTAGAAGGTGTTTCTTTTGCGGGAGAGAGGGACATTTTGTTGGGGGGTGTCCATCCCGGGCCTCTTTGAGCAAAGGAGTTAACCTAGGAGTGTGTATTTCGTCCCCAAATCCCTCTCAGTTTCTCGTGCCTGCGGAGGTGGTGATTGGTACTAGAACTGAGAGGATTTCTGTTTTTCTTGATAGTGGGTCCAGGGCTAATCTGGTGGACGCTCGGTTTGCCCAGGTGCATGGTATGCAACTGAGTGTATTGGCCAAACCGGTCCCTATAGTCTCTATTGATTCTAGACCTCTCGGTCAAGGTAGCTTGGTACAAGCTGTTCATAACATAGATCTTCGAGTAGGGGCAATACATAAAGAGCAATTGTCTTGTTGTGTGTTGGAGGGTCTACCTACTCCTATTGTGTTGGGACTTCCTTGGTTGGCTAAACATAACCCAGTGATTGATTGGCAATCCAGAAAGATAAGTCAGTGGGGTGAATTTTGCAGGAATAACTGCATGAGCACGGTCATCGGTGCGGTTGTGCCTAGGACTTTGTCTCCTTTTCTGGAGGACTTTGGGGAGATGTTCTCAGAGGAGGGGTGTAAAGAGTTACCTCCTCATCGCGCATATGACTGCTCAATAAAGTTGCTTCCTGATGCCTTATCTCGTACTTTCCCAGGGGCCGGGATGACGGATGATCCGGTTCCTATTCCTCAGGAGGGAGTTGTAGTGTCAGCTGTATGCTCTGAGCTTGAGGGGGAGGTATTGGGGGCTCAGGGGGACGCCCCTGTGGGATTTCCAGGGAGACTGATAGTTCCAGATCGGTTAAGACTGAAGGTTACGGGGAACCGTTACAAACGGATGGCTGATAGGGGAGAGTTTCTGGTCTAGATCTGAAGGTGAATGATCTGGTTTGGTTGTCTACCAGGAATATAAAACTTAAAGTTTCCTCCTGGAGGTTGGGTCCCAGATTCATCGGGCCGTACAGGATCAGTTCCATAATTAATCCTGTGGCATTTCGTCTGGACCTCCCTCCTACGTTTAAAATTCATAATGTGTTTCACAAATCATTACTTAAAAAGTATGTGGCACCAGTCATACCGTCACCTCTACCTCCTCCTTCAGTGGTGGTCAATGATAACGTGGAATTTCAGGGGTCGAAAATCATTGACTCACGTCTCAGTCGCCGATCCCTTCAGTACTTGGTTCATTGGAGGGGGTATGGTCCTGAGGAGAGGACGTGGGTCCCTGCGTCTGATGTTAACGCAGATCGATTGGTTCGGACCTTTCACACAACTCACCCGGGCAGACCTGGCCCTGAGGGTCCGGAGTCCCCTCGTAGAGGGGGGGTACTGTCATGGGTGTATCGCCACGAGGATCGTCGCGATTACACACTCTGACTTCTCACAGCTGAGTTGCTGTTTCTTTGTGTTTGGTAATGAGGGAGTTAATTTTACCTAGCTCTTTGCTAAGACTAGGTCCAGCCTTGCCCGGCTGCTTTTGATTATGTTCTAATTAGATTCCTTCATATACCTGCCAGTCTGCTTGTTAGATGCCGGTGAAAGCATTCATGTAGTCTAGCAGACTGGATCGGTTCTGAGAATACTTAAGCTAAGAGCTCCTTAGTTGTTTTTACTCTTACAGCTTATAGTTTATCTCTGAGACCTTAGGTGTTCCTACTGTGTGTGAGTGTTGTATGTAAGACTTTATTTACTTTATTTTTGTCTTTCTTGTATGTCTTTCTGTTCATTAACCGTTACCTGTTCATTCCCTTTGGTGGTAATCAGGGTCCTTCTTAGGACTAGATTACAGTTGGCAGGGATTGATAGGAGACAGGGTTTACGCTGGTGGCCTGGACCTCTGTACCTTTAACAGTACCTCCAGGTAGAGGGATTAGTTAGGACCCCAGTTTAGGGTCAGCATAGACCCCGGTCACCCTCTAGCCGGAGACAGCGTGTAACGGATTCCGTATTGACCCACTGGACATTCTGTCAGGTAATTCTATGTTATCATATATCTATACGCATGTTATATAGTATGTTGCCCTTTTGATATAGATTACTGACATCACATATATATATCTGCTATACAGCGTGACATCTTGTTCTTGCCAGGACATGGCAGACCCGGTGTAATACCTTTGTTCTGGAGGTCTCCTGTCCTCCTTCTACCTGAAACCTGAAGTTTACATTTTCCACTTTGCAGCCTTCCTGTTGAATTGTTGACTCACTGTGGTTATATCCAACTTATGATTCTGTTCACTCAGGCTCGTATTTTTCTTCCTTACCTCTCTCTCCCACTCTCCTCCTCATTTTTGGGCAAATACATTTCACTATGACCCAGGTTTTCTTGGGTCCCACAGGCTGGCTGGAGGTTATTGCAGGTGGGCTCTTATGCGACCCTTGCATCGCCTCCACTGCCCCCTCCTCCTTCAGGAGGGGTGCAATGTCTCCCGGCTCCCCTTGTGGATCCGCCTAGTTCACATTTCTCCAAATGTTCACAAGCACCGCTACCTATGGTGCTTTATTTTTTGTCTCTGTTTTGATCTTTCTTTTTTGTTTGTGTTCTTTCCCTCTTGTGTCCTCTCTGTCACACTCCTCTTTCCTTGGGGTCGCTCTCTATCCTTGCTACGGTACACTGCTTTATCGCTTCTCTATCCTCCCAGTACACCTCCATGATGACTCCACGTGATATTGTTATTCAATCCTATAATGCTAAGGGTATGAATGCGCCTTTCGAAACGTGCTCAGGTTTTGCGACTCCTTAAAAAAGATGGTGTCTCTGTTATTTTTATGCAGGAAACACATCTCCGCCACGATCATGTTCCACAGCTGTCTCGCTCTTCATTCCCAGTATGGTTCCACAGTTGCAGCGACTCCCACGCGTCGAGAGGGGTGAGTATAGCTTTTTGCCGCAATCTTCACTTTCAGTTGCAAGCGCAGTTGGCAGATACAGATGGTCGATATCTTTTCTTGAAGGGTAAACTGGGAAACACTTTAGTGACTTTTGCTAATATTTATGCGCCCAATGTTCGCACAGTCGACTGGTTACTATCTACTCTACGTCTTTTACAGCAATTTATGTCGGGGCTAGTGGTACTGGGTGGAGACTTTAACCTCACTATGGAGCCTCTCGTGGACTCCTCCACGGGCCGCTCCGCCATCTCTTTTCGGAATCTCAGAAGACTTAAACTGCTATTGGCGGAGCTGTCCTTGGTGGACGCCTGGAGAGTCCTCCATCCTGACACTAGGGATTATACATTTTATTCTACGCCGCATCGCTCATACCAAAGACTTGATTACCTCTTTCTATCCCGACGCCACCTGGGGTGTTATTCTATGGCGGATATTGGATCCATGACAGTATCGGACCATGCGCCTGTATCCTTAACACTGGCCTTACCTGGGGTGGGTGGTCTCGGATACACCTGGCGACTCAATGAGACACTACTGGACGTTCAAGATAATATAAATGCCATTGAAATACCTCTTCAGGATTTCTTCCATAGAAATTACACTCCAGGCATGTCAATCCCCATCGTCTGGGAAACTCACAAATCTTTTGTCAGGGGTGAATTCATCTCACTGGCCTCTAGACTTAAAAAATCTAGGGAGAAACAAATCGATGCCTTGCTCCTTCAAATTTGCAAATTGGAATCGCTCCACAAGCGATCTCTGTGCCAGCAACACCTCTCTGATCTCCTGTCCTTGCGTATGGCCCTTAAATCCCTCCTAAACCTAAAAATTGCGAAAAATTTCTTACACGCGAAACACCGTCTTTATGCTTCAGGTGACAGAGGTGGGAAACTTATGTCCGCTTACGTCAAAGAAACGTCTCCGCGTACATTCATCGCTGAGACGAGGTGCCCCTCGGGTGCCGCACACACTGAGACGGCGCAAATCGCGCAAGATTTTCATCAATATTAC
Source organism: Oophaga sylvatica (assembly GCA_033576555.1). Classification (NCBI taxonomy): domain Eukaryota; kingdom Metazoa; phylum Chordata; class Amphibia; order Anura; family Dendrobatidae; genus Oophaga; species Oophaga sylvatica. The sequence goes on from JARQOD010000003.1 coordinate 15,737,892, forward strand.
ACCGCCTTGTATAACTTACATAACCCCATGTATGAATCTGCCCCACTGCAGACCCCCATCCTGCTATTGTGGACTTTGTCTCCTCCCTGAACCTCCCTAAATTGAAACCTTCCCATCACGCGGAATTGTTATCTCCAATTGCGGTGGAGGAAGTGGAGGATGCTCTGAAGTCTACTCCATCGGGAAAATCTCCTGGCCCAGATGGTCTGACAATACTCCTCGGTTAGGACACAGCTCCAGCGTCTACGAATACCGTTCATGTCTTGGTTGGGCCGAAAAAATTATCTGTCCACATATATAGTCCCAAAATTCCTCTACTTATTCCAGGCAGCTCCTATATTCCTTCCCAATTCCTTTTTTCGTGCCTTACATGTTCTGTTCTCACGGTTCCTATGGAACCAACGTCCGGCTCGTATCGCTTTCTCGACTTTGACTCTGCCCACAGATGCAGGTGGAGTGGGTATGCCAGACCTGAAGAACTATTACTTCGCTTGCCATCTTCGTCGTTGGGTGGAGATAAACAGCTGGAACAAAAGGTTTTTCTTGTCCTCCCTAGAAACGGCTCTTCTTTCGCCTCGGGAGGCACTTGAGTTATGGGGTGTGCATACTCAGATCCCTCGTACAAGAGGCTTCTCCCCTCTCCTGAAGGGTCTGCTCCACACATGCCTGAACTGTCTACATCATGACACTATGAGTAAGTTCCCTTCTCCGCTCATGTCTGTACGCTTACTCCCTTTGTTGACCTGCTCGGATGAGGGTTTTTGGACTTTTCAGGGTTTGTGGAGCAAGCTGGTAACGCCTCTCAATTCCTTTTTTGCTGGAGGCAATGTCCCTTCGGCGGAGGGCCTGTCATCCATCCTCGGACCTACACACGCCAACTTTTTATCGCTAGCACATGTACATCATGTCTGTCAGACCTTTATGGAGCAACATCGTCCCTTGCGGGCTGCCTCCAACTTGGAGCGGCTGTTGCTGGCACAGAGTCCTGTTAAAGGCGTGATCCCCACCATTTACAAATGGCTTATGTCTCTTCGCTCTGATACTGAGCCTACTTACCTTGCTGCCTGGGAACGGGAACTGGGGCACCCATTGTCCCTACGAGTCGCCAGGTGTATTAAAAGACACGCACTGGGATTTTCTAGGTGCGTTCGCATTAAAGAGAATTCTTATAAACTGATTGCCAGGTGGTACCGAACCCCGTCCTTCCTATTTCGCCATGGCTTGCAGACCTCTGACATCTGCTGGAGATGTGGGACGGGCTCAGGAACTTATGCTCACATCTGGTGGGATTGTCCCCTCATTGTACCCTTCTGGAATGCGATACGACAAAAAATCAAAGATATCTGCCTCCTGCCTTGTGATTTACCCAGGGACTCAGTCCTTTTTTGGGTGCCGGCGACGGGTTACAACCCCATTAAGCACAAACTGGCGACCTTTATGTTGACGGCTGCCAAACTTCTAGTGCCTAGGCATTGGCTGTCTACTGTGGCGCCTTCTCTGGAGGAGTGGACTGTTGCTGTGGACCATATCAGGGACATGGAGGACCTGTCGGCATGGATCAACCATACCCGGGATAAATTTCAGACCATCTGGTCCCCGTGGATTGCCTTTCGTACCCCTTCGCCTACATAGTGTAAGTGACTCATTGGAGTGCTATTTTTGTATGTAAGATTCTCTGCCACGTGGTGTGCTGTGGGCGGAGACCGAGGGCGCCCCCCCTCCCCTTCTTCCTTCCCTTACCTTTAACCTTCTTCCTTTTTTCTTTGTCCAGTTATTTATTTTTCATTTAGGTTCATTTAATTCCCTTCTTTTTCTTTATTTCCCCTTATATTTTCTGTGTCTCCTTGTTTTATTTTGTTCTTAGTCCTTGTTCTTGTAGAATGTTATTGGGGTTCGTTAGTCCAGGAACCCAATTTGTGTGCCAAATCTCACGCAATACTAATAGTGATCCTCGATCACGCTGTTTCATTCATATATATTGTGCTCTGTTTTATTGGACATGATCTGATATGATGACGCTTGGCTTATATTATTATTATGTGACATGTTTTGTTACTGTTTATACCCTTGATATGTGTTATACATGTGTGTTAATAAATACATATTCAACAAAAAAAAAAAAAAGAAACTTTAGTGAGGGCAGTTTCAGTAGAGTGTAAAGAGCGGAAACCAGATTGAAGAGGGTCGAGAAGAGAGTTATCTGAGAGATAGCGGATAAGCCAGGTGTGGACCAGGCATTCCAGGAGTTTAGAGATGAAGGGAAGATTAGAGACAGGTCTATAGTTAGCGGCACAGTTTTAGTCGAGCAATGGTTTTTTAAGTAATGGATGTATGATGGCATGCTTAAATGAGAAAGGAAAGATACCGGAAGAGAGAGAGAGAGGTTGAATATTTTTGTTAGGTGAGAGGTGACAGCAGGGGAAAGGGACTGGAGGAGATGTGACGGAATGGGGTCACTGATGCATGTGGTAGGGCAGGAAGATGCAAGGAGCCTGATTACTTCTTCTTCTGTGACTGGTTCAAAATCAGAGAGTGAGCTAGATACAGTGGGGGAGGGAGAACAGTGCATGGTGTGAGAGGATTGGGAGATAACTTCCTGTCAGATGTGGTCAATTTTTTCTTTGAAATAATTGGCCAGATCATCAGCATGGAGATCTGTGGTTGGAGCCTGCACTTTTGGGTTCAGAGGGAAGTGAAAAGTGTCAGAGACATTTGGGGTTATTGGATAGTGAGGTGATGAGGTTGTTGAATTAGGTTTGTTTGGAGAGGTGAAGGGCAGAGTTATACATTTTAAGCATAAACTTGTAATGGATGAAATCTTCGGGTAGATTAGATTTTCTCCACAGACGTTCGGCGCACCTGGAGCATCGCTGCAGGAAACGTGTTTGCAGCGTGTGCCACGGTTGTCGCCGTTTGTGTCGTATTGTTCTATGTATAAGAGGTGCAGTTTCATCCAGGGCACTTTGCAGGGTTTTGTTGTAATGCTTCAGTGCAGAATCTGGACATGAGAAGGAGGAGATAGAGGCCAACAATGACTGCAAGTTTTTCATAAGTTTCTGGGTGTTAATGGCCTGTATGTTTCTATATGTGTGGAAAGTCGGGGTGACCTGAGCAGGATGGCAGTTCTTGATAGAGAATGAAAGAAGGTTATGGTCAGAGAGCGGGAGAGGGGAATTTGTGAAATCATCCACTGAGCAAAGGCGGGAGAAAACCAAGTCGAGGGAGTTTCCGTCTTCATGCGTGGGGGAGTTAGTATGCTGCAGGAGGCCGAAAGAGGATGTTAGAGATAAAGGTGAGAAGCAGACGGGGAGAGGGGAAGAGCAATGTGGCTGTTGAAATCACCCATGATGAGGGTGGGGATGTCACAGGAGAGAAAATGTGAAAGCCAGGTGGCAAATTGATCCACGAACTGATGACAAGGGCCGGGAGGACAATACACTACCGCCACTCGCATGGAGAAGGGGATGTGGAGTCTGACAGCATGGACCTCAAAAGAAGGGAAGACAAGTGATGGTACTTGAGGGATAACCTGGAAAGTACATTTGGGTGATAAGAGCTGACCAACGCCTCCACCTGCTCTGTTGTCCGTTCTTGGGGTATGAGAGAAATGTAGTCCACCATATGAGAGAGCAGCAGCAGCGGTGGTGTCTGACTGCTGGATCCAGGTTTCAGTAAGAGCTAAAAGGTTAAGAGAATTTGAAAGGAAGCAGTCATGGGTGAAGGGGAGTTTATTACACACTGAGCGAGAATTCCAAAGGGCACAATTAAAAGAGACAGAAGGCATGCAGGGAATATTAATAAGATTCAAGGGGTTTCTGAGTGTAGCAGCTGGAAGGTTTGACTTGCTATAACATGGGGGGCCTGGGTTTGGAGCGATATCTCCTGCGACTAGAAGAAGGAGAATAGAAAGAGTGAGCAGATGGTTAAGTGATTTGTGAGAGCGTCTTGTGTGTTGGATGGCGGGACTGAGTGGATTTGTGCTGTTTAGCAGTGTGAAAAGAGCGTGAGTGCTATACATAGGAGAGGAAAGGACAGAGGGGCCGATATGGATGGAATGTAAAGAGTTAATGCAAGGGCGGTGGAAGTGAGTGAATGCAGCAGCCAGGATAAAAATTATACAAATGAATATGGTGAATATGTGTTGTAATTCAAATGTAGAGGGAATAGATTTTTCAATTTGTCTTACATGTCTCCTTCCCTGTCTAACTGCCATGTTTAACTGCGGCATACTTCGATTACATGTACATAAATGCTACCCTTGCATAAATGCTTCCCCAGACTATGTCTCAATATATAGGTTAGTTCTAAGAACTTTTTTTTTTCTCTCACTCGTTAGCAATCAGTCAAACTAAGTTGAGACAGCAGGACACAATAAATGTAGTGAGCAGATACACAAGTGTCCAGGCCTACACGGTTCATAAACCACTTTGAAAAGTTACTTGACCTCATATCATAAGAGGACAAGCAGAGTAAGTTTAAATAACTATATACCATTATATATGCTGCTAAGATGAATAACCTAGATGGGACATGCAGGATTCACTGAAGTAGCTTGCAATAGTTAAATACCATTATATAGGCTGCTAAGATGAATAACATAGATGGGACATGCAGGATTCACTGAAGTAGCTTGCAATAGTTAAATACCATTATATAGGCTGCTAAGATGAATAACATAGATGAGACTCATGCAGGATTCCCTGAAGTAGCTTGCAATAGTTAAATACCTGTATGAAGAGAATAGAGATGCGTGTTAGAATCACCCATGTTTAACTGCGGCATACTTTGATACATGTACTTCGACTACATGTACATAAATGCTACCCCTGCATGATTATTAACCATATTCTTCATGAGATAGAACATTTTTATGTCATAGGTGTAATTATCTTTTTAACCCATAGGTGTCAGTGTGTTTTTTTATGTAACAAGTGTTTTCATCTTTATTACTAAAACTTTATTAATGGAATATATTTATTAGATTTGGTTTCCAGTACCATCTCTATGCTGATAACACCCAATTATACACTTCTTCACCCGTTATCACGCCTGCCTTTTTAGAAAACACCAGTGATTGTCTTACCGCTGTCTCTAACATCATGTCCTCCCTCTATCTGAAACTGAACCTGTCAAAAATGGAACTCCTCATGTTTCCTCCCTCTACTAACCTACCCTTGCCTGACATTGCCATCTCCGTGTGTGGTTCCACCATTACTCCCCAGCAACATGCCCGCTGTCTTGGGGTCATACTTGATTCCAAGCTTTCATTCACCCCTCATATCCGATCACTGGCTCGATCTTGTTATCTCCACCTCAAAAACACCTCTAGAATTCGACCTTTTCTTACTTTCGACTCTGCAAAAACTCTTACTGTTTCTCTTATTCATTCTCGTCTGCACTATTGTAACTCTCTACTAATCGGTCTCCCTCTTACCAAACTTTCCCCTCTCCAATCTGTCTTGAATGCTGCAGCCAGGATCATATTCCTCATCAATCGTTATACCGATGCCTCTACCTTGTGCCAGTCATTACACTGGTTACCCATCCACTACAGAATCCAGTACAAACTTATTACCCTCACTCACAAAGCACTCCATTGCTCAGCACCACCTACATCTCCTCCCTCGTCTCAGTCTACCATCCTACCCATGCCCTCCGTTCTGCTAATGACCTGAGGTTAGCATCCTCAATTTTCAGAACCACCCACTCCCGTCTCCAAGACTTTTCACGTGCTGTGCCAATTGTTTGGAATGCACTACCCAGGTAAATACGATTAATCCCCAATCCCCACAGTTATAAGCGTGCCCTAAAAACGCATTTGTTCAGACTGGCATATCGCCTCAACACAGTAACCTAACTATCCCTGTTGGCCCATTCCAAAAAAAAATTTCTACCATAATCAGGTACCTCTTATTATGTTCTCACCCGCTTTATGCATTTAATAGCCCTCTGTGTCTGTACTGTTACATACTTTGGCTGTTAACTGGTTCATGCAGAATTACATGAACACCCAATTCTTACACTACAGCTGGTCCGAACAATGAATGCAAATGTTATCATCTACCATTTTTGTCTCCCCTTTTTCCGCATAGATTGTAAGCTTGCGAGCAGGGCCCTCATTCCTCTTGGTATCTAATTTGATCTGTGTTTATTGTTATGCTGCAATGTCTATTGTCTGTACAAGTCCCCTCTATAATGTAAAGTGCTGCGGAATATGTTGGCGCTATAGAAATAAAATTATTATTATTATTACATCAATAATAGGTAAGAATGTATAGCCATGAACCAAAATAAGAATATATGAATGAATAAAAAAATTGTTGTATTTACTCGGAATTGAAACATTTTTCTTTATAGTGGAACCATATCATCACTATATCTAATGAAGCAATATTCTTGTACTAGACATTACTTTTATTAAATATTGATTTTTTTCCTCTTGATTGAGATAAAAAAATAAAAATTAAGAATTAAAAATAGAAATAAAGTAGGAATAAAAATTAAGAATGAAGAAAAAGAATAAAAATTAAAAATAATAAAAATGAAAATAAGGCCTTTATTTGTTTATGACAAATGCTGAGTAGTTATGTTCTCAGTAACACATACCCTTAATATTTTTATTATCTGGATGATTTCATATTTGTCATAACCTTGTGTTACCAAAATATTCAAATTATGCAACGTTGCATGTAATACCCTTCTTAGTGTAAAGAAATTACTCTTTATGATACTTAATATTATTATCCCTAGTAGTTATACCATTGTAGTCTTTAAAATGTGTGAAGAAGAGGTATTGATGAAATGTGATGATGTAATCAGGATCACACACATTTCCCCCTTACTACCAAAAAAAATATTATTTAATGAAATAATTCATTTATCAAAACCAAAATTAAAAATAATTATTATTGTATAAATTATTTTTGTAACTTCTATATTAGATTTATACCATATATTTGTCTGAAGATGTTTGTACTATCTATGTAACCATTAAAAAATAACATTGAATATCATAAAATTATCCTTTGGAAAAAAAATAATCTAAATGTAGATTTTCTTAAACTATTTTGAAGTGTGATTACACTTATCCCCAATTAAATAAAAAAATAATTACTAAAGAAATATAGAAATACATGTTGTGTAGATAATATTTCATTACGTATCTTAAAATTCTAATAATTACACTGATTTGTATTATTTCATTTTTTTTTCTTTCCTAGCATACCATGAGTCGTGAAACCTCTCATACCTCACACATACATTACTCTTAGATTATATAGGAAAGATGTGTATCTTCGTACCGTGTTAGCCAGTAGATAGAAAAATATTTAGACTTGAGAGTTCTCGAAAGCTTGCAGTTTGTTACCATCTTTTCAGTTAGCCATTAAAAGGTATCAACCACTGAGGACTCTCAAGTCTAAATATTTTTCTTAGATTATATTCACTCTTAGCAGCTGCTCATACATGCATCTGTCATCTGTCACTCAGACTGTGACACATATAAGTTCACACCACAGATTCCACATACAAAAGGTAGGAATACATGTATATTAACCCAAATTATTGTATCCTAATTATCAATGCGCATTGTAAACTATTAAATTTAATATCTTAATATTTCCCAAATACACATAACATAAACTTTGTAAACCATTCTATAGATGGAAGGACTCATAAGAAAATTAGGTATGAGTTGTAGCTATACTTGGTGTTAGGATTTGCAATTGTATCTGAACCCTGGAACTTAAGAGGCCTAAAGAATCTCTTTGACTTACAAAAGTTGAGATCTCTCAAATTCTTTTCACTGAAGCTACAAGCGCTTTAAGTTACAAAAACTGAAACAGGGGTATTTTATCCTTCTTATTAGAACAAAGTTTAAATGTCACATGCCATGCAGTAAGGACATATTGCCATGCAAACACGAAACTGCAAAATGTTAGCAACACACAAAAGCTAAATTTAAATTCAGTTACATATTATTTCCTTTTAAGTATTAAATATATAAAACCATTCAGTTATTACAACTTCTTGTGTAAATAAAGACATAAATCCAGGTAAGAGAATTTTTTCCGATCATGTCCTGCTTTGAAATGAAAATTTTAAGGAAAAATAAAAGATAAGGTTAAATATCACATTCATACAGAAACAAAACAATTGCAATATCTTACACATATATGTATTGGCTTTAATGTAATTCTAGATATTACTGGAGTAATTTTTAACTATCACTATACATATAAAAATACAGTTATACAAGCCACTTGTACAAGTTTACTATATATACTGTATGAATACATACATATATATATATCTACAAAAACTATGCAACTACAGAATTATATTTTATAAAATAATTACAAATAACTCAATAATATCTTGTATAACACTTTTACACAACATATAATTACATTTTTTAGCCAATTCCTAAACTAAATCTTATTTCTCTGTCGATAATGTCCTGAAAAGCTGTTTATCATTGCCATTTTAAAACTAACGGATTCTCTGAGCAGCTCTGTTAATTTATTTTCACCTGTTTCTGTCTGTCAATTTGCGCCATTTGTGTTTTTACAGAGAAATCAGAAACTTGAACTTCTAACTCTTTCTGTAAATCTTTTTCTGTGGACTCTTGAATCATTTGGTAGGGCTTATAACAAATATGCAATTTTCTTCGTATGTCATAGATTTGATTACAGGGATGACTCAGTTTAGGAGATTTTGACACTGGCTTTTGAAAAGATTTTACTCTGTCTGATTTTACAAAATTAGTACTATTTATCTTTCACGGTTCTCATGTTTTCTAGCAACATCAAGGGATTGCGCACATTAAAATAAAGAATCTTTTTGTGATGCAATAACACGAGATACAGAATTTAGGAACCCAGATTTGTTTACAAAACATTTTATCATTGATTGTGTTTTGACATTGTTAATGAGAGTTTTGTACAACCTTTCAAATATGGACATGAATGTAAAAGTACATTCTTTCCGACCAATCCTTAATTTTTGAAGAATATCAATATCTGGATAATTTTCATTTAATGCACAGAAAATCAGAATTTTCAATCTGTCTTTATCATTTAAATGTTCATATGAGTCGTTATCACAAGACAATTTTAATGTTAAGCATCTGGAAAAGGTTGCAGGAATCCACATTTTAAACAACTGATTTTTCTCATTAGTTAACTCAAGCTTATCAGCAAAACTTTCAAATATATCAGAATTTCTGCACACATGGATTTTGTTATCATATGCAGGAATGATTTTGCATAGTTTTAACAAATTTTTCCTAACTTTAATTTGGAATTGGACCTCTGAGTTGTCTTCTATTTTTAGTGGTCTTTGTACATCTATCCCTCGTACGTCATCTACATTAGTTCTGAAGTCTCCTCCCATGTTTCCTCCTCCATTAGTTCTAAAGTCTCCTCCCATGTTTCCTCCATTAGTTCTAAAGTCTCCTCCCATGTTTCCTCCTACATTAGTTCTAAAGTCTCCTACCATATTTCCTCCATCTTTTTCCATGTCTTCAGACATAAGGTCACCTTAAGTGGCTGTTATAGACACATGCCTCTCATCTTGTAACTCTTTCTCCACATTACAATCAATCTCGGGAACATCACTGGTATTGTTTGACACTATTTCTACACAATCATTTTTGGATTTCTTTCACACAAACTTGTGAAATATGTTAACCAACTGTAAAATATTTTTCAATTTCTCTCTTTCTCTATTAAAGTACACCAGCTTAGAATCTTACTTTAGATTTTCCATTTCACATTCTGCATATAAGCTGAGCCATAAACTTCTAAATTAGACTGATCCAGACATAAATTTCAGTCTACTTTGTTTAGAAAAAGAATTACATCCATGTTTCTTACCTTGGAATATCTCAGCTTGTAGTTCCTTTCTTGGACAACGCTGGGCTCTGGTCATCAGCACGTCAGGTTCTTGTAGTACTGGTACTAATCAATCCATCTGGCAACTCTTAGTCCTCACTGGTAGGTTCTCTCTGATCCTTGTGACTTGAAGTATTGTAGTGGAATTCTTAATAACTTGCACAACTGACAGTCTTCTCTCAGCCCCGTGTGCACGTAGAAAGAAATCCACACAAACACAAAGAAATCAGGTATGGCTGGCTCTGCCAAAATGTTAAAAATACTTATTTTAGTATATTTTCCAGAACTTGTTACCAGATGTGATACTCTAAAGAATACGTTACAATGTTTCTTATAAAAAAGTAGTGGTTTATTGGATTGTCCACCAAAAGAAACATCATTGCAGAAAAACATAAATTGAGTGAAATAGTTACAAAGAGATTGTCCATTTGTCCATAGCAAAGTTTGTACGCTTCTTTCCTTCGATCCTGAATGGTAAATGACGTCAGTCTCTGTCAGGGGCATCTTTGGAAGCAACACGTGGTTAGGTTAACTTACATACAAGGTGTCCATTCAACATAGTGTCAGAGTAAAGTGTCCATGGAGTGTCTGAAGAGAGTGAAGAGAGCACCCTCCCTTCCTGTAACCATGTTATATATACGTTCCTCAGAGCACGTGGTCTCTATGGGGTTGACATTTTACCATACAGAAAGAACATATGTAATGTCAGCAAAAGTCAATGTGCTCGGTACAGAATTGAGTTATATAGAAATTAATAACCAATAATTAATATTTAACAGTTGTTCATTACTACGACAACATCTTGTCATTTCTCGTGTCTGTCCTATTTAAAATAAAAACACTCATACTCCTTTTGGTATTCTATTAGTCTTTTCCCTATGATCTTTAAATACATTTTTCCTACATGTTTTAACCAAGAAAGAAAATAAGAATATATATTTTAACTTTGAAACAATAAAGAATTCATAATGTTAAACATGTCTTGGATTTGTAGAGTAGAAGCTGGATAATTTTTTTCCATTCCAGTGAGAAGGGATTGTCCAAGTAGTAGATATCCCCTTTTAAGGCTATGTGCACACGTTGCGGATTCTTAGCGGTTTTGTTTTCGCGGCGGAAACGCCACGAAACAGCGGCAAAACCGCTTACACAATACAAGTCATTAAGGCCTATGAGATTTCGCAATGCTGTGCACATGCTGCGGGTTTTTCCGCGGCGGAATCGCATCGCGGGAGAATCCGCAGCATGCTCATTCTTTTTTGCGGAACCGCGGCGATTCCGCCGCCATAGGAATGCATTGAACCAATTACTTTCCGCATGTGGCTGTGCCCACCATGCGGAAAGTAAGGCCTCTTTCACACATCCGGTGTGCGCCTGACGGCGCCCCTGGCATTTAGCCGCAGCGCCGCATCAGAAAACCGGATGCGCCTCTTGCGGTTTTTTGCCGGATGGTTTCTGATGCCCGGAGACATCAGACGACTCCGGCAAAAAAAAAAAAACGTTACATGCTGCGTTTTGTTCGGCCGCCGGAATGTACAATTCAGCCGGATCCGGACAAAACCGCATACAACGCACTGACATGCGGCGCCATCCGGCGCTAATGCAAGTCAATGCAAAAAAAAAACGCATCCGGCATTACATATCGCCGGATGCGGTTGGAAAAAAATGCCGGAGTGCGCCGTCAGGCGCACAACGGATGTCCGAAAGAGGCCTAAGCGGTTCATGTGCGGATGGTACCCAGGGTCTGGAGGAGAGGAGACTCACCTCCAGGTTCTGTGTACCATATCCATGTAAAAACAATAATTAAAATAAAAAATAATGATATTCTCACCTTCCGGCGGCCCCCGCAGCTTTCCCGCCTCTCAGCGACGCTCCCGCCAATCGCGTTCCCAGGAGTCCTTTGCGAGATCACCCAGATGACGTAGTGGTCTCGCGTGATGCTACGTCATCGGGATGATTGTCGCAAAGGACTCCTGGGAACGGAACTTGCCGGGAGCGTCGCTGAGAGGCGGGAAAGCTGCAGGGGCCGCCGGAAGGTGAGAATATCATTATTTATTATTTTTTTTATTATTTTTACATTAAATCTTTTTACTATTGATGCGACATAGGCGGCATCAATAGTAAAAGTTGGTCACACGAGTCAAACACTTGTTTGACTTGTATGACCAACCTGTCAGATCGCTTGTAAAACGCTAGCATTCTGCAAGCTAATTACGCTTGCAAAACGCTAGTTTTTAGCGGGAATACGCATACCTATAATATGCGGATTTCACGCGGCAGGGAGGTGCGGAATTGCCGCGGAAATTTCCATGGCAATTCCACAACGTGTGCACATAGCCTAAATATCAAAAATCACACACAGAGAGAAACCATTATCATACATAGTGTGAAAAATAAATCACTAGAAAAACTTATTTTGTTGACCATCAAAAATAACGCAGATGGGGAGAAACTACATGTTATTGACAAATTGTACAAAAACAACATAGTCGTATAATTAAATGAGAAAGTGTAATTACCAAGGATGAGCGAACGTGCTCAGTGATACTAAAATATCATTTGTGTACACAGCCAATAAACATGCAGGGGAATGCCTGCCAATCACTGTAATGCCGTAGCCATCTCGGTAGTGGAATTACTGTGATTGGCTGGCTGTATATATAATCAAGGGTTATAAAAGAACAGGCACCACCATGCTCGGCACACTGATGCCATTGCACAGCTCAGGGGCAGTTTTTATTGGAGGAAGAGAGTGGTTGTACAGACCTGTGTGTGCACAGTATAATGAATCAGAGTCCTGTAGTGTTGATGCTGAAGCTGAACCATCATATTAACAGTCCTTATAAGGGCTAATCTTGTCCTTTGTTGTTTGTATCTGATATATTCTGCATTTAGCCTAGTAAGGAACAGTTTATGAGCAGGGGAGTGGCTGAATACAGTCTCTAGGCAGGGCTTAGTGTTTTGCAGTCCATTGCTAAATATATAGCAGCGGCAGTTGACCACATTCTTTTTTTTGGGGGGTAAAAATAGACTATAGTGTTATCCAAAGAGTATTACGTGCTTTGTGTTGCATTTCGGTGGTATATAACACTCCAAATAAGCGTTGAGAAATTTTTCTGGATTGAATTTGTCATCCATGCACTTTTAAATTCTTTTTATTGTAGGATTCCACAACATAGTATATCAAACGTATGACATTGCAATATAAAGTCAGAATAATTCAAGTTATAATCATTCACAGTGACATAACTATGATTTCATACTTTCAATAATAAGAAACAAACAAAACAAATACAACACAGTATTTTACGGGATACATTTTACCATTCATTGCACCTTCTAGATAACAGTCTGTTTTAGAAGCTGTGAGCTCGTACCAGATCAGATTAGAATCATAGAATCATAGAATGGTACAGTTGGAAGGGACCTCCTGGGCCTTCTGGTCCAACCCCCTGCTCAAAGCAGGATTCTCTAAATCATCCCAGACAGATGTCTATCCAGCCTCTGTTTGAAGACTTCCATTGAAGGAGAACTCACCACCTCTTGTGGCAGCCTGTTCCACTCATTGATCACCCTAACTGCCAAAAAGTTTTTTCTAATATCTAATCTGTGTCTCCTCCCATTCAGTTTCATCCCATTGCTTCTAGTCTTTCCTTGTGCAAATGAGAATAAAGATGATCCTTCTACAATGTGACAGCCCTTGAGATATTTGTAGACAGCTATTAAGTCTCCTCTCAGTCTTCTTTTTTGCAAGCTAAACATTCCCAAATCCTGCAACCGTTCCTCATAGGACATGGTTTGCAGACCGGTCACCATTCTGGTGGCTCTTCTCTGAACTTGCTCCAGTTTGTTGATGTCTTTTTTAAAATGTGGTGCCCAAAACTGGACACAGTATTCCAGATGAGGTCTGACCAAAGAGGAGTAGAGGGCAATAATGACCTCACGTGATCTAGACTGTATGCTTCTGTTGATACATCCTAGAATTGCATTTGCCTTTTTTGCTGCTGCATCACACTGTTGACTCATGTTAAGTCTGTGATCAATTAGTATACCCAAGTCTTTTTCACATGTGCTGTTACTTAGCCCTATTCCTCCCATTTTGTATATGCTTTTTTCATTTTTATTGCCCAGATGTAGTACTTTGCATTTTTCCCTGTTAAAATCCATTCTGTTAGTTGCTGCCCACTGCTCCAGTTTATGTATATCTTTTTGAATCCTCTCTCTCTCTTCTCTAGTATTAGCTACCCCTCCTAGCTTTGTGTCATCAGCAAATTTGATCAGTATACCCTCAATTCCTTCATCTAAATCATTGATAAAGATGTTGAACAATACAGGGCCCAAAACAGAGCCTTGTGGTACCCCACTTGAGACATTCTTCCAACTGGATGTGTAGCCATTTACAACCACTCTTTGGGTCCGATCACTAAGCCAGTTATGAATCCACCTAACAGTTGCCTTGTCCATTCCATACTTAGTCATTTTTTCAATAAGGATTGTGTGAGATACTTTGTCAAATGCTTTGCTGAAGTCAAGATATACTATATCTACAGCATTTCCCTGATCCACCCAGTCAGTGATTCTGTCATAGAAGGAAATTAAGTTAGTCTGACATGACTTATTAGTTACAAACCCATGCTGACTCTGTTTAATCACTTCATTCTTATCCAGGTACTTGCATACATGTTCTTTAATAATTTGTTCAAAGATCTTTCCTGGTATAGAAGTCAGACTCACCGGCCTGTAGTTCCCTGGGTCCACCTTCTTCCCCTTTTTGAAGATAGGAACAACATTTGCTCTTCTCCAGTCTTCTGGGACTTCTCCTGTTCTCCAAGAATTTTCAAAGATTATGGACAGTGGTTCAAGAATTTCTTCGCTATCTCCTTCAGTACCCTGGGGTGTAATTCATCTGGACCTGGAGACTTGAATTCATTTATGTTAGCTAAGTGTTTCCTCACTGTCTTTCTGTTTATAGATATCCTGGATTCTTCTATTCCTTTAATAGGACAGTGAAGATCAGTTGATGTTACATTTCCTTTCTGAGAGAAAACAGATGCAAAATAGGAATTTAAAAGTTCAGCCTTCTCAACATCCTGACTTACCATTTCATCATTTTCATCCTGTAAAAATCCTATAGCATCTTTGACTTTTCTTTTACTTTTGACGTATCCCCAAAATCCTTTTTTGTTGCTTTTGACGTCACTTGCAAGCCTTAATTCATTGTCAGCTTTAGATAATCTGATTTGTGCCCTGCAGGTTCTGCAGACGGCATTATATTCTTCTTTAGATATGCCTCCCTCTTTCCATTTGATAAACATTTCTTTCTTCCTTTTTAGCATGTGTTTAAGTTCTATGTTCATCCATCCTGGTTTCCTTAAATGCTTCCCATTCTTCCCTCTTAGATTAGATTAGAAAAGACACATATTTTAAATCCACACAAATCATAACTAGCATAATCTAGAAGTGATATACATCAGGGATTATGTCTCGAGATCGAAGAGATCATAGCATTAGGAGCCAAGTGTGTCAAAGGGGAATTACATCACCTTTCCCAAATCTTATGGAACTTCTGGGGACATCTTCTGTTCTTATACAATATGTTCTCATAAGGAATTAGGAAGGTGGCAGTGGTATTGGAGGAAGAATAAAGTTTGGTTAACATTTATTAAATTGTCCATTATTCCTTTGGCGCCCCTTGAGACCGCTGCACCATTGTTTACATGCGAAAAGTCTCCATACGGAGTTAACAGTGGCAGGAGCAGCCTGGTTTATTTGGATGTATCGAGGACCTCTGGTTTACAGCCACCGGGTTAATAACTGAGGACCTAAGGTGACGTGTCATCCGGTCGAGCAGGATTGTGTGACCATCAGAGGAACACGGAGGCTTGATGCAAACACCGATGGGACGACATCACAAATAGAGAGAGGTGACCCGGAGCCTCATTAATCACACGCTTAATCTTGGTTGTGTAGATGCACACAACCATTACAGGTGAGTGCATTGGCACTAATTTTAAAAAAGTAGCCCTGTGAGTCTACACATGCACCTTTTTTCTTTTCTTGTTTCTCATAAGGAATTATGTCATTCACTAATTTCTTCCATTGATTAATCGAAGATTTCCCTCCCATCCATCTCAACACCACTGCTTTCCTAGCCATAAATATAACCTCTCAAAGAAACTACTTACTGACTTCTTGAGGTTTGCTCTCTTCTGGAGGGGACTTACTCGCTGTTAGAGTTGGCAGAATGCACCAAATGAAATATATATTAATAAGGTGTGTTCGCAACCCGAGGTCCATCGTGCAGAGATGGAGCCTGCTGCTAAGCAATGGCGAAACAAGGCGGCGGTTGAACGCCAACAACATCCGGGTTAGATGTCACCCGGTATGAACAGTGGCGAACTCTGCTACTTCACAGAGCCGCCGCAGCAAAGTAATAGAACGCTGTTCCCTGTTACACATCACAGGACACAGCTGATATGGTGGGAGTGTAGTCTCTAGGCTCAATCCCTAGAACGCGGGGACTTGAGTCAGACCGGACCCACAATGCGCATGGCGTCGCACTAGCAATGCCACTACATGGCGCTAAGTGGTAGCAAACACAGCTAACTAAAAAACAAGAGCAAAAAGCTCAACTGATCACAGAGCAGTACCAAAAGGTGTGTGCCAGAGCATGTGGATTGACTGTGCCTTGTAAACAGCCCGTGCTAAGCAGAACACGTGACCAAGACAGGCGCTAGGTCAAGCAGAGTAAAAACCTGCCTAAGGAATACTAGACGGTCATACACGCCGACAGTGTGGCAGGTTCTCAGTCGAAACACCCGTGCATACACAGAGTGGTAGCGTATCCACTCGCTCACATACCACATGGTTCATACTAGCGTGCGGCCGTGCGATCTTTTTATAACTGCAGCCTACTAGGACCTTGCTGATGGCCCAATCCATACTGCTTGAGGACCTGAGCATGTGACCTCCGACCACCAATGAGCGGTCATCTCACGGGCATGCTCAGATGGAGAAAAGCAGGACTTAGTCCCAGGAACGTCTGCTCGCCGCTGACTAATGCTGGTTGCTACAGCTGAACCTGGGGCGGCAGCAGCAACCAAACGCATAGCATTAGCCTGAGCAAGACGCTGAAACCGACGTCTCCGCTGAGCAGGATCGTCTGCATCTGAAGAATGGGAGACCGCAGAGGACATGGCTCGAGATTCCCCCTGTGCAGTGGTGGGATTTCGATGCCTAACACTCGCTTTGTTAGGAGGACCTGTGGAATTAATGTTATTTTTGTGGACTGCCACTGATGTTCCACTAGGTTTGACACCAGGGGCAGTGGGACATGACAGAGTGAAGTCAAAGCTGGGGTCATTTCTGATTTTAGCTTGTTGGGTGACAAAATCTACGAACAGTGTAAAATTAGGGAACGGTACATTATGAGTCTGTTTATACCGTGAACCATACATGATCCACTTTTCTTGTAGGTTGTAAGGAAGTTTTTGCACAATTGGTTTGACACCCCTGGCAGTGTCCAAGAATGCCAATCCACGCAAATCTCCTTCCGCCTGAGCAACTTCTAGCTCTGCTAACAATTCACTTAGTTTTTCTGGAATGAGGCTGGCCATGACCTATAGTTCTCAGCACGATCAGTGAACTTTACAAGTCCCTGTGTGATCAGCTCTTGGCGAGCAAAGAAATTTGCAAAGTCCATGGTGGCTTGGTTAGAGCCGATATGGGCCAGTGTATTGTCATGTTGAGTGTGTCATGTATCATCATACCTGTTAGACGCTTCTGGCTTCAGGCAGTCTGTATAATACCTTCCTGATGAGAAAGGTGTCCCTTTAAGGCGGGATAGTTGTACTTTCTGTTTGTTAGAATGGTAGCTGCTGCAAGCGTCACCGTGCTGTATATCTTCTTGTTTGCAGTAGTGCAGTTCGAGGTTGGATCGCTGGCAATCTGCATAGTCTGGTTGATGTAGTGCATCAGGGCTGTCATCTATTCCGGGATGCTGGTTGATATACTCTGAGACATGCTGTGCTGGATTTTGCTGGTCTAGATCTGGTCCAAGAACGTTGCTGCGTTTCTCATAATCGGCATACTCCATTGCTTCCAAGTACTCTGCCTGGGATATGGAGGCCGCTGTCTCTGTCTGTGGCAAGTCTTTCCAGAGATGCTTGCAGACACGCACTCTGCTTCTTGCTGTCTGCAAACGTGCGGTTTCTGCTTGTTTTAACTTTAATTGCATCTCTTGTGCAGCAAAGGAGGACCTCGCTTTGGCCGCCTCAGCACGAGTGACAGCAGCAAGCTCTTTTATTGAAAACTTGTTAGAGCCTGTTCGTGACCTTGTCCTGAGTGAAGATGCTCTGCTTATAATTTATGCTTGGCTGAAGACTGCTGGTTACTTCAGTGCGGACCTGAGCCTATGTATAAACGGACATCAGAGTGGCGGGAATGGTGTTGCTGAGTCGCACGGCCAGGGCTTGTGCGGTACTCAGCAAAGAGCCCGTTCACTTCAATGGAGGATGTCACGGGTAGTGCAGCTCGGTCCGTGGCTCTGGGCGCTCACTGAAAAGGGGGGTATTTACAGGGGATTATAGGTTTGTAGAAATGTTCGTGACGCCACCTGTGGTTCCTGGTCAGGGTGACCAGCGCTGCAGGGTAGATCCTCTGAGGGGTTGTTACTGGGCAGCAAGGTGTTAAGTCTTCCACAGGCAAGACTGATCCCTCAGGGTATATGGCGGTGTAGGGGTGCAGAAGCAATAAGGCAGACACACACAAGAAAGTCTCTTTCTGTACCTTTACTGATGGTAGTTGCAGGCACGTCCCGGGAAGCTGTCAGGGTGGAGGATGCACATCCAGTAAATCCCACTGAGTAGGTGTAGGGCCTCCGTACTCCTTTATGTGAGTTTCTGACCTGTATAGAACAAAGTCTAACTCTGTCTTCTCAGCTACGCCCGGCTGACTTTGTGGTGGAGCCTTCTCTTGGACAGAACTAAGTCTCTAATGGTTGGCCTACCAGACTCCTGTTCTTCCTGACCCCGGTTACGTATCAGCACTGTAGGGCCCCTGCGACCTGTAGTCCAGCAGGGTCTCCGGTTCCTCCTACTAGTCGTGAAGAAGCTAGCAAGCTTGGACCCGGTGTCTGGTAATGCAGAGCAGAGGTAAGCGATCAATGCTGTTTCAACCTCTGACGCTCTCTTCTTTCTTCCACTTGCCTTTCGTCCTACTATAACCTTTAACATAAGCACAAGTAACAGTAGATGGCAGTTCCTTCCACACTTCTACTAACAAGCCAACAGCTAGCCAACTCCCAGCTAGGCTGCCTGATAAGCTCTCTCTGCTGTCTCTCTCTCTCAACTGCTCTGCTCACAACTGTTCTGCTCTACTAATCTACTGCTGTTCTCTCCACTACCCTTATATACCTCAGTACTCTCCAAGGGCTCCCTCTGGTGGCACCAGGGAAATGTGAAGTGTGAATGCATATCGGGTTATTATTCGTGGGTTTACCTTTTGTACATCCTCCAGGGTAACATGTGGCTCCAGAGCGCAGCTGAGCTACACATCGCGCTTGCAGGAGGGCTGCATTCTCGTTACTTGTGACTGTATAACGGCTGCTGTGACACTCGTATGCGATGCAGTGTGGGTGGTAGAGGTCCCGTACAGTCCAATCCACTATCGCTTGACTAACATTTTACTGTTCTGCCTTCTTCCTCATCTGGGGCTATTTTGATTCCAGCGTCGTGTTTCCCTATCTTTAACATTGTGGACGCAGGTATATGCGTTTGTATGCGTTCAACAACGTTTGCTTACGCATGCATCGTTTTGGGTTGCGTGGCGGGTCACGGCTAACGCAGTCGAACGCATACAAATGCATGTACCAGCGTCCATGTTAAAGATAGGGAAACACGGCGCATGCGGATGTTTGAGTCAGAAACGCTGTGGACACAACCACAAATGTGAAACCGGACTTAGAGATGCATTGTGCGCTGTAATCCTCCATCTTAGTATTTCTTGCACTGTACACCCTCAAGGCTGCTTGTTGTAGGTATATACCTCTGTGTAGAATTGTGCTCCTGCACAGCCATCCACCGCCACCAGAAGGCACAGTCCGGCTCCTGCACAGCCATCCACCGCCACCAGAAGGCACAGTCCGGCTCCTACATGGTCGTCCAGCATGCTTATTTAACCCACCACTCCCACCCTTACAAAGAGAAGGAAAACTCATCAAACCCACGGAAAACAGAAAAGGAAGAAACGTGAAAGAACTGTTGTGCTTCCCCCACCATCCTCACCTTCCAATGTGTCTGTGTTGTCCAATTTGTCACTCCCTTCAAATGTGTCACTCGTCCCATGTTTCCACTCCTAATGTCTCTACTTCGTTCCTTGATCTCCCAGACCCCACAAATTTGTTAGGCACGTCCCCTGGAACCCCTTCATTGTCCACCCTGAGCCAATCCTCCCATCTTCATACCCCTCAGGTCCGTAACATTTCCCCCTCATTTTTTAAAAAGTAATATTTTTTGTAAATAAAATTGTGTTTTTCCCCTATCACTGCTTGTTCTTTGTCTCTTTCGTCACTGGCAACATACACTGTGCGCTGTCAACACACATATTGCCGTCTACACACACACACACTGTTTTTTTCTACCGCATAGCTCCAAACACAATCTTATCTTGAATGAATACAAGTAATACACTGGCGCAATTAGCAGAGTTGAGCATGAAAAACAGTGCATATACGGCTGTGCAAACAATGAGGAACAATACTCTGCAGTTGTTCACTTAAATGGTAAACTGTGCACCTACCTAAATATGCTCTGGATGGGGGCTGCTGGGGAGCTGTCAGTTTCTGTGCAAATGCTGACCGGGAAAAAGAACTAAGTAAAAACAAATAGACCCCTGCGCCTCCAAAAGTTAATTAAAGAGGAAACAATTAAAAATGATGCTCAGTATTGTGTGTGGCCTCCATGTGCCTGTATGACCTCCCTACTATGCCTGGGCATGCTCCTGATGAGGTTGCGGATGTTCTCCTGAGGGATCTCCTCCCAGACCTGGACTAAAGCATCCGTCAACTCCTGGACAGTCTATGGTGCAACGTGAGGTTGGTGGATGGAGCAAATACACCTCATATCTTTACTCACCTGCCTGTGTGTCAGAACTAGTGCACTCAGGATACAGAAAACACAGCATCCTGAGTGCAACAGTACTGACAACTGGGCAGGTGAGTATTGCTGACCACTGATCCTTTGTGTTGTATTCCTTTTTTTTTTTTTTGGAGGATTTTCATTCATCTTTGTGGTTTTGCCACCTCATAGCTCCATGACAGACACAAGAAAGAAAAGGAAGATAAGATTGTAGTAAAAACAAATAGACCCCTGCGCCTCCAAAAGTTGCTCAAAATGATAATAGTAACAACACTAGAAATCCACCAAAAATTAAGTTGAATAACTAAAATGATGGTCTAAAAAGGATCAGATATAGTATGTAATATATTTAAGAAACTTACTTAGATCCTATGAATGGCGACACATGTTGAAAAGATAAGAACCCGGCTCCTCATAAAGATGAAAGGGGACGTGGGACGCGTGATGGTGTGCAGAGCTGACAGGCAGGCAATCAAGCAGGGGAGAGTCCTCCCTAGAGAGCAAGATGCCACCTGAACTGTCGTGCGTGCCTGCGTCAGACTAAAGCGGCGTCCTGCGGCCGAAGGACGTCGTGAGAGAGGACTGGGTAGATTGGAGGGGAAATGGGAGGACGGGTGACGTCACCACAGGATAGGGGCCGAGAAGAGTCAATTCTATCCAACGCGTTTCAAAGGCACACAGGCCTTCTTCATCAGGGATGGAGACCTGCTGAGCCGGCGATCTTATATGCCTATTGATAACCATCACTCCCCCCCAAAAATTGTTAACACATGTCGCCATAACAGAATGAATATAATTATATGTCTAATCGCTTAAAGAAAAAAAAGGGGGTAGTTGTTGTAAACTGAATGTTTAATTAAAATCAAAATACTTTATTAGTGAACAATATAAAAATGTGTGTGTCTTAAAAATTGGTAAACCTATTTTAATCGTTGCAGCTTAGCAGAGCCATTAATCCTATTAAAAACTGTGTATATATGTACTGAATTTATAGTATAGTGTAGTTTAAATGGTACACAATGAACACTTATATAAAATGAAATAATTCTCCTATAGATAAATGTCAAAACTAAGGCTAATGGTGATCAATAAAACACATGGCTTAAATGATAGAAAAATATAGAAAAATACAATAAAATGGAATAAAAAATAAAATAAAATTGAAAATATATGCTGGCTAAAAGTTATATATTGCCTTAGCTAATTGTAAGCTACCCGCTTATAGTGGTTGTCATCAAAATATATATACAGGTGCTTATGAAAAAGCAAAAAGCTCTATCTCCTGGTTTAACCCTTTGGGGCTAAACTATCTAAAGTGAAAATCCAACGGGACTCAATACGTGACATCCGTTTGATATAATCACCACCCCTGATGTTCTTTCGGACTGTTTGGATTCCACAAAAGCAAGCACCCCTCACGGATTTATTGTGGTATTCCAAAAAATGTCTGGCTAGTGGGTGTCCATTGAAACCTTTCTTAATGTTATTAAAATGTTCTTTAATCCGGTCCTTCAGTTTCCGTTTAGTTCGACCCACCTAAACGGAAACTGAAGGACCGGATTAAAGAACATTTTAATAACATTAAGAAAGGTTTTAATGGACACCCACTATCCAGACATTTTTTGGAATACCACAATAAATCCGTGAGGGGTGCTTGCTTTTGTGGAATCCAAACAGTCCGAAAGAACATCAGGGGTGGTGATTATATCAAACGGATGTCACGTATTGAGTCCCGTTGGATTTTCACTTTAGATAGTTTAGCCCCCAAAGGGTTAAACCAGGAGATAGAGCTTTTTGCTTTTTCATAAGCACCTGTATATATATTTTGATGACAACCACTATAAGCGGGTAGCTTACAATTAGCTAAGGCAATATATAACTTTTAGCCAGCATATATTTTCAATTTTATTTTATTTTTTATTCCATTTTATTGTATTTTTCTATATTTTTCTATCATTTAAGCCATGTGTTTTATTGATCACCATTAGCCTTAGTTTTGACATTTATCTATAGGAGAATTATTTCATTTTATATAAGTGTTCATTGTGTACCATTTAAACTACACTATACTATAAATTCAGTACATTCAGTACATATATACACAGTTTTTAATAGGATTAATGGCTCTGCTAAGCTGCAACCATTAAAATAGGTTTACCAATTTTTAAGACACACACATTTTTATATTGTTCACTAATAAAGTATTTTGATTTTAATTAAACATTCAGTTTACAACAACTACCCCCTTTTTTTCCTTTAAGCGATTAGACATATAATTATATTCATTCTGTTATGGCGACATGTGTTAACAATTTTTGGGGGAGGAGTGATGGATATCAATAGGCATATAAGATCGTCGGCTCAGCAGGTCTCCATCCCTGATGAAGAAGGCCTGTGTGCCTTTGAAACGCGTTGGATAGAATTGACTCTTCTCGGCCCCTATTCTGTGGTGACGTCACCCGTCCTCCCATTTCCCCCTCCAATCTACCCAGTCCTCTCTCACGGCGTCCTTCGGCCGCAGGACGCCGCTTTAGTCTGACGCAGGCACGCGCGACAGTTCAGGTGGCATCTTGCTCTCTAGGGAGGACGCTCCCCTGCTTGATTGCCTGCCTGTCAGCTCTGCACACCATCACGCGTCCCATGTCCCCTTTCATCTTTATGAGGAGCTGGGTTCTTATCTTTTCAACATGTGTCGCCATTCATAGGATCTAAGTAAGTTTCTTAAATATATTACATACTATATCTGATCCTTTTTGGACCATCATTTTAGTTATTCAACTTAATTTTTGGTGGATTTCTAGTGTTGTTACTATTATCATTTTGAGCAACTTTTGGAGGCGCAGTAGTCTATTTGTTTTTACTACAATCTTATCTTCCTTTTCTTTCTTGTGTCTGTCATGGAGCTATGAGGTGGCAAAACCACAAAGATGAATGAAAATCCTCCAAAAAAAAAAAAAAAAGGAATACAACACAAAGGGTCAGTGGTCAGCAATACTCACCTGCCCAGGTGTCAGTACTGTTGCACTCAGGATGCTGTGTTTTCTGTATCCTGAGTGCACTAGTTCTGACACACAGGCAGTTGAGTAAAGATATGAGGTGTATTTGCTCCATCCACCAACCTCACGTTGCACCATAGACTGTCCAGGAGTTGACGGATGCTTTAGTCCAGGTCTGGGAGGAGATCCCTCAGGAGAACATCCGCAACCTCATCAGGAGCATGCCCAGGCATAGTAGGGAGGTCATACAGGCACATGGAGGCCACACACAATACTGAGCATCATTTTTAATTGTTTCCTCTTTAATTTTGTCTTGTTTTGATTTTCATCTTGACTTGTTTCCACTTTCATTTTGGGGGTCTCTCCAAATCCAGGTCTCCATTGGTTCAAAAATGTGATTTCCATTGATGATTTTTGTGTGATTATGTTGACAGCACATTCAAATTTGTACACAACAAAGTATTCAATGAGAATATTTAATTCATTTAGATCTAGGATGTGTTATTTTTTGAGCAGTGTATATATAGATATATACAATACAGACAAAAAGTTTGGACAAACCTTCTCATTTAAAGATTTTTCTGTATTTTCATGACTATGAAAATTGTAAATTCACACTGAAGGCATCAAAACTATGAATTAACACATGTGGAATTATATACTTAACAAAAAAAGTGTGTAACCTCAGAAATAGTCCCACTGAACAGACTGTTAGAATTTGTATTATGGCAAGAAAAAAGCAGCTAAGTAAAGAAAAACGAGTGGCCATCATTACTTTAAGAAATGAAGGTCAGTCAGTCCGAAAAATTGGGAAAACTTTGAAAGTGTCCCCAAGTGCAGTTGCAAGTGTCAAGTGCTACAAAGAAACTGGCTCACATGAGTCACCTTTGCTTCTGAGGATAAGTTTATCCGAGTCACCAGCCTCAGAAATTGCAGGTTTACAGCAGCTCAGATTAGAGACCAGGTCAATGCCACACAGAGTTCTAGCAGCAGACACATCTCTACAACAACTGTTAAGAGGAGACTTTGTGCAGCAGGCCTTCATGGTAAAATAGCTGCTAGGAAACCACTGCTAAGGACAGGCAACAAGAACAGACTTGTTTGGGCTAAAGAACACAAGGAATGGATATTAGACCAGTGGAAATCTGTGCTTTGGTCTGATGAGTCCAAATTTGAGATCTTTGGTTCCAACCACCGTGTCTTTGTGCGACGCAGAAAAGGTGAACGGATGGACTCTACATGCTTGGTTCCCACCGTGAAGCATGGAGGAGGTGTGATGGTGTGGGGGTGCTTTGCTGGTGACACTGTTGGGGATTTATTCAAAAATGAAGGCATACTGAACCAGCATGGCTACCACAGCATCTTGCAGAGGCGTGCTATTCCATCCGGCTTGCGTTTAGTTGGACCATCATTTATTTTTCAACAGGACAATGACCCCAAACACACCTCCAGGCTGTGTAAGGGCTATTTGACCAAGAGAGAGAGTGATGGGGTGCTGCGCCAGATGACCTGGCCTCCAGTCACCAGACCTGAACCCAATCAAGATGGTTTGGGGTGAGCTGGACCGCAGAGTGAAGGCAAAAGGGCCAACAAGTGCTAAGCATCTCTGGGAACTCCTTCAAGATTGTTGGAAGACCATTTCCAGTGACTACCTCTTGAAGCTCATCAAGAGAATGCCAAGAGTGTGCAAAGCACTCATCCAAGCAAAAGGTGGCTACTTTGAAGAACCTAGAATATAAGACATATTTTCAGTTGTTTCACACTTTTTTGTTAAGTATATAATTCCACATGTTAATTCATAGTTTTGATGCCTTCAGTGTGAATATACAATTTTCATAGTCATGAAAATACAGAAAAATCTTTGAATGAGAAGGTGTGTCCAAACTTTTGGTCTGTACTGTGTATAATTAATTTTCAAAGTTTTGAAAAAATGTGAATTTCTGTGCTGTACGCCTTTGTTTCTACTGATAGCTGAAGCTAAGACAGAGAAAGGAAAAAAACACCATTCCACTCAGCACTGTACAGGCTTCCACCCAATATGTCGCAATGATATCTTTGTTATTATTTTACTCATATGGACTTAAACAAAATGTTGAAAAGCATTTCCAAAAAACTTTACGATATAAAATTTAAAAAAAATATTCCCATGTGCCTCTTCTGCTCCTAGCCACATCTGTACCAAAATTGAAGTTGGAATCTCAAAGGGATCATACTTCAAAAATATCTATATGAACAGTGTGAATTTGAAAATGTTGAATTCAGATCTGCTCAGCCTGTTGTCTGATGGTGAGGGGGTCTATATTTTCAAATAGAATATGTAAATAAAAAAAGGTTTCATGACTTGTCCTGATGTTATACCAGGAAATCATTAGATAAACCTATAGTGGATACAGTGACAGGTTTTTACAATAGTGATGGCGTGAGCCGGATTATACCTGGCAGGAAAGACTGTGTGTCTATGAAAGAGAAAAGTGAGAAAACTCAAGTCCATATGATGCTGCGTCTTGCCAATTTCAAAGAGACCTATGAATTTATTTTTTTTTATTCAACTTTTGCTAAAATAGGATTTTCACAATGAGCTGACCTGCAACCTAAGAATTGTGTCCTGACTGGTGGTAGTGTATATACCGCACACCAGAACATTAAGCTTATGATTGAAGAAGGTAAACTGAAAGATAGTTAGATTGGCGAGTCCAGTCTTGGTGATTACAAAGTATGTGTCTCAAATAATGTGTTCAGAAAAGATTTCAATCTGTTATCTAAATATCTGCAAAAAATGTCCTCCAGTAATGGCTCTCCAAGAAAAAAATATTACATCATTTCGACGAGACCATGGTAGATAGTATAACTTATAAACAGTCGATAACTGGTGACAGACTTTTGACATGCTTTCTAAAAGTGCAGAAGATTTTGTAGAACGTTTTTGTGACCAGCTGATAACCTTTAAAGGACTTAGTCCAAAAGCCAGAAGTAAATTTCAATTAATAAATCTTTATAAACTAATAACTTTTGTAATTCAAGTCATTGTTAAATTCCCCACCATTTACTCTGTATTGAACTTAGGGTTCTGCTTATATTAGCCGCTTCCTATGTTGATTCATTTGAGAATCCTTAGTGCATAATGGAATATTCAAACAATTCATCATCTGCTGGTTGAAACTGCTGTCACTACTCATTCCGTCGTGAAATGAAGGGACATCGAAAAGGAGGGAGCTAGGACATCCCGACACTCTCCTTACTTTGTTTGTTGCCCTGAAATGAATAGTCATCAGTGATGCTTGTTTAATTGGCTGGTCCCTGTGATGTCTCCTTTGTGTAATGTCTCCCCCAGTGCCATGTGTGATGAAAGCAGCGTCTGGTCTGTTGTCTGCTTAGCTGAATATTAGTAAGCTGGCTCTACTTACAGTCAGAAATAAAATACAAAAGTGTAGTTCTATTATGAGTGCTTACTTCATGATCCATAGCTGTTCATTTGTTCCCAAAAAATTGATTTCAGTGATAAAAACGGACATCCTACTATGTTTGAGCAAGGTCTACTACTTCTCAGATGGCTCTTCTGCACAGCATAAAGATAGGAAAAAACTTTATAAATGTCTTCAATCACAATAAAAATTTTGGCGTGGAAGATGAATGGCACTTGTTTTGCCACAGCTCATGGCAAAGGTGTATGTGATGGTTTACGAAGCTCCGTGAAACATCTTGCAGCTCGGGCTAACCTCCAGAGGACATATTCAGACCAAATCTTATCACCTATGCAACTTTTCAACTGGAGTGAGAAAAATATTCCCAACATCCAGATCATTTAGGGTATGTTCCCACGGTCAGTAAACGCTGCGTACATCCACAGCGTCAAACCCGCAGCGTCCAGATGTTACAGTATAGTGGATTTGATTTCATAAAATCCAATGTCCACTATGCGTTCAGAGATGTCAGTGGCATCCTTGCATAAACGGACATGTGGCGCGTTTTTCCAGACCGCAGCATGTCTATTTATGTTGCGGAGACGCTCCGTCTCCATAGCATAAATTACCCATACACTTTCATTAGATGCGGTAACAACGCATTGTCTTCTTAGTCACATGCGTATTAAGTGCGGGAACGCACCTTACTACGCATGTGTAATAATTTATATAATGTCTTACCTTGTGACACAGCCGGAAGTTTGAGTACACTGCAGTTCGCACGATGAGCTGAGCTGACCGCGAGAACTGCCATGCATGTGACCACCAGGGATGGGGTTATCTCCGGTCACTAGCAAAGTTCTCACAGTCAGCTAACATGCTTCCTCTGTTGATAGTCATGGGTTATAGATAATGTAGTGACAAAAAAATGTAAATTTGGTGGTAAACGGTTGAACCTTTTGGACTTAGGTCTTTTTTCAATCTATGTAACTATGATGCTTGATGAGAAAGTTCCACCAGCAACGTCAAGGGTTTCTGAGGGTCCAGTGGCCCCTCGTTGAAGTGGGGGTACTGTCATAGCTTGATTTGATTATTCAATCAGGTGACCTGTTACTGAATGGTTGGTTGTTCTGTCTGCTCAACTGTTGCCTTTTCTTCCCTGTCCAATTGCTGATCGTTTAAATTGTCTTTGTTTTCCTTTCTTGATTTGCTCCTCTTCAAGAATTTCTCATTTTCCCACTTTGATTTGCCCTACCACAAAACTGGGTCACATTTTATATGTTCACCCTTCCCTTCACTGCACTTCCTTGCTGGGTTTACCTCTTGGTGGATGCATTTTCAGGAGTTCCAACCCTTAAGCTAAGTGGTTTACCTTGCTTGGTAAAATCCAGTTGTATTGTTGCAGTGAGTCTGTTTGATTTTCCTCCCAGCACCTTTTCCTTCTACCACTGTTAGGACTCTGAGAGGTTATAATTGTTGATTTTATTTCTGGTTCTCCTTAACTTGCCTTCTTTTGCCTTATAAGAATGTGTTTTAGCTTTCAACTAAGGTTTTCATACTTCACAATTTCCATTCCCCTTCTTGACAGTGTGTTGCGGCCTCCCCTCTGGTTCCTCGAGAGGTAACAGAAACCCATCAAGGGCCTATTAGGGAGCTCGGTCCGGTGTTTTTAGTTGTGCAGCTGTGGCCTTTCTAGTCTGTAGAGACCGGTTGGGTGTAGTTGCAGTGTTCTCCCCTATGTGGTATCTCCAGTGGTTATCAAGACAAACATTTCCCACATTGTTAACATGAAAAAGCCTTCACCCCTGTGTGAGTTCTCTGATGTTTATTGAGAGTTGATTTCCATGTTAAACATTTTCCAGATTCTCAACATGAAAAAGGCTTCTTCTTTGTGTGACTGCTCGGAGGTCTAACAAGATGTGATTTCGAGTTAAAAATTCTCCCACAATCTAAACAAGTTTCTCATTAATGTGAGTTTTCTGAAGTGCGATAAGATTTCATTTCTGTATAAAACATTTCCCACTTTCTGAACATAAAAAAGCCTTCTACCCTGTGTGAGTTCTTTGATGTCTAACAAGAATCCATTTCTGGTTAAAACATTTTCCACATTCTGTACATGAAAAGGGCTTCTCCCCTGTGTGAGTTCTCTGATGTTTGATCAGATTTGATTTCTCTGTAAAACATTTTCCACATTCTGAACATGAAAAAGGCTTCTCCCCTGTGTGAGTTCTCTGATGTTTGATAAGAGTTGATTTCCGTGTTAAACATTTCCCACATTCTGAACATGAAAAAGGCTTCTCCCCTTTGTGGGTTCTCTGGTGGCTATCAAGATTCACTTTCTGGTTAAAACATTTCCCACATTCTGAACATGAAAAAGGCTTCTCCTGTCTGTGGGTTCTCTGGTGGCTATCAAAATTTGTTTTCCATTTAAAACATTTCCCACATTCTGAACAGGAAAATCGCTCATTTGCTTTAGGAGCAATTTGTGTTTTGATGATTATTTCATGACTTTGATTTTCCTTAGTAGTCGTTAATGAATCAGAAGACATAACCTGTTTCAATGGATCAGATGATAGTTCTTTGCTGTGAAGGGATGATGGTATATCTGAAGTAACGGCATTCACCTCAATTGTATCCTGTGGGATCTTTAGCTCATCCGATTTAAAAACTGAAGATGACAGCTGTCCCTCTGATCTCCTGGTACAGTCATCTCCTAAGAATAAAACCAATTATTATTTTTAATAAAACATCGTTGAAATTTATTTTTTTGAACATTTCTACTTAAACTGTTCAAAAAATGGCAAGTTATGTAAAAGTAATGCCTACAAAATGACTACCCATTCTTGCTAATACAAGTGGGGACAAATGACACAGCGAGAAACGACCTGGAAACCATCTGCAGTGACTTTGAAAACTTAGGAAAGAAAGTGAAAGAACTGGAAGCGCAGGTGGTCTTTTCTTCCATCCTCCCAGTGGATGGCCATGGAACAAGTAGGTGAAATAAAATTTTTTCATGTGAACAATAGTGTTGAGCGATACTTTCCGATATCCAAAAATATCGGATCGGAATGGTATCGCCGATATCACTAAAATATCGGCGATACCCGATACCGATACCGGAAGTCCCATGTAAGTCTATGGGAACAAAATATCGCAACTAAAAAAAACACTTTCTTTCCTTGTAAACACAAAATATACACACATAGAATACATATATATATATATACACACATGTCATTGTGACATATATATATACATATATTTATAGTTTATTCACTTCTACATAGTAAAATAGCCTCTGATTCAATTGCCGGGTAAAGACGGCATTTGTGAAAAGACAGAAGCACCCGAGGGTCCAGTCGCCACAGAGATGTTGCATCGCACCCAGCGGTGTGACAACTTACTCTCAGGTAAGGAGGAAACACCCCATTGACTCCAACCACTGCATTCAACAGTACACTATGCCAGCTGAGTGTAGGCGGACCCAATGGGATGGTCTAGCTCAGGCTGGTTAGAACAGGGTGTAGCTAGTTGGATGGGAGGGGTTGAGGCAGCCTTATGCTGCATGTCTTTGTAGTAAGAATTGTTTCCTTTCCTGCTTTCTTACTACGTCGCATACTCCACTCTGCTACATCACTCTGCACCATTGCTCTATCTCACATCTATCTGCCCTGGAAGGATACCGTCTTACCTGTAGAAGACTTATCACCTAGCTGCACTACACCATCCCTGCCAGAGGACCTGCACAGCAGCGCTGTTCACCCTGACCAGGTACTACAGGTGGCATCACGACAAACTACACAAACATTCTATCATCCCCTGGAAATATCCCACATTCCAGTGAGCGACCAGGGCACGGACATAGCTGTGCTACCCGTCACATCCCCCATAGAAGTCGACGGGCTTGGTGCCGAGTACCCCCAAAACCTGTGGCTCTGTGCGACTCAACTTTGGCGTCACGAACAGGATTCAGAAGCTCGCTATAAGCGAGTCCTGTGTGCCTTAATTGAACTGTTTTTTTGCTTGAGAATTGCAAAAATCATCATAGACTGTATTTGCCATTTTTCCGTCATATCTGCGCCACGAGGCACAGGTGAAGAATAAGGGCGTGCTCTCGTGTGCGTACACTCACTCCGTGGCGCGAAAACGATGTCCGCCCACTCTAAATGTTACTGCAAAGTAAGATCGTGCCCCACAGCTCTGGAGTTCCGCCTCCTCATCCTCCTCAGTGGGCGGAAACGAACGCGAAGGTCCCGCCTCCCTACAAAAGATGGCGCCTCTCCTGATGCTAATGACACATGTGACTTGGCAGAGATGGCGAATGGACGTGAGCAGAAGTGGGAAGGGATGGAGGAGTCAGAGCTCTCCCCCCACGGAAGCGACCCGATCGCCACGGAGCCACCGTTTGGCACCCGGCCTGGAAACCGTCCTACGCTGGAAGAAGCGGAGGATACCCTGAGAGACCTGGCCCGGCACCGGGAGGAGGTCGCCAGGATGGAAGCGAGCTGGCGGGCCCTAAAACTACAGTTGGAGCGGCGCCAATCCCTCTTACCCCCTGAAGTGTTTGTACCGGAAGGTGAGGCACCCGTTCCAGTAGAGGAGGCCGTGCGGGCATCCCAGCCCTTGCAATCTGAACCGGTTGCCAGTATCTCAGTGGAGGCACCCGTTCCAGTACAGGAGGCCGTGCGGGCATCCCAGCCCTTGCAATCTGAACCGGTTGCCAGTATCTCAGTGGAGGCACCCGTTCCAGTACAGGAGGCCGTGCGGGCATCCCAGCCCTTGCAATCTGAACCGGTTGCCAGTATCTCAGTGGAGGCACCCGTTCCAGTACAGGAGGCCGTGCGGGCATCCCAGCCCTTGCAATCTGAACCGGTTGCCAGTATCTCAGTGGAGGCACCCGTTCCAGTACAGGAGGCCGTGCGGGCATCCCAGCCCTTGCAATCTGAACCGGTTGCCAGTATCACAGTGGAGGCACCCGTTCCTGCAGAAAACGCCGCACCAGCACCCCAGATCCCGCTGTCTGCCCCCGTCGCTGAGGCAGAAGAAGCGACACCCGTCCTCATGGAGGAGGCCGCGCAGGCACCAGAGCTCTACCTGCCTATACCGGAGCCCCGACCGTCATCTGTTCCAGAGCCGGCTGCTTCCGCCACAGGTGAGCGCCGCCAGGACTGGCGGGCGCCAGGAGAGCTGCCGCAAACCGGACATCATAAGCTGGCGTTTGATGGTGGAGACATGGAGCTGCTGGTGGAGGAGAATTACAACCGGCGTCAGGAGGAAGAGTGGAGACATCGGGAGCGGGAAGCAGAGCGACAAAGGGAGCAGCGAGAATCCCAAAAGCTTCGGCAACGTCACCTGGACAAGGACCTGGCAGAGAAGGCACGTATGAGAAAGGATAAAAGTACGCTGAGGGAGCCGCGGCGTAAGGGTGCAGTACGGAACTTTAAGTTAAAAGGTGGTTGGGGCTTCATCCAGGAGCCTGGACTTTATTTAGAAGTCTTTGTAACCCGGCGGGACGTGGAGGCTCACCTCCCAGAAGGACACCCGGGGAGGGACCTGTTGCCAGGAGACTTGGTGACTTACACCGACACTGGGGTTACAATGGATGGTACGCCCTAAATGTTACCAGGTGCGACCCCTACTCCCCAGAGTGTCAGGAAACTGACAGACCCTCCGAGCCTTCAGCCTCCCCCAACCAGGCCTCTGCACAAGTGCCCACCCCACGCCGTAAATCTCCCCAGCCTCCCTCAGTGGTCTCCTCAGCAGCCCCAGCTATGGACATGATAATGATAGCTGGCCCGTACCCGGCGCCTGTTAGGCCCCCTGGGGTTCGTTCAGTCCGGGACATAGGCCACACAGACCCAGATAGCGTGTCACGACGTAACTGTACAGGCCACACGACGTCATCAGGTCTGGGTGGACCCTCCTGTCACGGATGTTTGGCAGGCTCCAGAAGAGTACCAGGTGGTACCTGGAAGAGGCCAGCCAAAGAAGTCTAAATAACCCGGACAGGGTCTCTGTATGTAAATAGTTAAATTATTGATGTACCCGGACGGGTGAATGTTCATAAAAAGAAGTTTATTGTTGCCTTAATATACCCAGGTTGGGTAATGGTTTGATGTACCCGGACGGGTGAATGTTCAGAAGAACAAGTTTATTGTTGCCTTAATATACCCAGGTTGGGTAATGGTGTTTCAATGTAATCAAAATGTTGAACTTTGAAGCCATGAACTGTACTGGCTCACAAACTTTTCTGTAAATAGTTGGCACTTCGGTGCTCCATCTTGGTTTTACAAAAAACTTAACTGTGCACTATTTTCAACTACCTCAGAAACTAAAAACCCGTTTGGTGTGGCCGAAAGTGAGGTCTGCTCAAGGCAAGTCTTGCAGCCCACCCAAGACCACCGTTGGAGGTTTGGAGCGGGTCCTCCACAAGCACAAGTAAAGGACACTGTGAAGTTACCCCGGTGGGGGTAGTCCTAAGAAGTCTCAACGAACTTCGGCAGTAATGCTATTTGCACTTTTGTAATGTTATTATTAAAAATTTTATTATGCAACGTTTAACTTGAAGTGTTTCCTGCTTTCTTACTACGTCGCATAGTCCACTCTGCTACATCACTCTGCACCATTGCTCTATCTCACATCTATCTGCCCTGGAAGGATAGCGTGTTACCTGTAGAAGACTTATCACCTACCTGCACTACACCATCCCTTCCAGAGGACCTGCACAGCAGCGCTGGACACCCTGACCAGGTACTACAGGTGGCGTCACGACAAACTACACGAACATTCTATCATCCCCTGGAAATATCCCACATTCCAGTGATCGCCCAGGTCACAGACCGAGCTGTGCTACTCGTGACATCCCCCATAGAAGTCGACGTGATCGGTGCCGAGTACCCCCAAAACCCCTGTCTCTGTGCGACTCAACTTCCCTCACTGTGCTGGCACTTTACATTTACAATGCCTCTGGGTTTTTTTTTTTGGGGGGGGTGGGGAACATTCAGACTTTTGCTATGGGGCCCCATGATTTATATGTACGCCCCTGCTGCTGAGGCATGGTATTTAAGGCTGTTAAGGAGCCAACATACATGGACCTTGCCAGCAGCGTCGGACTGGAGTACCTTGGGCCTACCAGAGAAAATATATTCTTGCGGCCCAATATCATACTTCCCAACCTTTGAATAAGGGAAAGAGGGACAAAGGCTGTGGCACGCTGTGCATGCTGCAGAAAATATTAGGCCATGCCACATTGCACCACAGACTGTCCAGGAGTTGGTGGATGCTTTAGTCCAGGTGTGGGAGGAGATCCCTCACGAGACCATCCGTCGCGCTCATCAGGAGCATGGCCAGAAGTTGTAGGGAGGTCATACAGCATACCTCCCAAATTTGGAAGACAGGAAAGAGGATTAAAGGCTGCGGCGCGTGTTGCGCGCCGCTGAAAATTTTAGGCCACGCCCCGACAACACCCATTTCACAGCTAATCACACCCATATCCTCGCCCCAAGCGTAACCATTTAGCACTGCTGATCACACTGACTGGTAATGAGGGCACAGTGGCTGGTACTGAGGAAAAGAAAGAAAGAGCAGCGAGAGAGAAAGAACAAACAGAGAAAGAAAGAGAGGAAAGAAAGAAAAGAGAGAGAGAAAGAAAGAACAGAGAGCGAGAAGGAAAGAACAGAGAGCGAGAAAGAAAGACTAGAGAGAGAGCCATAGGCGTAGCTAGGGTTTTGGTTTAGTGGGGGCAAAACTTCTGAGTGGGCACATCATCAGAGAACCTCAGCAAATGACCGCGCTGTTGGCCAAAATAATCTATATATAAAAAGACCAATATTGATATTACCGCCATATAGTCTGTGTTAAATAATACCAGTCCTACAGAATATATAGATTACAGCACAGGTACAGATAATGACTTACCGCTGATGTTCTTTCTAATGGAATTGTTCACTTTTCATGTCTTTTCCATCTGGCCCACACCGACATGACGACTTCTCCAGCCAGGACTCGACTGCACCCCCATTAGAAAAAAAAAATAAAAAAAATACTCACCTCCCGGCTCCTGTGCTGCTCACTGTTCTCCCTCTCAGCGTCTGACAGCGGGCGCCGGCAGGTGATGTTATTGCGCCTGCTGTCATACGCTGAGAGGGGGATTATGGGAGAGAAGGAGCGCTCGCTCCTTCTCTCTCTATGCGGTCAGCTTTATCGGCTGGATGCCGTAACAGCTGACCCTCCGATGATGGGTGGGGGGCCCACTGCTGGCACCGGGCCCCCCCAACGCCTGTTCAGGCCCCATAGCTTCCGGGCGGCAGAGCAGGGAGAGCGATTCTCCCTGCTCTGCCGCAGAATGTAACTGTATCGTAGCTCCGGGTGGGCCCCCTCAGAGCGCGGGCCCCGGGGCCACCGCCCCCTCTGCCCCGCAACCTATCCTTTCAAATCAGGGCCCACCACGCAGGAGCTGGGGCCCACCGTAGGTTTCTCCGGTGTCCCGGTGCCTCAGTCCGACCCTGCTTGCCAGCCTGATAATACCAGGCCACAGCAGTCTGCTTATCTTTGCTGGTTAACAAAAATAGGGGATCCCCTTGAAAAAAAATTGGCGTGGGGTCCACCCTATTTTTGTTAACCAGCCAGATGAAGCAGACTGCTGAGGCCTGGTTTTTCAGGCTGGTAATGAGCCAATATCCATGGACCTTGCCAGCCTGATAATACCAGGCCACAGCAGTCTGCTTAGCTTGGCTGGTTAACAAAAATAGGGGATCCCCTCGAAAAAAAAAAAACGGCGTAGGGGTCCCCCTATTTTTGTTAACCAGCCAAGTAAAATGCAGACTGCTGCGGCCTGGTATTAAAAGACTGTCAAGGCCCATGGATTTTGGCCCTCAACAGCCTGATAATACCAGGCTACAGCAGCCCCACATTTGGCGCATCAAAAGATGTGCCAATTGTGGCACTTTACCCGGCTCTTCCCACTGCCCTGTAGCGGTGGCAAGTGGGGTAATAAGGGGTTAATGTCACCGTTGATTGCACGGTGACAATAAGCCCGGTTAATAATGGAGAGGTGTCAATAAGACACCGATCCATTATTAATCCCAAAGTTTTTAAATGTATAAAAAAAAAAGACACAGCAAGAAAAAAGTATTTTAATAAAATAAAAGAGACAACACAGTTTTCATTTCTTTTATTATACTCTCATCCTGCGACGCCATCGATCTCCTGTAAAAAAAGGAAAAAAACAAACCAACAGTATACCACCTGTCCGACGCAGTCCATAGTAACGACTGACCCACGACGATCCAGCTCTGCTACATCGGAATGACAGGCAAAGGCTGTCATCCCGGCGCAGCACAGCTGATTACCTGCTTCCCCGGCGGTGACGTCATCGGACTGACTGCTTTACGGCCGGGATTACCCAGCAGTCACTGCAGTTATCGCGAGAAACTGCATGTGACCGCCGGGGAAAGATGATGGCGGCCATCAACCAGTCCAGGCCGTGACCACCGGAGATCTTCTGCCGGGTAAGTGCTGCTGACTCATGACAGACCCGACCGACGGACACTCACAGTGACAGTGACAATTCCGATTCCGGTATACGATATATGGGAAATATCGAAAGTCAATATCGAAAGTCCGATACAGCTAATATCGGCCGATACCCGATACTTGCGGTATCGTATCGCTCAACACTAGTGAACAACGTCGATGGTGCCGTCAGCAAGGATTTGGATTTCTGGATCACGGAGTGAATTACCTATACGATGGACTACTTGCTAGAAATGGGGTGCAGCTTACGAAGACTGGAAAACATATATTTGGAAGTCGCCTTGCTACACTCATAAGGAGAGCTTTAAACTAAAAGCCATACACCTGACAAATACTATTGAGAATTCTGCTATTAGAAGTGGAATGAAAGAACAAAGACAAAAAATCTAAATAACAGAAATATTGGAGACAGAGAAACCAATCACAAACTAAAATGTTTCTATACGAATGCACAAAACATGGGCAACAAACAAGAATAGGAACTACTAACGCAGGAGAAGAAATATGATGTCATTGAAATCACTGAAACTTGGTATTACAATACACATGATTGGAATACAAGGCTAGAAGGATACAACTAAAGGGTATGCCACACTAAACAGCGTCGCTAACGAGATCGCTAAAATACGTCACTATTTAGCGATCTCGTTCGTGACGCTAACGTGTGTGGCATGTAGCAACGACGTGGCCCCTGCTGTGATCTCGCTGATCGTTCACTAGAGTTCTGGACCGTATTTAGATCGTTGGCGTCCCGCTGGTGAGCCTATATCGTTGTGTCTGGCACCTTTTGTGAGCGATGTGCGCTGTTTTTTACATCGCAATGACCGTTAAAGTCGTTAATAAGATCGCTAACCGCTTATGCGTCGTTAACGAGATCACTAAGTGTGGCAGCTACTAGCGACATTAAAACGATCACAAAACGATCTCATTAGCTTGCGTCGTTATTGAGATCGCTAACGAGATCACTAAGTGTGGCAGTACCTTTATTTGCAAGAAACAGACTTGATAAATGAGGAGGAGGTGTCACATTTTATGTTAGAAAAGTGTATATATGCACAGAGATTGAAGCTTTAGAGACGGATTTCTGTGGAAACTGTTTGGGTAAGAATACAAAGACAGAACAATGGAAAGGACAACATTGTAGGCATTAACTACAGGCCGCCTATGCAAGCTGAAGATATGGATGAACTCTATGCATCAAATGGCCAAGTTCTCCAAAAAATATGACTGTAGCGCCGGCGCCAGCGTCCCTGTCCTCTGCCAGGCAGGGACGCTGTTCCCCTGTGCCAGTGTCCCTGTCCTCTGCCAGGCAGGGATGTCGCTCCCCTTACCCTCGCTCGGCGTCCTCCTTCC
This sequence comes from Oophaga sylvatica, assembly GCA_033576555.1. Classification (NCBI taxonomy): domain Eukaryota; kingdom Metazoa; phylum Chordata; class Amphibia; order Anura; family Dendrobatidae; genus Oophaga; species Oophaga sylvatica. The sequence continues at coordinate 15,776,201 of JARQOD010000003.1, forward strand.
GCCCTGCTGGGGCTGCGCGCTCCTTCCCTGCCACTGGGCTTAGGGCGCGCGCGTGCACTCCCCCGCTCTTAAAGGGGCCGCACGCATCTTTCAAAATAGGTCCCCGGCCAATGCCGGAGGATTCCACCTTATATAAAGCACCTCCTCCTTAATGGAGGTGCCCGAGCAATGTTTTTGCACTGTTCACTACTCTGCTTCAGCCCTCAGGTTCCGTTACCAGTTACCTGCCTGTTTCCTGCCAGTTTGCTGTCTGCTACCTGTCCGCTAGCCTACCTGGAGGCTCCACCGTCCGACAGTCTGCCCGCCATCACCTGCCAGTCTGTCTATGACCAGCCTGCCCGTTTATCTGCTGATGTTCACCGGTTACCAGTCTGCTAGCCTACCTGGAGGCGTCAACGTTCGACAGTCTGTCCACCATCACCTGTCAGTCTGTCTACGGACCAGTCAGCCCGTTAATCTGAGGACGCACATCTACCATCTGCCTGCTAGCCTACCGGGAGGCTCAACCATCACAGGTCGTTCCTGCCTGTCTATCCAGAGACTGCCCCGGTCACTTGCCGTGACTACCTGCCTGTCTATCCAGAGACTGCCCCGGTCACTTGCCGTGACTACCTGCCTGTCTATCCAGAGACTGCCCCGGTCACTTGCCGTGACTACCTGCCTGTCTATCCAGAGACTGCCCCGGTCACTTGCCGTGACTTCCTGCCTGTCTATCCAGAGACTGCCCCGGTCACTTGCCGTGACTACCTGCCTGTCTATCCAGAGACTGCCCCGGTCACTTGCCGTGACCTCCTGCCTGTCTGTCCAGAGACTGCCCCGGTCACTTGCCGTGACTTCCTGTCCGTCTTCCCCGGGCGCCACCCGCTCCTTTACAAGGAAAGCCTCCTTGTATAATAGCTCAGAGGTTCCGCCTCCCAGACCCGTTACAGTTTGCTCGGGCCATGGAACCCGGTGGCACCCAAACTCCCTCGCTCTCTGACCTGTGTCATGAACTGTCTCGTCAGAGGTCTCAACAGGAGTCCATCCTGGGTCACCTGCGGAATGTTAATTCCTGCCTGGACACCTGCAACCACCGCTGGCGCTATGACTCGCAATCCGGCAGTTCCGCTGCTCACCAATTCCGTGGTTTCCGTTCCCGGACCTCGACTTTCAGCACCTCCTCGTTTTGGAGGCGACCCAGCTCTGGCTCGGGGATTCATTAACCAGTGCTCCCTGCACTTTGAACTCCTGTCCCACCAGTTTAACTCCGACCGGGCCAAAATTGCCTTCATCATGTCCCATCTCACCGGAGAGGCTCTGGCCTGGCTTAATCCTCTTTCGGAGAGAGAAGACCCCCTGGTGTCCGACCTGCCTGCCTTTCTCTCGGCCTTCCGGAAGGTATTCGACGAACCCAGACGGAAGACCTCCTCCGCATCATCTCTGCTACGCCTCCGTCAGGGAAGTCTCACCGTGGGTCAATATGCCATACGGTTCCGTACCCTTGCCTCGGAGCTGGCTTGGGATAATGACGCTCTGATATCTGTCTTCTGGGAGGGTCTGTCCGGTCGTATTAAAGATGAACTTGCCGGTCGGGACATTCCTACCTCTCTCGATGACCTAATAACTCTTGCCAATCGAATTGATCTACGGTTCCAGGAGCGCGCCAAAGAGGTCACCCGTGAGAGAAGGTTTCCTCGTCTAGCTCCTACTTTTCAGAAACCCGTAACTCCTTCCGTTTCTCCCCAGGTACACACTTCTGAGCCTATGCAGGTCGACCAGACCAAGATGGTCAAAGCCCGTCAGGACTTACGCCGTGCCAAGGGGAGTTGCTTCTACTGTGGCAGTAAGGAGCACCTGATCCGTACCTGTCCGGAGAGGTCGGGAAACGCCAGTGTCTAGGTTCGCTCGGAGAGGTCAACCTAGACAAGAATAAATCCTCTCCATCTCTGCTGCGGTCAGTCTCAATTCTTCTCGGTGAGAACCGTTTTTTCGAACTAGCCCAACTTGATTCTGGAGCAGCCGGGAATCTTGTTTCACAGGCTCTGGTAGAAAAATATTGCATTCCTACCAAACCTCTGGATGTACCAGTATCTGTCGCTGCTGTGGATGGGGGTCTCCTACCACGTCCCATCCAACTTATCACCGAATCCATAACCCTGCAGGTGGGAATGTTGCATTCTGAGAGCATCTCGTTTCATGTTCTGCCTGGACTCTCTCAAGCTTTCTTATTAGGTCTACCTTGGCTCCAAAAGCATGCACCCGTGCTCGACTGGCAGACTGGAGAGATCCTTCGCTGGGGACAGGACTGTCATAAAACGTGTTTGGTTCCTGTTCATCCCGTCTGTCCTTCTACACCAACTAATCTACCTGGGCTCCCGATTCCATATTGGTCATTCGCTGATGTCTTTAATAAAAAGGAGGCAGAGACATTACCCCCTCACAGACCTTATGATTGCCCGATCGACCTGCTACCCGGTACTATGCCTCCCCGTGGGCGTATTTACCCATTGTCCGCTGCTGAGACCAGGTCGATGTCCGAATATATCGAGGAGAATTTGGCCAAGGGATTCATCCGGAAATCTACCTCCCCAGCGGGAGCAGGTTTCTTCTTCGTAAAAAAGAAAGACGGCTCTCTCCGTCCCTGTATTGACTACAGAGGTCTAAACCTGATCACGGTGAAGAATAAGTACCCTCTTCTGCTCATTCCAGAATTGTTTGATCGTCTGAGGGGGCTAGAATCTTCACCAAACTGGATCTTCGTGGGGCATATAACCTAGTCCGTATCCGTCGGGGGGATGAATGGAAGATGGCATTGAACACCCGGGACGGCCACTACGAGTATTTGGTGATGCCCTTTGGTCTCTGTAATGCTCCGGCAGTCTTTCAAGAGTTGGTCAATGACATCTTCCGAGACCTTCTCTACTCCTGCGTTGTGGTGTACCTGGACGACATCTTGGTCTTCTCTCCGGTCTCACCGGAGGGACGTTCGTCAGGTTCTGCTCAGGCTCAGGCAGAATCACCTCTTCGCTAAATATGAGAAGTGCCTCTTTGAGCAGACCTCGCTTCCGTTTTTGGGCTACATCATTTCTCAGACAGGCCTACGAATGGATCCGGAGAAACTGTCTGCCATCGAGAAATGGCCCCGACCGGAGGGATTGAAGGCCATTCAGCGGTTCCTTCGGCAATTATTACCGTCTCTTCATACCGCACTTCTCTTCCCGGACTGCTCCAATCTCCGCGCTCACCCGCAAGGACGCTAACCCCAAACAGTGGACGCCCGAAGCAGAGGAGGCCTTTCTTTCCTTAAAACAGGCCTTCTCTTCCGCTCCAGTGCTGCATCGCCCGGACGGCAACAAGCAGTTCTTCCTGGAGGTTGACGCTTCCTCCTCTGGAGCAGGAGCGGTACTTACTCAAAAGTCTTCTTCCGGGAGGATGGTATCTTGCGGCTTCTTCTCCAAACTCTTCTCCTCTTCTGAGCGCAATTACTCCATAGGAGACCGAGAGCTATTGGCCATCAAGTTGGCATTGGAGGAGTGGCGTTACCTACTCGAGGGGGCTCTTCATCCGGTAATCATTTACACTGACCACAAAAATTTGGCTTACCTCCAGCATGCCCAGAGACTTAACCCTCGCCAAGCCCGGTGGTCCTTGTTTTTTGCCCGCTTTGACTTTCTTTTACATTTCCGCCCGGCAGACAAGAACATCAAAGCGGATGCCTTGTCCCGGTCCTTCCTGGTGTCGGATCTCGAGGAGGAACCTAAACATATCATCGATCCCGCCAGAGTGATGCAGGTGGCTCCCGTGAGTCTAAATCGTCTCCCTCCTGGTAAGACGTTCGTATCGGTACCCGATCGGGAGAGGATCCTACACTGGGGTCATTCGTCTAAACTAGCTGGCCACGCTGGTCAGAAAAAGACCCTCCAGCTCATTACCCGGCATTACTGGTGGCCTACCCTGCACAAGGACGTAATAGACTTTGTTTCTGCCTGTGCCTCCTGTGCCCGCAACAAAGTTCCGAGACACCTGCCTGCCGGCCGCCTTCTTCCGCTTCCTGTACCCGCTGCCCCCTGGCAGCATATAGCCATGGACTTCATAACTGATCTTCCCGTCTCTGCTGGTTGTACGGTCATTTGGGTGGTCGTAGACCGATTTTCCAAGATGGCTCACTTCATTCCCCTGCCAGGCCTTCCATCAGCACCCGAGTTGGCTTAAGACTTTATCCGCCACATCTTCCGTCTTCATGGTCTGCCTCGTCACATTGTGTCGGATCGTGGGGTACAGTTCACCTCACGTTTCTGGAGAGCCACTTGTAAGTTGCTAGACGTCTCCTTGGATTTCTCCTCCGCTTACCACCCACAGTCCAATGGTCAAGTGGAGCGGATCAATCAGATTCTGACCAGTTATCTCCGGCACTTCGTTAATGCCCACCATTCTGATTGGGTGGATCTCCTGCCATGGGCCGAATTTTCTTACAACAATCACGAGAGCGAATCTTCCTCCAAATCTCCGTTTTTTGTAGTCTTCGGTCAGCATCCTCGGATCCCTGTTCCCGTCTCCACCACTGTGGACAATCCAGCTGCGGAATCTCTTGTTAACGAATTTTCCTCCATATGGGAGAGTACCCGGTCCGCACTCATTCTGTCATCCGAGCGCATGAAGAAACATGCTGACAAAAAACGTCTGGATCCCCCTCAATTCCGTCCTGGAGATAAGGTCTGGCTCTCGTCCAAGTATGTCCGGCTCAAGATTCCTTCCTACAAGTTAGGTCCTCGGTTCATCGGTCCTCTGGATGTCATCAGTCAGATCAACCCGGTGTCCTATAAATTGAGACTCCCGGCCAATTTGCGGATTCCTAACTCCTTCCATGTATCTCTCCTCAAACCGGTGGTTCTTAACTCTTTTGTCAAGCCTACAGGTACACCTCCTGCTCCAGTTTCTGCTGAAAACGAATTTGAGGTAGAGAACATTCTGGCCACCAAAAGGGTAAGGAGAAAGACCTATTTTCTGGTGGATTGGAAGGGGTTTGGTCCTGAGGAGAGAACGTGGGAGCCTCGGGAGAACATCCATGCCCCTCTCATCCTAGCTAAATTTCTTTCTGGCCTAAAAAAGGGGGGGCCTAAAGGGGGGATACTGTAGCGCCGGCGCCAGCGTCCCTGTCCTCTGCCAGGCAGGGACGCTGTTCCCCTGCGCCAGCGTCCCTGTCCTCTGCCAGGCAGGGACGTCGCTCCCCTTACCCTCGCTCTGCGTCCTCCTTCCGCCCTGCTGGGGCTGCGCGCTCCTTCCCTGCCACTGGGCTTAGGGCGCGCGCGCGTGCACTCCCCCGCTCTTAAAGGGGCAGCGCGCATCTTTCAAAAAAGGTCCCCGGCCAATGCTGGAGGATTCCACCTTATATAAAGCACCTCCTCCTTAATGGAGGTGCCCGAGCAATGTTGTTGCACTGTTCACTACTCTGTTTCAGCCCTCAGGTTCCGTTACCAGTTACCTGCCTGTTTCCTGCCAGTTTGCTGTCTGCTACCTGTCCGCTAGCCTACCTGGAGGCTCCACCGTCCGACAGTCTGCCCGCCATCACCTGCCAGTCTGTCTATGACCAGCCTGCCTGTTTATCTGCTGATGTTCACCGGTTACCAGTCTGCTAGCCTACCTGGAGGCGTCAACGTTCGACAGTCTGTCCACCATCACCTGTCAGTCTGTCTACGGACCAGTCAGCCCGTTAATCTGAGGACGCACATCTACCATCTGCCTGCTAGCCTACCGGGAGGCTCAACCATCACAGGTCGTTCCTGCCTGTCTATCCAGAGACTGCCCCGGTCACTTGCCGTGACTACCTGCCTGTCTATCCAGAGACTGCCCCGGTCACTTGCCGTGACTACCTGCCTGTCTATCCAGAGACTGCACCGGTCACTTGCCGTGACTACCTGCCTGTCTATCCAGAGACTGCCCCGGTCACTTGCCGTGACTACCTGCCTGTCTATCCAGAGACTGCCCCGGTCACTTGCCGTGACCTCCTGCCTGTCTGTCCAGAGACTGCCCCGGTCACTTGCCGTGACTTCATGTCCGTCTTCCCCGGGCGCCACCCGCTCCTTTACAAGGAAAGCCTCCTTGTATAATAGCTCAGAGGTTCCGCCTCCCAGACCCGTTACAATGACATAGTTGTCATAGGAGATTTCAACTATCCAGACATTTGTTGGGAATCTCTCTCAGGCAAAAATTCTTATCCTCTCTTACTGACAACTTTATCTTTCAAAAGGTAGGGGAGAAAACAAGGGGATCTGCTACCTTGGACCTAATCCTTATAAACAGGGAGGAAATGCTTGAGGAGGTAAGAGTGGCTGGGAGCCTTGGAGGTAGCGACCATGCTATTTTAGAATTTTGGATAACTAGAGGAGGAAGACCTGTGAAGACTCAGACGTCAAGGTTAGATTTCAGAAAGGCAGATTTTAAGGGACTCAGAAAGAGAATTGGAGGGATCCAATGGCTGGATATCTTTAAGGACAAATAGGTCCAGGAAGGATGGCAAATCTTGAAAAATGAAGCTCTCAAAGCACAATCGTTAACAATTCCGAAAAGAGGGAAGAATATGAAGCATTTAAGGAAACCAGGATGGATGAACACAGAACTTAAACACCTGCTAAAAAGGAAGAAATAAATGTTTATCAAATGGAAAGAGGGTGGGAGGCATATCTAAAGAAGAATATAATGTTGTCTGCAGAACCTGCAGGGCACAAATCATATTACCTAAACCTGACAATGAATTGAGGTTTGCAAGAGATGTCAAAAGCAATAAAAAAGGATTTTGGGAATATGTCAAAAGTAAAAGAAAAGTCAAAGATGCTATAGGATTTTTACAGGATGAAAATGATGAAATGGTAAGACAGGATGTTGAGAAGGCCAAACTTTTAAATTCCTATTTTGCATCTGTTTTCTCTCAGAAAGGAAATGTAACATCAACTGTTCTTCACTGTCCTATTAAGTGAATTACACCCCAGAGTACTGAAGGAGATTGAAAAATAAATTTTTGAACCACTCTCCAAAATTTTTGAAAATTCTTGGAGAACAGGAGAAGTCCCAGAAGACTGGAGAGGAGCAGACGCTGTTCCTATCTTCAAAAAGGGGAAGAAGGTGGACCCAGGTAACTATAGGCCGGTGAGTCTGATATCTATACCAGGGAAGATGTTTGAACAAATTATTACACAACATAAATTTAAGTATTGCTACACTCATTGGTCTGAGTAATCTGATGCTGGTGTCCCCTTTGATAATTATTAAGACTGGACACTTTGCAAATTCTTACATAAATTGCGCTTTATTAAGTCAGATTTTCTATAAGCATACTTGCACTGTATTTCCAGCTATTCCAGCTCCTTTAGTATGGCAGTATATGACCTTCTGCGCAGACGCGACTCGCTCGTGCGCTGTACTTCCTCCGTGCCATCGCGAGCCGGAAGCATTGCCGGGGAGATGGTAAGCGATGACGTACGTCCTCCTTCCCATCCGCCACTGCGCGCTTTGCCACGGAGGAAGCGCATCATGCCGAGGACCGCATCACGCCGAGGACTGCGCTGATTCATGGAAGAGCCCCATCCCTCAGCATGAATATTCCCTGCCCGTCCCTAATAACCACACCTCCTGACGATGCCGAGAGCGGTGAAAGGCGCGTCGGGGCTTTCTCATACGTCCCCCCAACATTGCTGTGTGTGGCTCTTCACTATGTCACAATTTAATATCTTAACTTATTGTGTTTTGTTTGCCTTAGTCTACTAACTCGCTATTCTTATTGTTTGGCTACATTTGTTGCTATCACTTTTGCCTGTTAGTGACTTGATCTCCATTTATCATTGCTGCCTGCACACATGCAACCACATGGGGAGATGTGTGCTTTCTCTTATACTGCTTTTTCCATCTGATGCAGTATGTCATTTAGCTGATATTTGTATTTATCTCCCTCATACCCTTTCTATGTTAACAATATTTTGCTATAATAAAGTTTATTATTTTTCATAATTACCCCTACTTTGTGTTTGCATTATTTTCTTTTTGATCATATATTATTAGTTTTCATCAATTTATTTGATAGGTTACCTTAACCCCTTAATGTCCACTGACGTGCAGAGTCCGTCATGGCAAGGTGCCAGTTCCGGCACCAGGACGGACTCTGCACGTCATGGCTTTGATCTACCACTGCGTGTAAACACGCAGTGGTAGATCAGTGCCGACAGCTGTCACAGACAGCTGACAGGCACGGCAAGCGGTGCGGGGACCTTTGCCGTCGGTCCCCGCACCCACAGCGCTGTGATTGGTCAGTCAATCTGACTGACCAAACACAGCAGCGATCGTGCAGGAGAAGCTGAAATTTCAGCTTCTCCAGCGCGATCAGTGCAGGAGCCGGCGCTGCAGTGGCCAGGCTTCCTGCACTGACAGCCAGGAGCGGAGCCCCCACCGCCCCTGGCTGTTAACCCCCTGACTGCTGCGATCGAGCGCGATCGCAGAGCTCAGGGGGGAGGCAGAGGGTCGGGAGCTCCCTCTGCCTCAGATCAGCGCCACCGCAATGTATTTGCAGGGCCTGATCTCTGCCTTGATGACCCGGGGGTTGTCATGACAACCTCCGGGTCATCTAGCTACGGGAAGCTGCTGTGATCATGTCACAGCAGCTTTCCCCATAGGTACAATGCATTGCAATGCCAGAGCATTGCAATGCATTGTAACTGCAATAAAAAGTAAAAAAAGTGAAAGTCCCATAAAGGGACAAGTTAAAAAAAATCATTTTTTTAAAAAAAAATTGTAAAAAAAATATTAAAAAATAATTTAAAAAAAATCCCCTAAAAAATACACATTTTTATGTAATAAAAAAAATAAAAAACAAAAAACATACACATGTTAGGTATCGCCACGTCCGTAAAAATCCCATCTATAAAAGCGTAACCCTAGTTAACCCCTTCAGTGAAAGCCGTAAAAAAAAAACACAAAAAAGTAGTAAATTATACTTTTTCCAAGCGGTATCATTATACCGCTTGGAAAAAGTGCAATAACACGCGATCAAAAAGTCAGATATAAATAATCATGGTACCGCTGAAAACGTCATCTTGTCCCGCAAAAAACAAGCCACTATACAGCATCATCAGCGAAAAAATAAAAAAGTTATAGCTCGCGGAATAAACTGATGCAAAAATAATTATTTTTCTATAAAATTTTTTATTGTGTAAAAAACGCCAAAACATAAAAAAAAAAAAATATATAAATGAGGAATCGCCGTAACCGTAGTGACCCGAAGAATAAAGCTGCTTTATCAATTTTACCACACACGGAACGGAGGAAAAAAAAAAAAAAAAGAAAATTCCTGAATTGCTGGTTTTTGTTCATTCTAATTCCACAAAAATCGGAATAGGAAACGATCAAAAAACGTTATGTGCCTGAATATGGTACCAATAAAAACGTCAGCTCGTCCAGCAAAAAATAAGCCCATAGATAACTCTGTCGGCCGAAATATGGAAAAATTATAGCTCTCAAATTACGGCGATGCAAAAATTTCTTACAAAAAATTATTCCAAAAAAAAGCATCTTTTAGTGTGTGACGGAAGCTAAACATGAAAAAAGGGTGTAAATCTGGTATCGCTGTAATCGCACCGATCCGAGGAATAAAGTCGCCTAATCACTAATACCGCACGAGGAACGGCGTAAAAAAAAAAACCAATTCTTCACCTTTTGTGGATTTGTTCATTGTGCCTCCCAAAGATCGCAGTAAGGCGATCACAGTGGTTCCCCCCACATATGGGGTATCAGCGTACTCAGGACAAAATGCACAATAGCTTTTGGGGTCCTATTTTTCCTGTTACCCTTAGAAAAATAAAAATTTGGGGCAAAAAGATTATTTTTGTGGAAAAAAAATATTTTTATTTTCACGGCTCTACGTTATAAACTTCTGTGAAGCCCTTGGGGGTTCAAAGTGCTCACCACACATCTAGATAAGTTCCTTGGGGGGGGTCTAGTTTCCAAAATGGAGTCACTTGTGGGGGGTTTCTACTGTTTAGGCACATCAGGGGCTTTCCAAACGTGACATGACACCCGCAGACCATTCCATCAAAATCTGCATTTAAAAACGGTGCTCCTTCCCTTCCGAGCTCTGCCATGCGTCAAAATAGTGGTTCCCCCCCACATATGGGATATCAGCGTACTCAGGACAAATTGCACAATAGCTTTTGGGGTCCTATTTCTCCTGTTACCCTTACAAAAATAAAAATTTGGGGGCAAAAAGATTATTTTGTGGAAAAAAATATGATTTTTTAATTTTACAGCTCTACGTTACAACCTTCTGTGAAGCCCTTGGGGTTCAAAGCTCTCACCACACATCTAGATAAGCTCCTTGGGGGTCTAGTTTCCAAAATGGGGTTACTTGTGGGGGTTTCCACTGTTTAGGCACACAGGGGCTCTCCAAATACGACATGGCGTCCAATCTCAATTCCAGCCAAAAAAGTCAAATGGCGCTGCTTCCCTTCCGAGCTCTGCCATGCACCCAAATAGTGGTTTACCCCCACATATGGGGTATCAGCGTACTCAGGACTAATTGCACAATAACTTTTGGGGTCCTTTTATCCTTTGGAAAATAAAAATTGGGATGAAAAGATCATTTTTGTGGAAAAAATATGATTTTTTAATTTTACGGCTCTACGTTATAACCTTCTGTGAAGCCCTTGGGGGTTCAAAGCTCTCACTACACATCTAGATAAGTTCCTTGGGGGGTCTAGTTTCCAAAATGGGGTTACTTGTGGGGGGTTTCCACTGTTTAGGCACACAGGGGCTCTCCAAATGCGACATGGCGTCCAATCTCAATTCCAGCCAAAAAAGTCAAATGGCGCTGCTTCCCTTCCGAGCTCTGCCATGCACCCAAATAGTGGTTTACCCCCACATATGGGGTATCAGCGTACTCAGGACTAATTGCACAATAACTTTTGGGGTCCTTTTATCCTTTGGAAAATAAAAATTGGGATGAAAAGATAATTTTTGTGGAAAAAATATGATTTTTTAATTTTACGCCTCTACGTTATAACCTTCTGTGAAGCCCTTGGGGGTTCAAAGCTCTCACTACACATTTAGATAAGTTACTTGGGGGTCTAGTTTCCAAAATGGGGTCACTTGTGGGGGTTTCCACTGTTTAGGCACACAGGGACTCTCCAAATGCGACATGGCGTCCAATCTCAATTCCAGCCAAAAAAGTCAAATGGCGCTGCTTCCCTTCCGAGCTCTGCCATGCGCCCAAATAGTGGTTTACCCCCACACATGGGGTATCGCTGTACTCAGGAGAAATTGTACAACAAATATTGTGGTTCATTTTCTCCTGATACCCTTGACAAAATTTTAAAAAATTGTGTCGAAAGAAAAATTTTGGGAAAAAAAGTTAAATGTTCATTTTTTCCTTCCACATTGCTTCAATTCTTGTGAAGTACCTAAAGGGTTAATAAACTTCTTGAATGTGGCTTTGAACACGTTGAGGGGTGCAGTTTTTAGAATGGTGTCACTTTTGGGTATTTTCTGTCATATTGACCCCTCAAATTCACTTCAAATGTGAGGTGGCCCCTAAAAAAAATGATTTTGTAAATTTTGTTGGAAAAATGAGAAATTGCTGGTCAACTTTTAACACTTATAATAACTTCCTAACAAAAAAAAATTTTGGTTCCAAAATTGTGCTGATGTAAAGTAGACATGTGGGAAATGTTATTTATTAACTAATTTTTGTGACATATCTCTCTGATTTAATGGCATAAAAATTAAAAGTTTGAAAATTGCAAAATTTTCAAAATTTTTGCCATATTTCCGTTTTTTTCATAAATAAACGCAAGTTATATTGAAGAAATTTTACCACTATCATGAAGTACAATATGTCTCAAGAAAACAATCTCAGAATCGCCAAGATCCGTTGAAGCGTTCCAGAGTTATAACCTCATAAAGAGACAGTGGTCAGAATTGTAAAAATTGGCCTGGTCTTTAACTATAAAATGGCTTGGTCGTTAAGGGGTTAATCTATAGCTCCCTATTTTTTTCTTTCTCGGTTGTTATGCTCTGGCTGAGGGTATGTCCCGGTTAGCAACAGACATTTGTGTAGGTTTAGAAACATGTATTTAAGTACCTGGATAAGAATGAAGTGATTAAACAGAGCCAGCATGGGTTTGTAACTAAAAAGTCATGTCAGACTAACTTAATTTCCTTCCATGATAGAATCACTAACTGGATCAGGGAAATGCTGTAGATATAGTATATCTTGACTTCAGCAAAGCATTTGACAAAGTATCTCACACAATCCTTATTGAAAAAATGACTAAGTATGGAATGGACAAGGCAACAGTTAGGTGGATTCATAACTGGCTTAGTGATCGTACCCAAAGAGTGGTCGTAAATGGCTGCACATCCAGTTGGAAGAATGTCTGAAGTGGGGTACCACAGTGCTCTGTCCTGGGCCCTGTATTGTTCAACATCTTTATCAATGATTTAGATTAAGGAATTGAGGATAAACTGATTAAATTTGCTGATGACACAAAGCTAGGAGGGATAGCTAATACTAGAGAAGAGAGAGAGAGGATTCAAAAAGATATAAATAAACTGAAGCAGTGGGCAACAATTAACAGAAGGTTTTTTAACAGGGAAAAATGCAAAGTACTACATCTGGGCAATAATAATGAAAAAATCATATACAGAATGGGAGGAATAGGGCTAAGTAACAGCACATGTGAAAAAGACTTGGGTATATTAATAGATCACAGACTGAACATGAGTCAACAGTGTGATGCAGCAGCAAAAAAGGCAAATACAATTCTAGGATGTATTAACATGAGCATAGTCTAGATCATGTGAAGTCATTATTGCCCTCTACTCCTCCTTGGTCAGACCTCATATTGAATACTGTGTCCAGTTTTGGGCACCACATTTTAAAAAATACATTAACAAACTGGAGAAAGTTCAGAGAAGAGCGACCAGAATGGTGACCGTTCTGCAACCCAAGTCCTATGAGGAACGGTTACAGGATTTGGAAATGTTTAGCTTGCAAAAAAGAAGACTGAGAGGAGACTTAACAGCTGTCTACAAATATCTCAAGGGCTGTCACATTGTAGAAGGATCATCTTTATTCTCATTTGCACAAGGAAAGACTAGAAGCAAATGGGATGAAACTGAATGGGAGGTGACAGATTAGAAAATTTGAAAAAAAACTTTTTGACAGTTTGGGTGATCAATGAGTAAAACAGGCTGCTGTTGTGAATGGACTTGAATTGAGTTCTGAGCAGAGGCTCCCTCTGGTGGTTACAAGCGGTACTGGACTGTCCAGTGAAGATTGTGAGGATTGGGAATCAGGTGTTACTGACTGGTCTTATATAAGGGAGTCGCCTTCCCATCAGGGTTGCCGGTGATCAATTGTTCTGGTCTCAATCCTTGATTCCTGTTTCCTTTGTAGCCTGCTGTGTCGTGTCTGCATCTCCTGCTAACAGATAAGACATTTTCTTCTTTTTGTGCTTGATTTTTTTGCATTTTGTCCTGCACTTCTGTGGGGGCCTTCAGGGTCCCCTCCGGGGGCTTTTGCCTTCTCAGTTTAGTTCAGCCACTGATGTTTTGTACATTTGCTTTTTCCAGTTTTTTCAGTGGCTGCTGTTTTGATTTTGTTACACCAGAGAACTAATTTAGGTGGTAGAGGTCGTGTGATCTCAGGTGTTTTTGAAATTAGTAGAGTTGGTGCTTTTCAGGGTTTTTTGGGATTGCAGTAAGTGCCCTTCCTATCCTTTTCTATTTAGATAGTTTGGGCCCCAATGTTTGCTCATACTATTTTCTGTCTGTGTCAGTATTTCTTCTTGTCTAACCGCCATTACATGTTTGGGGGCTATGTTCTTTGGGGATCTGCTCCGGGGCAGATAGCTTTCCTCTTTCTATCTTTAGGTATAGTTAGTTTCTCAGGCTGTGACGAGGCGTCTAGGACCAACGTAGGAACGCTCCACGGCTGCCTCTAGTTGTGGTGGTTAGTCAGGGTACTGCAATCTCATAGATTCCAACTGCTCTGGTGTATTGCCTTTTTTGCCTGCACTCCTCAGCTACCAAATCATAACAGTATCACCGGCCTAAACTGAAAATTATATGGTACTCACAGAAGGGAAAAATATTGTGAAAGAAAAAAAAAAAAAGGTTGTCAGAGTTGTCAGAGATATTTTTCCGTTTGTTGCATTTTTTTTTTTTTTTCCCTCTGTATCTCTGGGTGCTGGGGAGGATTTTTTCTCTCAATGGAGTTTGCACAGTTGTCTGGCCGTGTGGATCAGCTTGCCACTGAGGTTCGGAGTATTGCTACCTATCTTGCTAGGTTGCCTGTTGTGGAACCTAGGATTCCCATGCCAGATTTGTTTTTGGGGGATCGAGCCAAGTTTCTGAATTTCAAAAATAATTGTAAATTGTTTTTTGCCTTAAAATCTAAGTCCTCAGGGAACGCAGCGCAGCAGGTTCAAATTGTCATCTCTCTCCTGCGCGGCGATCCTCAGGATTGGGCTTTTTCCCTGACACCTGGGGATCCTGTTTTGAGTGATGTTGATGCATTTTTTCAGGCCTTGGGATTATTGTACGATGAGCCTAATGTCACTGATCAAGCTGAAAAAGCCTTGTTGGCATTAAATCAGGGGCTTGATGACGCTGAGTTATACTGTCAGAGATTCCGCAGGTGGGCAGTCCTGACCAAATGGAATGACGACGCTTTGGCAGCCCTTTTTCGGAAGGGTCTGTCAGATAATGTAAAGGATGTTATGGTGGGATTCCCTATCCCCTCTGGTCTCAATGATTCTATGTCATTAGCGATTCAAATTGACAGACGTTTGCGTGAGCGGAGAAGTATGCGTGGAATAGTGTTGCCTTGTGAACCTGCTTCTGAACCCATGCAGTGTGATAGAGTGGTTTCTGGGGCACAGCGTCATGAGTTTCGAAAGCGCAATGGGTTATGTTTCTACTGTGGTGATGCCTCTCATGCTATTTCAGTCTGCCCTAAGCGGGGAAGACGTTTTGCACGCTCAGTTGTCTTGGGTAGTGTTCAGACTAAGTTTTTATTAACTGTTACTCTGATATGCTCTCTGTCCTCATTTTCTGCTCAGGCTTTCGTTGATTCGGGAGCAGCTATTAACCTGATGGATTTTGATTTTGCTAAACGTTGCGGGTTTCCCTTGATACCCCTACAGAAGTCTATTCCCCTACTGGGGATCGATTCTACCCCTTTGGCTGAGAATAAACCTCAGTTCTCTACTCAGGTGATAATGAGGGTTGAACCTGATCATCAGGAGAGTTGCAAATTTTTGGTTCTGTATAATCTGCATGACATTATCGTGCTGGGTTTCCCTTGGTTACAGTCTCATAATCCTGTTTTGGATTGGAAATCTGTGTCTGTAACCAGTTGGGGCTGCCAATGTGTTAATACCAACACTCCTGTTTTTTCTGCCTCCCCCCAGGCTCAGGATGTTCCTGATTTTTTGATTGATTTTTCTGATGTGTTTAGCGAAAGTAAATCTGCATCCTTGCCTCCCCATAGGAGCTATGACTGCGCTATTGAATTAGTGCCTGGTAGTAAATTCCCTAAAGGTCGCCTTTTTAACTTGTCTGTACCTGAACATGACGCTATGCGGTCTTATATCAAGGAGTCATTGGAGAAGGGTCATATCAGACCATCCTCCTCACCCTTAGGTGCCGGTTTTTTCTTTGTGGCCAAAAAGGATGGTTCATTAAGGCCGTGTATTGATTATCGTCTTTTGAACAATATTACTGTGAAATATCAATATCCGTTACCCTTGATTTCTGACCTGTTTTCCAGGGTGAAAGACGCTACTTGGTTTACCAAGCTTGACCTCAGGGGGGCATATAACCTTATTCGCATTAAGCACGGGGATGAATGGAAGATGGCATTTAACACCCCTGAGGGGCATTTTGAGTACCTTGTGATGCCCTTTGGGCTCACTAATGCTCCTTCTGTCTTCCAGTCCTTCATGAATGACATTTTCAGGGATTTTGTGGATAAATTTCTGATTGTTTATTTGGATGATATCTTGATTTTTTCTAATGACTGGGACTCTCATGTGAAACATGTTCGAACTGTATTCCAGATTTTGAGAGAGAATGCTCTGTATGTGAAGGGATCAAAGTGTCTTTTTGGCGTACAGAGGATCTCATTTTTGGGATTCATTTTGTCCCCATCTGTTATTGAAATGGACCCGGTCAAGGTTCAGGCCATCTGTGATTGGGTCCAACCTACTTCATTAAAGGGTCTTCAAAGATTTTTGGGTTTTGCCAATTTTTATCGTAAATTTATTGGTAATTTCTCGGTTATTGTTAAACCATTAACTGATTTGACCAAAAAGGGTTCTGATGTGGTGAATTGGCCTCCTGAGGCAGTCTCTGCATTTCAGGAACTTAAGCAGAGATTCACTTCTCCTGTTCTACGGCAGCCTGATGTTTATCTGCCATTTCAGGTGGAGGTTGATGCCTCTGAAATTGGGGCAGGTGCCGTTTTGTCCCAAAGAGATCCAGAGACCTCTAAAAGTAACCCTTGTGCCTTTTTCTCTCGAAAATTTTCTCCTACTGAACGTAATTATGACGTTGGTAATCGGGAGTTATTGGCCATGAAATGGGCTTTTGAAGAGTGGAGACATTGGCTGGAGGGAGCCAAACATCAGGTGGTGGTCCTTACGGACCATAAGAATCTGGTTTATCTGGAATCTGCCAAGCGACTTAATCCTAGACAGGCCAGGTGGGCCTTGTTTTTCACACGTTTTAATTTTGTGGTTTCCTTTCTTCCTGGAACTAAGAATGTTAAGGCGGATGCCCTCTCGAGGAGTTTCCTTGCGGACTCTCCTGAGGTATCTGATCCTTCTGTTATTTTGAAAGAAGGTGTAGTTCTTTCCGCCATCTCGCCCAATTTGAGACTGGCTCTGGAGGGGTATCAGGAGGATAGGCCCAAGCGCTGTCCTGTTGAGAAATTGTTTGTCCCAGACCAGTGGAAAAAGAGTGTGATGTCTGAGATTCATTTTTCCGCGTTGGCCGGTCATCCCGGAATTTTTGGTACCAGAGACTTGGTTAGTCGGTCCTTTTGGTGGCCTACCTTGTCTCGTGATGTCAGGGAATTTGTGCAGTCCTGCGGGACTTGCTCTCGCTCCAAGCCTTGCTCTCGCTCTAGTGGTTTGTTGATGCCATTGCCTGTGCCCAAGAGACCATGGACCCATATCTCTATGGATTTAATTTCCGACCTCCCTGTTTCTCAGAGAATGACCGTCATCTGGGTGATTTGGATAGGTTTTCCAAGATGATACATCTTGTGCCATTACCTAAGTTGCCTTCCTCCTCTGAATTGGTGCCTTTGTTCCTTCAGCACGTGGTTCGTTTACACGGCATTCCTGAGAACATTGTGTCTGACAGAGGAGTCCAGTTTGTTTCCAGATTTTGGAGGACCTTTTGTTCTAAGCTTGGTGTTCAGTTGTCTTTCTCCTCGGCGTTTCATCCTCAGACCAATGGTCAAACTGAGAGAACAAACCAGACATTGGAGACTTATCTAAGATGCTTTGTGTCTGCTGATCAGGATGACTGGGTCTCTTTTTTGCCTTTGGCTGAGTTTGCTCTTAATAATAGGGCTAGCTCTGCCACTTTGATGTCTCCATTTTTCTGTAATTCTGGGTTTCACCCTCGATTTTCTTCAGGACAGACGGAGGCTTCTGCCTGTCCAGGTGTTGACTCTGTTGTGGAGAGTATGCAACAGATTTGGGACCAGGTAGTGGAGAGGTTGTCCCTCTCTCAGGAGAGGGCCCAGCGGTTTGCTAACCGGCATAGGACTGATGGTCCTCGGTTTAAAGTGGGGGACTTGGTCTGGTTGTCCTCAAAAAATATTCCTATGAGAGTGGCATCTCCTAAATTTAAGCCTAGGTTCATTGGACCTTATAAGATCATGGAGATTCTTAATCCTGTTTCTTTTCATTTGCTTCTTCCAGGGACATTTAAGATCCATAACGTGTTCCACAAGTCCTTGTTAAAGAGGTTTGTTGAGCCAGTGGTTCCTACTGCTTTGCCTCCTGACCCTGTTCTGGTTGAGGGCAATATGGAGTTTGTGGTTGAGAAAATATTGAATTCTCGTTTTTCTAGACGGAAACTCCAGTATTTGGTTAAGTGGAGAGGTTATGGTCAGGAAGACAATTCTTGGGTGTTTGCTTCAGACATCCATGCTAGGAGACTCATCCGTGCGTATCATAGAACTCATCCTGACCGACCTGGTTGCTCAAGTGAGGGTTCGGTGACCCCTCCTCAAGGGGGGGTACTGTTGTGAATGGACTTGAGATGAGTTCTGAGCAGAGGCTCCCTCTGGTGGTTACAAGCGGTACTGGACTGTCCAGTGAACATTGTGAGGATTGGGAATCAGGTGTTACTGACTGGTCTTATATAAGGGAGTCACCTTCCCATCAGGGTTGCCGGTGATCAATTGTTCTGGTCTCAATCCTTGATTCCTGTTTCCTTTGTAGCCTGCTGTGTCGTGTCTGCATCTCCTGCTAACAGATAAGACATTTTCTTCTTTTTGTTTTTGTGCTTGATTTTTTGCATTTTGTCCTGCACTTCTGTGGGGGCCTTCAGGGTCCCCTCCGGGGGCTTTTGCCCTCTCAGTTTAGTTCAGCCACTTATGTTTGTACTTTTGCTTTTTCCAGTTTTTTCAGTGGCTGCTGTTTTGATTTTGTTACACCAGAGAACTAATTTAGGTGGTAGAGGTCGTGTGATCTCAGGTGTTTTTGAAATTAGTAGAGTTGGTGCTTTTCAGGGTTTTTTGGGATTGCAGTAAGTGCCCTTCCTATCCTTTTCTATTTAGATAGTTTGGGCCCCAATGTTTGCTCATACTATTTTCTGTCTGTGTTAGTATTTCTTCTTGTCTAACCGCCATTACATGTTTGGGGGCTTTCTATGTTCTTTGGGGATCTGCTCCGGGGCAGATAGCTTTCCTCTTTCTATCTTTAGGTGTAGTTAGTTTCTCAGGCTGTGACGAGGCGTCTAGGACCAACGTAGGAACGCTCCACGGCTGCCTCTAGTTGTGGTGGTTAGTCAGGGTACTGCAATCTCATAGATTCCAACTGCTCTGGTGTATTGCCTTTTTTGCCTGCACTCCTCAGCTACCAAATCATAACAGGCTGCCATGAGAGGTGGTGAGTTCTCCTTCAATGGAAGTCTTCAAACAGAGGCTGGACAGACATCTGTATGGGATGATTTAGTGAATCTTGCTTTGAGCAGGGGGTTGGACCAGATGGCCCAGGAGGTCCCTTCCAACTCTACGATTCTATGAAAAATACTGAATTATTCACCAAGACAATGACAGTTCACAGTCTAATAGAAAACCTCATAGGATGAACCAGTAGAGCATGGCGTTCAACTGTTTGCTCTTTCTGAGTCCCAAATATGGAATAAAAAGCCAACAAACAATGTTATGTAGATTAAAATAATATCAATAAAAATTTCTACTCATCAAAAAATTACCAATAGAAACTTTTACTCATGTCACAAAAAAAGTGAGTCGCCAGTCAGGTCCATCATCTGTCAGTTGAAAAACAGAGGTTTCCACATTATTAGTGGCTCAAAGGCTCGTGAAAAGCAACATGGCTTCCATAAACCAATGTAGCAATATCCGTTTTCCCAAAGTCAAAGTTAATTCACTGAGTGTTATAATTTCTAAAATGGAGTCACTTTATCTGGATTTCTACTGCTCTTGTATTCTGCCATTTTGATATATTAGGACTTCTACAGATGATGTGTCATATTCCCTCTGGGGATCACTATAAATATAGCTGCACTGTATGGTAAACTATGGTTGTCTTGTCCTGATGAAGAAGTCTGTAGCACTTTGAAACGCGTTGACTGAATAAAGGTAAAGTTGCAAATACTTTCTGACTGTACTTGAACCAATTATGTTATACCAGCAGCGCAGATTATCCGCAAATTCTCCTTATCTGTGATTTCTCAGTCTACTGACCCATTGGACAAGCAGCAGCTGGATTTATAAGCCACGGAAATGTTGTGTATACACAACTAAATCAGGTCAGCTCAACCTTATTTAACATCTTTATCTCCCTTGGCTAAAACCCTATTTTTCTCCTCCTACTGTTATCTACATCCCCTTTGGGGACTGCTTCTGCAACGTCTGCTTCTGTCACCAGACGTCGCCTTATTCATTCTGCAGGCAGCGCTGGTAATGGAGGTGACGTCAGAACCAGAGGCTCTGGGCAAATCGCCTCTGTCCAGCCATTACGATTAGGGTGCCTGGGACCTGTAGTACCATCCAGTCTAGCAGTATGGGTGTGTGCGTGTCCAGCTGAAGTAATCTGCTCCCTGCTTCATTCAATTGGAAATCACAACACCCAATTAAAGCTTGTAGAATATTGCCGGAAGCTGCCAGGTACAGCCTTGTTCTCCTCTGATTCTGTCCTCTGTGCTCATCTCCCGACTTGTGTATTTGTTTCCTGTTGTGACCCTGGCCTGTTTACCGACTACTCTTGCATCTTCTCATTTTGTATTTTCTCTGCCCTTGTGGTTCTGACTCGGCCACCTGCCTATTCTTCTTCCCATCTCACTCCACAGAAGAACAGCATGTAACACCGTGGCCCAAGCATAGGAGTCTCTGTGCAAGTAGATCCATGTAGAGGTGTTAAAGGTTGATGCGTAAGACAATTCCTGGGATCTGGTTAACGGAGTAGATAGTGCCAAGCCTGTTTATGGTGGCCATCTTTTGAGCTGCCAGGTGACCACGAGTAGTGCCCCAATACATTGTGTCAGCAAACTATTCCACCAATATATAGCTAAATAAAGAAATAATAAATAAATAGATAAATGGCGCTCTTTTCCTTCTGAACTCTGCCATGTGCCTCAAACAGTAGTGTACAACCATTTTGTTTCACAATATCTCTTGTAAAGAATTCCAAAGTTATCGCCATATAATGCGAGATGTGTCAGATTTGAAAAATGGGGCCTGATTAGGAACACAAAACTGTCAGTGGGAAGTGGTTAAATCAGAGGATTTTGGCCACCAATTACTGTGCTCAAAAAGTGAGACTTTAGGAAATAACACATCAACTGAAATTATCAAAGTCAACAGTCTTCATCAGTAATAATCTGAGTAACTAGTGGAGAAACCTCTCTGGTGTAATTAGTGAATTGGGCTCAGTGGCTCTTGGCAATCTAAACTATCGTAAGGGACAATATTTTCTATGAGATGAGTTTCTTGAATAAAAATTGGACATTTAAAAATAAGTTTTTATAATAGTGCAGAGTGGAGGTATCTTAAATTTAGATCTCAGGCATTTGGAAGAAGAGTTAATGGAGACCTTTTTTTAAAGAATACAAAGGTGTTACAGATTCACATAAGTGAGGCAGGCCGATCCCACCATAATCAAACCATCACACTGAATTCACTTGTAAAAAAAAAGACAAAAAAAAATTACATCCTCCACAACAACGTATGTAAGAGGGGAGAACTACAACACTAAACCTGAGATGCACTAATTTATGGTGGACTATTGGAGCTACTATGAGTCCTGACCAGAAGAGTAGAGAAAGTATAAGTACTCCCCATTTCAGGAGAGATTGTGCAATAATCTGAATTCCTTAGGATCAAAAACATAACAGAATTTATGACATGAAGCGAATCCATGAAACCAGGACTCGAGCCATGCCAACACATCTCCTGCAGGGGTGAATAAATGTATATTACAGCCATCAGCCACACACAGTTTAGAGATATATCATGGCACAGGATAAAAATGATAAAGGGAAACTGTTGTTACTGTACAGAAATTCACACTTGGCAATAATTTTCAATAATAAAAGCGAAGTTTGGTCAGAATGACTGGACTTGGTTTTGTAGGGACCATATGAGCACATTCAGCAGCACAGAAGGTAGAGAAGGTAGATTCATCCAATAAGATATCAAGGATCTAGGAAACCAACAGCATTACCCTCCGCTTTCTCTTACAGGCTCATCATCATATTTTTCTTCAAGTGATTTTCTAACTTGTCAGCACATTCTACGTACGCTGTCATTTGACTGTCGTTTACACATCTGGGAAGGTAACGGTCAGCGTCTTCTAATCTCAGAATCCCAGGAGGTACGTGGATCCTCCAGGTTGTAAGTTCTATAGAAAATAGAATTAGACTTACCGGTAATTCAGTTTCTAATAACCTACCAAGACAACACACAGGAGGATGTCATCTCACCCTAATAGGGACAGGAAACACGAAAAGAGATCAATAGCCCCTCTCACCTCCATTCCCCAGTGTTGCTATAAAAGGACCACAATAGTATGAATGATTAATAATATTTATTACTACTAGATCCAATAGTGGGGAGGGAATTAACCGTGCTGTCGTGGTAGGTTATTAGAAACCGAATTACCGGTAAGTCTAATTCTATTTTCTCTAATAACCCCCCATGACAGCACACAGGAGGAATACCAAAGACAAATGCTTTTAGGGAGGGACAACCGCCTGGAGAACCTTTCTTCCAAATGATAGATCTTTTACGGCTGATAAATCAAGTCTATAATGTTTATTAAAGGTATGGACAGATGACCAGGTAAGCAGCTCTGCATACTCTGTGTGCAGAATTATTAGGCAAATGAGTATTTTGATCACATCATCCTTTTTATACATGTTGTCCTACTCCAAGCTGTATAGGCTTGAAAGCCAACTGCCAATTATGTAAATCAGGTGATTTGCATCTCTAATGAGGAGGGGTGTGGTCTAATGACATCAACACCCTATATAAGGTGTGCTTAATTATTAGGTAACTTCCTTTCCTTTGGCAAAATGGGTCAGAAGAGAGATTTGACGGACTCTGAAAAGTCAAAAATTGTGAGATGTCTTGCAGAGGGATGCAGCAGTCTTGAAATTGCCAAACTTTTGAAGCGTGATCACCGAACAATCAAGCGTTTCATGGCAAATAGCCAACAGGGTTGAAAAAGCGGGTTGATAAAAAAGGCGCAAAATAACTGCCCATGAATTGAGGAAAATCAAGCGTGAAGCTGCCAAGATACCATTTGCCACCAGTTTTGCCATTTTTCAGAGCTGCAACGTTACTGGAGTATCAAAAAGCACAAGGTGTACCATACTCAGGGACATAGCCAAGGTAAGGAAGGCTGAAAAACGACCACCTTTGAACAAGAAACATAAGATAAAACGTCAAGACTGGGCCAAGAAATATCTTAAGACTGATTTTTCTAAGGTTTTATGGACTGATGAAATGAGAGTGACTCTTGATGGGCCAGATGGATGGGCCCGAGGCTGGATCAGTAAAGGACAGAGAGCTCCACTCCGACTCAGACGCCAGCAAGGTGGAGGTGGGGTACTGGTATGGGCTGGTATCATCAAAGATGAACTTGTGGGACCTTTTCGGGTTGAGGATGGAGTGAAGCTCAACTCCCAAACCTACTGCCAGTTTCTGGAAGACACCTTCTTCAAGCAATGGTACAGGAAGAAGTCGGTATCGTTCAAGAAAAACATGATTTTCATGCAGGACAATGCTCCATCACATGCATCCAAATACTCCACAACGTGGCTGGCCAGTAAAGATCTAAAAGAAGAAAAAATAATGACATGGCCCCCTTGTTCACCTGATCTGAACCCCATAGAGAACCTGTGGTCCCTCATAAAATGTGAGATCTACAGGGAGGGAAAACAGTCCACCTCTCGGAACAGTGTCTGGGAGGCTGTGATGACAGCTGCACGCAATGTTGATCGTAAACAGATCAAGCAACTGACAGAATCTATGGTTGGAAGGCTTTTGAGTGTCATCGTAAAGAAAGGTGGCTATGTTGGTCACTGATTTTTTATTTTTTGGTTTTGAATGTCAGAAATGTTTGTTTCTAAATTTTGTGTTATATTGGTTTACCTGGTGAAAATAAACAAGTGAGATGGGTATATATTTGGTTTTTATTAAGTTGCCTAATAATTCTGCACAGTAATAGTTACCTGCACAAACAGATCTCCTCCTAAGATCGCCAAATCTAAAAAAAAAAAACACTCCATCTTCCAAAAATATTAAGCTTTGATATTTATGAGTCTTTTGGGTTGATTGAGAACATAGTTGTTGTTCAATAATAAAAAGAATCCTCTCAAATACAATTTGCCTAATAATTCTGCACACAGTGTATCTGCTCGATGGAGGCGCTGGCTTTTTCTGCCCATGAAACCAATACTGCTCTGGTGGAGTAACATGTAACAAACACCCAAGAACCATGAATATGCCAAGAATTCCAGACAGGAAATGTGATAAATCTCTATTGATTTATGGTGGCAAAAGCATATATTACATCAATATTAAAACATCTTACTTTATTACAACATAGAAATAATAATCATCTATTTGTTTTGCGCATGTACAGAGCATTATTATGCATCAGACCAGTATTGGTAGGGAATATCCAACAGAAAGGACACAGTATATATCAAAAAGATATATATATAAAAGATTATATTGTGACAAAAAACCACATATTTGTGCAAAACTGCAAAAGGTTGTGCAAAATAGCAATAACACTATGTAACACAATTTTTGTTCCTGGCTTCCAAGTGTAATATTTCAACTGCTTATGTTTAAAGACTATGGAAAAACTACTACATTCAGCACAAACTTTGATTTTATGACCACAGGCCAGAAAATTTTGTATTTATTGTGTCAAAAAAAGGAAATTATATTTTCGTTCATGCGGTCTAATAAAAAACAACACTTGCATGGTAAATAGATAAAGACAATCAAAACTCACTCAAAAAGGTTCAGAAATGAGTAGTTTTTCTAGATTTGTGAGTGTACAGCAAATTGCTTAATCGAAGAAGCCCCAAATGTAGTCCCCCATCATGTTTTCGTTATACTGTCCTTGGTAATGACGTTCAAAGTCCAATATATCTTGATGAAAGCGCTCGCCTTGCTCCTCTGAGTAAGAGCCCATGTTCTCCTTGAACTTGTCAAGA
Organism: Oophaga sylvatica; assembly: GCA_033576555.1. Lineage (NCBI taxonomy): Eukaryota > Metazoa > Chordata > Amphibia > Anura > Dendrobatidae > Oophaga > Oophaga sylvatica. Next base: position 15,801,158 of record JARQOD010000003.1, read on the forward strand.
TGAGCGTCAAGGATATGGACTTTGAGAGACATTCTGCATCCCATTATGGCGTAATTCTTTATGAGAGTCTGAACCAACTGCGCATAGTTTTCAGCCTAGTGATTACCTAGGAAGCCATGAACCACTGCAACAAAACTATTCCAAGCTGTTTTCTCGGTCCTGTTCAGCAGCCTGGCGAACTCGTCACATTCTATGATCTTCTTGATCTGTGGTCCGACGAAGATACCAGCCTTGACCTTTGCCTCGAACAGCTTTGGAAGAGATCTTGGAGGTACTTGAAAGCAGCTGACTCCTTGTCAGGAGCCGTGACAAATTGCTTGATGAGGCCTAACTTGATATGCAGTGGTGGCATCAGCACCTTCAGAGGTTTTTCCATCAATATGGCCATGTGAGGGCTTACTTTTTGCGGGACGAGTTGTAATTTGGAAAGACTCAATTAGTTTTAGCATGTCTTGTACTCACAAACAGGAAAAAAATTTCAAGTGCAGTGAAATTTCAAAAAAAGTGCAATCCTACACTTGTTTTTTTGTTTGGCTTTTTTGCTAAGTTCACTAAATGCTAAAACTGACCTGCCATTATGATTCTCCAGGTCATTATAAGTTCATAGACACCAAACATGTCTAGGTTCTCCTTTATCTAAGTTTGCTAAAAAAAATTGCGTGATCTCCGGTTAGGTGAGAGCTTATTTTTTCCGTGCCCAGCTGACGTTTTTAATGACACGACTTTTGTGCAGATACGTTCTTTTGATTGCCCATTATTGCATTTTAATGCAATGTCGCAGCGACCAAAAAAAGGTAATTCTGGCGTTTTGACTTTTTTTGTCGCAACGCCGTTTAGCAATTAGGTTAATCCTTTTTTTTATTGATAGATCAGCCGATTCTGAACGCGGTGATATCAAATATGTGTATGTTTGATTTTTTTTATTGTTTTATTTTGAATGGGGCGAAAATGGGGTGATTTGAACTTTTTTTTTTTTTTTTAAAACATTTGTTTTTACTTTTAGTATGCTTCAATAGTCCCCATGGGAGTCTAGAAGATGCCATAGCTCGATCGCCTCTGCTACATAGAGGTGATGCTCAGATCACCTTTATGTAGCAGAATTACTGCATTGCTATGAGCGCAGACAACAGGGTTGTGCTCATAGCAATCCGGCATAACAGCCATAGAGGGAGACCTCTGATTGTTCTGCCGATGCACCGATGACCCCCGATCACATGACGGGGGTCAGCGGTGTGCGTATTTTCGGCCGGAAGAACTTGTTAAATGCCGCTGTCAGTGTTTAACAGCGGCATTTACCTACTTAATAGGCGCGAGTGGATCGCGATTCCACTCGTGCCTATTGCGGGCATATGTCAGCTGTTCAAAACAGCTGACATGTCCCGGCTTTGATGCGGGCTCACTGCCGGAGCCCTCATCAAATCGGGGGGATACTGGCTATGGACGTACTATTCCGTCCGAGGGCAGTAAGGGGTTAAACTGTACTCGATCTAAATCATTGAAATTCTGCAAAATAAATCACTGCCATGTAAACGAGCAGCAATTATTCACCTTACCTTCAAGAGTTTTCTTGCAATATTCGCATGTGAAATGAGGTGCCCAGGACTTGTTTTGATTCCTGACAGGCATGCCGAAATATGCCTTGTAGGCCTCGCACATCATACGACATGCTTTCACTGAGTACTTTCTCACTCGTCTTTAGAAATTGTCCACACACGTTGCAAAATGTGTCTTCTGGGCGCAAACAACATCTTGATGCCATCTTAAACAAATAATTGCTCTTTAATAGTGTTGAGCGATACTGCTCGATATCTAAAAATATCGGATCGGAATGGTATCGCCGATATCACTAAATATCGGCGATATCCGATTCCGATACCGGAAGTCCCATGTAAGTCTATGGGAACAAAATATCGCAACTAAAAAAACACTTTCTTTCCTTGTAAACACAAAATATACACACTTAGAATACATATATATATATATATATATATAAATATATACACACATGTCATTGTGACATATATATATATACATATATTTATAGTTTATTCACTTCTACATAGTAAAATAGCCTCTGATTCAATTGCCGGGTAAAGCCGGCTTCTGTGAAAAGACAGAAGCACCCGAGGGTCCAGTCGCCACAGAGATGTTGCATCGCACCCAGCGGTGTGACAACTTACTCTCAGGTAAGGAGGAAACACCCCATTGACTCCAACCACTGCATTCAACAGTACACTATGCCAGCTGAGTGTAGGCGGACCCAATGGGATGGTCTAGCTCAGGCTGGTTAGAACAGGGTGTAGCTATTTGGATGGGAGGGGTTGAGGCAGCCTTATGCTGCATGTCTTTGTAGTAAGAATTGTTTCCTTTCCTGCTTTCTTACTACGTCGCATACTCCACTCTGCTACATCACTCTGCACCATTGCTCTATCTCACATCTATCTGCCCTGGAAGGATACAGTCTTACCTGTACAAGACTTATCACCTAACTGCACTACACCATCCCTGCCAGAGGACCTGCACAACAGCGCTGGTCACCCTGACCAGGTACTACAGGTGGCATCACGACAAACTACACAAACATTCTATCATCCCCTGGAAATATCCCACATTCCAGTGAGCGACCAGGGCACGGACATAGCTGTGCTACCCGTCACATCCCCCATAGAAGTCGACGGGCTTGGTGCCGAGTACCCCCAAAACCTGTGGCTCTGTGCGACTCAACTTTGGCGTCACGAACAGGATTCAGAAGCTCGCTATAAGCGAGTCCTGTGTGCCTTAATTGAACTGTTTTTTTACTTGAGAATTGCAAAAATCATCATAGACTGTATTTGCCATTTTTCCGTCATATCTGCGCCACGAGGCACAGGTGAAGAATAAGGGCGTGCTCTCGTGGGCGTACACTCACTTCGTGGCGCGAAAACGATGTCCGCACACTCTAAATGTTACTGCAATGTAAGATCGTGCCCCACAGCTCTGGAGTTCCGCCTCCTCATCCTCCTCAGTGGGCGGAAACTAACGTGAAGGTCCCGCCTCCCTACAAAAGATGGCGCCTCTCCTGATGCTAATGACACATGTGACTTGGCAGAGATGGCGAACGGACATGAGCAGAAGTGGGAAGGGATGGAGGAGTCCGAGCTCTCCCCCACGGAAGCGACCCGATCGCCACGGAGCCACCGTATGGCACCCGGCCTGGAAACCCTCCTACGCTGGAAGAAGCGGAGGATACCCTGAGAGACCTGGCCCGGCACCAGGAGGAGGTCGCCAGGATGGAAGCGAGCTGGCGGGCCCTAAAACTACAATTGGAGCGGCGCCAATCCCTCTTACCCCCTGAAGTGTCTGTACCGGAAGGTGAGGCACCCGTTCCAGTAGAGGAGGCCGTGCGGGCATCCCAGCCCTTGCAATCTGAACCGGTTGACAGTATCTCAGTGGAGGCACCCGTTCCAGTAGAGGAGGCCGTGCGGGCATCCCAGCCCTTGCAATCTGAACCGGTTGCCAGTATCACAGTGGAGGCACCCGTTCCTGCAGAAAACGCCGCACCAGCACCCCAGATCCCGCTGTCTGCCCCCGTCGCTGAGGCAGAAGAAGCGACACCCGTCCTCATGGAGGAGGCCGCGCAGGCACCAGAGCTCTACCTGCCTATACCGGAGCCCCGACCGTCATCTGTTCCAGAGCCGGCTGCTTCCGCCACAGGTGAGCGCCGCCAGGACTGGCGGGCGCCAGGAGAGCTGCCGCAAACCGGACATCGTAAGCTGGCGTTTGATGGTGGAGACATGGAGCTGCTGGTGGAGGAGAATTACAACCGGCATCAGGAGGAAGAGTGGAGATGTCGGGAGCGGGAAGCAGAGCGACAAAGGGAGCAGCGAGAATCCCAAAAGCTTCGGCAACGTCACCTGGAGAAGGACCTGGCAGAGAAGGCACGTATGAGAAAGGATAAAAGTACGGTGAGGGAGCCGCGGCGTGCAGTACGGAACTTTAAGTTAAAAGGTGGTTGGGGCTTCATCCAGGAGCCTGGACTTTATTTAGAAGTTTTTGTAACCCGGCGGGACGTGGAGGCTCACCTCCCAGAAGGACACCCGGGGAGGGACCTGTTGCCAGGAGACTTGGTGACTTACACCCGACACTGGGGTTACAATGGATGGTACGCCCTAAATGTTACCAGGTGCGACCCCTACTCCCCAGAGTGTCAGGAAACTGACAGACCCTACGAGCCTTCAGCCTCCCCCAACCAGGCCTCTGCACAAGTGCCCACCCCACGCCGTAAATCTCCCCAGCCTCCCTCAGTGGTCTCCTCAGCAGCCCCAGCTATGGACATGATAATGATAGCTGGCCCGTACCCGGCGCCTGTTAGGCCCCCTGGGGTTCGTTCAGTCCGGGACATAGGGGTCCAGACCCGGAGGGAGACGAAAGAGGTGGCCACACAGACCCAGATAGCGGGTCACGACGTCACTGTACAGGCCACACGACGTCATCAGGTCTGGGTGGACCCTCCTGTCACGGATGTTTGGCAAGCTCCAGAACAGTACCAGGTGGTACCTGTAAGAGGCCAGCCAAAGAAGTCTAAATAACCCGGACAGGGTCTCTGTATGTAAATAGTTAAATTATTGATGTACCCGTACGGGTGAATGTTCATAAAAAGAAGTTTATTGTTGCCTTAATATACCCAGGTTGGGTAATGGTTTGATGTACCCGGACGGGTGAATGTTCAGAAGAACAAGTTTATTGTTGCCTTAATATACCCAGGTTGGGTAATGGTGTTTCAATGTAATGAAAATGTTGAACTTTTAAGCCATGAACTGTACTGGCTCACAAACTTTTCTGTAAATAGTTGGCACTTCGGTGCTCCATCTTGGTTTTACAAAAAACTTAACTGTGCACTATTTTCAACTACCTCAGAAACTAAAAACCCGTTTGGTGTGGCCGAAAGTGAGGTCTGCTCAAGGAAAGTCTTGCAGCCGACCCAAGACCACAGTTGGAGGTTTGGAGCGGGTCCTCCACAAGCACAAGTAAAGGACACTGTGAAGTTACCCCGGTGGGGGTAGTCCTAAGAAGTCTCCACGAACTTCGGCACTAATGCTATTTGCACTTTTGTAATGTTATTATTAAAAATTTTATTATGCAACGTTTAACTTGAAGTGTTTCCTGCTTTTTTACTACGTCACATAGTCCACTCTGCTACATCACTTTGCACCATTGCTCTCTCACATCTATCTGCCCTGGAAGGATAGCGTGTTACCTGTAGAAGACTTTTCACCTACCTGCACTACACCATCCCTTCCAGAGGACCTGCACAGCAGCGCTGGACACCCTGACCAGGTACTACAGGTGGCGTCACGACAAACTACACAAACATTCTATCATCCCCCATAGAAGTCGACGTGATCGGTGCCGAGTACCCCAAAACCCCTGTCTCTGTGCGACTCAACTTCTCTCACTGTGCTGGCACTTTACATTTACAATGCCTCTGGGTTTTTTTTTTGGGGGGGTGGGGAACATTCAGACTTTTGCTATGGGGCCCCATGATTTATATGTACGCCCCTGCTGCTGAGGCATGGTATTTAAGGCTGTTAAGGAGCCAACATACATGGACCTTGCCAGCAGCGTCGGACTGGAGTACCTTGGGCCTACCAGAGAAAATATATTCTTGCGGCCCAACATCATACTTCCCAACCTTTGAATAAGGGAAAGAGGGACAAAGGCTGTGGCACGCTGTGCATGCTGCAGAAAATTTTAGGCCATGCCACGTTGCACCACAGACTGTCCAGGAGTTGGTGGATGCTTTAGTCCAGGTGTGGGAGGAGATCCCTCACGAGACCATCCGTCGCGCTCATCAGGAGCATGGCCAGAAGTTGTAGGGAGGTCATACAGCATACCTCCCAAATTTGGAAGACAGGAAAGAGGATTAAAGGCTGCGGCGCGTGTTGCGCGCCGCTGAAAATTTTAGGCCACGCCCCGACAACACCCATTTCACAGCTAATCACACCCATATCCTCGCCCCAAGCGTAACCATTTAGCACTGCTGATCACACTGACTGGTAATGAGGGCACAGTGGCTGGTACTGAGGAAAAGAAAGAAAGAGCAGCGAGAGAGAAAGAACAAACAGAGAAAGAAAGAGGAAAGAAAGAAAATTGAGAAAGAAAGAACAGAGAGAAAAAAGAACAGAGAGCGAGAAGGAAAGAACAGAGAGCGAGAAAGAAAGACTAGAGAGAGAGCCATAGGCGTAGCTAGGGTTTTGGTTTAGTGGGGGCAAAACTTCTGAGTGGGCCCATCATCAGAGAACCTCAGCAAATGACCGCGCTGTTGGCCAAAATAATCTATATATAAAAAGACCAATATTGATATTACCGCCATATGGTCTGTGTTAAATAATACCAGTCCTACAGAACGTATAATAGATTACAGCACAGGTACAGATAATGACTTACCGCTGATGTTCTTTCTAATGGAATTGTTCACTTTTCATGTCTTTTCCATCTGGCCCACACCGACATGACGACTTCTCCAGCCAGGACTCGACTGCACCCCCATTAAAAAAAAAATAAAAAAAAAAAACTCACCTCCCGGCTCCTGTGCTGCTCACTGTTCTCCCTCTCAGCGTCTGACAGCGGGCGCCGGCAGGTGATGTTATTGCGCCCGCTGTCATACGCTGAGAGGGGGATTATGGGAGAGAAGGAGCGCTCGCTCCTTCTCTCTCCATGCGGTCAGCTTTATCGGCTGGATGCCGATACAGCTGACCCTCCGATGATAGGTGGGGGGCCCACTGCTGGCACCGGGCCCCCCCAACGCCTGTTCAGGCCCCATAGCTTCCGGGCAGCAGAGCAGGGAGAGCGATTCTCCCTGCTCTGCCGCAGAATGTAACTATATCGTAGCTCCGGGTGGGCCCCCTCAGAGCGCGGGCCCCGGGGCCACCGCTCCCTCTGCCCCGCGACCTATCCTTTCAAATCAGGGCCCACCACGCAGGAGCTGGGGCCCACCGTAGGTTTCTCCGGTGTCCCGGTGCCTCAGTCCGACCCTGCTTGCCAGCCTGATAATACCAGGCCACAGCAGTCTGCTTAGCTTGGCTGGTTAACAAAAATAGGGGATCCCCTCGAAAAAAAAACGGCGTAGGGGTCCCCCTATTTTTGTTAACCAGCCAAGTAAAATGCAGACTGCTGCGGCCTGGTATTAAAAGACTGTCAAGGCCCATGGATTTTGGCCCTCAACAGCCTGATAATACCAGGCTACAGCAGCCCCACATTTGGCGCATCAAAAGATGTGCCAATTGTGGCACTTTATCCGGCTCTTCCCACTGCCCTGTAGCGGTGGCAAGTGGGGTAATAAGGGGTTAATGTCACCGTTGATTGCACGGTGAGAATAAGCCCGGTTAATAATGGAGAGGTGTCAATAAGACACCGATCCATTATTAATCCCAAAGTTTTTAAATGTATAAAAAAAAGACACAGCAAGAAAAAAGTATTTTAATGAAATAAAAGAGACAACACAGTTTTCATTAATTTTATTATACACTCATTCCTGCGACGCCATCGATCTCCTGTAAAAAAAGAAAAAAAACAAACCAACAGTATACCACCTGTCCGACGCAGTCCATAGTAACGACAGTCCCACGACGATCCAGCTCTGCTACATCGCAATGACAGGCAGAGCCTGTCATCTCGACGCAGCACAGCTGATTACCTGCTTCCCCGGCGGTGACGTCATCGGACTGACTGCTTTACGGCCGGGATTACCCAGCAGTCACTGCAGTTATCGCGAGAAACTGCATGTGACCGCCGGGGAAAGATGATGGCGGCCATCAAGCAGTCCAGCCCGTGACCGCCGGAGATCTTCTGCCAGGTAAGTGCCACTGACTCCTGACAGACCCGACCGACGGACACTGACAGTGACAGTGACAATTCCGATTCCGGTATCCGATAAGACGAAAATATCGGAACTAAGTATCGAAAGTCCGATAGAGCTAATATCGGCCGATACCCGATACTTGTGGTATCGTATCGCTCAACACTACTCTTTAACTATGATTCGTTATTCTCTTACTTAGCAATAACATAAACCGAAATGTTGGATCGAGTCACCTGTGCTTTCATACTTGCATGACTACTATTGAACAGTCCGAGAACGTTCTAGAAAGTTCTAAAAGTTTCTAGACATTTCCAGATAATTCTGGAAAATTGTAGAAACTTCTGCACAATTCTAGCAGTTAAACAATAATCTAGAAGACTACTTCGTATTGAATAAGAATCGAGAATTTTCCCGAAAACAGACATATTTTAAAATTTCATTGTCCTGATCACAAAAGCAAAGTTTTTGTGGAACAACAACTATTTTCTATTTGTTTTAGGCATAACGGGTTAGGAAAACACACTTTGGACCCAGGAACAAAAAATAAATAAAAATTTGTTACATAGTGTAATTTGTGCAAAAGGGCAAAAAAAGTGACCAACTTGAATGCTTCACTATATATGAAAAATTGATGTTAGTGCCAAAATAATTAATGAGAAAAATATCTTGTGCAGGATCAATCAGAAAACATAATAAATAGCTAAGTGCATTATAAGCAATAGAGAGCAAAAAACCGCCCACCTATATACAATAAAGTGCAGGAACACCAAACTATTGTGGCTACTAGAGTGACCAATAGCTCAATAATAAAACGATTGCTGGAAGGTGAAAAAAGTTTTTTTTATATATTATACCTTCAATGACTGTGCCTTTAAGGGATGCCAAGCTCTGTCTCCCCACGCTACCCGACGCACGTTTCGGAGAAACTTCCTTCGTCTGGGGCTTACCGAATTATCGGTAAGTCTAATTCTATTTTCAATAGAACTTACAACCTGGAGGATCCACCTACCTCCTGGATTCTTTTTGATATATACGGTGTCCTTTCTGTTGGATATGCCCTACCAATACTGGTCTGATGCATAATAATGCTCTGTACATGCGCAAAACAAATAGATGATTATTATTTCTATGTTTTAATAAATTAAGATGTTTTAATATTGATGTAATATATGCTTTTGCCACCATAAATCAATAAAGAGATTTATCACATTTCCTGTTTGGAATTCTTGGCATATTCATGGTTCTTGGGTGTTTGGACAGCCACTTAAATAACAACATGTATCACTTTCCTTTTCTAGGCACCAGTGTGTTTCCTTTCACTGGTCTACAAAAAAAAAAAAAAATTTCTGGCATGGACTTTAAGAACAGTTTTAGACTAATTTGAAGGTGCTGAATTCAAATCTGATCTTACAATTTCTCTATCACATCACGTTTTTGCGCTATAGGTGTATAGCCCATTTTCATGAATTCCATGAAAAATGTAAGTAGTGTATGAAAAGTGCCGGTTTATACGGTTCACTAAGGTAAATTTAGTTTTCATTTAGTCTCCCAATTATTGTGAGAATATCTTTGTTTTCTTTGAACATGCATAATTTCTATTTGTTGTGATAAGTAAACAAACAGTTTTCAACGTACACAACAGTCGTGTGCAGGTACTGTTTTATTTATTGAAATTTTCAATGAATTTTGATATTTATTGTTTTTATCCTGCTGTTTTTCTGCTTTTTGTTTGTGAATCAATACCTAAGGTATGGGGGGGGGGGCGACAGAAATTCAATGAACCACTCAGGTAGCTAACAACTTTTATCTTGTGTTTCTCTGCTGGATGTTTTACTGATCTAACAATGGCCTCTACATCTCACAGAAGACAGTGCTCAAATGATCCAAGTATTTTTTGTTACATCTGTGGAAACTTTACTGTGAAGACTCAGAGGCGCAACATTACTGACTTTGTTAAAAGGGTGTATTTTGCGTACTTCAGGGTAAAACTTGGAGAAGACAAGCATTGTTCTCCTCACAAAGTGTGCAAAACCTGTATTGAGAGCTTGAGATCATGGTCTCAAGGAAAGAATGCTAAACTTCAGTTTGGAGTTCCTATGGTTTGGAGAGAACCAAGCAATCATTTAGAAGACTGTTATTTCTCCCTTGTCGATGTAAAAGGTATCAATAAGAAAAACAAGCAATATTTGCAATACCCGAGTATCCATTCAGCTATTCGACCAGTTGCCCATAGTGAAGACATACCTGTTCCAAAATTTACTGCGCTTCCAGAAAACATTGACACAGATCTCTCCTCACATTGTTATACTGATCAAAAATTTAAAATCTTGAAATCCTGATGTGATAGCCAAAAACAGAGTTCATATTCGTAATCAGCAGCCAAAATTGACTTAAAATAGGTTTTAAAACCTTTTGCCAGAAAAATTGTGTTGACCTGTGATATGTAATTGATATATTATATTGATATATAAGATTTGATTGATTAATTGATCTCTATCACATATATTATCTTCATCCAGTGTTTTTGTTGTAAATTCTGGTGGAGTGAGCTGTGAACCTTTCTGGAGGTGTGAGATTCTGGATCTGATAAGCTTCAACAATCGCCTTCTTTATCCAATTTGCTAATGTAGCTTTGGACACCTTTTTCCCCTCTATTGTGGCCATAGGGTTAAACAAATAGGATAAGAACCTTTCTCCACTCCTTGGTTATGCAGAGATAATGTAAGACCGTTCTCCTTACATCAAGCGAGTGGAAGTCATCTTCTTTCTTGTTTTGGGGTTTTGGCAAAAAGAAGGTATTCTTATATCCTAGTTTTTGTGGAATTCTGAACCCACCTATGGTAAAAAGGAGGGATCCAGATGGAACACCAGTCAGTCTTCCAATATCTTCAGGTATGGCTCTTCTATTGGGAGAGCCTATAGCTCCCCCACTCTCCTGGCTGTTGATTGCTACCAGGAATGCCGTCTTCCAGGAAAACTTGTCCAACACTATTTCCGGAAGAGGCTCAAACGTGGAAGCATTAATCCTCTCAGGACGATGTGGAGGTCCCAAGAAGGCACCCGACTGATTGCTCTCAAACGAAGTCATGTAGCTGCTGTCATAAATCTTCTTATCCACCGATGTTCTGCAACGGCCTGGTCAAAGTAAGAGCTTAATGCCGCCACCGGTACTTTAAGGGTACTGGGTCTAAGTCCCTTCTCCAATCCATCCTGCAGAAAATCTAGGATCCGGGCAATATTTGGCTGTCGGGGATCCGGCCGTTCTGGTGCATTCCATGACAAACGTTTTCCAGGTCTTTTGGTATATCGCATTGGTTACCGGCCTCCTACTCTTCTGAAGCATGTAGATGACTCTGTCAGAGAGATCTTTGGCCTTCAGGATCGAGAACTCAGAAGTCAAGCTGTCAGATGCAAGTTCTCGGTGTCTGGGTGATAGACTGGTCCCTGGTGTAGGAGGTCCCCGATTGGCGGGAGGATTAGAGGACCATCTACCTTTAGGCTGGATATGGTACCGTACCAGCTTCTCTTCGACGGGTGCTGCTAGAACGACCCTGGTCTGCTCGTCTCTTATTTTCTGAAGAGTCCTTGGTAAGAGAAGGATCAGAGGAAAGGCGCAAGCCAGATTGAACTGCTATTGTTGAGCCAAGGCGTTTATGCCTAGACATCTGTTGTCTGGGTTTAGAGAAAAATAGTGGGTCACCTTTGTACAGGGTGGGCCATTTATATTGGATACACCTGGGTGGGCCATTTATATGGATACACCCAAATTAAATGGGAATGGTTGGTGATATCAACTTCCTGTTTGTGGCACACTAGTATATGGGAGAGAGAAAACTTTTCAAGATGGGTGGTGACCATGCCGGTCATTTTGAAGTCGGCCATTTTGGATCCAACTTTATAAATTGCCCACCCAGGTGCATCCATATAAATGGCCCACCCTGTATTTTGGTGGTCTGCGAATATATTGACCTCTGTATAACCCCATCTTTCGGCCAACATCTGGAACACCTCTGGATTTAGACTCCACTCTCCCGGGTGGACATCTTTTCTGCTCAGGAAGTCTGTCAATTTGTTGTCTGTTCCCTTTATGTGAAGGGCGGACACTGAAAGAAGATATTTCTCAGCCCAAGAGAATATTCTTGCTGAGAGGGCTTTCAGCTCTTTGTGTTTCGAACTTCCCTGGTGTCGGAGGTGTGAGCTTGTGGTTACATTGTCCGAGTAGACTCTTACATGGGTACCCTGGATTATTGAAATAGCTGCTCTGAGGGTCTCCTCCACCGCCTTCAATTCCCTGAAGTTCACGGACTGCCTGCTGACTTTGACCGACCAGAGACCCTGGAAGGATGTCTGGGGGACCACGGCTCCCCACCCCCCACTCCATTGTTCAGCTTTCTCGGATTGTCCCACGAAGCTAAGAAAGCTCATAATTGAGTTGGTATTGACACTTTCTTGTCCACTGATCTGAGGGAACCATCCCATTCTGCTAGTATGACACTCTGCAGATCTCTGGTGTGTGCCTGAGCCCAGGCTACCGACTGGATACAGGAGGTCATGGAACCGTAGACTGACATGGCAAATCTCATGGACACTGACTTTATGCTTCGCAGGATGTTCATCCTTGCTCTCAGCTGGATCTGCTTTTCCCTGGGCAAGAAGGATGTTTGTGCCTGAGAATCTAGAAAAACTCCCAAGAAAGTCTTCCTTGTGGAAGGAGTGAGATCTGATTTATCAACCACCCCAGAGATGTCAGTATCTGGAAAGTCTTCTGTATGTGTTCTTCTAACACCTGAGCTAAAGGTGCTATCAGCAGAAAGTCGAGATATGGGACAATACAAATCTGCTGACCTCTGATATGGGCCATAGCTTCCGACATAATCTTTGTGAAAATTCGAGGCGCTGATGATAGTCTGAATGGGAGTACGTTGAACTGGTAATGAACCACCTGTTTCCCCGGGCCATGGCAAATCTCAGGAACTTCCGATGATTGAGATGAATCGGGACATGATAATATGCATCCTGTAGATCAATTGTTGCCATGGTGAAGCTCTTCCCTATTAGGGGAACTGTTGATTTCACGGACTCCATCTTGAATCTTCTGTAACAGATGAACTGGTTTAGAGGCCTCAAATTTATTATAATCCTGTATGATCCGTTTTTTTTTTTTTATCAAGAAGAGCTTGGAGAAGTGACCCCTTTTCTTCTCCCTCTCGGGGACTAGAGAGATTGCCCCAGAGGCTAGTAGCTTCTTGAGGCCTAATTCCAGTGTGGACTGGAGTGACTGTGTAGATAGCTGTGTAAGTTTTACTCTCTGTGGAGGGTAGGAGGTAAACTCTATTCTCACCCCCTCCTGGATGGATTCTAGGAGCCATGGGTTGGTGGATATGTCCTGCCACTTTGGCAGGAAGTGAGAAATGCGACCTCCCAAGTTTCCTTCGTGTCATGGTTTACTTCGCCGCTGATCCTGGGAGAGAAAAACATTTCTGCCCCGGCCCCTTTGGGTAGCTCCATCTTCCTGTCTTCCCCTTGCCCCTGTATTGAAGAGATTGTTCCTGTTGGGGACGAAAGGTCCTCTTTTTGGCATTCTTGGTTCTGGTATCGACTTTTTTGTCCGAGACTTTCTCTAATAACTCATTTAATGCAGGCCCGAACATATATTTGCCTTTAAAGGGGATGGAACATAGCTTGATTTTTGATGCAACATCACCACTCCATGATTTTAGCCACAGGGTTAGTCTCACAGAGTTAGATAGGGCCGCAGCTCTAGCCATCACTCTGAGGGATTCTACTGAGGCGTCTGCCAGGAAGGCTGTAGCATTCTGGAGCAGGGGAAGAGAGGCGAGGATCTCTTTTCTGAGGGTCCCTGCTGCTAGGTGTTCCTCTAGCTGACCCAGCCAGCGAAACATTGATCTAGCGACTGATGTAGAGACCGCCCTTTTGTTTAACAAAGTCGCTGATGTTTCCCAGGATTTCCTGAGGAGATCTTCCTTTCTGCGCTCCAAGGGATCTTTTAACTGTGAGGAATCCTCAAAGGGCAAGAAAGTCTTCTTGGTTACACGGGCAACCTGGACGTCCACCTTGGGTACCTCAGACCAGCATCCTGCAGTCTCGTCATCAACTGGGAATCGTTCTTTTAACTTTGACGGAGTACTCAGTCTTTTCTCCGGAGTCTCCCACTCCTCTAGCACCAGCTCCCTTATGATTTTGTGTAAAGGGAAGAATAGTTTCTTTTTGGAACAAAGGCCTCCGAACATCTTTTCTTGCACGGAACATGCTGGTTTTTCTTCCTCCACTTCCATGGTTCTTCTCACCGCGGTGATGAGCTCCTCCATGTTCACAGAAGGAAAGTAACACCTCTTCTCCTCTGAATCCGGGTCGGAACTCAGTTCATCCTCTTCCTGCTGCATTTTCCTCTTTTTTTGCTGCTGGAGGAGCACTAGGGGCTGGTATTAGCTGAGAGAAAGATGCCAGGGAAGCTTGTATCTCCTGACATACAATGCCCTTGATGTCCTCTCTTAAGGAGGGTCTTAAGGAGGGCTGTTACTCCTTCAGAACTTTATCTATACACTCCTGACATAGGGGCTTGGCGTGTGAGGCGCATAGTCTTTTGGCACATAATGCACACTTTTGTCTAGTGGTTTTGGATTTGCTCCTGGGTGCAGGATCCTTGTCCCCCTAAAAGAGAGGAGAAGGTAGAAATGATTCTCAGTATCAATACCTGCACCCTGGAGGAGACCCAATGCCTGAATACTCACAGGGATCGGAATAGTGCTGGAAACCACAGATGCAGAGCGGGAAGGATCACTGTTATGAATGTGCTAGAGATAGTTTCTGAGCAGAGGCTCCCTCTGGTGGTTACAGACAGTACTGAACCTTTCAGCGAGGAATGGCAATCTGGGATCACAGACTGGTCTGATATAAGGGAGTTTCCCTCCCATGATGGTTGCCGGTGATCAATTGTTCTTGTCTCAATTGTGGTTCCTGGTTCATTTGGAAGTTTGCCGAATCTTGCCTGCATCTTCTGCTATCAGATAAGATATTTTCTGCTTTTATTTTTGTGCTTGCTTTTTGCATTGTTCCCTGCACTTCTGTGGAGGTCAGCCAGGTCCCCTCAGGGGGCTTGTGCTCCTCTCAGTTTATCTGGAGCCACTGTTGTTTGTTCATTTGCTTTTTCCTGTTTTTTCAGTGGCTGCGGCTTAGTTTTGTTACACCAGAGATCTGATTTAGGTGTTAGAGATCGTGTGATCTCAGGTGTTTTTGCAATCAGAAGAGTTGGTATTTTTTAGGGTTTTTTTTGGATTGCAGTGAGTATCCTTTCCTGTACTTTTCTGTCTAGACAGATTGGGCCCCAGCGTTTGCTCATTCTATTTTCTGTCTGTGTCCGTGCTTCTTCTTGTCTAACCGCCATTACATGTTTGGGGGCTTTCTATTTTCTTTGGGGATCTGCTCCGGGGCAGATAGCTTTCATCTTTCTGCCTTTAGGTGTAGTTATCTCTCAGGCTGTGACGAGGCGTCTAGGATCAACATAGGAACGCTCCACGGCTACCTCTAGTTGTGTGATTAGTTCAGGTTACTGCAATCCAATAGGTTCCAGCCTCTCTGGTGTATTGCCGTTTTTGCTTATTCTCCTCAGCTACCAAAACATAACAGATCACACTCCATGATAGCACAGTTTGTCCTACCTTACTTGACCTTCTGTCCAGGGATCCTTTAATAGGGCGACAGGACTAGCGCCTCCCTCCAACCTGAGGGGTTCCTCCCCCACTCTCCCCGATAGTTGAACCCTCTGTTAGAGTCAACTGGGCTTTCTCATTCAAATTTCCCACTGCGTTCCAACCTGAAACCGGAAGTGACGATCTCTCCCAGCTGGACGGGACCGCATCGACTGTAGCGAGAGAAGCCGGAAGAAAGCCTCTCTCATGTCACAGAGGGCCTCCAGCAGGAGCGGGGGAGTAGATGGGCAAGGAAAGCTCGGGGAGACCTCCGCCCGTGGACTCCCCCGACCTTACCCGAAAATGAAAAGGAGACAGGAGCAGCACTGCAGATAGGGAAGGTAAACCGACCAACTCCTGCTGCCCGGCTAGGATAATTTTTACGGTGTCTACTGCTGGCACAGAGAACCGAGGATGACCTCTTCATCCCTACAGGGACAGAAAAAACACTAGGAAATGGAGGTGGGAGGAGCTATTTGACCTCTTTTCGTGTTTCCTGTACTTATTAGGGTGAGAGGACATCCTCCTTTGTGCTGTCGTGGGGGGGGGGGTATTAGAGAAAAGGGCTTTCAATGCCCAAAGTCATTTAAACAGCTTTGGGTAGAGGAGAATGTTGTGGTCTAGAGGCAAAATGGTGATTACACGATTGTGATATGGCCGGACTACACCACCGTAAAGAAGCCACAGCCTGTGACTGAGAAAAATCTGTGACTTCTCTGTATTTAGTGGTTACTACTCACCTGGGTAGTCATATGTAGGAATCTCCTCTTTACACCGCTCATCACCCCTCACATATGTCTCTGAAAAATTAATATGGGTCATATCTTCACCCTGAAATAAATATTGTAAAAGTCACAGACATGTAGAAGTCACATCTATGATCAGCTCTAATCCTGCCATCTCCACCGTTCTCATTACACAAGTATAAATCATATAATACTGGTGGATAAAACAAGACTGAGCACAAGACCTTCACAGCCGTCTACACATCATAGGGGACATCTCATGACACCTTCTCTTCATCTACCTGATGATAATGATGAACATTGGGATTTTCTTGTTTACAGTGCTCCTGAAGAAGAGGACAGGGACATCTCTCTGGTGTTGTCTTCTTATTGGACAAAACTGAAGGAAACACATACTGAGACTAAATGTATTCATTTCATACAGATAATTATAGGCCGTATGCATTTATTCCTGTCTATTACCTGGTGATGTGAGGGGCTGGGGAACTTCCATCATGATGTCTTTGTATACATGTTTGTGTTCTTCTAAATACTCCCATTCCTCCATGGAGAAATAGACGGCGACATCCTGACACCTTATAGGAACCTGACACATACAATGATAATGTCATCCCCCGATCATTTCGTAGCATTAATGTATAATGTCCCAGCAGTGTCACCTTTCCAGTCAGCAGCTCAATCATCTTGTAGGTGAGTTCTACGATCTTCTGGCCATTGATGTCCTCATGTATCAGGGGGTCAAGTGGAGGCCATGTGATTGAGCTCAGGGGTCTTTCCCATCCCTCAGGCACAGGGTCCTGACAGTGCTCACTAGAGGTCTTCTTCACTACTGTGTAATCCTGGTTATGGAGAGACACATTAATAAATCTCACTATAGACATTTCCAGAGTCCTCACCTCGCCAGTTCTGTCCATCTGTCATTCCCATAGATAAGAATGATGTAAAGTGACATCATCAGAATCTCTCACCTCTCCAGTAAGCCGGAAGAGGATCTCTAGGGTGAGGTGTAATATGCTCTCCGCCACCTTGTCTCTGTCCATATCCATCTTTGATGGGTAAATCAGGAAAATTCTCTTCTATAGAAGATTTTCACTAAAAGGATCCGATATTGTAGAGACCTGAATGAGAAGATGAGCTGATGTAACATCATAAAATAGGGATTTTTGTGTACTCACCGTAAAATCCTTTTCTCCGAGCCATTCATTGCGGGACATAGACCATGGGTGTTATGTGGCTGACACTAAGTTGAGACAAAAAAAGTTAGCTCCTCCGCTGCAGTATACACCCTCATGCTGGCTCCAAGCGAACCAGTTCAGTGCAAAAGCAGTAGGAGATCATTAATATCATATCAGAGTACAACACATCAAACAAAGGAAAAGGAAGCAACCCGAAAGGCTAACAGGGTGGGTGCTGTGTCCCCCAATGATTGGCTCGGAGAAAAGGATTTTACGATGAGTACACAAAAATCCCTATTTTTCCTTCGCCTCATTGAGGGACACAGATCATGGGACATCCCAAAGCAGTCCCTGGGTGGGGAACAACATAACAGATCGAACCCCATGTACTAAATGATTAAAGAGGAGCCACCACCGCTTGCAGAATACGTCTGCCAAGGGGCGCATGTGCAGGAGTCTGAGTGTGAATACTGTTGTGCTTTGAGAATGTGTGCAGACTGGACCAAGTCGCAGCCTTGCAGACCTGTCCTGCCGACGCCTGATGCCGAAGGCTCAAGAAGCACCCACCGATCGAGAAGAGTGTGCCTTAATCCCCACTGGGATAAGCTTACCTCTGATGTAGTAGGACTCCTGAATAGCCCAGTGAATCCATCTGGCTATTGTGGCCCTGAAGATACTTACGGAAGGGCGCCGTCCTCAAGACGTACTTTCTGAGAGCCCTCACCACATGCAGGGCGTGAAGAGCTGTTTGCACCCGATATACCGGTGCTGAACCAAAAGAGGGAAGGACAATGTCTTCCTTAAGGTGGAAAAATGAGATCACGTTGGGCAAAAAAAAAAAAAAAAAGGATGGAAACAGTCTGAGGACCACCTTGTCCTGGCGAAGAGTTCAACAGGATGGAGCGGTTAGCTCCAAGACTCGCCTGAGAAACGACACTGCGAGAAGGCGACTTCCCCAGACAGAGCTGTCAGGGAGACGTCCTGCAACGGTTTAAAAGGTGTCTCCTGAAGAAAGCCCAGGACCAAAATAAGGTCCCAGGCTTGTAACGACATTCTATAAGGGGGCACCACCTGGAGGACCCCCTGAATGAAAAACCTCACTTGTAGTTTGGAAGTAATCCTGCGCTGGAATAAAAACAGCTAAGGCCAAGATCTGGCCCTTGAGGAAGCTAAGAGCCAAATCCGAGTCCAGGCCAGTTTGGGGAAATTCCAAAAATGGAGAGAACAGGATTTCAGGTGCGGAGATAGATGTGAGCTGACGCAGGCTTCCGAGCGCTAATCATGGTGGGAACCACCTGTTGAGAGAACCTAGCTTGAGCTAAAGCCGAGGTTTCAACGGCCAAGCCCTTAAACACAGGGCCCCCGAGTTCTGGTGGCAAATAGGAATTTGGTAGAGCAGATCTGTACAATCCAGCAGTTGTTAGGAGACATCAACGTCAATCTGTCCTAACTCTGCATACCAGGCCAGCTGTGACCATCCAGGGCGACTAGGACTACTGGAAACCCCCTCTGCCTTGATCTTCCTGATGACCCTCGGGAGTAGAGAAAACGGAAAATTAACGGAAGCCATGGAGTAACTAGTGCGTCCACCCCGAAGCCTATGGATCGCGAGACCGAGCTATGAAGTTGGATGCCTTGGCGTTCATTCTTGAAGCCAGCAGATCCACATGCTGAGTCCCCCGGAAATTACCGAGTGGTTCCTCTCTGCCCATCGGAGAATCTGGGCTACCTCGAGCAAGGCCGCCCTGCTGCGGTTACCCCTTTGATGATTGATATATACCACAGCCGTGGCGTTGTCCGATTGAATTCAGATGAGGACCAGCCAGAAGATAAGGAACTGCTGAAGGGCCAGCCAGATCGCTCAGATTTCCAGGACATTGATCGGGAGGCTCGACTCCCGAATTGACCAGCGTCCCTAAGCAGTGTGGAGACGAAAAACCGCTCCACAAACCAAAGAGACTGGCGTTGGTAGACACCACTAGCCATTGAGCCGGTAGAAAGGATTTTCCCTGGTTGAGAGAAGACCTCAATGTCCATCACCTGAGGAGCTGCCTGATCCGCATGGTCAAGCGGTTGAGGGAGAACGGATTCCTGTCCCAAGCCGCTAGAAGAGCATGCTACAGGGGACAGAGATGAAGCTGAGCGAAAGGGACCACTTCCATTGCTGCCACAGTTTTTCCTAGTACCCTCATGACAAACCAGATGGAATGAGAGGATGAGTGGCCAAGAGTGTGGGCTCCTTGTTGAAGGGCTAGGGCCTTGTCTCGAGTGAGAATCCCTTACCCGCCTCGGGAGGTGTTCAGGGTCATCCCTAAAAGGGATATTTGCTGGGCTGAAACAGGGGAAGACTTGCTTAAGTTTATAAGCTAGCCCAGATGAGAAAGAATATTGCAAGTGATACAAACGCACAATGCGCAGTCCTGGAAGGACAGACCCTTGATTAGAAAATTGTCCAAGTTGTGCAGAAGGACCATTCCCAGAGATACTATCAACAAGTGTGAAGTATCCCGTGATGAGGATTATACCCAGAGATGAATTTCCAGATATATTCACGTATGTAAAATAAAATGGATGAAGAACAAAGGGAGGGTTGCATTAAAAAAATAATTATGGGCCCTCGCAATCTTGCTCCACCCCTAAATTTTGGGAGAGATGATTACAGATACAATCTCCACCTTCAGACTGGCTGAAAAATATGGTGTTTCTGCAAGATAGACATGACAGCCGTCATGACTTTTGAGGACACACTGGGAGTGGTAGCGAGACCGAAGGACAAGGCTGTGACTTGAAAATGCTGTTCGCAAATGGTGAAGCGCAGGACTTTTCGGTGAGAAGAAAACATCGGAATATGGAGGTAAGCAACCCAAATGTCGATGGATGTCAGAAACTCACCTTTTTTTTTTTCCTCTCAGGACCACAAACAGGTCCAGGATGGGTCATACCATTTCATCTTTCTTCGTGCCGGAGGTAGAGAAGAAAAACCAATATATCCGGAAGGCACCTAGTCTCTGGCCCATTCTAAGAACGACGGAGAGTCAGATAAGACGGAAATAGGAGTAGATGTCCGCCTACCCTACTGGAGTAGACTGGATAAGACATTTCTTTGGCTAAAAATCTGTGGGACTTGTATCCCCTAGATCTAGTTTGCCTGGATCTGACCTACTAAACTTAGTCGGTTTTAAACTAAACCTGTGGTACTCTTGTCCCACGAATGGAACGCCCAGAGCCGGAAGAATAATGCAGTGGCTCGGCCGGAATTACCACGAAAGAACTGGGAAACGTGCCTAATGATGACTAAAAAAGGACATCTAGTCCTTAGCTGTGGAAGGAATTTACTCTTTCCCTCCTGTGGTGTCAGAGAGAAGCTGAACCAGCTTTTCTCTAAATAAACGCCCGGTCTCATAAGGCAGTTATGTCAAGGACCTTTTAGACTCAGAGGTCGCTCGCCATCCCTGAATCACAGTGCCCATCGATGGTTATTGCATAATGTAGTAAGTGCAGCACAGGTAGCCGCATGCAGAAAATATTCTCAGTCTCAGGAGAAATGATTGCTGCTTTCGTAGGACGGTGTCCAATCCTTCCACAAAATGAGGGAAAAAAAAAAAAAGAAGAGGTATCTCGCCTCTATAGGCTGCTGACCTTTTAAAAAGCCCGAGCCAGAACTGGGTTCCACGTCAACCTTTAACGTATGGTTAATGGCTTCAATAAGCCTATCCACCGTAGTGTATCTGGCGAGACTAGATGGGTTAGGGCTAACGGACCGGAGCAGGAAAACAAGAGCAGGATGGGTCTGGGTAAAGAGGGGGTGGGTGGAGGTGGCACTCCCGGTTACCATCTGTTGTTGGAGTGGGAAGAACGGTACCCTGTACCCTGCAACAACACCGGCATGGCCTAACACACAAGACTGGTGCAGGAGGGGGAACATGGCGTTCCTGCCTGTTGTGGGTTTGGGGAGAACGGAACTCTGAAGGGATCTGTCGCCCCTCTGCAATCTGTGGATTTTTCGCCTGAAAACGTGCTCTGCTGACCGAGTTCGCATGATTCCAGCGCAACAAGGCTGCAGTGTTAACCACTGAACCACCGTGCTGCATTAGAGATGGAGGAGTTATCTGAGGCAGGCTGGCGAAGACCCCAACCGATAGAGGGATCATGAAGGGACTGTATCGCTGTGACCAGTGACGCCATGGGCTGCGACAGCGACGAAGCCCACTTGGGGGGCTATAGTGCAGTCTACACTATGTTCCAAATTGTTATGCAAATTGATTTTAAGTGTCATAGCGTTCTTTGTTTTTTTTTTGTAAATGAAACCCATTGATGGTATTGTGTCTCAATCTCAGATACCTGTGATAATTAGTTTGCCATGTGAGCCCAATAAAAGGAAAATGGGATGTTCCACACTATTAAGCAGGCCAGAGTTTTCAAGTAACATGGGAAAGAAAAAGGATCTCTCTGCTGCTGAAAAGCATCAAATAGTGCAATGCCTTGGTCAAGTGATGAAAACATTACATATTTCCCCGAAAACTTAAGCGTGATCATCGTACTGTTAAGAGATTTGTGGCTGATTCTGAGCACAGACTTGTTCGTGCTTATAAAGGCAGAATGAGGAAGGTTTCTGCCAGGCAAGTTCATCGGATTAAGAGAGCAGCTGCTAAAAAGCCATTACAAACCAGCAAACAGCAAACCAGCAAACAGATATTTGAAGCTGCTGGTGCCTCTGGAGTCCCTCGAACCACAAGGTGTAGGATCCTTCAAAGGTTGCTGTGGTGCATAAACCTACGATTTAGGTCACCCCTAAACAGTGCTCACAAGCAGAAACGGTTGCAGTGGGCCCAGACATACATGAAGACTAATTTTCAAACAGTCTTGTTTACTGATGAGTTTCGAGCAACACTGGATGGTCCAGATGGATGGAATAGTGGATGGCCACCATGTTCCAACAAGGCTGCGACGTAATCAAGGAGGTGGAGGAGTCATGTTTTGGGCCGGAATCATAGGGAAACAGATGGTAGGGCCCTTTAAGGTTCCTGAAGGTGTGAAAATGACCTCTGCAAAGTTTCTGACTGACAACTTACTTCCATGGTATAAAAGCAGAAACGTGCCTTCATGAGCAAAATCATCTTCATGCATGACAATGCTCCATCTCATGCTGCAAAGAATACCTCTGAGTCATTGGCTGCTATGGGCATAAAAGGAGATAAACTCATAGTGTGGCCACCATCTTCCCCTGACCTCAACCCTATAGAGAACCTTTGGAGTATCATCAAGCAAAATATCTATGAGGGTGGGAGGCAGTTCACAACAAAACAGCAGCTCTGGGAGGCTATTCTGACTTCATGCAAAGAAATACAAGCAGAAACTCTCCAAAAACTCACAAGTTCAATGGATGAAAGAATTGTGAAGGTGACATCAAAGAAGGGTTCCTATGTTAACATGTAACTTGGCCTGTTAGGCTGCTTTCACACATCAGTTTTTTTGTGTCAGGCATAATCCGTCGAATACCTGAAGGGACGGATCCGGCGCTGAAATGAAAAAACTGATGAAACGGATCAGTTTTTTTGCTGGATCCGACCTGAACTTTTGAACCCGGAAAAAGAAGTTTTGCAGTCGGAAAATGCAGGTTTGCATGTCCGGAGACAGTGGAAAATGTAGTAGTAGTAGTAGTAGTAGTCCTTGATTTCCAGAATCCGGATCAGTCTTTCCATAGACTTCTATTATTTCAGGCCGCCTGATGCGCCGATTCAGGCACTATCAGGCGGGTCCGGGAAAAAAAAAAAACGTTGCAGTGACCGTTTTGTCCGGCTGCCAGAATGTACATTTCCGCCAGATCCGGCCAAAAACGGATGCAACGCAATGACATCAGGCGCGATCCGGCGCTAATAAAAGTCAATGCCAAAAAAAACGCATCCAGTACCGGATCCGTTTTTTAAAAAACATGCCGGATCGCACCTGACGTAAAAAAACTGATGTGTGAAAGCAGCCTTAGGATGTTTTGGAGCTAAGTAGCTTTTTTGTTCAGTGAATGTGACCTCCTAGTGCTGCAAATTCCACAAATGAGCATTTTCAGTTCTTTAAAACAGATCAAATGTTCAGAAATTCTACTGTGCCTAATAATTTGGAACAGTGCATTGAGTTTTTTTCCTTTTTTTTTTTTCCAACATGTTTTATTGATTTAAAGAGTATTACAATAAAAGAAAATCATTCAAGTCTTGAAGTAACAAGCTTATTTGACAGGCGTAAAACTCACAATATTGATTTAAAGAGCATTACCAAAAAGTAAGTCATACAGGTTTGAAGGTATCAAGCTTAATTTGCATAATAATTTGGAACATAGTGTAGATCCCAGTCCCTACAAAATGAGGCTGTACTACAGAATACCCCCTGACACGGTAAACCCATGTATCCTCTGCAGGGAAAACCAATGGGGCGGCAGGGTCAGAGCACTTACCCAGAACAGTTGCCTGTGAGTGCTGCAGGTCTGATAACCTCCACGGTGGGATTTTGATCCCAGGGCCCCATGCTGCCAAGCACCTTCCAGTGATCTACCCTGGTGCTCGTTGATGTGCCCCTTTAAGTGCTGCCGGGCATTGCTCAGCGTTCTGGCATGTAATCCCCTGCATCCTGATAGATCATCCGGGTTGACAAAGATGGCCCCCGAGATTTGCAGAGGCTGGAAGTTCAAGTCTGGCAGTGAGAGAGAATTGCCAGTTCGGGGGCAGGGCTATAGGAGTGACGCCATCCGGTGGGCGGAGCCCCAGGATTTGCAGAGGCCGGAAGTCTCGCAGTGAACGAGAAGCGCCAGTTCAAGGCGGGTGGTGTGTGTGTGTGTGTGTGGGGGAGCTTCGGGCATGACGTCATCCAGTGGGCGGAGCCTCGAGACTGCTCCATGAATAGGCCTAAGCCGGGGCCTAAATTTGTGGCCGGCTGGAGCGTTACTCAGGGGAGGTTGGGCCACAGGGAAGCCATGGCTGAAGCTGCTGTGCCTGTCAGCATGGGGCTGAAATGAGGAGTGTCACAGACAGCATTTGGTTAGTGCTGAAGATCCCGCTGCAGAGGCCCACTGTCGGCTGGATCCACTCACCATCGGTGCGCGTCCCGGCATGGAGCCGCCAAGGATGACTGGGCTTCAGTGCCGTAGAAAGCGCATGCACTCTACAGGAGCCCTGCTGCTGATCCTGACCTTGGCAGCTACACACTGGATCCGGAGGTTCGTAGAAAAAAACAAAACAAAAAAAAAAAACGACTGTTCTGCTGCAGGTCAGGTGTTGCAGCGTGGACGATGCAGGGAAAACCCTCCATCCACCATCCCTTTGATAGGGAGGTGGAGAAGGACAGTCTGCCTCCATCATCCGCTTTAAGGGTATGTTTCCACGGTCAAGAAACAGTCCGGATTAGCTGCGTGTTTGACGCTGTGCGTTGGCGCAGCGTCAAACACGCAGCGTCCAGATGTTACAGCATAGTGGAGGGGATTTAAAGAAATCCCATCTCCACTATGCTTCAAAACACGCAGGCGGAAGACCTGCGTTTACGGACATGCGGCGCGTCTTTTCAGACCACAGCATGTCCTATTCCCTTGTGGCGACGCTGCGTCGCCGCAAGGGAAATAACACAGGGCTATGTAGCCCTGCGGTCATTCCGGATGTGTTCATGAACACATCCGGAATGACCGCGCGTTCAAAAGGGGGCGGGACTTTGGGCGGAGCGGACTTTCCGCTCCGTCCAAAGCACTGTGTTTCCTGAGCGTGGAAACACAGCCTAACAGTGGTGATGCAGTGGGGGCTGCACGGATGCCAAAATGGGGGCCTAACTACATCCTATGGGTTCGAGCCCTTAGGATGGGTCTGGCATTAGGCCTGGCTGCAGAAGAGGGTACATGGAGGCGACACTCCATGTGCTCGTCTGTTGATGGTGTGGGGAGATCGGTGCCCTTTAAGGGACCCGTCGCCCCTAAAATCAGCCCTGGCAATTGCGTCTCACGTCGCAGGAGAGGATACGTGGAGGCGACACTCCATGTGCTCGCCTGTGGTTGGTTCCGAGAGATCGGAGCCTTGAATGGATCCGTCGCCCCTTCTCGCGAAGAAAAAAGTAAAAACTTGAAAATTAAAATAAAAAAAGGATTTTTTGGTCTGAAGACCAGACCTGTGTGCTTCACTAAGCTAGAACTGGTTCACTTGGAGCCAGCATGAGGGTGTATACTGCAGGGGAGGAGCTAACTTTGTCTCAACTTAGTGTCAGACTCCTAGTGGCAGCAGCATAATACCCATGGTCTGTGTCACCCAATGAGGCGAAGGAGAAAATCCTGTGTAATAATACAATTACTGGAGATAATAAGGGAAACATATGAGGAGATTTATTATTTTACAGTATTCAGTTTTCTTCTTTACATCTACTAATAAAACCTATATATTTAGGCCACAGACAACAAGCAGTTTCTTCCTCGGAGTCGGCAGCTGAATACGTTTCTCATAGACTCATCTTCCATAACGCTAATTCTCCTCTCATTTACCGACACTGGAATCGGCATTAGCAATACTGCAGGAGATATTCATTACACGTGACATGAGAAATAACTTCCGTATTTTTCGGACTATAAGATGCACTTATTTCTTCCACAAATGTGGAGGAAAATAGGCGACTTATAGTCTGGATATATCTGCTGTGGATGGGGAAGTTGGGGAGCAGCAGCGGGTCACAGGAGGCAGGAGCAGAGTCCTGCGTCTAACTCCTGTGCCTGCTGCTAAAGAGAAATGAATATGCCCACCAGCTTCCTGTAGCTGGTGGGCATTTGCATGAGCCCCCTACTTATGGGAATGAATATTCACTGCTCCTTACTCCCATAGGCCTGGAAAGCAGTGAAGCTGACGACTGAGCTTACTGTGCCCGCTATTAAAGAGCCATAAATATTCACTGCTCTCCAGGCCCATAGTCCCGGAGTGGAGTACAGCAAGTATTCTGGCAGCTGTCCTCGGCTTGTAAGCAGCACATGATGCCACTGCCATGCACTGCTTACAAGCATAAATCAGCTGCTAGCTTCGGAACAGGACAGTGTGAGCGAGCGCAGGAAGGTAAGTATAATGATTTATGTGTTTTTTTTGTTTTTCTGATGTGGGTCATGCATACCAGGATGGAGATAGTAGCCCTGCATACCAGGATAGGGTTGAGGGGGTACATGCCTACCAGGCTAGGGATGAGGAAGCCATGCATACCAGGATGGGGATTAAGGAACCATATCTACCAGGATAGGGGATACTAGTACAGAATTGACCACATTATTTGCTTCAATTTCTTTTTCTAATTTCCTCCTTTGAAACTGGGGTGCATCGTCTAGTCTGAAAAATACGGTACTTCATGATGAGAAAGACATCTTCATCTTCTACTACGGCTCTGGAAACATGTTTGGCCGCAGTCCATCACTGATTCCATCACCACCGGCCATCTATATGAATGTTTCCCGTCAACCCCGCACTGTAATATTCTATCACGTTAGATCTCAGGTCTGATTCACACAGAAGTTTGAGGATTTTATAAAAGATTATTTGTAAGAACAACAAGACAGGAGTTATGTGATGCCAAACTCTACATGTACAGTATTTTTTCTTCTCTGGTTATGATTTTTTTTTTTTTTTAGCATTTTCACTTTGGCTTTTATATATTACATGAAAAACACTACAACAAAAAAATAAAATTGGGAATGGTGGTACTGTGTGAACATTATACTGTGTGGGGGCCAAGAAAGAGGATACATATGATATCAAGAATGGGGATAAGTGAGAATTTATTGTCTAGTGGTTTGGGTGGAAGCATATTGTGTGGGGCATCTTGTAGGAGGAACATTATACTGTGTGGGTAATTCATGTTTCCCGCCTTTCATAGTTGGGTCGTTTGTATATCAGCGGAAAAGGAGCAAAACCAATGTGATTCTTATAAGGAGACAACACAAAACCCCCTAAATATAACAACCCCACAATCTGTGACTCTTCAGGGTAAATCGCTCTCTCACCATTGGATTAGAGCTGATACTATGAAGATAAAGGGACTAAACAGACTTTCTGTCACCTCCATAAAGGGGCACTTTTCAGTGTTTGTCAGAACTGTCCGAGGATTATTAGAGGTGATAGTTCCCCCCAATTAGAAGGGACACCTGTGGATATTGGGGTCTTTACCTGCTACAGTCCTGGTGGGATTTACTCAGTAAAGTGCTGGAATCACTTTCTCCCAAAGGGTTAAATGGTGTCTGTAACTTCAATGTCTTTCTATGAAACTTCTTCTCTGAACTTTCTTCCTCTGTTTTCTGCCGTATTTCTATTGCTCCCCGGAATCAGGAATGTATTAACTCCTATAGAAACTGCGGAGAAAGAATCATTTCTAATTCTGTGTTTCCAGGATTCTCCTTGTGGGAATTGGCTGCAATATCCCCTGTGTAATATATATCTAGTATTAATGCTCCAGTAATGGAGAATCTCCACATCCCTCCACCCGCAGAGCCGCACTCCACATAGAGAATAATGGGGCCTCCAGCACCGACCTCCACCCGCAGATCCGCACTCCACATAGAGAATAATGGAGCCTCCAGCACCGACCTCCACCCGCAGAGCCTCACTCCACATAGAGAATAATGGAGCCTCCAGCACTGACCTCCACCCGCAGAGCCTCACTCCACATAGAGAATAATGGAGCCTCCAGCACCTACCTCTACCCGCAGAGCCACACTCCACATTGAGAATAATGAAGCCTCCAGCACCTACCTCCACCCGCAGAGCCACACTCCACATAGAGAATAATGGAGCCTCCAGCACCGACCTCCACCCGCAGAGCCGCACTCCACATAGAGAATAATGGAGCCTCCAGCACCGACCTCCACCCGCAGAGCCGCACTCCACATAGAGAATAATGGAGCATCCAGCACCGACCTCCACCCGCAGAGCCACACTCCACATAGAGAATAATGGAGCCTCCAGCACCTACCTCCACCCGCAGAGCCACACTCCACATAGAGAATAATGGAGCCTCCAGCACCGACCTCCACCCGCAGAGCCACACTCCACATAGAGAATAATGGAGCCTCCAGCACCGACCTCCACCCGCAGAGCCGCACTCCACATAGAGAATAATGGAGCCTCCAGCACCGACCTCCACCCGCAGAGCCGCACTCCACATAGAGAATAATGGAGCATCCAGCACCGACCTCCACCCGCAGAGCCACACTCCACATAGAGAATAATGGAGCCTCCAGCACCGACCTCCACCCGCAAAGCCACACTCCACATAGAGAATAATGGAGCCTCCAGCACCTACCTCCACCCGCAGAGCCACACTCCACATAGAGAATAATGGAGCCTCCAGCACCTACCTCCACCCGCAGAGCCGCACTCCACATAGAGAATAATGGAGCCTCCAGCACCGACCTCCACCCGCAGAGCCACACTCCACATAGAGAATAATGGAGCCTCCAGCACCGACCTCCACCCGCAGAGCCACACTCCACATAGAGAATAATGGAGCCTCCAGCACCGACCTCCACCCGCAGAGCCGCACTCCACATAGAGAATAATGGAGCCTCCAGCACCGACCTCCACCCGCAGAGCCGCACTCCACATAGAGAATAATGGAGCCTCCAGCACCTACCTCCACCCGCAGAGCCACACTCCACATAGAGAATAATGGAGCCTCCAGCACCGACCTCCACCCGCAGAGCCACACTCCACATAGAGAATAATGGAGCCTCCAGCACCTACCTCCACCCGCAGAGCCGCACTCCACATAGGGAATAATGGAGCCTCCAGCACCGACCTCCACCCGCAGAGCCGCACTCCACATAGAGAATAATGGAGCCTCCAGCACCGACCTCCACCCGCAGAGACCGCACTCCACATAGAGAATAATGAAGCCTCCAGCACCTACCTCCACCCGCAGAGCCGCACTACACATAGAGAATAATGGAGCCTCCAGCACCTACCTCCACCGCAGAGCCACACTCCACATAGAGAATAATGGAGCCTCCGGCACCTACCCCCACGCAGAGCCGCACTCCACATAGAGAATAATGGAGCCTCCAGCACCTACCTCCACCCGCAGAGCCACACTCCACATAGAGAATAATGGAGCCTCCAGCACCTACCTCCACCTGCAGAGCCGCACTCCACATAGAGAATAATGGAGCCTCCAGCACTGACCTCCACCCGCAGAACCGCACTCCACATAGAGAATAATGGAGCCTCCAGCACCTACCTCCACCTGCAGAGCCTCACTCCACATAGAGAATAATGGGGCCTCCAGCACTACCTCCACCCGCAGAGCCGCACTCCACATAGAGAATAATGGAGCCTCCAGCACCGACCTCCACCTGCAGAGCCACACTCCACATAGAGAATAATGGAGCCTCCAGCACCGACCTCCACCCGCAGAACCGCACTCCACATAGAGAATAATGGAGCCTCCAGCACCGACCTCCACCTGCAGAGCCACACTCCACATAGAGAATAATGAAGCCTCCAGCACTGACCTCCACCCGCAGAACCGCACTCCACATAGAGAATAATGGAGCCTCCAGCACCTACCTCCACCTGCAGAGCCTCACTCCACATAGAGAATAATGGGGCCTCCAGCACCTACCTCCACCCGCAGAGCCGGACTCCACATAGAGAATAATGGAGCCTCCAGCACCGACCTCCACCTGCAGAGCCACACTCCACATAGAGAATAATGGAGCCTCCAGCACCGACCTCCACCCGCAGAGCCACACTCCACATAGAGAATAATGGAGCCTCCAGCACCGACCTCCACCCGCAGAGCCACACTCCACATAGAGAATAATGGAGCCTCCAGCACCGACCTCACCCGCAGAGCCACACTCCACATAGAGAATAATGGAGCCTCCAGCACCTACCTCCACATAGAGAATATGGAGCCTCCAGCACCGACCTCCACCCGCAGAGCCACACTTCACATAGAGAATAATGGAGCCTCCAGCACCGACCTCCACCCGCAGAGCCGCACTCCACATAGAGAATAATGGAGCCTCCAGCACCTACCTCCACCCGCAGAGCCACACTCCACATCGAGAATAATGGAGCCTCCAGCACCTACCTCCACCCACAGAGCAGCACTCCACATAGAGAATAATGGAGCCTCCAGCACCTACCTACACCCACAGAGCAGCACTCCACATAGAGAATAATGGAGTCTCCAGCACCGACCTCCACCCGCAGAGCCACACTCCACATAGAGAATGGAGCCTCCAGCACCGACCTCCACCCGCAGAGCCGCACTCCACATAGAGAATAATGGAGCCTCCAGCACCGACCTCCACCCGCAGAGCCACACTCCACATAGAGAATAATGGAGCGTCCAGCACCGACCTCCACCCGCAGAGCCGCACTCCACATAGAGAATAATGGAGCCTCCAGCACTGACCTCCACCCGCAGAGCCGCACTCCACATAGAGAATAATGGAGCCTCCAGCACCGACCTCACCCGCAGAGCAGCACTCCACATAGAGAATAATGGAGCCTCCAGCACCGACCTCCACCCGCAGAGCCACACTCCACACAGAGAATAATGGAGACTCCAGCACCGACCTCCACCCGCAGAGCCGCACTCCACATAGAGAATAATGGAGCCTCCAGCACCGACCTCCACCCGCAGAGCCGCTCTCCACATAAGAATGGAGCCTCCACACCATCCCCCCGCAGAGCCACACTCCCCAAAAGGAATAATGGAGCTCCAGCACCGACCCCACCCGCAGAGCCCCACTCCACATAGAGAATAATGAGCCTCCAGCACTACCCCCACCCGCAAAAACCGCACTCCACAAGAGAATAATACCCCAGCACCACCTCCACCCGCAGAGCACACCCCATAGAGAATAAGGGGGCCCCGCACCACCCCCACCCGCAGAGCCCACTCCACATAGGAATAAAGGGGCTCCACACCGACCTCCACCCGCAGAGCCCCCTCCACATAAGGGAAAAATGAGCCCCAGCACCACCTCCACCCGCAGAGCCGCCCCAATAGAGAAAATGGAACCTCCACACCACCTCCCCACCCGCAAGCCGCAACTCCACAAAGAGAAAAATGGACCCCCACACCACCCCCACCCGCAAGCCCTCCACATAGAGAATAATGGAGCCCCAGCACCTACCTCCACCCGCAACCCCCCACATAGAGAAAAGGGCCCCCCGCACCTACCTCCAAACCCCGCAAGCCCACCCACATAAGAAAAATGGGGAATTCCAGCCCACCTCCACCCGCAGAGCCGCACCCACATGAGAAAAGGACCTCCACACCACCTCCACCCAGACCCCACTCCCAAGAAAAATGGAGCCTCCAGCACCACCCCCCACCCGCAGAGCCCACTCCACATAAAATAATGGAGCCTCCCGCACCCACCCCCACCCGCAACCGCACTCCACATAAGAATAAAGGGCCTCCACACCACCTCCCCCCAAC